>CM065052.1:221510771-222152021 GCA_032883995.1 Coronaproctus castanopsis | reverse complement strand
AGAGCCCAAACTAAAGCATGATGAAAATCCGAAACATCTTGGATTAATTTTAGATAGCTAACTAACTGAACTACCGTAAACATATTGAGTACACATACACAGACGAACATAATACAAAAACTCGCAGGTACAACGTAGAACACTTCAACATCCACATTATGTACATCGGTACTTTTGGTTTACTCGATGGTTGAATACGCAGCGCCAGTATGATTGAACGGCAATCATACGAAAAAAGTCGATGTAGAACTAAACGCAAAATCAAACACGGTGTAGCAGTTACCAGTACAAGCAAACATAATGCCGACTCACATTCGAAGGAAAATTGCAACTATTAAAAAACGGACGAAGTATACAAATGATCCAAATCTACCAATACATCACCGAAAGACTAAAATCGAAAAAGCCAGGTCACAGATTAGCTACAAAGTCCTTGGCGGATGGTTTCGATGCGGTCGCAGCCTTGAAGAAAGAATGGAACCAAAAGAACCCACATAGAAACAATAGGCACACCGGATTGCAGGCCACTAGACTTTGACCTGGAGCACAAAATCTGGATGCGCTTGAATCGCATTCGTACGGGCCATGGACGTAGTGGTCGCATGCTCGCAAAGTGTGGTTTTATATCGGATTCATCTTGTGACTGATTATATATCCTGATCGAATGCCCACGTAGAGCCCGATGAGTATTAAGCATATAGCATGGTTACAGAATTTGGATGTGGACATTTAATCTACCTGTATATATATATATACGACATCATCATCATATTCGAGTGACAAATACATAAGGCTACTATTATCTTTATAGCGAATTATTTTTCTCTTCTGCATTGTTCATTGTGTCCTTTATCAAAGCTTACGTTGACAGTTTATTTACGGTTCACGAGATCGGTTGCACCATGACCTACGACCAAAAAAAAAACATATGGGAGATATTTTTGCGCGAAGGACAGTGCGTACTTATAATAAAGATGGCCTACATCTTGACATCGGCATAGTCACAATTATCAGCAATTGTTTGCTTAGTAAATAATGTCAATATATGCGTGTACCATAATAATTGCTACTACTGCAATACCGTTATCAAAAAAGATTTTATTTATTTTATGTTTAATTAATTAATACACGAACAACCTTAAACGGGTAGTCGGTAAGTATAATATAAATTCTATATTAAAAAACATTAAATACACACTCGTAGCATCTGTGATTTTTATGATAATAATTTGAATAATTTATAACTTTAAATATGTTTTTATATATATATTATATATATATATATATATATAAATGGTTTCTCACTTAGCAATGCAATCCGTATTAAATGGTGGAAATTATATGTGTATATATATATATATATATGTGTATATATATATATATATATATATATATATATATATATGTGTATATATACATATATATATCATTATTATTATTATTGCTGTTATCGCATTCGTCCTGGAACTAAGCTCCATGATTGGTTTATATAACATCCCTTTATCGCATTTTTCACGGCTTGATATTTATTTTTACCAGAAAAACGTGATGGCATATATATATATATATATATGTGTGTGTGTGTGTATTAGCCAACGAGAAGATTCTATCGTCTGTGCCATTAACCGTTTATATAGCTCCCTCTTTATATTTAGTTTATTTATTATTTTATATTCTAGTATTTACGTGCGATACATATATACATTTCCTGTACCTGTACATACCTTTATCGTATATAATGCATTTCTGGTGTTTAACCTTATTTTATTTTTCCTCGACTACTTTACTGGCAGAAATTCAACAATTCCTTTAAATTGGTTTCTTTATTTCTTAACAGGTTTTCCTTTATTTTCAAAATTTTTCTCATGTTCACTCAAATGTACACATATAATACACCCATACATAGCCGAAGAGTATAATGCTGTTTATTATTCTGCACGTTGCTAGAACACTTTATTTTCGTTCAGTCGTTCTTTTAGTTTCAATATAGCATTTGCGATATGTATATATACATTTACTTTTTCTCCTCCGTTAACCATTGTTATTTCGCGTATGCGTTACATTTGAATAGAAGTCGTGATTCCAGAGGGTAAAATAATTCCCCATTCCCGTATGCGACATAAGTGCGAAGCGTTTCTATTGAAAAAAAAAAACCTTAGGAGGAAGGCTGAAAGGAAGACACTTTTCGCGATTAAGTCAAAGCGAAATTTGCTTTTTCGAAATTTAATTGCGTACACTTATAATAAATCCCCAATTACCGTTAAATATAATTTGGTAGTGGCGAATTTCGAAAATGAACAACGAGAATGGAGTTAAAAATCATTAATTGTTTTTTATGAAATTATCGACTGAATATAAAAATAAAAATATATAAATATATACAATTTATTAAAAAAATTAAATGTAAAAATATATCAATTCAGATATAGAATTTAAAAAAATTATCAAAATGAAAAATAGTATTATTATAATCTACAATCAGCAATATAAATTTATATACATAAATCATTAAGAGTATAGAAAATAAAAAGTAACTTCTGTCCGATATAAAAATCGATGAATTTTATAACGTGCTTCTTCGAATTAATTCTTCAGCGAATATTTAATCAATTATTTTTCTTTTTTTTTTTTATTATTTCCATTTTATTCGAGTAGTTTCCTTTTTTTAATCGTGTTTTACGAATTTTTAATTTTTGGTTAATATAATCGATTTTTAAATTCTTTATAATAATGTTTTACGAATTTTCATTGTTGTTTTTACGTGAATTTAAACGTTCTTTAAATCTTACTGCGAATTGTCCGCCATTTTCTCCTATTTTCCGCGTCGATTACGATATAATTTATATAGTCCGGAATTTTTAAAATATATTTTTATCTTTTATTTCGTTATTACTAATTGATTTCAACAATGCGTTATTACTTCTTAAACCTACGTTATATTTGTCAAATATTTTCATCATTTTAAATGTTCGCTATCCTACATAATCCGATGAAATTTAAATAATTTCTTTCATATGTTTCTCTTATCATCCTAAGAATTTTCCCCGTATTTCATCTACTATAGTCGGGTTATATTTATTGTTTTTTGTAGTATTATTATTATTATTTTTTTTTTTATTTACACTAAAACACAAAATCCATAATATTAGAAAAAAAAAAATTATAAAATTGAACGCGCAGAAAAACATTATAAAAGAAACTACCGGGAAAAATGGAAATAATAAAAGAAAGAGATGAAAGTAATTTATTAAATTCGATGATAAATTTCGACGAAGAGGACCCTGTTTTTGAATTTAGTTCGTTAACCTATGTAGACGAGATAATTTTATCTCGTGTTTGACTAATTTCTCTTCGGACGTTTAATATTTTAATATTTTAATATTTTAATACGCCGACGTGAAGGTCTTAAGTTACATTCCACGGCGTATTGATCGATTAGAAAAGCTTCTACACACTTAGCTGGACCTCAGGAGACTAAGGAGGACGAGGATCGTTGACTTAGTCTAGTAGGACTCACCATGAGGTGTGTCCCCCGCACAGGCGATTTACTTGGACCTCAGGACGCTAAGGAGGACGCGGATCATTGACTTAGTCTAGTATGACTTACCATGAGGTGTGTCCTCCGCACAGATGATTTACTCATTGTAGTCTTCTGTTGGATAACCACTTCCGGATGGTTACAAATCATTAGAAAAAAAAAAAGAAAAGAAAAAGTATTTTCTACTGGAACCGTCTTATTATTATTCTAACATCGAATGTCGTTGTAGTGCACGTGTAATTGTCGTTAAGTCCACACCGTCTTTACGGCGGGTTTAAATCGAAATTTAAACAGATAAAGATTATTATCAACTTATATCGATATAATCGACCGAAGTAGAAGTAACGAATTATCCAGATCTCTAACGGTATAGTAGAGTAGGGGCGTCCGTGGATTCTGGTTTCGCTCGACCGTAACTATTTGAAAGAGTTGTATGTCAGTTGAAAAATAAGTTATAAAAATTGCTTTCGCTTTAATTATTTCGAAATTTCATCTGTTATCTGGAAGTTTTACCACCCGAAAGGTCGTATAAAACGGTTTTCAGCTTCCACACGGACATCGACTTAAATAGGAAATCCGTTTGATAGAGCGCGCATAATTTGAGTCGAACAGGGTAATTTAGAGATGGTTCAGTATAATTCACGCGTGTTTTTAATTTTAGAAGGGTTCTTAATCAGACTAATGCAGGTCGCTTCTATACGAGCTTTCCGAACGATACGTTAAAAGGTTGCGCACTAAAATATCCTTTATTTTTATAAATCTTTTAATTAAGCAGGGAATAACGACGAAGAAATAAGAACAAAATGTGGGATAGTAAAGGAAACTTTCCGAAAATTTAAAAAAAAAAAATAATGATTTGCCGCTCTAGCTTTGACTAAAAGTCCTTATTTAGGAAATTTTGTACGCGCGGTGGAAACGTGAACCTTAAATATCAACGACTTCTGGTATCGTTATTAAGAATTTCACGGACCGAAATAATAGTGTATATTAAAAAAAAAAACTATGGGCGGGCTAGGTCATGTGAATAGTATGATATTTTGCGCGTAATATTTCAAAGAAGAATTCGCGGTTAAAAAGGGGAATTAGTAGAAGAAATCCGCGGATAAAATACCGTCCAGTAGTAACATTAATGATATCGATGGACCGTTTAAGGTAGCGAGGGAGAGAAATTATTGGGAATAACCTACTGCATAGTGTAAAATAATAATAATAAGAAGAAATTGAATTTCGAAGTGAGCTGTGTCTCCGAAAGGAAAATTAAGTCCGAATGAATTTTTAATTAAATCGCCCATACTGAAAGTTGCAATGCAGTTTCGTTACCAAATTAATAAATTTAGGTATACCGAGTGCGAAGTACACCCCCATCACTTTAATAATATTTCTGATTATGTTCCGACCTATTAAAAGGACAACGAGTGAAATAATTTAAATCTGATTCAAGACCTTTATATACTTTTTTCCGTTCGCATTATGTCGGTTTTATTTTTCAATCTTTCCACCAGTCCGCAATTTCTTTTAAACATGTTGCTTCAAATTTTGTCTTTTTCTATATTTATATTTTATAAATAATCCATTCGTCTATTATCTTTCAGACTACATCCTTTTAAGTTAGCCACGAAATACTGCGCTTCTTTCATACATTGTTACATTTCTATTTATCATTTTCGTCATCTGTTCAGGATTTTGTTTCTTATATATCATTAAAACTGATTAATATGTTCGTAACATCTTGCAATTAATTCGTAAAATGCGACATTCGGATATAATATCCACTTCCCAATTATCTTTTCTAGTACACCGATGAATATTATTAACTTATCATCCATCTTCTGATATTGAGTAAAATTTCTATTTTATATATAACTTTTGACTACTACTTTCTTTTTAACAAATCATTTAGATGACAACGTTGACATTTTAACGTTGTGCCTAAATATCTGCTTTTGGCTATAGTCGTGTTTCAGACATTTCTAATGATTACCTGTTCTAAAGCGTTTCGGATCCAGTTCATCTTTACATTTGTGTTGTAGGTTTGCTGTTCATCTCTACAATTGTGTTTTTGCTGCTTTTTCTTTTAGAATTTAACGGGCACCAGTGCGGAATGTATTTTGCCCTCCTAACATCATTTTACACATAACATGTCCGAATCCATTTCAGCTTTGCTATTTGTTTCACTGCCCTGATTTTCACGATTATGTCTTTTGTACAGCTACATGTTTTGGGTCTATGTTGATACGGGTAAGACACATTTGTTAAGCGCTTCAAACATTTTTTGGTATATTTTTATTTTGAAAAACATTAGATAACTATCCGAACGATATCTAGATTAAGAACATTCTGAATCTCTCTCTCTGCGTCTGCCCTAGATAAGTATAATCGGTAGTACATTAAATTTATTATATCATTATACACACATACATACATATATATATATATATATATATATAAGATTTTACACGAATCGTTACGTCTTTTAATATCCCATATCATTACACAAGCCCATCGATGCCATTAGCAATTAGGCTGAAATGGAAAGGTGACATCTTAGACAGCTATTTAATCTTATTTATTATTCAATTTATAAAAATTTATCTTCATCTGACGCACTCTTACGCAAATACACAGCTTTCTAATTACCCTTTTGTTATATTTATTTATATTTTTCATTTAGAAAATGGTAACTTGAATACTAGTGACCTCGTGGTAACACTTGGAAAGCAAACACGTACATGATCTTAAATCTATATTGTCGAAAGTCGGTTCTCATTTTGTTCACCAACTGTTGTTCTTGTAAAACATGTAATAGCGATTAAAATTTAATTTAAAGATATATTTTACTAAGAAGAATTTTTTATTAAATCAAATGAAATTACTAATATATCCATTTTTATATTTTTTTTAAACAGGTGCGTTATATTGTTGCGTCAGTTCGCGTTGCGTGTAACGTAAAAGCCGGAAAATATTCAACGCCTCATGCAAACTACATCGTCATGTTCCTGCCAGGATTTACCAAGTAAGAATTTTCTGATTATTATTTACCCACACACTACACATTGAGGATGTCACCGGGAGTTCATTACGCTTTCTGAATGACTAAGTTCTTCAGCTGATGTGAAGATAAGTTACTCGGGCTCGTACACCCTCTTATTCCTTAACCGAGGAGATGAATTTTCTCGACACTGCATCGGAAAATTGCTTCGTCCCTCGATATAATCCCTTTGAACTCCCGGATAAACATCCTCGATGACTAATAAATTTCTTTATGTTACAGCGTCGTTACTAATGAGCAATTTTCGGCTTTACGTTACACGTTCGTATTTTAGAAAATATCGTTACTCCGCGTGTGTTCGTTTTAGTGCGCGTTTATCGTCGGTTCTGTGTCGATCGTTCTAAATTGCTGCAGATTGGTCTTTCCAAGAATTAATCGGTAAGCGAATTTTTATAGTTATGTATTTACACTCGTGTAAAGAAAAATAATATTTAAACGTAGTTTTCACGCCACTAACGGATGTGGCGAATAGATTCACCACGTTGTTATGCTCAATGTCCGTGTGATTCCGGAACATATTGAACATGTTAGTAAATAGTGATCGTGGTAGTAGTGTGATGTGATGTGGTTGTGTTGTTACCGTGCCACCTCCAATAGAAGTATAAGAAACATTGCGTGATTTTGACGCGATAAACTGCAACTAGCTGATTTTCTTTTTTTTCTTTTTTGTTTTTATCGCGACGACTCTTATCCGCGAACCAAGAGTACTGTTGAAAAGTCTCTGGCGGACGATTCCAGTAGGGACAGGGCAATGAGAACAGGAGTATGCGGATTAGCAACTTGAAGAACTACCTGGTAAAAATCTGCAATATTCTACGACTATCTCACTATCAGCGAGTTTATGCTGTTAAAGCCTTACACCGTTACCTCCTCAGTAGCAACCCGCTGCCTTGCGGTTAGGATCTACGTCCATAGGCTCGGGTTTCATTCCACAATAGTAGCATTTCCTTTTACTTTTTTCCTTCTTCTTATTCTATTTCTTTTAAGATTTTCTCTCAGTTTTCCTCAGCATAAATCGCATTATTTTCCTGGTTGTCTTTCTCGTTTTTCCTCTGGATAAAAACGTGTGCGCTTGCTGAAATGTAATTGTGCGGTTTTATTTCTACATTGTCAATTCACGCATAACTTTCTACATACTCCTACTCCTGTTTCTTCATACTGTAATTTTCTATTCCTTCCATTTCCTACCACACTTACTTCTTTATATTTCCTTTATTAAAAGTCCTGTAACGATGAAGCATAGTGGTGATGCAAGATGTGGAATCACTGAACGTCATTAGCTGTAAAAGTGTGGTCCTTTGCTTTGTTAAATTTGTACGAAATCACGAGTTTATTAAATGCGTCTTTTGGAAAAAACGTCCTTAAGTTTCACTTCTTCCCTATGCCCCGAGGCACAGATTTTTTTCCTAAATAGCCTTGAAGCTACGTGTACTTGTGAGTTCTTAGATGTGAAACAGGTATTCGATAAAGTTTGGTATCCAGTATTTTATATAACCTGAAGAAAGTCACTCTTCATCCTCTGTGCCTTCTCCTAAAGTCTTGACTTAAGAAACGTAGGTTCCATGTAAAATTTCACGATGTACACCCAGATATTTATTCCACATTCGCTGTTGTCCCAGAAAGTAGTGTATCGAGTCTGGTTATTTTTCATTACTGCAGATTTTCTGGATGAGGTGTCAGCACTGCTATAGTTGCTGAGGACAAGGTGTTAACGAAACTTCAAATATCTTTAACTGAAATTGAAATTTGGCTAAAACGTTGGTGTGTTAGTGTGAACGAAATCAGACGCGCCTAGATCACATTCACGTTAAGGAATGTAGTCCGTCCTCCTGTTAAAATTAATGAGGAAACGATTCCGCAACAGGACGACATAACGTCTAGACAAAAATTTAACTCGGGCTCTATAAAACGCAAACAGTTAGACATGAAACTGTAACGGTTACGCTAGATGCTCGATAAGTATTTAGTCTTAATCATTGAAAATAAATTATTAATTTATAAAGCTATATTATAAAGCCCGTGTGGATGAATGGTTTCATGTTGTGGGTATCCGGCTGTAAGAATTGACAGCATAGAAATTCCTAAAAAAAAAGTTCAGTACGTTACCTTGGTGGATAAGAAGCTTACATGGCGACTACATGTGGCAGACACTAGAAGAGCCGTTATTACTCGTGCGAAATCGTTACGTCCGTTATTGGAACAGAAATCTGTTCTAAATCTAATGACCCCAAATGGACTATCTATCTTGCGGCAATTACTCCCATTTTGCGCTATGGATTAGAGTTGTACGGTAGTACTTGCAACAACAGTCCAAGATACTACGTACTAACATTATTTTTCTAATTCGACACTGCATAATGATCCCAATCTAATAGTATAAATATACAAATTGTTAACTTCAATCCAAACGCCAGTTGCGCACCGACGAGAAAGTACTGGGCTTAAGCCCCACATGGGGCTTAGAAAAGTATAAAATATATATAAAAAAAGCGCGTAACTTGTAAGCTCCAAACAATTTCGCAGCTAAAATGATAGTTGAAACGGAAGAGAATATTTGAAAGACCTCGCGTTATCGTTAATGAAACCTCATCTCGAAGAGCGTGCAAAACGGCCTAGATTGCAAAAAGTGCTGTTAGAAAATATTCATTATATTCTGTCAGCTAATGAAATTGGAAATCCAGCTGAGTGTGAAACTCAAATAAAAAAGTTTGGGCTGTTTGGAATTCAAATCTGAACCAGTGTGTTTTTTTATTCTTGCTGTTATTACTTGTTTCGTTGTTGTTCGTGATCGTTTATAGTTTGTTTTGCCAGTAGAATTTTGTTACACATTCGGCTGTGTATATTTTATTCATTTTTATTAAAAATTTTTTTTTATGCGGGGGATGTTTGAGCCCACCCTAGATACAAATCTTTGGTGCGCTACTGTATATATATATATATATATATATTGCTGTGGCGTGGTTGCCTCGACTGTCAACTCGATGGTCGTGGGTTTGAAACTAAGACGCAACATAGAAATCATCTTTATTTAATTTTTAATTATCACGGAGAAGGTAATAGCACCCCACTCCGTATAACGTCATATGCGTGCGCATCTGCGTCACATATAAATAGTGACTTAAATGCTAATCCATTTTGTATGTAGAAATAAACGTACAATAGCTAGTCACGACCTTCGGCAACCAACAATACGACAATGATGATGATGATAATATTTGCAGTTGCATCTTTTGGAAGCATACAACAACTTCCAATTAAATCATACTTTTCTTTTCCCGGCTTTATCTACTATTACATGAAGTTGTCATTCCACGAATCTTTTTGTTATCATTTCCATTCTTCTTCGTCCCGCTGGTGGCGGGTTTTCTTTAATTTCCTCTCGCATCGCAACCGAGAATATCCTTCATTCCCGAATCTTATGCCCTGCAACCTTTCTTTTACTGCTCAGTATATCACCTATCAGCGTACTTTTCTTGCTTCTTCTTTCATTGAGTATATATATGTATATATAGTAAACATTCCGTCGACATATCGATTCCATCGTCATCATGCAGTGATGAAAGTATTAACGTATTTTTTTGGTTGTGTCGCACGTATGAAACCAAAAACCAAACATGGACCAGTTCACTGCCCTTATTTTTGTGTTAAGAAAGATTAGTATTAGCTTTCGTTTGTTTTTTCTTAACGGGCCCGCAACAGATAAGATAAAATTATATTTTAGTTCCCTTATCAATGATATACCGGTGAGCTAATTATCAAACTATTTAGATCAGTTTTTGCTATTGGTGTAATTCGGCCGTTTCACAATTGCAGCAGCGCTATTATCAACTCAGGCTCTGTGGTTGTTGTCCAGTATAAACCTCTATATTTGAAGTGTTACATACCTAAATGGTACACACTTTGATGTGATATTTTGCCGGTTTCGAGCAAAATTATATTCTAAAGGACATTTCACACAAAAAAACTTGACAACATTTTATCTATTGCGACGTTTTCACATAGTTCTTGAAATTTTCTATTTCTTCAAATATTTCTCCGATATGTGTAAATATGTCGAAGTTCTTTCTTTCTGACCTGTTATTTATATCATCAAAGCGAAAAGCTCCTAGAAACGAATAAAACCGTTTTTCTGGCATTACTAACCTGAATATTGGCGGAACTAGCGGGTTGTCTTTAAATAAATCTGCCTAATTTGTATCATCCATTTTTACAACATCACGTATGTATAATAATTTGAACAAAGCTTTAAGTTCGATAATCTCCACTGTAATTTTCACGTAAATGATTTAAATAAGTACATGCATTGTTAATAATTTCTTTCAATAGTGTGTCTGGAAAGAATGTATTCAATTTCACATCTTCTATAGATCAACTTGCACTAGAAATTATTAATCGGAATAACTGTTCCGCTCCGTGGATGGGATTGAATGGAATAATTAAGTTGATTATTCGTATCATCGCTAAATATCTGATTCTGCGTCATGTTTGCTAATAATTACTTATAATTAATTCTTAATAATTCCATATTGTTTCATCTTAAGTTTCCTCTACTGCAACGGATAAAAAAACGTCCTGGACAAAAACAAAACAAAAACAAAAACAGTTCGTACCCATGGTAGCGTCTATTCGGAGTCCAGACGCTCTGCTGGTCGACATGCTGCTTCTTTAAACCTGTCGACAGAATGTGTTCGCCATGTATTGCTGGAGGACTTGAAATTTCATTAAAGTAATTTAAAAGTACCGACCATACCCAACGAAAATTGTTCCTGAAATGATGCTGAAAAATCGAACACGAAGAGATTGATTTATACAATCTTTCGATGAGCGACGAAGCTCGTTTCCAGCTATTTCGTAAACAAACAGGACTTACTGGTTCGAATGTAATATGAATTCAAACGAACAGAAACTGTCACACAGCGAGCGAGTGACCGTCTCGGCTGGAGTGGCGAATAGTGGAGCATTATTTTTTTAACTAGTACTGCGAAGGAACGACGCGCTACATTAAGATGATAAACAAGTTTTTGCTTGTCTCATCGTCGTCGTCGACTGGGCCGTACACGGTTTTAGCAGGATGATGCGACGTGTTACCGTTCGCAGAAACGCTTGCAGGACTTAAAGAATCGTTTGGTAACTGCATATTGTCGCGTCGCACGGAATCCGCTTTGACGGCTCCAGATTTTTTGTTTTGCGGGGATACCTTAAGAGCTGGGTTTACAAAACACGTCCACGAGATCTGGAAGATCTGAAAACTCATTTCTGAAGAAATTTAAAAAATCCAGCGACCTATGTCTTAAAAAGTGTTCGAAAATTTTTGTAAAAATACTGAATGTATCGTTGCAAACGGCGGTTATCTGAACGATGTTGTGTTCCATAAACGATTGTTGGCTAATATCTCATTGTTCTATTTTTAAATAAAATACCGTTCAATAATTTTAGTCGAGTAATTTATAAGTTATTCAAACAACGGAAAACCGACTGTCTTCTCTGGGTGCAAACATTCGTCACGGGAAAGATGATTGCTGCATACAAAAAAAAAGTAAGTCAAATAAAAACTTTAGATAGTACCACGACGTAGCGCATTATGAATTAAATAACGAGAGTACCATAAAAAAAATAAAAACGGGAAATTCTAGACGTATCATAGTCGCCAAATTATTATTATTGTGAAATTTACAATTATAACACAATTTTTTTTTTTGCATCATACCAGCATTAATTCGAACAACGGTGCTCACGTAAGCAGAAAATTAGTATTAGTCTAGTGACTTCAGTGAGATACTAGACTATGAGGAATTACTTTATGAGAATGAAATATATGTAGGAATAGTATAGGAATGATCAAATACAATAATTAGAAAGAAAAAACAACATGTTATCTTTTGAATAAGACCAGATTTATTAAGTGATTCGAATTGCATCTCGGCACCACGTCCTTCGCAGACGACTTGGAGGATTGTCTGGAAGACTGTCTGAGGCATTCTGCGAACATTAGGTACCGACTTCAAATTTATCGAATAGCCTCTTATACTGCATGACGCGTGTATCGCTGACATACGGAATCTTGATATCGTTATGCAGTGTCAAATTAGAATTCTTCGAAGATTACTCTTGCAAGTACTACCCTACAACTGTAATCCATAGCGCCAAATGGGAGCGATTGCCGCAAGATAGATAGTCCGTTTGGGTGACTAGATTTAGAACCGATTTCTGTCCCAATAACGGACGTAGTGATTTCACACGAGTAATAATTGTTCTTCAAGTGTGTGCCACATGTAGTCGCCATGTGAGTCTTTTGTCCATGTACAAGCCAAGATAACATACTGAATTACTTTTAGAAATTTGAATGTTGTTTATTCTTACGGCCGGGCAAAATTTTACCGGAATTTTATTAACGAATGAACGAATTTAATTGTGTCTATACATCCGTTGAATTTTTTTATTCTACCTAAGATCGTTCGATATAATTCTGTCAGTCTTTGTAGCTTTCTGTAAGTAGTGTAGTAACACGATATTACGTGTGTAATAATATTATTAGAATCCTATTTATATGACCGTAAGAGCTATGTTGTGTATATTGGCTACCATTCTAACTCATATTCATCTACTTCAGGGGTTCCACACGGTTCGAATTTGGGTCTCCTTCTATTCGTAATTTTTATCAATGATATTGGAAAGAACCTTTGTTCAAAATTTCTTTTATTTGCTGATGATCTCAAAATTTATGCTCCTATATCTTCACTAGCTGACTGTGAATCTTTACAAACACATCTAGATAAGCTGGCTGTGTGGAGCAAAGAAAATCATTTATCTTTCAATTATGATAAATGCGTGCATATGAGTTTCTGTAGAAATAGAAAGTTCACTTACACGATGAATAGTAAGCAGATAATTAAAAAATCTGTGGTGCGGGATCTCGGAGTTAATATTGATGACAACTTAAAATTTTCAATACATGTAAGCGATGTTGTTAATCGCTCTTATAAAATGCTAGGTTTTATTATAAGAAATTCATATGTGTCTATTAGGCACCCATGGACGCTACTGTCGCTTTATAATGCATTAGTCCTTAAGAATACCGTTCAATTGTTTGGGATCCGTATTATAATAAATACATTAGGTTAATTGGCAAAGTTCAGTGTAAATTTTTAAAATATCTATATTACCGTATGTATTTACCCTAAATATATGAGTTACGATATATTAAGAAATATAATGGATGTGAGGTCTTTACACTACAGAAGGAAAATAGCCAAATTAAGGTTTCTTCATAATGTATGCAACGGTATGAGTTAATAGTGAGTATTTAACATCAACCGTCTCCTACATTATAGACCAAATAGGCGATCGAATCGTTCTTTTTTTTTTGGTGAGCCGCGTGCACGAACAAACCACAGTTTTTAAGTTCTCCATTGCCGACAGCTTTCAGCTTGTATAATTCTCTTTTGAACATATTTCCCCGTATGGATATATACTTTGATAACAGATATTTCTTTAATAAGTTGCTTCCCGAACATATTTTGCGATGAGAACAGGAGTTTCGCTCTATTCCAATGGTTCCAGATTGTTATTATGTGGTGGGTGTTTGGTATATGTGTTCCTTTACTACATGTAGTATACACGTTAAGGTTTATATTGTATTTATTAATTTGTTGAAGATTATTCGTCCGTTTATTTCGAGTAAGATTGTGTGAATGGGGTGTGAATGATGTATATTTTAATGAGTGTGAGACTTGTTAAATAAATAAATAAATGAATAAATAAATATACACATTGTATAAAATTTATAATTTTGCGTCACGATAATGAGACCGAAATGGTTAAGATCGTATTGAGAAAAGATTATTATTTCATGGATTCCGGTGATCACGATCGTAATGAAGAAAAAAATTTAGTCGTTACATAATTTATTAATAGAATTCAAACGATTTTCCGTCATATTTTTTAAAACTTTTAATACAATTCGAATGTCCTTTTCGTAAGCGAAAGCAATTTCTCTTGACGACGGCTAACTAGAGCAAAATATCGCGTATATTTATACATACATTGGATGCCGTAAATAATCCTATAATATTATCGCTCGTGTTACATTCGGACGGTCGCAGAAGATAACGTTGTGATAATTTGTATAGTTTTTTACAACGGAAATTTAAATATTTAAAATTTACACACACACACAAACAAAGTTACGCGACATATATTCGAAATTTCTGTTTACGGACGATGCCGTTTTATTTATACGTGAGAATATTCGGTAGTTGGCGGACGGTTTGAATTTTAAACTAATTCGTTTTGTATTTCGAAAGTTGAATTTGAAAAGTTTGAAAATCTAAAACTTTTTTAAAGCTTTTATTATAGTGATCCGGCTTATCATTCGAATCCGTTCGAAGGCGGTCGTTATTTCGCGAGATAATAAAACGTACGAAAAATTTTATCGACGATTATACAAAATATTTCGTCCGGTTAATTTGCATTTATAGCTTATTTTTTTGTTGTTGTCCCGTATTCCGGACATTTCGCTGGTGGGGGATGTTTATTGCTTAATAACTAGGTGTAATATTGTAGAGAAGCAGAGGACTAGTGTGCTAAAATGAAAAATTATGAAAAGTGCAGGTGTATCTGAAAATAAAAACATGGTATGTGTAATAATCCTCTGCCATTGTACTTAATATCTACGATGGTGACGGGATGAACTACATAATCCCGTCATCCACCATGTGTGCATGTGTGTGCAAAATTTGTGAGAATGCGTGACAGAAATTAGAACAATGAACTTAAAATATACTTAACTATTTTCAAACATTTTCAAATACGGTATTTTTTTATTTTACCATTTTACGATTTAGATATTCCTACTCGTTAAGCGGTTAATAATAATTTACACCTATATAGAAATAATAATTTTAAACATAAGGAAATTTTAATAATATTATATATATATATATATATATATATATATATATATAGGTTATATATATAGAGGTTATATTAACCGGTTCAGTCTCGTATTATAAACGTTCGTCGCTAAATTATAAATTTTACACAGGCAGCTTGTTATACAATGCCGTTCCTTAGGGGTGTAAAGAATTTTGATGAAGCATCTAGTTCCTCTGTATCGAGCAGTTTCATTTCTAATACGTCGTCCATTTTCGAACTATTTCTTAATAAATATCGTTCGCATTGACTACGACAAATTGAATTATTCCAGAACACGGATACGATTACAAATGTCATAAGTATAATTTTTTTGGCTTTAACGTGCAAAATCGTATTAATAAATTACGCACGAAATATACAAATATTTTTATATATATATTTAAATTAGAAATTAAATTAATTACAAAATTAGTTAAAATCACTAACGTTTACTTTCTTTGCGAAAAAATCACAAAGCTTTTTCGGTATATACGCCATTATGAAGTGATTAAAAAAAAAAATTAAAAATATAATATAAAAAACAAAAAAATAAAATTTTAAGTACACAAATGTACAATTATAAAATAAAGAATTGTTAGATTGTTTTAAGTATTTATTCTTCATTTTATAATTGTAAATTTGTGATCTTAAAATTTTATTTTTTGTTTTTTATTTCATATCTTTATTTTTATGTTATCACCTGATAATGGCGTAAATGCCTAAAAGCTTTGTGATTTTTTCGCAAAGAAAATAAACGATAGTGATTTTAACTAATTCCGTAATTAATTTAATAAAAAATCGCTACATTCCACGATCTAAAAATTTAAATAAGAAATGTTAACTGTAAAATATTTTCTACGTATTTATCTAAATATTTTTAAAATCTGGATATTGTCAACCGGAAAATACTAAAATTTTAAAACTTCATTTACACACTTTGATTGAAAGGGTTTACGTAAGAAAGTAACGAAATTAAGATATATAAATAAATATAACGAAATTATATAAATAATCCAATATTAGAAAATTATTAAGAAATTAAAAAAAAAGATGATTTTTGATTAACAATTTTGATTCTTCTTCGATCGTGATTAATCTTGACGATATTACAATACCTATGTCGTACACTAAATGCACCACCACCTGTTTTGCATTTAATTTCGAACGTATCGCGATGTCCCAGTTGCTTTTATCTTCGATTTTCCTCATTAACAGTATTGTAACGAATTGTTTCACGTATCGAAATATTCGTAATATTTCACTTTTCGTTAATTAAAATAATCGGTTAGCATCTCCAGATTCGTCTTCATTCCTGTCTGCGGTACTTCCGAAATTCTTCTATAATATTACGATTAAAAAGTTTTTGCAATTGATTTATGGCTTTTTTTCCAAGACTCACATATTTCAATCGTACAACAAGGTGTACGTTATATAATTCATTCGAACTCGAAATTTCGGACTAACATTTTGGATTATCGAAGTATTTCGTGCTTCTCCGATATTTCTCATTTATTTAATCCGGCGTTTATTTTCTACTTCATATCGTTCGATAGTATTCATTTGGGCATCAATACCCTTCAGACGTTCCCATTAATTTATGATAAGTATTCATTTGGGCATCAATACCCTTCAGACGTTCCTATTAATTTACGATACGGCGCTGGTGGTATTTCCAACGGCCGTTATACAGAGTTGCTTCCTGTTGCATATTACAGACTAATTAAAAATTAAACTATTCTGCGGCTTTATAAGCTGAACTAAACGGGATCAAAATATTATCAAACGAAACAATTTATAGGTAACGTAGTGATTTGCGAAGATTCGTCTCTTACATTTCTAATGAGCTTAAATTTGAATACATAATAAAAAACGGCTACAGGGTGATAAATTTTATATATATATATATATATGTATGTGTGTGTGTATATACGTATTTCGTTACACAAGTCTCCTTTCACGGCTGTCTTCAGATTGTAATCATATTTTATCCTATATACAATATCAAATATAGTTCAATAGCATCCTCTCGGAATAGTATTTGTTTATAACGATGCGAACTAGAAATAATATCCAAACTCACACATAGATAGATCCTATGAAATCAACCGTTCCCACTCTGTTCCAACTGCAATTCCCATCTTATAATCCAACATCTACTCGTTAGCTGTTGGATTATTAATTCCTACCGAGCACAAATTCTCCAATCGTCCTCCCTCTTTGAGATACTATTTGATCATCATGCTAAAGTTGAACGTCTCCTTCATTTCCTCAAGATCACCAACTTATTTCAATCCATTTAATTCCTATATTTTCATGCCTCTGGCCTAGGCGGCAGTACACGGCATGCCTACGAAGAAGAAGAAGAAATAATATAAAATGTAAATCGAAATATTAATCTGTTTAATATAACAGATAATTACGTTGATTCTGCTGCGACCAACTTTAGTAAATTAATTATAGATGCAGCTGTATCGAGTATTTCCATAAAATTACCGTCTATATTAACAGAATGTAGCGTTTCGTTACGTATAAGAAAAAACCAGATTATTAAGTTAGCGAGTAAAAAGAATTATATCCGATACTACGAAATCAATTCATACCGATCTATCAGAAGCTGATAAGCTATACAACATAGAAAGCAACCCTACAAAAATCCTTCCCCCATGGACTTCGAAAGACGCCGCATTCGATTTTTCACTGCTCCCAAAAAACACTCTCACTTTGCCATCGTCCACAATTTATTATCTCCCCCCAAAGGAAAAAGATATACTACTCCGACGGTACAAGTTCCGCAGAATCCGCTGGTTGCGCAGTGGTCTTTAATCGAAATGTGATCTTTTCAACTTCACTTCCGCCCGCAGAACTGTATGGAATCCTACTAGCGTTGGAACAAGCGGTAAAACTCTACCATCACATTATAATGATAGCTACGGACTCCATGGCAGATTTACATCACATTCAACGGAAATCAAATCATCCGATCGCAAACTTCATAAATATAATCGTACAGAACTATCATGCGGCAATAACCTTCGTATGGATTCCGGGCCACGCAAACATACCAGGAAATCATATGGCCGATCTAGCAGCAAAAGAAGCTTCCAATTCTAATTTTTAAAGTCTATCCGAAAAATTTTAAATCAAACGATTAGTCTGGAATGGTTGAGAAAACACTAAATGAGAAATATAACATTAGAAATATATTATGTTCGAAGCTGTAAGTTGGTACGAATTTCAGAAGATTACTACAGAGGATGACCCAGAGAAGTCGAACGGTCTTTATTATAAAGCGAGCGAGTAATCGTCTGGGCCGGAATTACGAATAGTGGTGGCCTTATAACCGGTACCGTCAACAGAACGAGCTATATCGAGAAACTCGTTTTTGCTTCCCTCACTTCGATCGTCGTCCGATATGGTTTCAACAAGATGATGCCAGCTGTTCGGCACTCGCAGTACTGAAAGAAGCGTTTAGTAACCGCGTATTGTCGCATCGAACGGATTTCGCTTGGCCTCGTACTCGCCAGATTTGACTGCTCCAAAGTTTTTTTTTTTTTTTTTGGTGGGGATACCTTATGAGCCGCGTTTACGAACTACTTCTACGAGATCATCTGAAAGACCTAAAAACTAGAATTACTAAAGAAATTTTAAAAACTCAGCCTATGCTGGAAGAAGTGTTCGAAAATCTTGTAAAAAAAAAAAAACCCGAATGAATGTATCGTTGCAAATGACGGTCATCTGGACGACATTGTATTCGATAGATAATTTTATTTAAAATTAAAATTCTATTCAAAAATTTATTTTAAAAAATCGTCTTCTCACGGTCACCCATTACTACTCTACCGACTTCCGGTATTGAACAGATGATATTCACTAATTATTTGTAGTATACATTATTTTAACGGTCGATTAGGAGAGTATGACGTAGAATAAAAACCGAGCTAAGGTCCACTGCAATTCGGAATCGATTAAACGGTTTCATTTTAATCAGCATACCCGGAAAAAGAATAGATGAACAGTTCTCCTCATAACACCAGGTTATCGAAGTGTTTTCACAGAAACCAAGACGTCTAGAGTTTTAAAGAAATTTAAACATTCGTTAAAAGAATTATTATTTAAAATACTATATTTTCGTATATGTATGTAAGTTAGATAAATGTGTTGAATTTAAACGTACGAAACTATTCCCCCTCTTCAAAAAAAGTCCAGGTAAATCATTGAAACAATGACGCGGTTCAAAAATGCGGAAAAGGTTAATAGACATTATTTGCCTACTTTAAAATACTGAGAAAGGAGCAAGCCAGCAACACGTTTCTTCGCTTCCTTTAATAAGTGGACACTTTAAGTACACGTTATTCTTTTAAATATATAAAATTAAGTACACGAAATTTATATAATATGTATATATATATATATATATATATCTCATCATCATGATCATCCTCGTATTGATCGTTGCCCAACGTCGTGACTAGCTATTGTAGGTTTATTTTTATGGAGAAAATCAGCTAGCATTGAAGACACTATTTATATGCAACGCAGATGCGGGCGCATATGATGTTATACGGAGTGTGGGGTGCCACTGTTTTCTCAGTGATTAAATGAATGTTGAAAAACTTTCTATGTCGTGTGTTGGATTCGAACCCCCCCCCGAACGTCGAGTTGACAGTTGAGCACATTAGCAACTAGGCCACCACAACATATACAAATTTATATGTGTATATAAATTTTTATATATATATATATATATAATACTATCTTCTCGATAAAGAAGCGATTTTACTTTCAAAATGTAAATTACTCAGTGAATAAGAAATTTCAACCGAAGACAGATCCATCGTGCAGAATGAAGAGGAAAAATACAAATTTCGCTAGAAATACGTTTTCCCGAATTTCCTCATACACACATATGTATGTATATATACATATATGTGCAACATGCATATATATGTATATGTTTACCATTGATAACACTTTCCAGTTCAGGATTAATTCTGGAACAGAGCGACAGTGTGATAATAATACCGTTTAGAAGGAAGATAGAGATAATATTTTTTCCCAAAAAAATAAAAAAATTGTCTCGTTTGCAATTGTATATATCAACTTTCTTTCGATATTATTTATTGTCATCTGCAGTTCTTACCTACCTATCAGTCGATCTATCTATGTAACTATCTATCTATCTATCTATCTATCTATATATACATGTGTGTGTGTATATTTCTTGTGCGTTTACACTTCCAGCCGATCCGGACATCAATCTACCGGCGGAGAAGAACCTGACAGCTTTCGTTCGATTGTTACACTCCGTTGAAAAATCGCCTTTACCGCGTTACTTTGCATCGTGTTTACAATTTATTCCGAAACCACGCGCGGTACTTTAACCGTGGGGCTGTTTTGAAAAAATATTTTCCGCTAAATCCACTCGGCGCATTGAGAAAGCTGCACTTACAAGCTTTCGCATCTTCTACACCTAAAATTCTGTTATTACTATTATTATTATTATTATTATTATTATTATTATTATTATTATTATTATTATTATTACTATTACTACTATTATTATTGCTGTTGTTATTACTATAGGCGTACCAGTTTGAAAAAATTTTTTTTGCGGGTTTTTTCTTTCTTTTCCGTTTTATATTATAATGTCGATTCCATCCGTTCGAGCGCAATATTCATATTTCATCTCGTTTGTTAATATAACTGCATCTCCATCGTCTAAAAGGTGAAAGCTTCTGGTTCCTTTCACATTTTTCTATTCTATTTATTATTATTATTATTATTATTATTATGATTATTGGCCATTTACACTATTATTATATTATATTATTTTTACGAATAACGAAATATAAATTATTTTCATTTCAATCTCGTTTCCTAGCAACCGTTAACGTACTTCGCAACGTTCGCTAAAGTTAATCCTTTAGAACGCGTCTACACTAGACGACAAATAACAACTTAAAAAGCAAATTGTGACGAACGGAAAAATGCTTAGAAGCAAAAGATCCCTCGTTAAAACGCGTGTATTGAGAGAGAATAATGCGTGACAAATCAGGAATTTCGGGATTACGCACGAGAAAATGAAAAAAGGGACGATGATCGATAGATATTTAACTTTTTGTTTAAATTTTTGGTAGCTCGATTTTTATATTCTTCGCACTTAAAATGTTTTTAAAAGTCGCTTTCGAAATTATTCGCGCGAATTAAAATAACTGATTTTTTTTCACATCAAATTATAAAATACTTAAATCTTCCTCAGCGCTTCGTGTGTAGCGTCACACTTTTCGTATCCCATATCCTTATGAACTATCCTTTATGTACTCCTCACTCAGATTGTCTCTCAACCTTCTTTCCTTACTTCCCTCTTTTCTTCAAAGATCAATACTCCTCTCTTAACCGTTATAAATTTTTTTATCGTACAAACGGAGAATATCGAAATAATTTAATTTCACCCGACGAGAAAGACTAAGAGTTCTCGTGAAAAATATTCTTGTTAAGTTGTTTTTTTATATTCCGAATTTGAGATATACGAACAGCCCGGGAGAATCGAATAAAATTCGTTTATCGAATAATTTCATCGGTCAAATTTAAACTGTTTTTATGATTACGTAAACTATCGCGTACGTCTTATGACGCAGATAAAGACTCGTTGTTAAAAGTTTACCGTTCCAAATGTAATTACGGATTTCCCGCCTACTCATCCGGTAAACTAACACAATCACGTTTCTTAGATTTCATGCATCACAAAGTACTTCGTCTCGTTCTCGGAGCTTTTGCTACAACATCAATTATCTAACTGCACTACGGAGCAAATGAATTACCTATATATCGCTACTCATATTAAAATTTTATTTCCACTTAATTCTAAACAACTTCCATTTTCAATATTACCGTATGTAAATATAAATTTTTCGCACATAGTAAAAACAGCGTTACTATTCAGCTATCTGATTTTCCGCCAATTATCAATCCATTTCTGTTATCTCCTTGGAAGACGAATTTTGCTATTCTTAATACTAATCTTACAGCGTACTGCTACCTTAAAATTAAAACCTTTCTCAAAAAAATATCAGTCAATTCCTATCGCAATACAGCACCTTTTAAATATAATATACAGATGTATCAAAAAATGAAGATTGTTGTGCCTGTGCTGTCGTCTATAATGATGATATAGTCCATTACCCACTTTCGTCGTACTATAGTGTCCTGTCATGCGAACTCTTTGAAATTCTGCCGGCTATACTAATTGCATCTTCTATGAACAGGAAATTGTTACTGTCATAGACTCGCTGTATTCGAATGAAAATTAATTCGACAATCAACTAGCAAATTCCGCAGAGTCGTGTACTTAGCAGATACGGAAGGAATGAAGAAGCAGATCGAGCTGCGAAAAAAAAACCGCCTTCATTGCAACTACAGAATTGCGTCCAGAAACATGTTGCGATATCCGTCGTTGCACAAAGCTGTATCTGGCCTACTCAGCCTGCTCATCGTACAAGAACGAAGCTGATGTTGTTCCGTGTCCGCACAGGTCACACTCGTTTAATTCATATTCTATCCAAAACTAATCCTCCTACTCACTCAACCCGTAACACACTTTATGAAATACTTTTACTTAAATATACTCATAGCTTTTCTCATTCGTACTAAATTATCTTCACACCTATAATAACGGTGTATAATAAACTCCGTGCTTTTAGCTTTTGTAGCAGTACATGGCATTGGAGATGGAAAAAAAATTCTTCTCAGATTCTCTTTCTCTCTCTCTCTCTTTTTTTTGATATTACGAATTTTAGAGTTTGATCATTCGAATACTAATAGCGAGATGGAGAATGCAATAAAACTCGTTTTCACAATCGAATGATTTCATCCGTCATATTTAAATTGTTTTTGATTTTTTTGTCACCTCTGAATCGAATTGTCCCGCCCTAGACCCGAGTCGAACGTACCTTAGCTAAGTTCCTCGTATACTCGTTAACCCTAAAAAAAATCGATAGATTCGGTTTGATATATATATATATATATATATATATATATATGTAAAGTTCTAAGAAAAAAGTATCTAATCCTATACATGCAGCATCGTACACGGGTGTGAAACCGCGAAGATTGCTCGGCAAGGTAGAACAAAAAAAACTCTTAGAGAAAGCGTTTGAACTGTCGTGTTACAAGAAAATGTTGAATAATAGATGGACCGATTAGGTAACAAATGGTATTAAAGGAAATTGGAGTAAGAAGATCGATATGGAAATGATTGACTAAACGAGGAGTCAGTGCAGGATTAGGCACATTTTAACGTACAATTGTTTATTAAATATACTTATAGAAGGGCGAATAGACCGAAAGTAAGAAATGGAAAGACTAAGTAAACAACCTGTACAACAGTAAGTGGTGGATATTAGAAACACAACGGACGTTGCAAACATGAAAAGGAACACAGAAGATCATCGCCAATGTGAAGAAAATTAGCGAACCCAGCCTTAGGAATCATGACTAAATAATAATAATACGAATTATAATTTCTTCAGACTTACGTTCAACCAACAATAATCCACTCGCGCGAATTTAATCATTCAAGTTAAGCCAACAACACTCAGATAAGCTTCATTCTCAAAAACTACGCGCCGAATTAAATATGTAACACGTAGAAATTTTACGGAAAAATATTTCTTCTCTCGACACCCGTAACAGATTCATGTTAATTCATACGGAAAAAAAAAGTAAAAAGCCCTTGGCAGGTAGAGTGGCAAACAACGGCTCCAAGGAACTAAAGTGCACGCAATCAAACCGATATTTTATATAAGACGTTCATCATTCCGATAAAACAGAAGATGTTGTTTTGGCCCATTTACAAATGGTATATATTATTATTATTATTTATTATAAATTGGACTCTGGAATTAACAAATCTGTCTATGAAAAACATAAAACATAAAACATAACAACAAAAAAAAATTAACATTATAAAGTAACTTTACATTCTAAAATAAATTGAAATAAAGAATAATATATTCTGAGGAACGTAATGAACTTAAGATATACGGAGGCCGATGGCCTAAAGATATAAGCTTAGAAAATAAACGCGATTGTTCTGCCGAGTAGGAGTAAAAAACAAATGATTAGAATACAGAATCATATTGGTATCGTCCGGGTGAGAGCAACGACTGGTTTCGGCCATTCCAATTCTGTGCAAATGAACAGGTAGACAACAATGATTTAAACGAAGCCGAGTTAATGTTATAATCATGTGACGAGAAATTGGTCCGCTAATCTTTTTGGGAAAATAACACGCTTCTTTGGAAGGAACTGGTTTAACGCTTTCATAAAAACTGCTGACTTTATTGAAATGGAAAACATTCCAATCTGATTCCAACTGGGATTCCACTACAACGCGGAGATCTGTATATGGAATGCATGGACACAAAATGCCGATGGAGGCTGCTGATTTTGCGGCTTCATCACAAACAGCATTACCAAGAATTTCAATGTGACCAGTAATCTAACAAAAGTCGATTATAATATTTCTTAAACTGAAATTGTATATTTCTTCTAAAATTGCGAATATAAAATAAGATGATCCCTTGGTTACATGAAAGTTCGATATAGCATTAAGGCAACTAAGAGAATTCGATAAAATAAGAAAATTACTCGACTAAAATTATTGAATGGTATTTTATTTAAAAATAGAATAATGAGATATTAGCCCACTATCGTTTATAAAACACAATATCGTTCAGATAACCACCATTTGCAACGATACATTCAGTATTTTTACAAAATTTTCGAACACTTTTTAGGGCATAGGTCGCTGAATTTTTTAAAATTTCTTCAGAAATGAGTTTTCAGATCTTTCAGTTCGCGTGGACGTGTTTTGTAAACGCAGCTCTTAAGGTATGCCCACAAAACAAAAAATCTGGAGCCGTCAAAGCGGATTCCGTGCGACGCGACAATATGCAGTTACCAAACGATTCTTCAAGTACTGCAAGCGTTTCTGCCGCCGAACGGTGACACGTCGCATCATCCTGCTAAAACCGTGTACGGCCTTTTAAATTACTGCGTTATTACCAGTTTAATGAAATTTCAAGTCCTCCAGCAATACACGGCGAACACATTCTATCGACAAGTTTAAAGAAGCAGTATGTCGACCAGCAGAGCGTCTGGACTCCGAATAGTCGTTACCCGAACTCGATCGATGTTTGTACGGGTACGAACTGTTTTTGTTTTTGTTTTGTTTTTGTCCAGGACGTTTTTTTATCCGTTGCAGTAGAGGACCGACTAATAATTTCTAGTGCAAGTTGATCTATAGAAGATGGGAAAACACCACTCATGGAATACATTCTTTCCAGACACACTATTGAAAGAAATTATTAACAATGCATGTACTTATTTAAATCATTTACGTGAAAATTACAGTAGGGATTACCGAACTTAAAGCTTTGTTCAAATTATTATACGTATATGATGTTGTAAAAATGGATGATACAAATTTGGCAGATTTATTTAAAGACAACCTGCTAGTTCCGCCAATATTCAGGTTAGTAATGCCAGAAAAACGGATTTATTCGTTTCTAGGAGCTTTTCGCTTTGATGATATAAATAACAGGTCAGAAAGAAAGAACTTCGACATATTTACACATATCAGATTGAAGAAATAGAAAATTTCAAGAACTATGGGAAAACGTCGCAATAGATAAAATGTTGTCAATTTTTTTGAGTGAAATGTCCCTTAGAATCTAAATTTGCTCGAAACCGGCAAAATATCACATCAAAGTGTATACCATTTAGGGATGTAACACCACAAATATAGAGGTTTATACTTGACAACAACCACAGGGCCTAGTACAGAGTTGATAATAGCGCTGCTGCAATTGTGAAACGGCGAATTACACCAATAGCAAAAACTGATCTAAATAGTTTGATAATTAGCTCACCGGTATATCATTGATAAGGGAACTAAAATATAATTTTATCTTATCTATATCATCGTCATCATCATTATTGTCGTATTGTTGGTTGCCGAAGGTCGTGACTAGCTATTGTACGTTTATTTCTACATACAAAATGAATTAGCATTTAAGTCACTATTTATATGTGACGCGGATGCGCACGCATATGACGTTATACGGAGTTGGGTCCTATTACCTTCTCCGTGATAATTAAAAATTAAATAAAGATGATTTCTATGTTGCGTCTTGGTTTCGAACCCACGACCATCGAGTTGACAGTCGAGGCAACCACGCCACAGCAATATATATATATATATATATATATATATATATATATATGTATACATTAGCGCACCCAGGATTTGTATTTTAGGGTGGGCTCAAACATCCCTCGTATTAAAAAATTTTTTTAATAAAAATGAATAAAATATACACAGCCGAATGGGTAACAAAATTCTACTGGCAAAACAAACTATAAAAGATCACGAACAACAACGAAGTAAGTAATAACAGCAAGAATAAAAAACACAGTGGTCACGACCTGGTTCAGATTTGAATTCCAAACTGCCCAACATTTTTTATTTGAGTTTCACAGTGAGCTGCATTTCAAATGTCATTAGCTGACAGAATGTAATGAATATTTTCTAACAGCACTTTTTGAAATCTAGGCCGTTTTGCACGCTCTTCGAGATGAGGTTTCATTAACGATAACGCGAGGTCTTTTAATTATTCTCATCTGTTTCAACGATCATTTTAGGTGCGAAATTGTTTGGAAAGCTTACAAGTAACGCGCCTTATTGATATGTATTTTATATTTTTCTAAGACCTCTGGGGCTTAAGCCCAGTACTTTCTCGTGGGTGCGCAACTGACGTTTGGATTGAAGTTAACAATTTGTATATTTATACTATTAGAAGTCGCTAGTGCTATTCCAGTTCTAGATATTTCGATGTCGGCTTTACATCTGTGGAAGAAACTTTTTCCGTCTCGGTAAATAAATATTTTCAAATTAAATAACAGGTTCGATCATGAAGTGTACACACACAAGCAGATAAGGTAGTGATCAGCGAAACACGGCTGATACGTGACCGAATCCAGGTATTTCCATTGACCGTTATCGAATGTAATCGGCGCAGTCCTATTACATCCATTCTAAATGTTTCCCTTCCTAATATCTTCGTCGACGAACTTAATATTTTATCACGATTAATTAAGTGCCTCGACTTAATTTAAGACAAGTAAATACGCTGAATTTTTGTGAGATTTTCACGACACTTAAATCTAACTGAATAAACTATTCGCTATTACGTGCGAACGATTTATATGAAACAGTCCGAAACGCTTATTTCGAACGAATCGTTCGTTTTTAAGGATTCAAATCTCTTCTCTTTAATCGAATTGTCGCAACTCCTCGTTAATATTATCTTTTTTTTTACTTTTTGTTTTCACGTGACGGGGGTGAAGGCGGCGGGATAGTGCGACCCAGTTAAATTAAATCGTTGAAGGAAAGGGGAAATATTACAAGTTGAAAATCGTTAACGAATGTCTCATCAAATCGTACAACGGCCCAGCAAGGTGGTACTCGACGTGATTCCAATTATTTTCGAGAATTCGATAACACGGTCTCTCGTTAACGACTATAATTAACGATTCGAATACGTACTCTTTCATTTGTTTTTAATGACAGATTTTTTTTTATTTATATTAATCTAAATCGATAGTAATTGTACCGGAAATAATTAAATTTTCAATTATCAGTAGTCCGCTCCTTTGCGGAAAGTTCGTTTTTATTTTTAAGTATTGTGAAAAATTAAATGCAGAAACAACTAAGTGAAATTACCATCCTTAACGAGCAAATCCCTGTGAGTAAATAAAGTCCAATACCGTAGTGTCACAATTGTATATTAAACACGCAATAACTAAAGCGTGTAAAACCAAATATCGTTTCAAATGTTCCGCTGAAAATCCAGTGTTATTTCTTTTATAATATTTCCCATCACAACTGACCAACTGTATAGAGGTCATTTAGTGACTAGTTTAATACAACGAGGAATGTATTTTCCTTTAAATACCCTATGTCGATATAGCTGTATTTTCCGCAGGTTAGATGTCCATGGTAAGTAACATTCAGCCCAACCGATTCTCTGCAGCTCTTTTCATTTTTCAGTATTGATTTGTGCCTGTATCGTGAATGTTGTCACGAAAGTGTTTCGCGGTCTACTACAACCTCTTTTCCTTGGAAATCTGTCTTGCTATTACATCGCGTGACTACCATGTCGGGAGTACACGCCCCATCCAGGTTAATCTTTTCTTTATCGAATGTAATAAGGTCCGTTTTTCGTCAATTCTCTTTGGAGAACTTCTTCATTCGTAACTTTTTCGGTCCAACTTATTCTTTGTATCTTCCTCCAACGCCACATTTCGAAAGCACGCAATTTTTTAACATTCCTTTTGTTCAGTGTCCACGTTTCAGCACAGTAAAGCGCTAACAAGTAAGTTTTAACAATACGTTTACGTAGTTTTAACGGTATTTTGGCATAATATGTTTCGCTTTTCTCCGGTTAATCTAATTCGTGAGTTTATTTTTATATAGCAATACAACCGTAATTATTTGACTGAGATACTTTACTTGTTGCATTTTCTGACCCACATTAATTTCCGGTTAAAAACATACGGGATATTTACCAAACATTATGATTTTATAACCCAAACTACTCTTTCCTGTATTATTTAAGATTCGTGTCATTTTTTGCAGTATTTTCGTAGATTCCGCAATTATAGTCTGATCGTCTGCAAATGGTATCGTTTTAAGTCTTTCTCAATCCCGTCCGCTAGAGTTAATTTACGCACAAGTTCCGCCTATACGTTAAGAGGGAATGCAGATAACAAACAACCTCGTTGTACTCCTTTACTAATTTTTGCGGGTTTAGGTATATCCCCGTCTACTCTAATAACCGACTTTTGACGTATGTATAAATTATACATCAAGTTTAGTATGTGTTTGTGGAATTTGCTCAAGGAGAGGAAAAAATGTTTATCCCACCTGATTTAATCAAAAACTTTGGTATAATCGACAAAACAAATGAACATATTCTTATTTACATTCATCAGACGCTCTTCGATATTTCTTAAAATAATCAATATTACATCTGTGGTCGATAGATTCTTACGAAAGCCAAATTGTGTTTTACCTAAACATTGTTCTATATATGTTTTTCTAAACGTTTATTCCGTTGTACTTGCGGCAATATTTTGGATTCATACTGGATAAGACTTATAATTCTATAGTCCCGGGTAAATCTTATTCTAGTTATTTTCTTCGGAATCGGAACAATCTCCGAACTACTTCTTCCTGTCACCAGTATTTCTTCGGCTCATTTTTATCAATTCCGCTGGTACATTATCAGCAAAATGTGCTTTATTATTTCTTAGAATCAGTACTGCAAAATCGAATTCGTCTTTTGGTATACTGTCGATCAAATCTTATTCGAATTTGATTCTTTTTAATCTATTATTACGTGTTATTTATCATCGGTTTTTTCCCTCGGTATGCAAAAAAGTTCTTGGAACGTTGTATATCGTCAAATAATCAAGTAATACATTCCATCCATAATTATAGTTACCAATTCCTAAGACATCGTTATAAAAAGTATATACACACGGGCGCGTTAAACATATTTACAAGCTGTAGTATTTTGTTACACAATTTTTAGTTTTCTATATGTGAACCAGTTATTTTTTTGATGTAATTCCTGTAACAACGCAAGGAAGCTTATGTCCTCTATTCTTGTGGATAGTGGTTTTATTTATATATATAAACTTTTCCTACTTAATCTTTTGCTCTATATTATTTATAATTTGCGATTAAGTTTTTTAAATTAATTTTTTATATCGGTTAAGGAATAGGCATTATTCTCGGAACGATTATATTATATTAATTATTTTATTATTGTAAATCAGACGTCAAATAAACGTTATTGCTTCCTTACTCCTTCTCTCGGGAGTTGAAAATGGAGATTGCAACATATATATATATATATATATATATATATATATATATATATATATATATATATATAATTTGAAAAGTTTTGATTGTAGTGATTAAAAAAATATATTAATAAAAAACAGTTAAAACAACTAAAAAATATTTTTTTTTTGAATAAGCACAAAAATTTTCGTCTATTAATCCATTATCAAGTGAATATAAAAATAATTTAAAATATACACTTATAAATATATAAAATGTAAAAAATTACTATATATATATATATATATATATATATATATATATATATATATATATATACAAGTGTTAAAACAGAATTTTAAATATCTGGTAATGAATGTAATAAACAACACAATCAACAATCGGAAATATTAATTTTTTTTTTTAAACAATGCAATAACACAAAGTAATACGCAACAATATAATAAAATTTATATAAAATAATAACAAAAGTTGCACTTTGTTTTTTGTTATGTTTAAAAAATTGTTTACTTTGCCGAGTGTTGATTGTATTGTTTACCACATTCGCTATCGAATATTTAAAATACTGTTTAAACACTTGTGTCTACAGTATTTTTTTACATTTTGTACATTCATAAGTTTGTACATTTTTAAATTATTTTCATTTTCACTTGATAATAGCTTAATAGCTGAAAAGCTTTGTGTTTGTTCATAAGGAAAATATTTTTTAGCGATGTTAAATATTTTTTATTGTTTATTACATATATATATATATATATATATATATATATATATATATATATATATATATATATATATATATATGAATTACTCGTTTAATAAAGTTAGATAATAGCGGTTTGATTGCGATGGGAAGGAATTTGTAATATCTTTCGTTTTTTTTTTTAAACTTCTTATTTGTGTTTCGATTGTCAAAAGTATTGTTCGGACGCTGTACTATTCGGTGAAATCGGCAGTTTGTTCGATTTAATCGACTTAGCGTACTACAAGTCGAAATAACAACTTTACTAGATTATCTTAGGAATGGTGGACGGGTGAAAAGGTGAAGTATCTTTTGATTATCGTTGTACTTCATATCTGCACACGTTAGACTACCGGCGCACGATTTTGGGGGAACTATTATTACAGCTGTCTATACCAATTATTTTCTCGGAGCGGTCTAGAAACGATAATTAATGAATAATTAATAGATGTCGTCGACACGTACTCGTATCGGTGGAAAAAGGGAATGAAATTTTCGATAACTCCCTGTTCCCCATATTCCGTTCGCCGGACGTTAGCTCAGGTTTACTACGTGTTATTAATTTCCAAGCTGATACTACCACTATTATTACTACGTTTACTGTCGTTCGAGTACACTGCGAATATACATTATCGTTAGCGTTACGTACTAAAAGCCATTAATACTATCATTAGGTAAATGGTCATCGACCGAATCTAGAATTTACCTAATACGACTGAACCGAGTCGTCTATTTGTTTGGCTCCTTTTTCGTTCGAATCCTCTTCTCATTCGGAAAGATCGAATTTTTCGATACGTCGTTTTAATCTATACGTACTCGATGAGGAATTCATTTTATGGCGATTCACATTCCGAAATATCGTTAATTATTACATATAATACGTATATAGAATTTTATGTTGTATACATATATAGGATGACCTAGAGAAAATTGATTATTTTTTTTAATAGCGCATTTGGTAACGCTACTACAACGCAAACCGCGTGCTCCGCGTTTAATATACACACGAGATTTTTGTCCAGTTTCACTTATCACGGCATTCTATATTGAGAAGGAGCGCGCATTTCGCTTGGCACGTTATTTTCGACGTAAATTGATCACGACAGTTTCAAAAAGAATTCAAAATTATGCGATTGTTTTGGTATTTTTTGTGGACACACCTTAAGAGCCGCGTTTATGAAACACGTCCACCAGATCTGGAAGACCTGCTCGAATTTCTGAAAAAATTTCAAAAATTCAACGATGCTCGAAAAAATATTTGAAGATTTTATAAAAAGACCGATTGAATTTGTAAATAGCGGTCACCTGAACGATATTATGTTCCATAAATGATTAAGCTAATCTGTCGTTTTACTACTTTTAAATAAAATTCCATTGAAAAATTTTAGTCGAGTTGTTTTTGAGTTATTGAAAAATGAACAACAAAACCATCTGTTCGTAGCCGAACGTCATGGCCAGCTACTGTACGTTTATTTTCACATACAAAATGGCGAAGCATCCGAGACACTAATTATATGCAACGTAGATGCGCGCGCATATGATATATCGAGTGGAGTGATTGCCTTCAAGAATTATGTAATGATGGAAAATTTTCTATGGCTCGAATTTCGAGCCGTCGACCGGCGAGTTGACAGTCGAGCACTCTAGCGATTATGTGAACGCCACATTTTATATATATATATATATATATATATATATATATATATATACATATAGACGACACATTAAGCGCGTAGTACAAGTATGTTACTCTTGACTAATATATGTATATATATATATATATATATATATATATATATATGTACGTATATGTGTCGCTATTTTAGTATTTTTAAAGGAATTCGAACTGGATTGGCATGTAGTGATTTTTTACAAAATGAACAAAAAAAAATGTAGTTAAAATCACTACTAAATTTGTATAGAAATAGAGAAAGAAATTTATTAATAAAAATAAAACTATTCGCAAGCTTAATAACAATTGGTATCGCGACATGAAGACGTTATCCAAAACAAAAGTGTATCTATGCGATAATAATATAATTAAAAAGTATTTTAAATTAAAATACCATAATATTAGAAATCCAACACAATCTACACACACTACATAAGGAAGGAAGGGAAATCCGCTTTCTGTGAATCCCAAGTTACATTGGGATGCACGGTAGTGATAAAGTAGACCTTGAAGCTCGGTCTATGGTACTTTCACCAGCACCAGACCATTCATCACCTCCATCAACGTTAGTACACATTCTCATGAATAATAGCAAACAGGAATGGACCACCGACTGGACTTCGCAAACAACCTTCCTTAGGAGCGTTAAATCAACCATAGAACCTTGGTGGCCTCCAGATGGCACAAGCAGAAAATAATATCGTACCTTAAACCGTCTACATGTGGGTCGTACAGCCGTATCACACAATTATCTTTATATTAAAAGCCCTCCATCAACAAACTGCCCCCTTTGCGGACATTTAACAGAACCAACCGTCACACGCTTAATTTACAACTGCCAAACACTCACACCACACAGGCTAAAACACAAAATAGGGGCCCGATACACAAAATAATCTCAAACAACCCTCAATCAATAGGTAGTATTCTGGCTTTTGCCAGAGAAAGCGGACTCCTAGCATACATATAAATTAGACACACGTCTCCTTACGCTGTAATAACCCTGGTAGTTAGGCATATGGAGATTTACATGATATTAAAAAAATATATAAATTATGTCTTGAGTGAACAAAAAGTAACCCCGTCTATAACATAGAGCGTATTAATATCAATAAACTAAATCGAAAAGAACTACATAATTAAGTATTAAAGATGTAAAGCAGGTATCTAATGCAAGAGAATTTAACAAACAGATACAAAACACAAGGTTTTCGGATATTAAACCATTTATAAGTGTGCATAAATAAAAATAAATAAAATAATAATAAATGAAAAGCGACAAAAATAAATTAATTGTACAATGTTAAAAAAAACAAGTGTAATATGAAATAACAGATTTGATTATAAACTGACCTGACAGTAAATATAATAACACAACCGACCGATAATTGAAACGTGAAATCGATAATATTAACTAAAAATTATGGAAATTTTACATAGCGAATAAACATTATAAAAAAGGTAAACTACTATAAAAAATGTAAATAATAAACGGAAGAGTTAAAAGTAGTTTTATTAAGTTCGACGATTAATTTTGATGAAGAATTAGTTTTTAAGAACTATAAATTTAATCATTTTTTTAAAATTAGACATATAGTTTAGATTTTTCTGGCTAGTTAGTGTTGTTGTCATGCGGAGTTGATTGTGTTGTTTACCACGTTCATCATCGGGTTAGCTTATAAACAATTGGATAATTTTTTTTTTGTTGTAATATTGTGCATGTAAATTAAGTATTCCCTTAAATTTTATTTTTTGTCACCAGAGGTCGGTGGTTGATTTTTTACAATACCGAGAAAAATTGTTTGCGATAATTATCCAGTACTGTTTACAACTGTTCTTATATACCGGTAATAAAGCTGACGGAGGTAGAATAACGCGCTACGAAATCATATGACTACATGTAATTTAAACAGGTCTCAGGGTGGTATTGTCTTAACAGAATTCTATACTTATTTTGGAATCTAGTTTACGTAGATTATTAAATAGTTCGGAGATCATTCGAGTGACTAGATACAACTACCTTAAAAATTGGCAAATTTTTGTAACAATTCGCATAAAAACGATTATTAACAAAACAAATTTTTCCCGACGGTCGCAAGTTTTGGAAAAAATTTAATTTTTTGAAAGAATCGTATATATTCGTCTAAACTGGTTGTTAGAACAAAAATCATCTTATTCGTGACTTACAGTGTGGATTTAGACACAATCGTTCTACATTACACCCGGTATATACACTGCGACATATGGTGTCAGGAGCAAATCTTCTTTGACGTGTCAAAAGCGACAGAATTCCTAACCACAAAATCACGTATTGCGTCGCTGAACTTTGTTTGCAAATATGATCGCATTTATCAAAAACTTCCGTATGAATCGAAAATTCATCAACCGAAATAGGAGAAATACTTTCATCAATTCGTGAGCAATGGGGTACCTCAAGGATCGGTACTGAGTCCTATTCTTTTTAACATCGCTATAAATGATTTAGTAGATAATATACAATCTCCTGTAAAATGCCTATTATTTGCTGATGACCTTACCATCTCTGTAACCTCCAGAACAGTGTCCTTGGGAAAAGTGGTAAAGAATATACTAACAAACTATCCTCCTTGTGTTCCACAAGCAGACTGTGCTTCTCAACCAGCAAGACCACAGAAATACACTTTAGTAAAATTCACAAATGCACTCATCAGGTTAATGTTAAACTTGAAGGAATCACCGTTCCATGTGCATCGACAATACGATACCCTCGGTCTGATATTAGACAATAAGATGTCTTGGATCGCCCACGTAAATAATTTTAAAAAGTCTTTCAAAAGAAACAATTAAACTTACACAAAAAATTAGCATACACATGAATTGCTCTACTTCGAATTTATCGCTGCTTAATCCGATCAAAGTATGATTATGGTTCTGCAATCTATTCGACAACAAAGGCAAGTAATCCACATGCTGTAAATGTTATACAAAATAAAGCTCTTCGACTAGCCGTTGGAGCTTTCCGTTCAACACCTGTCAACAGCTGTCAACAGCTTACATGTAGAAGTATCAGAATTTCCTCTCAGGATCCGTCAATTGTATCTACTATCCAACTTTTTGACACAATGTAATGTCTCCAACTTTACATCAGCTCGTCCGGTACAATCTGCATTCAGCCTAAATTCACCACGATCAATACTGTCAACATTTTCAAACACGTTATCAACACTAAATACAACCAAACTATTACTATAGAAAAACCTAAATCCAGTAATGCCACCGTGGACAAATGATTCAATCAACTTGAACTTGCATATTTATAACCTGAAAAAACATTCCCATACTGATCGAGAAATTATTCAATCTGTTACTTCGCGAACATCTCAATCATTAACGTTCTATACAGATGGATTAAAATTTTATTTGTTCGTTGGCCGCTCCGTTGTAAAAGATACCGAAGTTTATATTCGATTCTCACTGTTGCAATCATTTACACTTTTTTCCGTCGAACTATATGCAATATACTTGGTCTTCGATTTCAGTATAAACACTGAACTTGAGTCTTGCTTGTCTGCTCAGACTCTCTTTCAGCTTCTATTCATAATGTATCTAACAACAATAGGCATCCTATAGCGGAAATAATTGTAGAATTAAAATACTGAACGATCCATTATATTCCTCTGAATTCCAGCACATACTGCAATTGATGAAAGGGCAGCGAAGGAAGCAGAAACTGCATTACCTGCGCCTAATTTACCAGTTCCATTCGCAGAGCTAAAGAGGTTCATAAAATCATCATTATTTATCAAACAAGCTATGAAACCAAAAATAACACCTTGGGAGACACACTTACAACATCGAAGAGACAATGTAGTTGTCATCCGATTGGGCCACACTAAACTGACACACGCTTATCTTCTTTATAGATCGGAAGCTCCATTGTGTACGGTTTCCAACATTGCACTGTCTGTCCAACATATACTGACAGAATGCCCTCAATACAGTCTACAGAGATCATACTACGGCCTTTCATCTTCATTACAGCTACTGCTCGATGACGACGTTTCTACGCTATCCAGACTCATCCTCTTCCTACATGATACTGGATTGTATCGTTTAATTTAATATCTTTATTTTCCTCTCTACTACCTCTATTAGTTGTATATGGCGCGTTAATTTAAATAATAATGATAATCGTGATAAATAGTTTAGACTGGCTTAGAAATAAAATGATAAAAATTTAAAATAATTAACAGTTTACAAATAAAATAATTAACTAATAAATATAACGTGTGTTATTAGAAGTTACGATGGCACACATAAGTGTATACTCAACATTACATACACGTACACAGATTTACATAAATGTATATATTTGTGTTAGTGTTCATTTAGAAAGCGAGAATGATAATAATAATTTTCTTTTACGACGCTTATAGTTCGATCAAAACAAGCTGTTAGATAATTTTTTGGATCCTAAGTAACATGGCTGTATTCTCACTCGTGTTTTATCAAAGGGCAGGATTTCTTCTTTAGGTATCTAGTTTTTCCTTTATGAAAATCTATATTAAATTTAATTTTTTTTTTTTCGACACATAATTTAATATTTACATTTTATATAGATCGCATAAATATATCCATTATTCGTAGTGTTGATTTGTCATTAAAACTGATAACACTGACTTTTGTAATGTTTCAATATGGATTTTAGATGATATTTAGCCACGACTACCTGACACAGAAAATAATAATAATAGCAATAAATTTTCTTTAATGAAAACGATTCTATAATAATAGTAATAATGACAATTATAATAATAAGAATTACGGCAATAATAATCAATAATGATGCTACGATAACGGCTTTTTGACGGATACGTTTTTATGTGCGAAATTTCGTGTCCGACAACCATAACCGAAATTTAAAACGGTCGAAAATTACCAAAAGGAAAAAAAAGTCGATCAAATTTTCCGGAGAGATCCCAGTTTTTCGTAATTTCCTTTCTGAAATCGTTTTTCCGGTTCGGACGACCCCTATCGGTCGTAACCCTTAATGAGACTCGGCACTTTTTACTTCGCAGCACTCCGGAAACTAAGTACCATCGGCCAGCGGAATTTAATCTAGTATCGTTCGTTTTTATTTTAACTACTTTCAAGTAGACTTTGTCGCCAGTTAATATCGATATTTAAAAAACAATAAATATCAAGTTCCGGACTAATTATCATCCAGCTTACTGTTATCATCGCTAAAATAATAATAATAATAATAATAATAATAATAATAATAATAATAATAATAATAATAATATGCATTTTGGAGCAGTTGGAGAAGATAGTTATTTATTTATTTAAAGTTTAGATTGTGGAATGTAGTGATTTTTTATACTTGATTATTTTTAACTGTTTTTTATAATCATTTATTTATTTATATATGTATATTATTTAGATTTATTTATTTGTGCAAAAAAGAAAAAAACACGTAATTACGGTTACGAGTAAATTAATGGGAAGTGTAAAATAAAGTACATTCTAAATATTTTGAAAATAATCTCCAGACCGAAATATACAGGAAGACGGTACGAAACCGAATTATTTTATAAACGTATAAAGTTATAAAAAAAATCAATTGAAAATTAGTTAAATCACTAATACTTATTTTCTTAAAGAAAACACAAAGCTTTTCGGCATTTATGTCATTATCAAGTGAAACATTTTAAAACATCATAATTTTAAAAATATAAATTAATTATAATTACTTCAAAATATGCGATGGTGATTGTGAAAATATGCTCCAAAAATGCTGTCTGCTTCTGTCTATTTTTCGATTTGTTGAAATTTAATATCAAAAATTATGATGTTTTAACATGTTTCACTTGATAATGGCGTAAATGCCGAAAAGCTTTGTGTTTTCTTTAAGAAAATAAATATTAGTGATTTAACTAATTTTCAATTGATTTTTTATAAAAAAATCACTACATTCCACATTATAAAAAATTAGTATAAAGTTATGATTAATAAAAAGAAACTGTTACAATACATCACACTTACAACTGAATAACAAAGTAAAATAAGTAAAGAATTAAATGATTAAAAGTAACAGAATACGAGTAATTAATAATTAAAATAATAATATTATTATTATTATTATTATATACGAAAAATTTTAATGAAAACTACGCACCCTTTCTGCTTAATCTCTTTTCACTCCTTTTCTCTTTTTCTTTTCTATTCTTGTTTTTATTTTACATTTTTTTTCTTTTCCTTTTTTTTCTACACATACACACACACACACACACATATATATATATATATATACATATATATAATCATTACTGTCCATTGTTCTACGTAAGGACGTGGTGACACCATGTATCTTAGATGTATCCTCAATGTCCCTGTATGCACTAAAATTTCATATATGCATAGTGCTCTGCAGATACCATATGTAAAAGACTATATCCTCAAACTATCCCAAAAGTTTTTTCTCAGTTGTAGTGTGCACCGTAATAATTTACTTCCAGCAATAGGAAATTACGATTCCAGGGAACTAAGTATTAGATATACATAAGCATCGACGCATTAAACATAATGTATTATTCTCATAACGTCATAATTTGTTTGCTTTCGTTTCCATTACTTATAAGTGATATTACATATTCGTTATATAATTAAACTTATTATTTTTTAAATTACCGCTTTTCATTTGTGATGGTTTTTTGTCTGATTTTTCCATCGAGACTATTTTTATCTTGTATATTTATTATTTACCAGTTTATATTATTAGTTACTTTCATAAATGGAGTATTAAATATTATTATAACTTTTTAATATAATGCCAAATATACGCGTTTTACATTTTTACACGTAATATTATTCAAGTTGTATTATAGTTTTTCTCCATAAGTATCTATTATTGGCATTTTGAAACGCCTCCGACATATTATACAATGTTGATGCCTTTATTTAATCGATCCAGCGTGTATGACATCTTCTCTGTGGATGTTTACCGTTAAAATACCTTGTATTATTGTTCATTCCATCGAATCGATGTTTCTCGCTAAGTACCGAAATATCTTATCACGTTTCTGTTGATTTTCGTTAAAAGCCTCCTGGTATCCACTATTAATTCATCGATAATCGACTCATTAGTTCGGAGCGCCGTCCAAAGTATACGCAGAAGTTTTCGATATATTGCCATCTCGAAGGCATTTTATACGCTTTTCGTCAGTTTTTATAATAGTCCATGTTTCGGACGCGTATATCGCAACAGGAAAAATTACTGCATTGAACAATTTTTTTTTTTTTATTTTGTTACACGTGTATCTCTTTCCATATTCTATTCAGTTTGGTCATTGCTACTCTTGCTAAAGAGAGACGACTGCGTATTTCCTGTTCGCATCCACATATATTCGTTATTATCGCACCGAGGTAGTTAAATTGTACAGCCAATATCTGTAATTTCTGATCTATTATTTTTTGCTCTATCAACAATCATCACTTTTGTTTTCAATTTGTTCAGTTTAATGTTTTTAATTTTCACTCACGATTTTCAGCTTTTTTTATAATATTTTGATGATCTTTTTCCGAGGCGGCTAGTAGTACTATATCATCGGCATAGCGTAGGTTGTTGATCTTGTGGCCTCCTATTGTTATGCCCCATCCATGAAGTACCTCTCGCATTATGTGTTCGCTATATAGATTAAATAACATATATATAAATATATGTATAATTCCCCGGTTATTTCCCGAATTAGTTTATATTAACAAATTTAAATACGTTCATAAATACTTGTACGTGACCGTATAAAATACAAATATTTAACTAAGTATTAAAAACCAGACGATGTTAAAATCGCTAATGAACTATTAAACAAGTGAAATATAGAAATAAAACGTAGAAATATATAAATATATACGATATATATATATATGAAATGTAAAAAATATATATAAAAATTTAGATATACAATATATGAAAATTACTAAAGCGAAAAATAGTATTTATGATTTGATAGTTAAACAACATAATCTATAAACAGCGATGTTAAAATTGACGAATTTTGTAATAAAATAGTCGTTCAAGTTCTTGTTCGAGAATGTCTAGATAGACGCAAAACCCGTTTATGACTGTTTTATCGATTATGAAAATGTGTTCGATGTTGTGAAACACGATATTTATTTTACGGTTACAGAGTGTAGGACTACGGTAAAGATATTAACGTTATCAATTAGCTATATCGGAATCAATCAGTCCCTGTTAAAATAAATGAAATAACTTATAGGACAAGGATGTATATTGTCTTCGATACTGTTTAATTTGAATTTTTTTTTGATTCGTTACACGAACTAGAAAATCGAGTAGGTAGACACGGTCAATAGATAAATATCATCTCGGATATGCCGGTGACGCAGTTATTTTCGCCGATAACATGAGGGATCTATAACGTATGTTGAGAAAAAATACATCAAACAAAGAACTAGTACTTGCGATGAATATACAAAATTTACGATTATTAGCAAAACATATACGTACAGAGGATTATCGCAGTTAACCCGGCGTTACTCGCATGAAAAAATGTGACACAGTTCCTCGCATGTGAGAATTTATCTCACGTGAGGGAAAATCTCACATGAAGGCAAATTCCTATAATGTGGGGAGTAACATTTCATTTTTTGTCAAAACAATAGAAAAAGTTTTATTTGAAAGAAAATAGTCACTAATATAAAAAGAAAATTGTATAAAAAATCTCGCAAAATACAGTCACACGGATCACCGCTTCGTTAGAATTATTCTCACATTATACTAAAAATCGAATTACACGGTTACTCGCATCGTTAGAAAGATTCTCACATTTACGTTTTCTACTCAACAAAAACACATGTACCACTTATCACAATGCACTGACATTAAAACCTTTTAGAGAGGATGTTGGAGAAAGCATAGCCGGCAGGTACTAGGAATCCTGACAAATACACTTCAGTGATTCCCAAAATATTGGCATAAAAGTGTTTAGTGTGAGAAAAAATCTCATAATGCGAGTAACGCCGGGTTAAGGGAAAATACCGAAATTTAAATATTATAGAATATTTGCACAAATGGAACACTGGAAATTTCACCATAAAATTAAAAGTAGAATAGAAATCAATGGAAAAAAAATGAAACAATTAATGCGCAATAAGAAAATTACATTAGAAACCAGCTGGCGAGCTACGAAAACGCGCTGTCGGTATTGTTTTATGGAGTAGAGAGTTGGATTCGATACAGACGAACAAAATTTCAAAATGTGGCTCCATCGCCGGCTTCTTAAAGTACCCCCGTTAGAAAATTTTTTTCTATAAACACTCTTTAGAGTATTAGAACTAATACGATCTTAAGTCTACGCTTAAATAAGTATTGAACGTAATGCGGCGGTATATGTTTAAAACTAACGTGATAATCATATAATACGGGTTTGAAGTAGCTCCAGTGAGCAAGGCTTCTAACATATATTTATATATGTAAGTTATTTTTGAATATTAAAAGAAGTCGTACGGTTTCAGCCGTTTCAAACGGCGAGTATTAGATTCCGTGTCTAACAGCTGTCTTGCTTCAATATTAAGATGTCGTTCGTCGTTCGTGCACCGTCGCAATATCGCTTATCGCTTCATTCACGAACTTTATTCTGAGATCGCGATTCGTGACGGGAATATCGATAGACATCTAGGATAGCCCGAAGGACTAGGTTTTGTCGAACTTGCACAAGCTGCCGATTGGACTTCTTTGTACAGCACCAAAGGACTATACGTCCAAATCGGCATTATAATTTGTAGGTGTAGCAGGCGTTTGCAATAGATACTGAGAGTCGACCGCCGTCCTATCAGCCAGTACAGCGCGGATACTATTTGCTTGATCTGCCTGCACTTCATCTTTACAAGGGAGTTCCACGAAAGACGAGAGTCTAAGTGCATACCAAGATATTTGACAGAGTTATTTCCAATATGGAACGAATTTACGCGTTACAAAGTGAATACCATTACGATTTAACTAACAATGCGCTCTAGATGACGTTGAGGATTCACTGTTGCCTTTTTCTGGCTATTAGTCTTACACAGTATAGCAGTATCGTCGTTTCAACATCTTGAATAGAAATATAGTTGATTTCAATAACTTTCATAAAATAGAAATCGATTAAGTGTCTTTTTTTACGTCAGATAGTTGGTCAATAGGTTGGTTTCCGTCCGGACAGAAAAATTTAATGTGTATTTCTAATAGCACCGAATAATCGTTTGCCTTCGGCACGAGTAATTGACCTGCCAGGATAAATTTACTACCTCGGTATCTAAGAAATTCTTCATAGTGCTTTCGTTCAAAGACAACGTTTATGTGGGGGCGAATAAGCTGCAGCTCTATATTTATATCGCTACCGTTAAAATTAATTGATACTATTGCACATTGTATATAACTACGATAAAATTCTTATTGCTGAAAGTGCTGCATATTATGCTTGATAAGTAAAGCTGCAGCATGCGCACCGCCACTACGGTGTGGTGTGAAGGAAAAATCATATCCTCGGACATAGTTACGGATAACTGCAATTCTGCTATTTTAGCCGCCAGTTTTACTTCTTCATTTAAGGTATACATAAATTTAGGTTTTCGCTTCTTTCATATTTTTGCACACGTCAATTGATGATCGGATATCAGCTCCGGGTAGGTTTTCGGCACGTGTATCGCTGAATTCCATCGTTTCCCAATCATAATGTAATCGATCTGATTTCTACATGATTGTCACGTGTATAGGCGCCTTTTGTTCAAACCACGTGTTTGTCACAATCATTTGTTGTTCTTTACTCAGATGCATATTGGAATAGATATGTCCTAGACACATAATCGCGATTCAAGTAGATACATATTTAAAGCTATCGTACGTTGAAGTCAAATCGATATTTACGGACGCGATTCGAGATATTCTTCAAATATCGCTTACTTTCCTGACTCCACATCGTATTGACCCTCTTTCGAGACCCAAACGACGTGCCGTACTACATTTATCGAATTTTTGAAAAAAAGTGTAATTTTTAAATTTCATAGCTTAAAGATAAAGTAACTACAGTGTCGATTATCGTAAGGGTAGGGAAGGGGCGATTGCGTCAAAACGAAATTAATGATTTAGATAGGAAGGAAATATAAATAGAATTCTACGTTCGACCTTGACATTTCGCCCCGTACGTATATTTACAAACGTTACGTCGTCAATTACAATTTAGACAAATTAACGAATACAAAAATTATAATTTTTGCAACCGGGCTACCACGAAATTAAACATACGTAATAAGCCACTTATAGAATTTATTTTTAATCGATCAATTTTGAAACAGTGCTATCGTTGAAATAAAAAAACACAACAACAAGAATGTTCCTACCTACTAGATCAGAAATATATGTACATACATACATACATACATACATGCATACATCCATACATGCATACAAACATACATACATACATACATACATACATACATACATATATAAATATGTATATATATATATATATATATATATATAAATATATATATTTGGTACCTACCTCTTAACGCTTTAACGTTCACCACGGACCGGTGCAATATTTCACCCTTTTGTAAAAAATAACAAAATCTATATGGGCTTTCCGAGTATATTTCAGAGTTAAGAAAAATTTTGTCACTTAATGATCCGTACGGATATGTCGTAATATATACGACGAATACTTTTTAGTTTACGACGTAAATTTCACGTAAAATATTTTACACGTATTGCGAAAGAATTTTTCATGTGATAAGACGAAACAAAAATAAAATTAACTATCAGTGCCGGAATATCTAAATTACGAAAAACCGTAAAAAATGAAAACATTACAAATAATGCGGTTTTCTCGTTAAATTTAACAAATTACAATAAACAATCTCTATTCTGTTTTATATATATATATATATATATATATATATATATATATATATATATATATATATATATATATATAACTTATATTATCAAGTAATTACGTCACCAAAATATTTTCCTTAATATCGGTATTCCGCTATCATTTATATATATATATATATAATTATTCACTATAGATAAATCGTTGTATATTTAGTCATAACGTGTAACTATATATAATATATATCATCATTATCATAGTCGTTGGGCTCGGTCCGAGCATCGTGATATTATGATTCACATTAATTTTTCTGTGTAATTGATTGCCATCTATCCCTGTCCTGGGCGCATCATATATATACATATATATATAATATATATATAAATATATATATATATATATATATATATATATATATATATATATATATATATATATATCTATATGCAAATCATGATAAATTTTTAAAAATATTCAAATTATATGTCATCGTATTTTGTACAACAATATATATATATATATATATATATATATATATATATATATATATATATGTAAGTGCCTGTGTATAACGTATAATTCATTATATATCCATTTTGTACATAGATATTGATAATGTTTTTAAAGAAATATACATGTACAGTTTAAATCGTTCAAATTCGTCTACATACTTACTTTCATATTATTCATTGCTTATGAAAGCATGAATTTGCCACATATATATGAAAAAAAATCTGATATGGTCATTTTGATACCCACCAACCATTAGGTGGAGACGAGAAAGAATTATAATATATATATATATATAAAACGTTTCTTAAATGAATTAACTTCCACCCGATTTTAACTAACAAATAAATGGTTTATTTATTAATAATACAATATAATATAGTTAAAATAAAGTTCACACTATTTTAACAATTCAATAAACTTACCTAATAAAAAATAAAGTAGATTTTGAAAGTGTTTGGTTGGTAATTTAAATCAAAAAATATAAAACAATGAAATAACAGACAAAATAGATTTATTTACTGTTTTTTTTTCTTTTGCTTTTACAGTTTACTTTTTCGTAATGTTAAATGCAAGCAGTGCAACCATTTTACACATATATACATATACATATATATATATATATATATATATATATATATATATATATATATAAACGACTTCCAACTTGACGAGTCTATTAAATGGACAGATTGTACATTCCTTTTAACACGTCCAGCGCCTGCCGAGTGTTCGGTATGCAGCACCATGCGATTGGTCATATTTTTGGACATATCTCAGTCGAAAATGGTGCGATTTTAATAAATTATTAATTTTTTTTTTCATATAAACCATAAATATTAAATCAGCTTTGGTAATACACCTAGTTTAGAATATTCAAATTATGTGCTATCGTATTTTATACAACATACGGGTACTTCATACCAATAAACACGCATACATATATATTGATATGTGTGTGTGTGCGTCAACGTATTAATCGTGTATCCATATTGTACATGGCTATTTATAATATTTCTAGACACTCGTATTTGAGATTACTTTTTTTTTTTTTTTTTTTTAAATTAATTCTTAATCATATTTTATTTGTATACATTAAAAGAGAACGAGAAACCATGTAACACGTGCTTGTAATATAAAAATTCTCATCATTTTTATACATTGAGACAAAATAGAGTTCATGATTGATATGGTTTTTAATACCGCGCGAAACCTTCTATCGACAGAAAGTTTTCGGATGGCAACATGACCGATAGCATTTATATTTCTTCTCAGAAACTGTCATTTTGCTGTTTTCACCTTACATCGCGTAATTTATATAAATACGAGTCCATTTATGTATTTGTACGTAGGAAACATACACATATCGCATACTCATATACATCTACATATACGTATATGTATATATGTAATATATATATTTATTTACAAATACTAGAATATTATAAGGTAGAATAGCCTGCAGAAATTGCTTACGGCTACTAGTAACGAATGTTTAATTTTAAATAATTCAGATATGAAAATAGGAAACTGCTGCATTAATGTAATTTCATTTAATTTAAGCGCACCGTCGATCTTACACATCTGTCGCAGGTGAATATATTTACTGCAGTTATATATTATATATTGAACGCTTTCTATTTCATTAATTACAACATGTACTATCATTAATAATTTTTAATTTATTTAGATAATAAGCAATGGAACCATGGTAAGTATCTGCGTCGTGTGATAATTTACGATAATATTTTAATTTTTAAAGCGTTCTAATACGTTAGCAAAGAACTTATATATCAATTTATCCTTTGCTAGAGTATCGTATCGTACTTTAAACTCGTTGCGAATTTGCAAATTAATTGATTTAATCTTCGTTGATATCGCAACAGTTTATTTTTTTCACATTAAAAATTAAATATCTTTTCTTAATATGAAGATCAATAGGTAAAATCCGTTCTATGGTCTGGATATAGCGATCCATGCAGTTATATACGAAGAAGATAAATCAAAGAGTTAACGTTATGTATTTGTTGTTTAGTCATATAACTAGAATAGACACCTGCGCAGTATGAGTGCAATGATTGCATTAACCCTTTGTAGAGTATTACCTTGGATTTCTAGTATAATCCTCACTGTTTTCCACCAAGAGACTTAAAGATGTAGTAATATTTATTGACCTTATTATTTATTTACGTATTCTATGTGCTTACTGCATTTTAACTTATTGTCTCTAATGAAACCTAAATATTTAATATGGTAAGAAGAACTGATCGTACAATTATCAATTTTAATATTATCGTATAAAATTCGGTCAAATTTTTTACCACAACCAGATACCACCATGATTTCAGATTTATTAATCTCAAACTGGAGGTTTAAAACATTTACTATTACTCTGAGTTTATTAATGATATCATTACAATTAGTGATATGAGAAGACAAAGTTAAAGTTCTACATAAATATGCATTATAAACTTATATATATATAATATATATATATATATATATATATATATATATATATATATATATATATATATAATAATCAAAAGTTAGTAGTAGATGTTGTTTGATAATCCACATTAACTAGAAGATTGATAGAGGATCAGCCACACAACGCATCGTGGGCAAATCAATATGGGGATGATTTGCCATAAAAATTTCATAGTTTTTATTCCCACAGAAACATTTTCTATACAGTTAACCGATTTACTTATGTATAATGTTAATACGTGTATATATATATATATATATATATATATATATATATATATATATTACATTAGATGTTTGTGCGTATGTATCTTCACCGTGTGTACGATAGAAGTAAACGTGCTAATATAGATGGGAGAGATAAAACTTAATGAAGGAAACTTTGATTTTTATTAGCGTAATTTATTAGTTATTTTCCGTGGGGTGTTTTTATTCGCAACGTCGTAAATTGCACGGGCCTGAAAATTGTTATGACCGGCTGGCAAACATTCTCCTATAACGACATAGTAGTTTATTGTATATATATATATATATATATATATATATATATATATATATATATATATATGTACGTGAATGTGATGTGTTAGTGTAAATGAATGAAAACACCCGGAAAAATGGGTTGCACCATCGAAATAGCGTACCCTGTCGAGTATTTCAGCGAGTAAATAAGTAAACAGCGGAAAACCAAAAATATATATATATATATAAACTTTTTTTTTGCTAAATAAAACAAAATTGTTAACCGTAGGAAATTAACTACCTGAATGTAACAAAATAATATAATAATAACAAATACTATTAATTTATTTTAAAACATATATACGAGTAATAAAAAAAACCTGAAATCGGATTGTTTTATTTATCGAAATGCTAACGATGACATAATATTAATGTGATGAAGAAAACTGGCGAAAAAAAGGAGATAAATGCAAAAAAAACAATCAAGCGGATTCAGGAGCGATGTGCGACGTAAATCCATCGCGATTGAAAAGAATAGGCGGACTAATTTAGATGATTTGGATGCGGATTTAGAAATAAAAACTAGAAAACACGAGAAAAACTCACTGTATGAACGGTCAACTAGAGGATAAAAGAAAAACTAGTTTAATCCCGTATTTATTCAAGATTAGCCGTAATATTTGTATGCGTTAAAATTTTTCATTATATACGTTATTCGAGGATGATATTAGCAAAAACAGGATACCTGACATGTGATGTTTGGACATCAACTAGTTGAAAGAAGACTGAAGTTCCGTGACAGTTTTATGGCAGTTATCGAGTCATTAACAGTAAGACCGGAAACGGCTGGACATAATGCTCGAAAGGAAGAATTGACGGAATGGATCGAGCCTATCTCCTTCAGGAACCGAACAGAAATATGGAAGTTTTCCTTTACTAAGCAAACTATGAACATTTGTAAGCAGAACAGGATACAATCGGAAGAAACAGCGAATCTCTGACAGCCCTTCATGTATATATCTAAAATCTTTTCTTCAATAGTTGTCCACTTAGATGTCACTTTAATGACCTACTGCAACTGAATGGGAACAGCGTCGCGTTTGTAGAATACTGGGCAAACACCGTATAACGTATAAAAATCTTTCCGTGACACGAAGAATAATATATATATATATATATAATATATTGATATATATATAATATATTGATATATATATAATATATTGATATATATATATATAATATATTGATATATATATGTAGATTCTTAAGTATAGGTTTATTTATTATATAGGTAGATATGTGCAAAATCGATTATATACTTATTTGAAAGCTTATATTATTTTAATTGAGCCATGACAGAGGTAGATAATACAACCTACACTTTTAGTTACGGTATTAGAATTTGATATTTTAGTGCTATGCTCATTTTCGTTTATAATTATAGTTCTCCCGGACTTAATTTCATATACAAGTCTAAAGTCATCGATGATAGGACACCTATATAGAAGGTGTTCGATATTTTCCACCTCATCACTATCGTAAATGGTACCTCGATTTTCACTGAAGATTTTGAATCTGTAAAGATGTTCATCAAACTTTCCACGGTCGGATAGTACTAGTCGCCTAAAGAATTTTTTTTTTTTTTTTTATGGGGATGCCTTTACAGCTTACCCAACGTGGTGCCGAATAATCACTAACTCATATTTTTATGAACTCGGACAACTTCTCGAGAAAAGTCGCTATGTCCGGGAACAAACATAGATTCTCAATATGCAGAAGGGACATTACGTTATAAAGAGGACCATCACGAGATGAGTAATTTGAGATACAGTTCAGAGCGTAATGCTGTTAATGAAGGACATTCGAAGAACACGTGATCAGGGTTGCAGACTACACGACCAGCATTGAACAGGCGGTCCGGCAACAAGCAATGCCCAAACCGCAATCTGCTGATAAGCACAATTCCTCTCCGCTTAATGTTTTTGAAAACGTAGAACCATGGGAACTTAGGGAGAGACGGCTGTAGCTGATAGTACGCAGTAAGAGGCGACCGCTGTATGCACTCCATATAAGTCTGTTCCCAGAATTTTTTATGATCAGACTGTGTAAAATGAATGACATCACGCGTTGAAACTGAAGAGAATAAAACACCATTAGAAGAACCCCTTTTAGCTATTGCATCTACCGTTTCATTGTCGGGGACTCCTCGATGTCCCGGTACCCACAAGAATGATACAAATATCCTCAGGTTTTCTAGCTGATTAAGTTTCAACATGATGGCTGAAATCAATGAATCTGATACCTTCCCTTTGCTTTCAATAGCTTTTAAAATACTTTGTGAGTCGGTAACAACGAGATAATTACCTGGAAGATTCGCATCAATTAAGGATGACAAAGAAAGAAATACTGCCACACACTACTCAGCTGTAAATGCGGAACAGAGATCAGATAATTTGTATGCCCTGCTAATATTAAGAGATGGGATATAAACTGCTGCACCAGTTCCCTGAGCCGACTTCGATCCATCTGTATAAACAAGGATATGCGTAGGAAAATTTTCAGCGATAATATTATTAAATGTAGCCCGGATCAGTGGCGGAGGCCAATGGACGTAGTTCTCTGGAAAGAAAAATGTTATTTTATTGGCAAAATTGTATGAATACGGTAACATAAATTGGATGGGTATATGAATTCGCATAGTCTGCACCTGAAATTCTTCCAACATAGGTATAACCGAAGCCAGCAGAGGCATTTTGCTGTTTGAAAACCAAGAATTAATTTTACGTTTATTTCTCTGTCACAATGCTAGATAAGAACTTCTATGTTGTCCTTCTTATAGCGCAAGTTTGTTGCCAAACGAGTTTAGCGTGTGTTTGCTGTATGTTTTCCTTTTTATGTAGGAGGGACGGTCTATCAGGTTCGAAGGTAGAGCTTCGTGATTTAAATATTGTTATGTTTCGAAGTAGACTAATCTTACCAGTTATTCTACATTCGGAAGCAGTTGTCACCGACTGATTACTTTTTAATTATTACTACTATTACCGCTAATATTAATAGTAAACCAAAAAAAAAATAGTTAAAATCGTTACAATTTTATATATAAAAAGACCCCCCAGGCTTTTCGAATATTAAGCCATTATCAAGTGGACGTAAAAAAAAGAACGAAAAATAAAATAAAATGTAAGTAAACACTTAATTCAGAAAAGTAAAATAATAGTTCGACATAAAATAATCCGATAGTGACCGCGATAAACAATTAGTAGTGATTTTAATTATTTTTTTGGTCGTTTATATTTTTAAAATCTTTAAATTACACAACGTGGTTCGAATAATAATGACGATAATGGTCAAATGTAATTAAAATGTAATTCTGTTCGAAAAACGCTATATAAAAAAAAACTTAATCTAGGTAACAATATAACGCGTAATTTATTTAATTACTCCAGGAAATATGATTGAGGTTGAAACTCTTAAACGTAATTTACGAGAAATAAAAATTACCGAAACAACCGGAACATAATAGAAATGAGAGAAAATTGAATAATCTAATAGAAGTGGTTTAGTACAATCTATACAAAAAAATAAATTAAATGAAATATCTTTATTACGACAACTATATGACTCAACATTATTCTTTCTTAATTTAAGTTCGTATACATACACACACAAGCAAGGTAATACTTAAGCCGGCTACAGACCCCAGTTCCGTAATATATATATATATAAATTTTTTTTTTTTTTATTTTTTAAATTTACCTGTTACAATCTTAACTTAACGTTAAATGAGTAACTATATTATAAAGCTTATCACATAACACAGAACATATCTTATTACGTGATACAAACGAGTGTGAAGCCGTTAGCCCACTGGCTAAAGCTTCCATATATATAAATAAAAAGCATATTATAAAAAAATAAAGAAAAAACGAAAGACGATTAAAACTAAATATTTCATCAGTGGCCCTTTATCTAAAATGTACTAAATGAGAGGAAGCTTATAAAATTTGGTATCGTTTGCTCGAAGAATAAAAATTGTACGCCGCAATGCACACGCGTAACCAGCTTGCACGCGGTGATTCGTTTATTAATGGAATTTATTTATCGCAACTGGGTCGACATAACAAATAATAGCGTAGGCTTCATCATCAAACAAAAAACGTTTTCATCAGTGGCCCTTTATCTAAAATGTACTAAATGAGAGGAAGTATTCATACAATTTTGCCAATAAAATAACATTTTTCTTTCCAGAGAACTACGTCCATTGGCCTCCCCCACTGATCCGGGCTACATTTAATAATATTATCGCTGAAAATTTTCCTACGCATATCCTTGTTTATACAGATGGATCAAAGTCGGCTCAGGGAACTGGTGCAGCAGTTTATATCCCTTCTCTTAATATTAGCAGTGCATACAAATTATCTGATCTCTGTTCCTCATTTACAGCTGAGTGTGTGGCAGTATTTCTTTCTTTGTCGTCCTTAATTGATGCGAATCTTCCAGGTAATTATCTCGTTGTTACCGACTCACAGAGTATTTTAAAGGCTATTGAATGCAAAGGGAAGGTGTCAGATTCATTGATTTCAGTCATCTTGTTGAAACTTAATCAGCTCGAAAACCTCAGTATATTTGTGTCATTCTTGTGGATACCGGGACATCGAGGAGTCCCCGACAATGAAATGGTAGATGCAATAGCCAAAAGGGGTTCTTCTAGTGGTGTTTTATTCTCTTCAGTTTCTTCTCGTGACGTCATTCACTTTACACAGTCTGTTCATAAAAAGCTCTGGGATCAGACATATATGGAGTGCATACAGCGGTCGCCTCTTACTGCGTATTATCAGCTGCAGCCGTCTCTCCCTAGGTTCCCATGGTTTTACGTTTTCAAAAACATCAAGCGGAGAGGAATTGTGCTTATCAGCAGATTGCGGTTTGGGCATTGCTTGTTGCCTGACCGCCTGTTCGTTATGCAGCTTAGAGATAATCCGTATTGTCCTCTACATGCTGGTCGTGTAGTCTGCAACCCCGATCACGTGTTCTTCGAATGTCCTTCATTAACAGCACTACGTTCTGAACTGTATCTCAAATTACTTTACGCATCTCGTGGTGGTCCTCCTTATAATGTAATGTCCCTTCTACATGTTGAGAATCTAGATTTATTCCCGGACATAGCGACTTTTCTCGAGAAGTTGTCCGAGTTCATAAGAATATGAGTTAGTGATTATTACGGCTCCACGTTGGGTAAGCTGTAAAGGCATCCCCATTAAAAAAAAAATAATAAAAAAAAAAAAAAAAAAATAATAATAATAGAGAGGAAGCTTATAAAATTTGGTATCGTTTGCTCGAAGAATAAAAATTGTACGCCGCAATGCACACGCGTAACCAGCTTGCACGCGGTGATTCGTTTATTAATGGAATTTATTTATCGCAACTGAGTCGACGTAACAAATAATAGCGTAGGCTTCATCATCAAACAAAAAACGTGTTTTCGCATTTTCTTTTTCAGTCTCTCACGTATTTTTCTGCTTACACTTGGAATAATGTTTACGTCGTAATACGAAATCTAAAATATAATAATAATATTAACAATAAAAATAATATTAATATTTAAGATAATCGAGTGGATTTAAGGAGGATTAAAACGTTTTTTTTTTTGACGTCGTTCGGAACATTAATGTAAATTCGTTTCTTAATCACTTCGTCCGTATACCGAGCTGGTTCGTTTCCGCCGATTCTGAAAGCGGTTAAGCTTAATTTTAAAATAATCGTCATCGTTACACAGTCTCGTCTCACAGACTTTCACATTGAACACTACGTAAATGCTGAGCTTTATCTATGAACTTTTAGTAAACTCAATTCCTTTCGCATAATCCAGCGAGCTTCTATAATTGTACATTCCTCGTCTTATTACGACTTACTCTACAACTTTTGCTATTACGTTATAGATACGCGACGCGATTAACAATTGCGTCTTTATTATCGAGCTACGTCTATTTTGTATACTCATCTTGAGTTGGGTACGAAAAACTTTATTTCATTTAAACAACCAAAAAGTTGTTGAAATCACTAAGTTATATATATATATATATATATATATATATATATATATATATATTGTATATATAAAAATAACAAAGCTTTTCGGCTATTAAGCCATTATCAAGTGGATATACGCGGGTATTTTTTACTAAATGATAATACGTAAATTCGCAACTTAATTCATTTAATTAGGCAATAGATCTTTTTATCTGTCTGTAGGTAACGGTGTGTCGTCCCACGGAACTTCTGTAGCGGTTGTTCCTCAAACCAGTATAATTAAACCATTTTGGTTTACACTGTTTACTCTACGATTTTCCGAACCCACCTAACACACTAGTTGGACTGTTTGCTGACAACGCTGCAATATTATGCAGCTTCCATAGGACCCCAGCGCAATCCGTAATAGACTACATCTCGTAGGCTACTTAAACATTACAACAAATGACAAATTAGCTACTATCTCACCAAAACCGAAACTATATTCGTCACCCGTAGAAGACTACTGACAATCTGTCGGTACAGAGTAACACATTAGAATGATGCGATAAGGTTCGTTATCTCACCTCGACGATAGAGATTGTTTTCACTAAGCGCATAAATAATGTCGCCATCGAGACGAATAATACCTTCTGTTCTTTGTATCCCCTCCTTAACAACGAGCCCTTCTTTAACATTAGCGACATGATAACCCGCTATAAAACGTTAATCCGAAATTTCGACTCATCTAAAATAGATACCTCAGATATATTCTTAATGCACCTCTCTAGGAATTGACAGCATGCACGAAGCTACTGACCTGCCCTCCGTTTTGAGATATTGTTCGAAAGCTATCAACTGAGTTTTCCAATAAGCGCTCTTAGCGGAACAACGCGCTCATTTGCTCGATTGCCAATTAAGAAACGTGGACAATTCATATGAGAAAGCGGAGGGTTTTTTTTTGAACAACTCAAAAACTACTCATCCAAAATTTTTGAATAAAATTTTATTTAAAAATAGGAAAACGAGCGATTAGCTTACAAGTATTTGTGGAAAACAATATTGTTCAGATGACCGCCATTTACAAATAATACATTCATTCAGTCTTTTTACAACATTTTCGAACACTTTTTCGAGAGGTTGCTGATTTAAATTTCTTCAGAAATCCGAATTTTCAGGCATTTTGAATCTTGTGACGCGTTTAATAAACGCGGCTCTTAGGGTATCCCTAGAAAAAAAAAATTTGGAGCGGTAAAATCAGGCGAACGCGGCCGCCAAGCGAAATCCGTACGATGTAACAATACGCTTCTTTCAGTACTGCGAGCGTTTCTGCCGAACAGAGTGGTACGTCGCATCAGAAACAAAAACGAGTTTATTATCTTGATATAGCGCGATTGACCGTACCAATGAAGATACTATTTCCCACTTCGCCATATCATTCCCCAATTATTACCAGTTTATGAGGATGAAATTTCAAATTTTCCAGCAGTATACGGCGAACAGATTCTCTCGAAAGGTTTAAAGATGCATCATGACGACGAGCAGAGCGTCGGTGACTCCGAACGATCGCTGCCGAACTCGATCCACGACGCTTTTTTTTTTATCCGCTGCAGAAGTTATCTCTCGAAAGCTTTCAAACCACTTAAAATCGAATTCCGAGATGGTGCAGGTTTACACCGTTTGACTGTCGTGATCGATTTACGACGAAAATAACGTTCCACGCAAAACGCGCGCTCCTTGCATTATTAATTAAAATATATATTTACGTAATGAAATACGATCATTTTAATATGAAAATTGAAACAATAATTATTAGCTTAATGGTGTATAATCTTTATTACTACTAGCATTATGTTTTTCAGCGTCTTCACGAATGGAGCGTAGTTATATTAATACACGTTGCTACAAAAACATGACTACTTTAATTAGTTTTTAGGTGTCTTTCTCCGAATCTAACCATAATTACTTTCTCAAATCACGGGGACCAGCATTAGACTCTGGAACTAGAACTAGAACCAACTCCACGATCAACCAACTTTAGGATGCGCGTTTAATCCTATTATTTCTCAAGCGTTCAGTATTAAAAAAAAAGGTTTCACGCACTTTCTATTCGATTTTCTTCTACATAATCGCACGCACATATACCCTTATATAATGCACGCAGTTCCGTGTATAACTTCTCGAACGTTTCACAATAAAATTAAAGCTATATTAATTATAATAAAAAATTTTTCGATCGTATGATTTTTTAAAACTAAACAACGAGAATGGAATTTAAAATCACTAAACGCTTTTTATCAAAAACCCAAATCTTGCAGACGATTAAGTCGTTATTTATCGAGTGAACATAAAATAAAATATAAATATATAAATATATATATAAAATATACGGGACATAAAAAATGTAAAAATGCTAATTTAGCGATACAATTTATAGCAATTAGTAAAATGAGAACATTGCGTTGTTTACAACATTATGTATTATAAATATGATTTTTCTTGTTGTTTATAAATTGTATATCTAAATTAGTATTTCTACATTTCATATTTCTTACAGATAGACTGTGTTGTTCATGACATCCACTATCACGCTATATTCCGTTTTGTTAATTTTTTCATAAATTATATATCTAAATTCGTACTTTTACAATTTATATTTCTTACGTACTATATATTTATATATTTTTATATTTTATGGCATGTTCACTTGATAACGTCTTAATAGTCGAAAAGCTACTGATTTTCATAAATCGTTTAAGTGATGTTAAACCCCTTCCTTCTTGTTTACTTTCTTCAATAAATTAATTTATATAGGTAGAACGACGATCGTCGCAATTTGTGTGTGTGTATATATATATATATACGTGTATATACATCGTACAATTATGTTGAATTTTGCTTAAAATTTTTTGGCCTTTTATAATTTTTCCTACAATTTTTGTTAGCAGGATTTTCTTTCTTTTTTTATTCGATTTCGTTCGTCTATAATGCGAATAACTTTTTCTATTCGCCGAAAGTGCGTGCGTGTGTGTGTGTTTAGAAAAACAAGTGAACGTGAAAGCAATGTTGGTATTCAGAATTCGGCTGAATTAAATTAAAGAATTAGCTCACACAGAATAATCAATTTGTTTACAAATATGCAACTTGGAAATTCGTAAAAATTACGTTCAATGAAAGGCGAACATTTCTATATATAAATATATTATGTATAAAAATAAATACACCAACAATGGAACACATAAGATCGCTTCCGTAACTAACTGGAGAGTGAGCTGGTTTTAATGAGTCACTTTTCAAACTGATTTGATTGATATCATTCTCGAAAAAAATTAAAATGCAATTCTTTAGATAACAGATTCATCGTGTAATCATCGCGAATGAGCGAATATTCTTCGGACTCGTGTAAAATGGAGTTTATTCGTCTATTTTCGTACATCAGTTTTTAGACGTATACGCGATATAGACGGGCAAAACCGTTCCTCAGAGTAAGTGATTCTAAACCGACTCTCTTACCATAGCAGCGAATTATGTACACAGTGTACTTTTGTAATGAATAATCTAACAAAACGAATTCGCGAAATCAGATTCACGCTACTCCCAACATGACAAACTGATATTTAGAATTAACTATTAAACCGACTCCCGACAGTTGGTTTTTAAAACGTGTTATACGATCAGACTCACAAGAATCGGTTCAGTAAAAAGTGTTGTTATACGCACACCGTTACTTGGACGAGACCGGTTGAACTACTTCAAAATGATGACCGTACAGGATTGAGATTGCGCAATAATTAATAATTTTCTATTATTGGCGAACGAGATGATCGACTGATCCAACAAACTGCAGTAAGAAATCTCTGCAATCGTATAGAATTTAGTGGCAGACTGATGAACAACTTTTCTGCGTAGATTGCCCCGCGTAGTTACGTCATTACACACACACACATATATATATATATAATATATATTACAACATTATTTATAATTTTTTGGTAATCTCATTTTATTTAAAACGGAAGATTTTTGCGTCGTACGAAAATTTAGCTTTCGAACTGCTTGTACAACTGAAAGTTTGTCGCTATTTCACTTTTATGACTGAAAGTTATTTTCGACGGTTTAAAAGGTTTACATTAAACACTTTCGGATCGTACCGTTATCGGTTAAAGTTATCGTTTAAATTTGTGGCTATTCAAAGTGTGGCAACGTTTGCCGCTTATCTGAACATATTTATGCTTTATTCGAATGAAAGCTATATATATATATATATATATATATATATATATATATATATATATATATATATATATATATATATATATATATATATATATATATATATTTAATCCGCGTATATATATATATATAATATATGCGCGGATTAAATGCTCTTTAGATAAAATTAAGACTGACTTCACTCGCGTAATCAAATGGCCTGAAATTAAGTTTAATCATACATGTTACGTTAGTTTGCAGTTTGCAGTTGGGTAATTACTTAGATAATATATAAACGACATCTTTAAGGTATCTAGAAAAATGGTTTTTTGAAAAACAAAAATTAGAGTAGCGAATTTATTTTCAGGGACGAGCATCATTTTCGCGTTTATTTAATTGGAGGAAAAAAGTTCCTTGAAATAAAACGAAATGACGTCATTTCGAATTTTTCTGTACTTTCTTGTACCTCCATTATGGGTATATGCGATTTGTACGTACATCTATAAAGTGTTACGGTGCATATGTACGGTTCTTTTACAATCGATCGATTCGAAAGTTTTAAATTTGATGAACAGACCTTTTGGGATCAGTGTACCTCGTTCAGTTGTGTCACTAGTTAATGTAGCTACTAGCTGAAGAAGAATAAATAAGCTTTATATAATAGTGAGACCTGCTTAACAAGGTTCATTAAGTTAAGTACCTTATATCTTAACAGTTAACTTAAATAGTATTACTAAATCTAGAAAATTAATGAAACAAATGTTAGGCTATGGGAAAAAACAAACAAAAATCTGCAAGAAAATAAATTACGAGGTACATATGCACATACATACACACACATACACATGTACGTGCATCATCACCCAATCGTGTGTTCGATTTCGAGCGTCGTGACTTTATGACTTTGAAGCAAGTTTTCTTCATATATTTCTGTTTTCAGTCTGACGCCTGATTTCTTTGACCGTACGGACAGATCTTCTTAATTTGATCGATAAAAAAGCGTATTAGCGGTCGGGCCTATCTGTCGCTTATCTTGTACTTTTCTCTGAATGACCGCCTTTTCAATGCCGTCAGATCGAATAATTTGTCCGGAAAATTTCAACATTCTTTTATAAATTATTGGTATTATTCTTTGACGTGTTGGATGTTTATACAGAATTGAGGCATTTGTTTCTATCGCTGCTCCACTGAATTCTTAAAATTCTTCTGTACGCTGTTATTTCTATTGCCCCGAGTCTTCTTTGTGATGATTTATTTAATGTCCATTATTCGCAGCCATACGGAGCAATGGGAAATACTATTGTTTTCATCAGGTGTGATTTCGTATTCCTTCGTCATTCCATATTTTTATTAAGTCCTATCCGGGGCGGTTAATTTATTCATTACATCCTTCCTTATTAGACAGATATGTTCCGTGATATACAACATGATCTTTGCGTTCTATATCTGGCATTAAGTTGAAGTTTCCAGGTAACTGTTTGGCTCCATCTACAACCATGATGAAACGTTTTCTTCTGTTTAACATCAGAAGCCTCTTCGCTGAGAGTTTCGACTAACTGCGACAGTTCCTCCATTTCTGCCTCTGTATTAGCCAGTAAAACTGTATCATCTGCAAATCGTAAATTTGTTAGTTCATACCCGCCCACCGATACACCGTCATCCTATTTTTCCACGACCTTCTTTACTATCCATTCTCCATAGATGTTAAATAGGATTGGCGAGAATACGCATCCCTGTCTTAATCCCTTCCGAGTTTGAAAGCTTTCCGACAGTTCGTTTTTCACGCTTACATATGCTTCATTATTAATATATTTTCTGTTTGAATTATTCTTATGTTCGGGTATTCGTGTGTCTTTTAATATTCGCTACATAATATTTCACACCTGAATACTTAATTATACACTTATGCAACATTTATTTATTATTTTTTTTTATCAACAATCGCATAATTATTTTATAAGCTTTTTTATTTTATTTTTCGTAGTAAACACCGTATACTTAAGAAAATAATTCTATTGTTTATGCTGACATTTGCAGCATATTATTGTAAACTGTTATATATAAGAAAGTAAAGATAAAGCTTGATTTGATTTGATTTGATGTAACAGTATCGAATGCTTTCCCATAATCTAGGAAACGCAATATAGCCGATGTATTAAATTCGTAACACTTTTCTGTTACCTGTCCGATCATAATAAGTCGATTTCTTGTCCTTTTTCCGGGCGTAAATCCGGCCTGTTCTAGGGATATTTCCGGTATTAAAAATGCTTTTTAAGTCTTTCTCGGATTAAATAAAACAGAACTTTACTTGCATGTGGTATTGAGAGTATGGTACGATATTTAGCGCAATTATTCTCCTTATCGCCTTTCTTATATAAATGAACAATTATAGATCTGCACTATTCTTTCGGTGTATATATAGGAAGTATTATAGATCTGCACCATTCTTTAGGTGTATATATATAGGGAGTATTATAGATCTGCACCATTCTTTAGGCCAAAAATTCGTCTTTCTCCAGAAGCTTTTAACATTTCAACTCGAATTACATCTATTCCTACCGATTTAAAATTATGTAATCGTTTAATAGCTGTCTCTATTTCGCATTAATATAGGCGATTCTGAGTTCGTTCATTATTCTTCAACACTATTGTCATTACCTCGCATTTTTGAGCTCATAAGTTGTTCATAATATTGTTTCCATCTGTTTATTATTTGAAACTTTGATGATAATGTCATACCTTTCTCATCTTTCGCGGGTAAGTATACGAAGTAAATAATTTATGTAGACACGGAATTAAACGAGTATGCTTAATTCTACCGATGTACTTTTTCGATAATTTACTGTATGAGTAATACCTTTTAATTTTTTTTATTGTGCCTTTTTTTATGTTCTTCGGATTTAAATTAATATCCGTATTATCAGTTTTTAATTTTTTTTTTTTTAAAGATGTGAGTAATATCTTTCGAACTTTAATTTACATTGTACAGTCTTTTTGTTATAAGATTTTATTTTATTTTTGCCTTTTTTCATATAGTTAATGCCTAAAACCTTTACTCTTAGCTTGATTGAGAAGGGACTATGTATACTCATTCCTTCTTCCATCGCAATAAGTTAAATTTAAGTGTATAGGTCTCTTCATTCGCGCTGAGGCCTTCATGATATTATTTAAACTCTTTTTTGTCTATGTTTTACAGAGGGAGATTAGTGAGTAAAAATCCGATTTTGACCCCCTTGCAGTGCATTCTTGTATGCGCTGCATTAATGAAAACTAAAATTTCTTTATTATATCAGTGTCTTTAAAAGATTTTCTCCCTGCCGCTTAAAAAAAAAATTACTAATATAACCAAGATAAGTATAAGTTATTTAATTCTGAGTGCGTGTAAGTAATTTTTTTATATCTATGACGATTTAGTATAATTGTGCAACGGTGATTTTGAATAATTTTTTAAATACATACTGTTTGAAACTGATAGCTAAACAGGATACGCGTAGGTTAATTTGGGCTGAATAGTAAGTGTATATAATAATTTCTCATTAATGACGGACAAATTCGATCGTCCATTAATAAAAGTATACGGATTGCTTTGTTATCAATTATGTAATTAATATTGTCATTAACGGATAAACGAGAATCTAGGATAACACCTAAATATCAAACTCGATTTCGCCAGTGAATACTTTTGCCGTCAATGTTAATTTCCACTGAAGGTAATTTACGTCGCCTTTTGAAGGCTTCAGTTTTTATCAGTATTTATTTCTAACCTCCGCCGTCTATAAAACTTAAAATTAGAGCTAGCAGCTTTCTGTAATCTGTTATTTATGGTATTTGGCCTGTAAGATTTACAATATAATGCTAAAACGTCGACGTATAATGCACCTCCAACATACGGTAACTTAGGCATATCATTTATTGATATTAAAAATAGATCCGGGCCTAATACACCGTCCTACGTTACATCCGAACGATAAGTTTTGACGGAGGACTTATGTATAAGACGAGTAACATAGAACATTTTATTTCTTAAATAAGATTTAATTAACTTTATTGAATATAAGGGAAGTTTAAATTCAAGGAGTTTAAAAATGATAATATACATCCGAATCACTTGTTTTACTTACTCGATGTATCTGAAGGATGCTGTTCCTCAATTCTTCTTATCTTCTACTTTCCTCGGCATGATTAATTTTTTTGAGCCTCCGTCAGTTTTCAAAATATGACACCTACACATCTAAGAACTCTCTGTTATATAATATTTTTCGGACGTACAGCGCGATGTTAACTTCCTAGCTGTCCGCCGTATCATTAGCATGTGTGTACATTTTATGTATATATTCAAAAATATCGATTTATTTGTGTCGATAGTGTGTTTATCTATGCGTATGTTTGTATGTACATATGTGCATGTTTTTCGTTTGTTAATTTCCTTTTTTCTACGCACGTCGTAAATGAAGCACCCCATTTAATGCTACAAAACGAAGATTTAAACGGTTTTATATTTAAACGCAGTTTCTACTGCTTCTTCCGTTCACCACCACGATACGCTTATGTCGATTCACTGCTGGATATAAGCGTATCTACGGCCATCACGGTCCTATGCGTCGCCTATACAGGCTGACCTTTTTATGTCATCCTGCCATCTTGTTTCCGTCCGACCGCGACTTTTATATCCTCTCCTTTGCAGCTATTCTGTCATTCGTTTCGTCAATCTGTCATCATTTTTTTTTTCGTCTCGTGGTCCGCCTAGTTCCATTTTAGCTGGGCTGCAACTTCTATTGCATCTGACAATTTATTCTTCTGTCTTATGTATCTTAATTTCCAACATTATTTTTTCGTGGAATCCTTGAGTTACGGCAAGTTCTAAAGGCTCCATGTTTCCTCTTCGTATGTAATCACCGGAAGGAGGTACTGTTCGCATGCTTTCTTTTTTAGTTTGTTGGGTATATCTTTATTCGTGAACAGCTTACTCAACTTTTCAAAAGCTATCCACGAGAGATGCGTTCGTCTTTTTACCTCGCTTCCTTCTCCGTGGTAATCATTTGGCCGATATATATATATATATATATATATATATATATATATATATATATATATATAATATATACACACACACACACACACATATATATTCACTGATCTGTTTCAGTACCTGAACATCTAATTTTATTTGTAATCTCAGAGGCTTATTTGTCATGACCTTAGTTTAATACAATGTTGTTTGTTGGCAAGTAGTAGATGATTAATTTTCTTTCCATCAACATTGATACCTTTAAACTCCCGTAGTACAATTTTGAACATACGTTCTAGGGATGCTATAAATATTTTGACAGATATGGTATCACCTAGTCCAACATCTCTTGCTTGTTTTCTCTACCAGGTGCATTAGAATCGTTGGAGGATTTTTAAATGTTTTTTTTTATTACGTTCGCCTATTCATCATCTATAGCATTTTCTTCAAACTGTTTTGTCATTATTATAACGTTATTTTCACGTTTGTTATCACCGTCTTAATTATCTTTATCTGTGTGTTTCCGTCCTTATTATTAATCATGTCGACCTTAATAGAAGAAATTCGTATTCTAAGTTAAATTTATTTTCATTTGTACACTCTTAATAATAATAAAGATAATTAGAAAATCAAAGGGATGTGATAACAAAAATGAAACGAAATTAATCAAAAGGTAAAGCATTTTTCCAAGAACGTACACCATTAGGGTTAATTAAACATCGAGGGGACGGCGCTCCCCAAAACACGGAAATAGTTGAAAGGTGTGTTCAACCCATTCGATGTGGATGAAAAAAAATTTTAAAATTGCTCATATATCGGTCGCGGAAAAGGTTATATGACCGGATGCGATAAAAAAAATCATAATAATAATCTATGTTTTTGAACGTGTTCTTTAAAGGGAGTTGTAGTAACGACCTAAATAATAAACGGCTAACGGACGTTGTCGCGCCAGTTTTGAGCGTCCGATTAGCATTTTGGTAAATTTTTAGAGTTAGTGGGCGGACAACGAGTGAATTTTCACCTATTGGTTAAACGTAATTAAACTTATCGATTCATCGTTTTACGAGGTCTACATCCTAATAAGTAAAAAACAATAAACAGAACAAACGATATTTTTTGAATGTGCTAACATTTTACAGGTAAAAATTTAACATTACAACGTCCATTACACACACACACATACTCCTCCTTTCGTATATACATACACACTATCTCACTGTCAAGTGCGACTACGTATAAAACATATCATATTATACCTAAATACATATAGTATACGTGTATATAGTGAACAAATATATCCAACCTTAAAATACATAAATAAATAAAAAAAACACATCTATTCCTCGGAGCAAAGAGAAGTGAAAAAGATATTTTAACTAAATTCGATACAGACTTTTTTTAAAATTTTTACGTGTGTCTGCATATATATAAATACACACGACACACACACACATATATATATATATATACATATATATATAATATGTATAAATATCTGAATAGGCCGCAACAGAATGTAGTTTGTGGACGAGTGTTGGTAACACGATACATGCGAACGGGATCTCTCCGTTACTTCGTTGACACACCTAACGCGACAAAATATGGTTTGATAGTCGTTTGTTGGTATATATATATATGTGTGTGGGTGTTTGTATTTATATATTTTCTGTCTGTTATTTCCGTTCGCTCGTTTTGCGGGTTAACTTCCCATATATAACGCACTAATAGAAGTTTCACTTCAATAAGCTTTTATTTCGCCAAACATCGGCAGAAGGCCTTTCACCCGTAAATATACTAACAGCATTATATAACGTGTAAACATGCATACCGGACACCTATAAATAAATAAATAAATTATAATAGTTAGACAGAATTTTGAACAAATTATAATTTGGATCTGGATGAATTTACAAATCGTCTTAATTCGAATTATATGAATAATATTATGTTTAAAGTTAATGACTGTCTAATTATAATCAATTTAACAAGTATCTGGCTGAGTTGATTGGTCGGTGCTTATTATCTGTCGACTTTTTACAAATAGATTAGTGGAACGACAGTATTCAATTCTTTACAACTAATATTAATTTTATTACGATCGAACTGTCTAAATGTAAGAACCCCTTTGGTATATTTATAATATGTATATATATATATATATATATATATATATATATATATATATATATATATATATATATAATATATTTAAACGTTTTTCATGTGTCATATATGATATAAAAAAATGTTAATAGTAATTAGTTACTAAGATTTGGTTTTTTAAACACAATTAATTAACTGGAATAAAAACTTTTTGCCTCGTTCTAAACTTTTAAAATCTCTCCTACATGAGTGACATAAATGACGGAGCTTGAACGATTTCAATCCACGAACACTATCGTCGGAATTAATAATTATTTTGCTTCTCTTACTTTTATTAGCGTAGTATACCGGAGTTATGAAGTTACCGATAACCAATTTATAAGCATAAATTATTTCGAAAACATTCATAACACACGTTCACGTGCATACATACACACACACACACACACACACGCACACACCGTTGAACGAGATGAATAGAGTTTAGGACGTCTTCTTAATTGGTACATCATGTGTAATTTGTCGTTAATTCATTCCCGAGAACATGATAAGATGAGGATCGATTGAGATAATTTTAAGAATGTAGTGATTTTTTATTAAAATAAACAACAAAAAAAAGAAGTTAAAATCACTAAAATTTTTCCTCATGAAAAATCACAAAGCTTTTTGCATGTTGGCCATTATCAAGTGTTTTATTATTACTGTTTTTCATTTTGCTGATTTTTGCGAATTGTAATATTAATATTTCTTCATTTAATATTTTTCATCTTTTAAATGTTCACTTGATAATGGCAGAATAGAAGCTTTGTGATTTTCGTAGAGAAAATTTTTAGTGACTTTAACATTTTAATTTAAAAACAAAGTCATGAAAACGTTGAAGACAGATCGGTAATACTAGTGTCAGGTAGGTACGAAGCGAAATTTCAACAATTAATAAACCATGAATTTTCCATTTTCACATTTCGGGCATTGAACCAGTCTTTAATTATTCAGTAGCATTAGGTTTGCCGTTATGAGATCCTTAGTAGCGTGTTACATTCGAATACCTCGTTTAGTATGTTTATTTATAAATATGATTATTATTATTACCACCAACAGCAACAATATATTAGCATAAGTTATAAACATAAAAGGAAAATAGTACATGGGGTTAGAAATATTGTGTACCGGGGATTACCAGAATATCAAAAGCAAGAATATAAAGAATAAAGGAAAACAAAACTTTAATTACTGCAGGAAAAAAATAAAAAAATATGTGAGTACAAAATAAACAAATTTTCTAATTACAAGTTATTAATATGAGAAACTGAAGTCTAAACTGCAAAAATATATCGTCTAGATTGTGAGTTCTTAAATACTATGTAAAGAAATAAAAAGTGAATGACACGGATGTCGACGAAGGTGCTTACTAAGTAAAGGGTTTAATTAACTAAATTATAATTAAAAAATTATAATTAATTTCTACATAATGTTACGTTTAAGTCGTCTGTGTTTATATTTGGAATACATGAAACGAAGTTGCTTAGAATCGTTATTGGCAATCGAGGAGACGAGTACATTGTTTCGGTATGAGCATTTAATAAAAAAGCCAGTCGATAGATTTAGAACAAAATCTCTAATATAGGGCAGATCAGTAGCTTTGTGAATGCTGTCGATTCTGGCATAGCGAGGTTCAATACATGCGAGGCATCTGTTTTGAATAACTTGTAATTTGTTAAAGGAGGCTTTTGATATAGAGCTCCAGGAAGGACAAGTGTGTAACAAAGTATTGGACGGATGATTGCATTATAGAGGATTATCTTGTTGTTAGTGTTGAGGAAGGAATTGTGATTAAGAAACAGTGAACAGAAGGCATTGTTTGTCTTGATTGCGATATTATTTATGTGTTTAGTGAAAGTAAGTCTATTGTCGAGGATTACACTAAGATAACGAACCTTATCACACCACTCTAATGTATTTCCTTGTACGTCAGATTGTCCGGAAGAGCTGGTTTCCTACGGCTGAATAAAATAACTTCGGTTTTGTTCAGATTTGTGCTAACTTTCCATTTATTATAGTATTTAAGTAGCCGCGATATCTCATGCTGAAGTCTATTAGGTCTATCTGCAGAATATCGCAGCATCATCAGCAAATAGTCCAACTTGCGTGTTGGGTGGGTTCGGAAAATTATAGACATACAGGGTAAACAAAAGTGTGGTCCGATTATACTGACTTCACGTGCAGAGCAAGTTTTGTGAGAGTTACCCACAGATACGTAAAAAGATCTATTGCCTAAGTAACTACTAATTAAATGAATTAAGCATGTTTTGGAAAATTACATTTTATCATTTTATAATGAATACCCGCGTGCCGAATTGTATCGAATGCTTTGGCAACGTCAAATAGCACCATTAAAATTTAATTTAAAATTTCATATACCATACAGGAAATGCCAGAACCGAAAGTATTCAAATCGAACGATCCAGTTTTATATGAATAATAGTTATTTATATATAAATAATAATTATTCGTGTATAAATAATAGAAACCAGTTAATGAAGTAATTATAGGCGTTTTTTTTTAATCACTAATTATAGTTAGTCTGTTTCAGAAATATTAGTTTAAGAATGCCGCGTATATTTATAAAACAATAAAAGATAAAAATGTGCCGTCACGGCATCAAAAAACCACGTTACGATTATTTGACGATAAAAACTGTTTTTTTCATTTTTCATTTCTTATCAGCGACCATTCCTCGATTAAGGGAATACGCTGACACTTGGAAAGATAATAACAGCGAGACCAATTTCAAAAATTACGAATTTTATGTGCCACGTCTAATGTTTCAAGTTGGCCTATATTGTGCAAGATACCGCTATGGTATTACGTGAATAATTTTTATGGTTATAAAAAAACTTTTTAAGGAATACGTTAAATTTTTAAGCAAGTCTAAGATAAACAAGTATTTATCTTGAAAATTTCAAGCGCGGTCTCATCGAAATTTTAAGAAGAAAGCGAAAGCAGAAAACTCTATTGTCGTGAAGCGGTTTGAAAATTTTCGAGCACTAGCAACTAAACTACCTTAATATATATATATATATATATATCTATGTATACATGTGTATATATATATATATATATATATATATATATATATATCATTTGTTATTGTTGCCCGTTTCAACCAACCCCGATTGCTATTGCTGTTTATTTGATTTGCAAACATTCTGTTAATCAACCGTTTTTTTTTCATTTAATCTTTTTCGGCTTTTTAATTTTTTAATTCAAATAATTTTTTTTTAAATTCATTCGTTACATTCCACTTTTTCACTTATCAATCTTCATCATTCTTTTGCAATAATATTAAGTATTTTCCCTTGTAATCTTTCGATATGTGTATATGTATTTTGTTATTTGTATTATCGGGAATCTGTACTTTGTTAAAGTGTGACCTGATATTACATTTGAATATTTTAGATTTTTACTCGACCAATATACTCGCCTTTTATTCGGGACATTTTTGTTTGCATTTATCGGAATTTATACTACTACTACCGATACTAACATCGCTGCTACTACTACTACTACTCATAGGATTAGGGCGTAATCGTATTGACGCCCGAATGGAATTTAATAATCGAGATAATCGTGTTTTTTTACCAAATTCATTAATTAGATTATTTTATAAATTTGTTTTTTCTACTTTTTGCTATTTTTTATAAGTCGCATTGCGCACGAAGTAATTATTCTTAATATCAGACTAAAGGACCACAACGTGATTCCGTGGATAAAACGAAAATCAAATATCACCAGACTGAAATGAAGTTAGGCGGAGCATATCGCACAACAAGCCGACGGTAGATAGCCGTTATATGGCGCAGTGATGGAGCCGATTAACAGAGTCCACGAAGAATGTCCGTAACTAGTTGAAGGGATTGCGAAATGGACAGGAATTAATTATATTGGAGCCGTACGAGATAGAAGACGTTGGAAATATTCGTAGAATATCTACACGCAGCAGTGGGTTGATATAGGCATACCGTGATACCTCGATCTTATCTAATAAAACAATCGAAGATAACCTTTCTGTTATGCTCGTTGATTAAATGGTGCCCATTAAAAAAAAAAAAAAAAAAAAAAAAAAAAAAAAAATGAGAACTATTTTTATGGTTATAATTTCGTACAATATATTTTTTTATTTTTATTGTTTTTTTTTCTTCGTAAAACAGTTACAGAATTATTCGTAAAATTTTCTTTCCCTTTTATTGAACATAAAATTAAAAACGTTAATATAATCACACGGGTATTGGTTCTCAGATTTTCACACGTGTATTTTTCACGAGAGTACATTTTAAATATTAAATTATTCAAATTAAGTTATTTCCTTTTTTTGAGATTAAATTAATAATATCGGAATTTCATTTCCCCCATGCTTTGGGTAACTTTTTATCCGGCAAGTGGTAGAGATACTACTACTACTACTGTCGTAATTTAGTAGCGACTGAGCGATGATAATTCCTGTTCTAACTTCTCGCCGTATATCTCTTTTTTTTCTTTTTTTTTCTTTTTTTGCTAGAGCTTTAGTAACGGTTTCTACGTACAATAACGACTTCATTACCCAAGAGATTTGTAATTTCAGACATTTTCATTTTTAGAAAGTCTAGCTTCCAGTTTTATTTCGGCTGTATTATTATTATTATTATTATTATCATTATCTTCATCATTGATTTCATTTCTCCTTACAAGCTACTGTAATATCATTCGAATATTCCCTACGTTCTACGTTTTACCCTCTACACGTTTCATCATCAGCTTTTAATAGCAATTTCGGACGAACGTAATATAATTTGAAACGGTCCGTCGATGTTTACATTTTAACCAACGTTTTCAGTTCTTTTACCGGTCGACGTGACTGCGTTCCTCAAAGTTTTACGTCGCCTCAAGAAACAGTTTAATGCGTTCTTATATATATATATATATATATATATATATATATATATATATATATATATATATATATATATTATACAATCATTTCTATATTATCTTTAGAGGAACATATTTGTACGAGGTTAGAAAATAAAACTAATCCATCATTATCCCTAAATCGAACGGACAAGGGTCATAAACGAGCTTCGCATTTCTAAACTTCATCGAGAGTGTTCACTGCGTCGGTTTTGTTAATTTCGATAGTTGCTGAAAAGGAGTAAATTGTTTTTTTGGACGTTTCTTTCTGTTAAATAGTTTTGGATAAGTTTACATTTACGCGATATGCTCTAAATCGATTAGTCTTCTACGTTATCAGCCGAAGAATTGTATTTTATAGTTCTTACATTTGCCGGCTTTACACAAGCGCACAGCTGCACACCGTATGTCCGGTCAGCCTTTAAAATCGTCGCACTATATATCAGAAGTTTTGTCGTCAATTCGCTAAACCCGTTTAATACGCGCATATAGTTCTTTCCTCTACGTTATGATTTCGATATGTTAATCTCGGCTATACAAGTATAAATCCGGATATGTGTGACAAAGTCGAAATTCACCACAGCCTGCGTATTTCACCGGAATCATTCAGCAAGTCGGTATCACGTGGATTCGTGCGACATGTCTTTGTGTGTCTTTTTATTTCATCCTCCGCAAAAACATAACGTTTAAGTCGTTACGGCGGGGGAATAAGACGTACCGGGGAGCTGAAGTAATTAGTACACTATTTCGATATCGCTGTATTTTCTCTTGCGCAAGTATACTCCCAGTTCGGTCTTAAGGCTATTTTATATAGTAGAGTTTTTTATTTTCCAACGAGAACCCGTAATTTATTTATTTAGTATCCGGCCTAGTGTTCGAATGCACGTCCGAATATTGTACACTATTGATATTCGGAATGACGATTATTTATTTCGACTTGCAGGGTTAAATCTTTCGATTTGTGAAAGAAATACGCGTTGAATTACTTTCATCGACTACTACGCGTCATCGACCAAGCCTCTACATGTCCGAGTGACTTTTGCGATTTTTCTGTGGCTCTGCGTTTTCACACTTATCCACAGCTACGGTTACCTCGTCATCGGCGTACAATCAAACTCCGGTCGGACCAGTAAGTAATATTGTATAATAGTTTTTAAATTAATATCGATCGATAGCAGTACGAGGATAATATAAATACGTAGATATTATTTTTATTATTATTATTTTAAACAGTGAAAAATATTTGTAAACGAGAATGAAGTTGGAAGGCCCACTCAGCATTGTCAGCGAAGACGACACCTCATGGTCTAATCCTACTGATACGGAACTAGCTCGATATTTGTGAACGAGTAAAGTAGAATTTGAAACATATCGTGAAAAAAACAAAAGACGCCTCGCTATGATAAATCAAAAACGAATATTTGATAACAAAAAAATTAAGAACCGTTTTCAAAGTCGTTTTTTTTTCTTATAAACTCTCAATTTGACGTAGTTTGACTTCGAAATGAAGCCTTAACCAAAAAAAGGTGGTTTTACCAAAATGACGACTTCGTTATTTAAATTCTATTTAATGAACGAAAAAATTCACGGAGATGTCGAACGAATGGTCTACCAGAGGACATGGAGTTCATTCTGTTTCATAACGTATTCGAAGGTCGAAGGTCGAAGGTCGAAGGTGAAACTATTTACGTAGGCCACTAGACTAGCTGACAAGTGAAAAAGCGTTCGAAGAAATGGTGCAAATAAATCAGAATTACTTACTACCGAAGTTTTCGACGATGCGAGTCTACGACATTTCTGTCATAACGAAGCTAAACGAGAATTACAGATTAGCCGCCACTTCGAAATAATTCCCGTAGATTATCGAAAATAAGTCTTTCTTTTTATCCGTTGATTATACAAATTTTTTTTCGTTATTATTTTATGTTATTCGACTTTAATAACAAAAATTGTCCGCTTAATAAATGACGTCAATTACACGTAATTCTAAAATGTAAAGTAAAACCTGACGAAAATTTCCAACACCATCTCGGCTATGCGGAAATTGTATAGAATCGAAACGATTAATTAATATAACGTATAAATTATGAAAATTAATCGGAAGATTAATTTAATATACGTTCAAATTTATGACACAATTTCATCGATTTAATTGAATGGCTCTATACAATATCTAAGTTCATTAACCGATGCATAATGTAAAATCCTATTAAGTAATACGTTAGGCTTCGAGAATGTAGTCAGTATGCAATTTTATGCGTTACAGCGTTATGTAAAAATTTTTATCAATTGCAATCACGTGTTTTTAAAACTATATCGTTTTAAATGTAATCCTCTTGAATATGTAATCGTGCGCTTTTATAACTATAGATTTTCTCATTACGATTCGCATGTATAATACATTCGGTAAAAACCGGAATTTCTTCAAGTATCACATATATGTCTGATCCGTCCTCTTTTCGTCGCGAGATATGTTAAATTTTACTGAATTTTTCAACGATGACGGTGATGATTAATATTATTATCATCTTTATTTTCGTACGATTTGATCGTGTTATTTTTGAAACGAACCGGATAGAGTGTGTAAGTTCTAGGAAAAGGTGAACTAAAATCCACGATCGACGTAAATAGTTAGCTGCTGTTTTCTTAAATTTTTTTTTTAGTGTGTTATGTGTGTGAGCAAAAATTCAGTTTTTTATCGAACGGAAAATTGAAAAATTGAAAAACCACTAAATCGGATCAAGTTATTATTTTTCATCCAATATATTTCGGTTGGTAATAACACTTTCGATAGTAGACTCGGGTTCAGCAGTAATAGTGATATTATCAGGAAATGATAATATTAATGACGCAAGTGGTAGAGTTAACGTTTCTAGCATAGTACTAATAATAAGTATTTCCGATAATTTTAACGAGAAATTCGACAATCGCCTAATAGGAGATTTCGTCTGCTAATCCGTTTTTGACGTTGCTATTTTATAACGACGTATCATCGAAAAAGGTTTTTTCCCGGAAATGTTTATCATCGAATTTGGAAATCCCCTTTTGAGTAGTGTTCAACCCTCACCTATCGACCAAGTTTTAACAATCTTCGGCTTATTTCTTCGTCGTAATCCCTCTTATACGTTTATTACATTCGCCTATTTTTCTATTAAAAACCGAACGGTCGAGTATATATATCGGTGTAAAGAATGAACATTTCCCCATGTAATAATAAGTATCCAATCAAATCGAATCGAAGAAAATATATTTTAATTTCAATACATTAGTATATTTTAAAATAGAATAAACGTAAAAATAAAAAAAAATAATATAAAATAAAATAAAATGGTTAAACAAACGTTGAGAAAATAATTAAAGTACTAATAATAACGACGTAACACTCATATGATATCATACATATTTCATCTGTGATTGTGTATACGAAATTACAAATAAAGGGAATAAAACCTCATATAACACTGATGGCTCCGGACTACTAGTATAGTTTTAATAACAATCTAAATATTCGTTCGAGCTTACCTTAATTATTAAAAATCTATATGACCGTTATAAAAAGAAACAGGTACTTCCTAAAGTTAATCACAACACCTGCAGCGAACAATGCGAATTTATTTCTACTAGAAAATACGCTAGGTATTGATATTAATGTAAAGTTTTATTTTAATTTTTTTTCTTAAATTTCGATAATTAATAAATTGTCGTCGTTTTTACTCGTTCTTGCAGCAGATATTTAGTTAATAGTTTCCTTAGACTTCTTTTGTAATTAATTAGGCTAATATTTAGTTCTCTAGACAATATATTGTACTCCACTGCTCCGGCACAAATTGCCTGGAACCTTATTATTCTCTTATTATAATGAGGGACTATTGGTTGTACCTCCTGACCAAGTCTTTCTATTACGCATTAATATGCCAAACATAATAATAATAATAGTAATGGTCATTATTATTATTATTATTATTATTATCATTCGAATGTTTAGATAATTTTGAAAATACTCCATATATATATATATCACGATCACGATGCGCTTATATCAATCCACTGCTGGATGTAAGCGTTCCCCTTTTGTTTCCACCTGTAGCGATCTTGGGCCTCGTTTATCCATTTCACACCGGCTGATCTATGTACATCGTCCTGCCACCTTGTATCCGGCCGACCGCGACTTCTGCGTCCTTTTCTTGGAAGCCATTCTGTTATTCGTTTCGTCCACCTATCATCGTTTCTTCTTGCTACATGACCTGCCCAATTCCATTTCAACTGCGCTACACGTCCGACTACATCTGACAATTTAGTCTGCTGTCTTATCCATGTGTTGGTTTTCTGGTCTGATATCTTGATGCCCAATATTAATCTTTCGTGGGCTCTCTGTGTCACTGCAAGTTTCTTAACAACATACTTCGTTAGGCTCCATGTTTCCGCTCCGTATGTAAGCACTGGAAGGATGCACTGTTCGTATATATATATATATATATATATATATATATATATATATATACACATGTTTATATATAGATGCAAACTAATTAGTACTTGAGATAATGTAAAGAGCATGTTTCAAAATGTGAAATTAAAACCGTTGTAATTGTAATGTATATTATATATATATATATATATATATATATATATATATATATATATAATGTATTTATATCGTTTTTTTAACCAAAAATTGGATGGTAACCAAAGCACCAGTTAAGTGCAAAACGAATGTGCGCATGATGTCATAGGTATCGATACGTTTCCGTGATAATTAAAAGTTATATAATGATAAAAAAAATGTTAATTCGCGAGCTGGAATCGAAATCTTAACTGCCGGTTTTACATTCGAGTGCTCAAAATAACTACGTCACTCCGCTATTAATATATACCAGACTGTATTTAGAAGAGAACCGAACCGTATGAAGTAATGACGGATTATTTTATTATAGTTTCAGAGATACAGAATTTAATATAGGATGCGTTATTTTAAATTAACGTGTAAATATCGAACGTCTATCGTTTAAATTTTGCTATTTATGTTTATTTATTTATAAAAATTGTTTCATTAACTTATCAGGACTAGATTGCAATAAAAATTAATAATGAAAAATAAGGATCACGCATTTAATATAACGCTCGTATGTGGAATGTAAAATACTAATAATTTCGGATCTGCTATAAATTTAAATAAAAAAACAGTCAAAGTTCTTTAATTATGTCAAAATAAAACCTAAACCATAATACGCATGACATTACTTTGATATACGTTGTATGTGGTATCTATTTAATGATCAGATATTTAGTAAAATGGAGCGCATATGTATAATATATATATATGTATACAAAATATACATGTATATTTATATATATAATGTCGAGGTGGCATACTGAGTAGAGTGCCCGAACGGTCAACTCGACGGTCGAGGGTTCGAAACCAACACGCGGTTTTTTATCGTTATATAATTCTTAATTTCCACGTATATGAGAGAATAATTGTTGATTATCCAGATGGAGAAAAGACGATACATTATACGGAGATATATATATATACATATATATATACATATATATATATATATATATATATATATATATATATATATATATAAAATTATGATTATTAATAGGGAGGCAGAAGTTTATTCTGATATAAATGGATTTTAAGTAGAGAAATACTTCATATGTTTAGGTTATTTAATATACTGTATAAATGGTTCATAGGTTAACTGAAGTATGGAAAGATTCGCATTTATCGATGGCCACTAAAATTCGAATAATGAAATCGTTTATTTTCTTTGCGAATCTTGTAGAAAAGAAAATACAAAAGCTTTCGATCGACGTGGTTGGCGGAGGCTTTTAAGAATATCGTAGACCGAAAAGATCACGAATAGGATAGTCTTACAGAGAATAGACGAAAAATGCAGTTTATTGTCTGCAATACGGATACGAATTTTGCGCTATTTTAGTCACATTACTAAACGAAACGCTCTGCAATTAGAAAAACTAATATTAGAAAAACTAATATTAGAAGCCAGACCAACCGGTTAAAGACAAAAAGGAAGATTGCATCGAAGATGGTCAGATCAAATATCGGGGATTTAACGTGCCCAAAAATAACAACATTAACAGCATGCGGTAGGTTAACAAGGAACAGATGCCAGTGGAAAAAAGCGATTCACAAGTTAATTGGATTATCCGATCACGACGTCCTACGGGATGTAACGACAATTCATCATCAACATATATGCATAGCAGTCTAGCATGCTCCATATTAATCTTATGCCATGGGGTGTTACACATTTAAGAACCGTTATGGGCGCATTACTCTTGTTACTCGTTACTATCGGTTTTGATATTCTTTTTCCAACATATATTATTCCTCGCATTACTCGCTGCACTACACTCGTTGCTTATTAACGCAAACTATTCCTCTCATTTGTATATTTAATTCGCGTATTGTTTTTTTAAATCTTCAGCAATTTGAAAGACAATCCTTGAGTGTAAAGATTTTTCCGAGGAATCTTAAGTTCAATGTTTTCAGTCGTTTTTCTTGTTTTTTTCATTCTTTTTTTATTATAGTCACGTCTCGCTTCCGTACATCATTATCGGAACCAATACTGCTCTGTATACGGCCATCTTTGTTATCACCGATAAATCCTTCTTCTCGAATATACTCCGCGATAATCTGTTATATATGCCGCGTTAAAGTTTCGTTATACGCGAAGAAATTTCCACGCTCGAGAGATAAATTCTTGCTGACAACACTTCGCATATATTTAAATATGTTGACTAAGTATGTAGTCATTTAGTTTAAAATAAGCTGTGTCTCGCTACTAATTTTAATCAATTCTGTATTATTCGGATTTATTACAATGTCGCCTCTATTATGGTACTAAGTATATATTATAATTTACAATTAAAATTACAATAGCCTTTATTTCCGCACTTTAGAACATACATTTACAATATTACGTATGCTAGTTACTTAATGCTAATTTGCCGTATCAAAATATGATAAAAGTATATTTATATAAGGAAAATTAAGTCCGTTGTCGAGCATTGGAATCATTAGTCGTCACACATATGTTTCTTCTAGTTGTTTCCATTCCCCGGCCTGTTTGTCAATGTCGTATCTCTATCTCGTTTTCGGTCTCTTCCTCAGTCTTTTCTTGCCTAGTGGAAACCATTCAGCGCATTTCTTTTGCTATCTGTTTATTTCCACTCGAATGATATGTCCAGCACAATTCCATGACATCTTCTGTTTTCGATTTATCCCTTAGTATTTTATTGTTTACGTTGTCCAACCTTTGTTAGCTCAGTCATTATTCTTTCCCTGCTCTTTCAGATACCTCTATTTTTTTACTATGTTTGATCGTCAGCGACCATGTTTGTGCACCATACATTATGGTAGGAACGACACAATAGATCTGTGCCTTTTTCGTGCGATCGGTATTTTGTCCGAGTATTTCTTTTAACGACCAGAATTTTTTCCAAATGCTATTCTGCGGTTTACTTCGTTTTCTGTTCTATCCGTGAAAAAGATTATTTGACCTACATACCTAACATCGTCTACCCAACATAATGTCTTTCCATTTATTTTTATGTTTATTTTTTCTCCGTTTATTAGTGAGCTCGTTATTTCAAACTTTATTTTCATACCTTTTGTTCTCGTGTTTTCTTCTAGTTCTATTAATATGGTTTTTGATTGTTTTGCAGAAGCTGAGATTAAAGTTATATCATCTGCGAATCTTATATAACTATAGGTATATATATATATATATATATATATATATATATATATATATATATATATATATATATAACAAGATACGGTTATACGAGGGTAATGGCAATAGGAGAAATACAGGGAAATTATAGTTAGTTTTACGTTTTTTTTTAAATTAGAGACTCATTATTTATATATATATATATGTATATATATAAAATAAGTAAACAATAAAAAATACTGGCAAAATAAAATAACAGCTTTGATTATAAAATACTCAGATGGTGAATGTGGTAAATGTTTGTTCTTAATATTTTACGTTTAAATTAAATATTTTCTTAAATTTTATTTCATTCCTTGTTTTTTCCTTTTATATTTTTTATCATATATATATATATATTTCTATATTTTATTTTTGTATGTACACTTGGCTTAATAGCCGAAAAGCTTTCTGTTTTTAGAAATAAAAATTTAGCGATTTTAACTACATTATTGTTGTTTATTTATTTATTTAGTCCTAAGAATAAAGTTACTAATAAGTATCCTGTTCAGATTTTTTATTTTTTTTTTTGTAATTTTTACAGTTATAACGACGATTTCTGTTAGAATTACCAATAATGCATATTTTTCTTGCATCGGTAGTTGTGTGTGTGTGTGTATGTCTGTATTTATGTACATGTCAAGGGTGCGGACGGAGAAGAGAAAACATGCCCCAAAATTGTGACGGTTTTCAATTAGGCCGAACTACTGTTGAACGGGGTGTTGAATGGTTGGTCAACGTTCCAGGTATCTAGTTGAAAGAGTTAATTCGATTATGTGTGTCCCTTTATACAACCGTTCTCCAACGTATCCTCTTGATGGATACTTATACATAAAAGCCCGTTTGCGGGTGTGTGTGTTTTGTGTTGCAGTTTTTTGAGCGCCATAAAAAGGAGAACAGTGTTTAATTTTAAAATTGAGCCGCGGGTCTTTCCTTAACGATCTATGTACTTCGTTGAAAATGAGTGGCTGATGAAAATGTCAAAACGGCAAGGGGTGGTTAGTTTAATCACTCCATTTTTTTTTCGACGTTAATGTCTATGGGTATTTCAGGTTTGGTCGTTATATCATTCCGTCGTGTTAATTCGACCATTTAGGTTCGTTATCTAGTATCGATTTAAAGTTACGTTCCTCATTATTACTATTATATTTTATTCTTTTTACGAAATTTAAAAAAAAATTAGGATTGCAATTTGTCTCCAACATAAGTGAAATATAACAATGTATCACGATATCGATATTAGCGTTTGAAACAAACACGTATAATTCAAAATAAACTTGCAAATATTAATGAGAAAATGAATTTTCAGCCGAACAAATCTGTTGTATATACATATACATATATATATATATATATATATATATATATATATATATATATATATATATATATATGTTGAATATATTGTAGAGTAGCGATTTTATAAATTAGATAAATCATAACACAGTTTAATTACTAAACGTTTTTATTGCGAAGCTTTTCGACAGTTACGTCATTTTCAAGCATACACAATAATTATTACATATGAATTACCAGAAATTATATGATTTATAGGAACGCGCAGAATATTTCGGATATTCGAAGAAAATATATCTTCTGCTTTAGCGATATCGTTAAAATCTTAGTAAGTTGAGATTAGCTACGTGTTAATATGGTTAAGAAAACGATTCTTGTTTGATCATAATATATAGATGGAGTAGTAATAAAATTTCGAATCGCATTAGATGGGAGATTAATATTTTTATAAACCCACGTGTAATGTGAATTGTTTGACGAATCGATTTTTTAAAAGGGAGGTTGGAAAGGCTTAAGCCAAGAAAAAATACTGATGTTACTTTTAGACTTTTCGATGGCTCGAAGGTTCTTTTACCCACCGGAAGATGCCGACAGCCGGGATTTCAGGCATATTGAATAGTTGCGTTACACAACCAGGGAGTAAAACCGGGAAGTTGAACATTTTCATTATGTTTAAAGAAAATATGGAATTAAAAGGGACATACTTTAGATTTTACTAGGAAATTTTACAATTTGAAATTCGGCGCCTGGATGATCAGACTTAGTAATGCATATTTAAAGAGCAATTAAATGCAAGGTTCAAAGGAGGAATAACAAGTGCTGCGATAATGTGTTTAAGTCGTTTTGTTCCATCTATATATTTAACATGGAAAAAATCGAATTAAAAATCCGAACTTAAAAAACGGAAAACTAAAATAAATAAAATACAACGTTGATAAGAGGATAGTCTCCTCTCAGGAGACAGGGCGCGTCTACAGGGGTGCATAATGGAACGGCCTCCAGATATGGAGGTTAACCATGAGCGGCGATATATCAGGATGTAGCGAGAAAGCCTGGGAAATTATTCTTTAAAAAACGCTGCATAAACCTATCAAAGGCATTGTGTCAAAGCGAGTATAACCGCTTTAAGTCTAAATCCCATTCTAAATCTAGAGGGTTCCTATGTTAAGGCGACTTTCTCATGTCGGGGGTGGTGGGGCATGAAGAAGGAAACTCGAACCCATTGCGGAAAGCAAAAGTACCGCAATTAATTTTCTCAATAAAGTATGAGTAAAGTTTATAGTACCGGCAAACTCGGTAGCAGATCCTGTTGCTGTGCTCGGCAAGGGAGGAAACAGCACTTCTCAAGTTGTCAACAAAAGAAACCACTGCGTAAATATAAGATAATGGAATATGCGTACTATGTTGCGAAGTAGAAAATTGGAAATGATAAAGCGAGAAATGGAAAATTATCAATTGGGTATGTTGTAAATGTACGATCCTAATTTGTGATAATACTCGATGTCCTTAGCCAACAATTTAGCATGTATAGTGGTTGTTCAGCAGTTTTGCAAATTCTTTGTCCGTTAATTTTGAAATTTAAGTAATCCACGTAGGCGCATTAATTTAACGGATTTGCTGACTTGACAAAAATACACAAATAGAGAAACATTTGCTGACGATACATTGATAATTTTGGCGGATCGTGATGCACATATGGTTGGTCTGCATAAAAGAAAATGTAAAGCATATTTATTTGGATGTGATTATTGTATAAACCCTGAGAAATGTACCAATCTGTCTTTTACCCAGCAGAAAAATAAGTAACAAAGGAATAACGGTGTAATACCTAAAAGTAATGAAACACAATACATGACTGTGTAGTTCGAGATATAATATGAAAGGTATATATAAAAAAAGAAACAGACGAGAATTAAATATAGACGCGAGAAAACTGTAGCAGCTTATAGGGCGCAGATTAATAACCATCACGGCAAAATCGCGTCTCGATACTTAAAACCGTGACGAGATCCTCGTGGAATTAAGCTGTTCAAATATGGGTACGCGCGGAAAAATTTGACAAGCTCATAATTCGAGGGTTTCAAAATAAGACAGAACGCTTAACTTATAGAGTGCCATGTGGTTAATGCTAAATTATTCGTTTCATCGAACTAATGCGCCAGACTCTGTATACAGTTATAAATTGAAAACTATATAGAGAGACATGAACTAGCTGGGCATTGCAAGGTATTCTCATATCGAGGATTATCTCTTGCTGTTTAGTTGCATCCGCTCGTGCAGATCTTCTTCATCTATGGATGTCTACTTTCTGTTAACGACGACTTAACTTTTATAAATTTATCCTACCTAATCTCCGTACTAAGTTCATTCTTACACTTACGCTTCCTAAGAATCTACTAGCTCGGTTTTTTTCCCCACCCTGGTCAGACTTCGTTCCAACCGTAATTGCTTTATTTGTACGTCATCAATCTTACTCCCTTTATATACTGCCCCGTTCGTGCGGGAACTATATCTGACGCTAATCGTGTGATTTTTCCTCGCGACTTGTATAGAAGTAAAGATGACTTTATTAATAAAATTTTACATTTCGAATATTAACCCAATCTCGATTGCCTACACTTATTGGCTCTGATTAACAGCAATATCCTTGCAGCTTATGTGTATATATTTAAAATTAATATCAAGTTTTTTTTTTGTATCTCCAATTGTTATAAAAAAAAAAAACGAAAAAAAAACGAACTAGCTTTTTTCGATGTAATTGTTTGAAGAAATACGAATCAATATTATATATTTGATAGCCTAAATGTAAATACCAATAGTTTAAAATAGTAAGATAGAGCATCTGGTGCATCTTTTGAATACGAAACCATTCTAGAAATGCTTCGTTTGTTACCACAAAAAAGAAAACATGAAATAGCAACGGTTTATTTAATCGAGCGATGAAAATATTGAATAGGCCTATATATATATATATTATATATATATTATATATATAGGCCTATTCAATATTTTCATCGCTCGATTCGTTCAACCCCATGTTAGTAAATTACAATTAAATATATATTAAACTTTTTTTTAGAAAAATAAACTATCAGCATCTTTACTCTTTCGGTGCCTACACTAGTCTTTTTTACGGGTTTTTTCATAGTATTTTTTACAAATGTTATATATATATATATATATATATATATATATATATATATATATATATATATATATATATATATATATATGTATGTATAAGGTACACGCACCAATTCACTTACAATACACGTTTCTGTAAAATTGCTTCAGTATTTGTTACGTTTTAACCAGGAGCGTGTTCGAGAACATTTATTTAATGTAAAAGTCGAAAGAGCGGCAGATACCGAAATTTAATTTTCATTTGTTCTTTTTTTTTCTTTATTTTTTTTTTTTAAAGTTCTGAACGCAATTTGTTCTTGTATTTGAATAAAAAAATCCGAAAAATTATAAATGGAGTTTTCGTCCTGGCTGTCCCGGAAGGTGTTCCGAAACTTTTTCTAAATTAGTTTTTTAAAGCTTTCTAAAACAACTGCTTTCGATTCCGTAAGCATATAAGTATATATATATATATATATATAATAAAAGTAAATGCCTAGTATATTTGTGTGTCTATTTTCGAGTATACATTCGTTTTAACGTTAATTATTAGTAAATATTTGTGACGTATTTTCTTCTTCTTTTTTACTTTTTACGTCATTTTGTTTGTTTTCATTTTTTTTTGTTTTAAACTTTCTGTTTGCTCGACTCTAGAATTTTCATTATCATCGTTTACAATGTATAATCATATTTTTATATTCACATACACACACAAACATAAAAACATTGTTATGTGTGTGATTGTTTTACAGCTGATTTGTTCATACCTACTCTTAATTGTGTAAGTTTATGTATATCATATATATATATATATATATGAATCTTTGAGTGGGTACATAATTAGGAAACAGTAGTGCGTAGTTTTCGAAATATCGAATTTGTAACTGTATTTCTCGATAATTAAGGGAACCTTTCGATTTACCTTTAAATCTTGTTTCAACTTTCTACTCTTCGGTCTCTAATTTATTATGTGGAAAATGTTAAGTTCTATAAATTAGTTCGATCGTCTGTAAATTATTGCGAATCGAAAATTAAGCGTGCGAAGAGCGGTGCTATTAACATTGAAATAAGCTTTTCACGTAGTTGTTTCAAACCACTTTATCAATCGAATTTACCCGCTGAGGAAACTTTTGGAATTAATTTCTCCCGCCTTTAAGTTGTTTCCTCTTCGGACTAAATACTTCCAAAACCTTGCATTCTCTTGTTATAAGTAGAAACGACCGTTGATATAAAGTATTCGGAGTTAGGAAATAGCGTGTCTCGCATCGGTACACCTATATAATAAAGTGATTTTGTCTTAAAATGTGTAATCAAAAAAACCTTGTTTCGTTTATTTAACGGAATAATAATTTTTATAAATAAATAAATATCGCGGCGTAGTGATAAATCGATCATCGCCGGAATTGGAAGTTTTGTAGATAGTTCCTCACCATTTTCTCCTTAACTCACCTACGGCCGATGTTACGACGAAATTAACTATTCAAACGCGAAACTCCGAGGAGATGTAAACAAAATATCGAATAAGGTGAAGCGGTAATTTTAATGGGTGACTGGAAAGCGCTTGCTTCATTTCACTCTAGACAATTAGTTGACACTGACTAATATTGTTGAACGTCATACACGCGGTAGCTCATGCGAGATATTAAGTAACCAGTCGGGTTATATCGTGATTAGTAAACCATGGAGATAGGTATAATAGTTGTAGGTGGTCCTGGTAAAGTACGCAGGATCGCAAATTATTAAATTCGTAAAGGTGATTCCGAGCTTCGAACGAAAATAAAGTGGTTCGTTCGAGAAATTATCCTCGTGCACAGATACGCATGATATGTTTTATGGGGAATGCTGAAACCCGGTTTGAAAGTTGTGTATAACGATGGCATGACACAACCTCGACTACAAGGAAAAAACCACGGCTTTCTTAAAAAACGGGCGAAGCTTATAAACGGACAGATGTGTAGTAAAAGAACTTGGAATTAAACAAAAACTGAAATTAATAAAAATGAAATAGAAAGTAGCTTTAAAAAGGACAATTCCTTGTTTGAGAGCATTACGAAGAAAAAGTTAACCTCGAGATCTTCATAAGGAATTGAAAGTTTTAATATTGAATAAAATCAAGATTAAAATTATTAATCGGAGTCGCAACAATGTGCAAAGAATTTGATCAAGATTTGTAGTAACACACACACATATAAATATATACAAATCACAGAACAGTCCAAGAATCGAATATTTTAAAGGAATAAGCTGCAAAGCAAAGCGTGTTTAGTGGTTAGCGTGCTAATTGGAGAACGGACAGAGAAAGATAGAATTAGCGGAAATGAAAGGGTTTCGACGATCTGAACAGTCGAAATCAGTTTTGCGCGACTCGAGTTTTATCTTGACCAAAAATAAATCTGTATACAACAATTCTCGTTTCATTAAAACTTAATGAAAATGTTTACTCGAAGAAATGCGTTGGTCTAATGTGTAGAAAGTTGAAGTGTAACTACCTTTTGCACAAATGTAATCATCGGGTACCAAAACGTACGTATGTAATATATATATATATATATATATATATATATAGGGCGAAGTTCCACTTTGATCAGACAACTTTTTCAGAACGTATTGTCAAAATGGAGTTGAACCGGGTATTGCGCTCGATGAAATGACAACAGGCGGTCCAAGAAATTATTGCAATTCGGGCCTAAGGCCGGCAATAGGACGACTGAAAGACCACTAGCAATGACAGAAAGACGATATTGCGAAAACAGCAAAAGTCAATTTGGTTAAAGGAAGAGCAGAAGACCTTGAAAAAAATCTTCGTCCAGCAGTGAATTGATCTAGTCGTATCGTGAAGATGATATATATATATATATATCTGTGTGCGCGTGTGTGAATTGGTGTTCAAATTATTCGGACACTCGTTGAGCGTATAATGAATATTTAGTTTTAAAACGGTTTTTTCGTATAAAAAAAAAATTAAATAGATTTTTCTTTTTATATAAATTAAATTTCTATCTGGTTTTATAAGGCAATCAGCCAGCAATAATATTACGGGCAGCGACATGGGTGAAGTGAACCCTCGAAAGCCGTTTGAACTAAATCATACGGATGGGTGAAATTGAAAATCGGCCGAATTAATTTCCATAGTAGGTATCGGGTAATGTGTAAAACTTTCAAAAATCTCTGAATAAATACCAAAAAAGTAATTAAAAATTAACGATTTTTTAAAAAAATCTTTTCGGCTATTAAGCAATTATCAAGTAAAAAAACAAAAATAAAATATAAAAATTAATAAAATTTATATAAAAGTAGAAAAAAATAAATACTTAATTTAAATGTACAATATTACAAAATATAGTTCGTGAAAAAAAAAGATTTGATTATAAACAAATCTAATGATGTATGTGGTAAACAACGCAGTCAATAAATCAGTAATATAAAATTTATACATAAACAATTACACTAAATAGCAAAAAAAAAAAAAAAATTAAATTGAAGAAAGAGATAATGATAAATTTGACGAATAATTAATTTAGAGAACTATAAATTAAATCGGTTTTTTCTTAAATATATATTTGACAGAAGGTTTTTAATTTTCCGATTATTTAAAATAAAATTGTTTAAGCGCAAAATTTTAATTGCTAATTTGTTAACTATGTTGTTTACCCGGCATTTACTATCAGATTATTTTATTATCAAATCTGTTCACTTGCTATTTTTTATGATATTATAATCTAAATTAATTATTTTCTTAACCTCATTCTTTTATTCTTTTATATATAATTTTTTTTTTCAATTTTTTTTTGTTTATATAATAATGACGCTTGATAGTTGAAAAGCTTTTGTGGTGTTTTATATATAAAAATTTAACGATTTTAACTATTTTTTTGTTGTTTACGCGGAAATCACTATAATAATATTTCCCGTCATTCGAATTACTTATACAGCTCATCGCGCAATTAATTATTTTTAAATAACCCGTGTTTTTCTAAAATGTAATTAGTCGAACCTCGTTAAAGGTTATATTTTCGGTTAAGTTTTTCACTCCACCGCGGGAATTGGATACTCTTCCATTCAGGATAGTAATCGTATACGACAACTACTCCCTTAATTAAATCTATCCCTTTCTTGTCGCGCTGCGTAATAATATCTTCTTTGTTCGACTCGTTTTACAGAACCGCTCTTTGACCATTAAAGAGCATCGAACGATCTAAGATGTAGTCGACCCGTAAGCAGAATTGTAAATTATACGGAGGAGAAATTGCGAAGTATTAACTAGACATTCTATCACACACGTACACATGTAGTAAACGCATTATATATTACGGAATATTAATGTCCCTCTCAAAAGTCTAGTCCGTTGCCGTTGGAAATCAACCGGGATTAACGTGGGCGACTTCATTAAAAGTTAATTCTGTCCGCCAGTATACCGAATTCAAATTACCGACACGTACATTTACAAATATAACAGGCAATGCCGATTGCGGTTTTATAACTCTCAAAAGCAATCCGAAACAGCGCTTGTCCATGTCGAAACAAATTTCTTATTGTAAAGTTTACTAAAAACAAAAAAAATAAATAAATAAGATTTGTCCGTTTTGGAAGACGGTTCAGAAATGAATCCGATTCGGATGTAAGTGTCGTTGAAATAGATTTTTTATAACTGGGTAAAAAATTCTTCATCAAATAGCGTCGTTCTCTATCCAATTAATCGGTTCAGTCGTACGTTCTAAAATTTTGAAGCGAAGTCATAAATTTCTTATATACAATAACCGCTGATTTCTTGCGAATGATACTGCTGTGATGGCTACTGGAAATAGTATAGAAGAATCGACTGAGAATGTAAAAATAAGACTAAATGAAGAGAAATCTTCAGCGTATTAATTTTGCTAACAGAAAAGTCCAATATTATACAATTATAATTAATTCGAAGACTGTACCTCGTAAAAATAACATGAAATACCTAGGTATGTACCCGGACGCAAAATTAAATTGGTCAGTTCGTATTGATAAGAAAAATAGAACTAAAGTTGAAAATCCTACAGATGAATCGGCTTCTCGGAAGACAGAGTATTCTTTCGCTGAAGCTATTAGTATATAAACAAATACTGAAACCAACATAGAGTTATGGGGTTGTGCTAAATTAACTAACGTAAAAAACGTTCAGACGTTTCAAAATAAAATTCTTACAATTATCACTAATGCCAGACAATACGAAAGAAACAATGATATCCATCGAGGTCTCTATGTATCAGAAGTCTCATTGTGATTAAGGAACTAGTAAATTAAGACTGCAGAATCATACAAATTCAGAGGCTAAGCAACTTTCAATCCAGCAGGATGAATTGAGACGGTTGCAAAGAACCAAACCTTATGAATTGAGCAAATAATAAAACGTATAGAAGAATACAGGAATATTCTAACGGGGAAAGCCTGAAATATATATTATTCGTATAATTACTTTAGAGCATTACTGAATGTACAAATATTGAACAGATCGTAATAAAAAACCACTTGTGTTTTTTTCTTTATATATAAATATATATATATATATATATATATATATAAGTATATATATATATATACTTATATATATAATATAATATAACTGATTTTTTCAGAAGATGTAGATAATTTTCCATGTATTCATATAAATATTTCGAAGCGAAACTTCTAATGGCGTGTTGTATATGGGAAGTTAACTAGTAAAACGATCGAGCGAGCGATTGGTATTCTTTCTCGTGTGAATGCGCATATCCGTTATTTCGCTGAAATCTTCGCTGCGCAAATGATGTTTATGTGTGACGTAGATTTCAGAATGAAAAAATTTAAGTCATCGTAAAGTTAAACATAAGCGGACAATGAGTTCCTTTCGTTTGTGAAATTTGTACGAAATCGCGAATTTATTAAATAAATGTCTTTTCATTGCGCATAATGTACACGATGGCTTTAGTATATCGAATTAAAATTTACGTTTTGTAATATTGCGTTTTATATCGTCTTTAAGTTTCACTTCTTCCATGCGCCCCCAGGGCACAGTCTTAGTTTTTTTTTTTTTTTTAATCCAGACATTTTAGGTCGATCGAAAAATATGATTTTTCGTTAGCAATCAAATTACGTGTACCGTATAGTGGACGACACAGCGACTAAAGGGTGTACGTGACACTTTAATAATTTAATAATTTACATCTTCGCATATTGTCATCGAACTTGGCAATATTGAGCGAGCTTTATATATGTACGTATTCGCTTAATCTTTTCAGTCACGGCGTCCGCTATGTGGTACGTGAAATTTTAACGTTAAAAAAAATATATTTTATTTCCTAATGAAATATCTCAATTGTGAAATTATCTACACTTCGCCTAAGAAGGAGACTTATACAATAAACCGTGGTATAAAATTTATAATTTTGTTTTGAAATTTTATAATACACGATTGAGAAGTCTGAAGAAACACATTTCGAAAATAATTATCTTTTTTTATTTATTTTTTTATGTCCAATCTTATCTTATTAAGCGAGCAATTCGGGATTCGGAGCTCTTAGAAGTCTGTTCCGAGTAGAAACTAATTGAAAAAATACATATATATATATATATATATATATATATATATATATATATATATAAATTTACTATTTAATATTCGGTAATTTAAGAGTTCGAGGAAAATTTGAAAATATTATTTAAAACTATTTCAATCTGGTCGCGTGTTTTATATATATATATATATATATATATATATATATATATATATATATATATATATATTTTATTGACTAGCGGTATGTAAAAACACAATTTTACAATATTCTACGTTTTAATATATATATATATAAAAAAGATATTTCGAGTAAACGGTCGTAATAATGTTTATTCAATATTATATATATTACACCCTGGCAGTCAAATAAACGAGAAGTCATGGATAAAAAAAATGTATATACACACACATATATATATATATATATATATATTTACATATAATTTTTTTTTCTTTTAATGCAGGTACGACACGAATATATCATACGGTACGAATATTTGTTTTTAACACGTCCAGGCAGATTTCGTATCGTACGCACACATACACATACATATATAATTCCCTTCAATGCTAGCACAACACGAATCTATCATACAGCACGAATATCCGTTTCTAATACGTCAAGGCAGATTCCCGCTAGCGGTATACACCGATTCGTATACAACCTTTGCGAACTATCTGATAGTCAAAATATAACGAAACAAGCTTTGCTACTGCGGCTGGATTACGACTAACCTATTTTAACGAAGGATTGGACATTTACCTTAGGACGGATAAAGTTGGAATTTAAGGGATAAACTTTTGCTGTAGCTTCGGCCATATATAATGCATCATATATATATATATATATATATATAATATTTATATGTATATACATAGTTGTGTATTCGTCAAATTAGCGACCGTTTTACCTTTGCTTGTACTACCATTACCGGGAAATGTTTACCGTTAGCGATTTTCCCTACCGTACTTTACTACGGTATACGTACGTTTGAACGAGGCTTAGGCATTTTACCGTTGCAGCCACTCAAATAAAAATAAACGAAACGGAATAAACGAAATGGCCCTAAAGAGTTAGAGAAACAAAGGCGGGGATAGGTGCGTTTACAAATTACCTTTTTACGAAGGGAGCTTTGCAGTTGCCTATTCGCTCGGAATGTTTTGCTTTCGTGCTTTTAGAGTGTTTAAATTAAAAATAAAACCTAATTAGCTTTTACGTACGAAATTGTTAGCAACTGGTTGCAAAAAAAAACCCAAAAAGTTAATAATGAAATAAAAAATGTCCGTGACGACGACGATCGTATCGGTTCATTACCTGCTAAATCCGCGGTTAAGAAGAAAATTATATTTAGATAATGAATCACGAGAAACGAACGGACGATAATGAAATAACGATGGAATTAAAATAATGGAACGTGCCAAAACTGTGCTTATCCGTAAGCTCTGACTATCGTGATTAATTACTAGCCCTGCGACGAAGTTTTCGTGATTTGGTTTTTTTATTATGTTCGACTAAATAGTCAAAAATAATTTCATACTAATTATACAAACGTTAAAAAACGTGTCATCTGGTCCAATGGTCTCTAATACAACAGCGGCTACATGACAAGTCCTGTTGTGACGTGGCTTCGAACAAAACGATTTGAAGTTGGATATTGACGTGCCGGCTTTTGTTTGGTTTTTTTAGCCGAGCTCGCGTCATTTAGCGATTTTAAGCCTTTATCTAGTTAGTGTATTTTAGCTTGATAAATTCGTATAAATTGATTGTAACAGAAGACAATGGGTCAGAATTAACCCTCCGTTAGTGAGGTGGAATTAGGTTACATGTTTAATACTGCGACTTAAAGTGGATTTTATACGGAAATTTGCAATATATAAATTATTCAACACTCGATTATTATAAGTGTGTAGATTAATAAATTTAATTCACCATAACCTATATGAAATCAAAAATTATATCCCCAAAAATGAGATTAAAAAATTATGGGCCAACACAAAAACTATATATAATAACACTAGCGAATTCCCGAACGGGGTGCAAAACAATTGAAATAAATGTTAAAATTATGAACTTTAATATGTACCATAAAACCAAAAATTAAACATACATGTATAAAATTACATATGATATGATTAAACTAAGCATTCAAATACAAAATATTACTAGATTATTGTAACAAAGTTCCCCCAAAAATGCAACCTACAAATAAAATTCCATATATAGAAATGTTAATCAAACCGAAAATTATTACCATGGGCCAACGTGCAGTATTTCCGGCACAATTGTAATTAGGACTGAGCTGATCAACGATATCAACACCAATCTTTGTTCTATTATATGCTGTTATCATTTCTGGCTTTCCCGTCATTTCATCTATATTGTCATCGTCATGCATAGAGCTAATGAGTAAGACATTCTTTCTTTTTTTTTTTGGAGTGTGTGATACTAATGTATAATTTTTCGGAAAAATGAATATTGTAGATGGTATAGGTCTTAATAATTATTGAATAAACTCTTTAGGAAGTTGTCGTTTATGTTTTCTTATAGTACCCAAAAGAGTAATGTTGTGCTTATTTAGAAGCTGTTCACAAAGTTCTACACTGGTGAACCAATTATCAGTGGTTACATTCCTGCCAATGCCACTTATTGGTTGACGCATTCTTTCAACAACTGCTAAATCAGAATTAAATTGATTTATACATCTGGTTGTTTACCAACATAAACTTCCAGGTTTGACGTATAAAAAGTTTTTGCATCGCATAATGCATACATTTTAATGTCATATTTGTTAGGTATCGAAGATATATACTGACGAAAATTACATTTTCCTCTAAACCCTAACAACATTTCATCGACGGTACAAAACAATGACATGTTGTAATGCATTTTGCAGTTCCTTACAAAAGAGTCGAAAAATTCTCTAATTGGAGCAAGCTTGTCAGTAGCTTTTCTCTGTTCTCTTGTTATATCATCAAATCTCACATGTTGCATGATGAATCGAAATCTTTGTAGAGAAATTAATAAACGAAATATTTCAATATTTCTGGAGAACTTCCATCAGTTGCGAATAGCTCATCAGCAATCAGACGTTTGCACTTTTTTTACACCACTTAAAATCAAAATTCCAACGACAGCTTCAATTTCATAATGATCTGTAAGCCTAGTATGACTACTATTTCTATAATGAAAGGTACCTTTTTGTGTTATATGCTGATTTGTGTATCTAACGATCATTTCTACCATGGATTCATCAAAAAACTTTTTCCAAATTGCAACTGGATTTTCAAGACAGTTGCGCGACATCCAGGAAATTGTTTGACAATATTTTTTGATCTAGTTTTAACAGCTTTCGTTCCGCAATGTATTTCCCGCTTTGTCATATCTTCTCCAAGGTAAAAAAATGAATTATTATTTTCATTATATTCTTGTTGCCTGTAACTTCCAACTTCCAATTTCTGCTCGCTTCCTGAATCTTCTTTACGAACTTCCACTGTATCAGTTTCTTCATCACTAGTATTGTCATCTTCTACGCGATTTTTACATTCCATTTCTTCTCCGTCAATTAATTCAAGCATTTTTCTAATGCGAGCAGCTACAGCTTCATATGGACAAGTCATTTTCTACGCAATCAAAAAGTATATAAGTGTATTAATTCGGAATGTTTGTTGGAAATATTCAAAAGGAGATCTAGCTTAAAATGCCGAGGCAATTTTAGACTATATTTCAAATTTATAAGATTCAGCATTGTACGTATTCAATAAGTTAAGATTACGGAAATTCTTTTTATAATAGAATAAATGTAAAATATTATCTTACCTCTGTCTGAGTAGAAAACGTAACTGATGAGGTCGGTGTCTCAGACCGTATACAAAATTAGTGAGGCCGGTGTAGGAGACCGAAATACACGACTGCTAAATACACAATGACAACACAAACTGCTTATTAATGGTATACGTATGTGAAGCCAATTCAGGAAGATAGCTGAATGTACAGGTCTCTTATATAAAGGAGAAAAAAATAATCAGTCTTTTTTTATTGCGTCGGTCTGTGAGACCTGGAGGGTTAAGGTACTCACAGGTAATGTGTGTCACTTTTGTAAAATATTAGAGAACAGTTCGTCTGTATGCCAAATTGTATGCTCAATATAGTCATCCGCATGGCACGTGTCGCACGTTCCATCAGAAATTATGCATAAATTAGCGAGATGCGAGGGAGAGAGATTATTCCCCGTACGCAGTCGAAATAATGTCGATATATAATCCCTCGGAACGTACCGGCGTAATTAAAACCGCGTGTTACTGGAAACCGTGTGTATCAAAGTGAAGTATATTTTCCTTTATTCTTACTTATGACTATGTAATAATGTTGAAAATTTAGTAGTAAAAATTGTTTAATCATTGGTAACATTTCAGTTCCATTTAATGTTCTCATACGGAACGCATTATAAATTATAACGCGTCAATTCATCGGCCACATCGTTTCCGGTAATACCACAATGAGAGGACCCACTTCAGCTTTACTCTAGATCAACGATTATAAAGCTGAATAACATCTCACATCAAATTCTAATTTGGATATTCCGAGTTCCAGAAGCTCAGACAATTATAAATAGGACACTTAAAGAATCGGAAATGATTAGAATATTATTTACCTTCATATCTTTAACTGGGTGTAAAGCTCCGTAAATTGCAAAAAATTCTACCGCAAATGAGGGTATACTTTCGATATGTTTCTATTCGAGTAATATAAAACCGAAGCATAACTTCCATGTATTTTATCGACCGACCCATCTGTGGAAGTATTTAATTACTTCGCTGCTCAATTTCACTCCGAGGTCTTGAATATCGTTATTAATAACGATACGCGTTAGACGGAGAATGATGGTTCGTTGAGATCGTAATTTTTTATAATTAATCTATTTTATATGTATCCCCACAATACGAGTCTATTCTAAATAGGTTTAATTATCTGTGTATAAGGAATGCGTTTACAGTGGATGTTGAGAGTGGTGTGAGCCGGTATAACTTTTTATTTATTTGTTTACGTTTTAATTTTAACGAGTCTTCCACGAAAGCTAAAAGTCAACATGAATGCCAAGATGTTTGGCGGAATTGTGTTGTGGAATCGGCTGGTCGCCTAGGTAGACTAGAGCGAGCTTCTGTGTCGATGTGTGAAAAGCATAATATGCTTCGATTTTACTTCGTTAAGCTCGATACACCACCGTATAGTGGCAAAATTAAAAAATAACGCGATAATTAGAAAAATAAATTTATCGAAGTAAACTGAGACACAGATTGGATATAGGGTAATTTTTTGTTTAATACCCTAAAACTAATAAGATCTTTTATTAAATAAGTATTACAATTATTAAGGCGACGTATATGCTAATAAATAACCTGTGTATGATAGTAGTGAACACATAAGAAATGAGTAATGAGACACTTGTTTCAATGAAGAAGGCTTCTAATTAACATACTACACATGTTAATATTTTATAAAACTAGAACAAGTCGCGTGGTTTCATTTGCTTCAAACGGCGGTTATCATCATCGCTATCTAACAGCTGTTTTACCTCAACATTATAATGCGTTATTTCACGATGGATATTATTATTACAAAAATAATGATGGGTATCTACAATAATTCGAAGATTACGTTTTAACGAGTTTGAATTAGCTGTCGATTGGCGTTGTTAGTAAACCTCCAAACAGCTAATGTCCACATCGGCTTAATAATTTGTACATACAGCAGCCGTTTGCAATAGGTACTAAGAGTCGATCTTCTATTAGTCAATGTAAGCTGGATATCGTTTTCTAGATTTGCCTTCACTTCATCTTTACATGGAGTTTCTACGAAAGACGAAAGTCCAGGTGTATATCAAGAAAGTTGGCCGAGTAGGAACGAATTTATATGTCGCAAACTGAACATGTTGCGATTTAGATTTATCAAATTTGATTTTCCAACGTTCATCCCTGTTAAAAACACGCTCTAGATGACATTGCAGATTTTCTGCTGTTTCCTGTACCACTCTTGGTGAGAATGAGAGTATCATAAGCAAACGTACCTTATCTTATCATCGGTAGGTAAATAGCTTGCATATGATAGATCTAAGGACATTTTCCTGCGGCTCTATCAAGTGATACGATGGTTCAGCATTTCCGTGTACTAACCGAAATGGTTGTTTCGACAGATATGACGTAGGCAACCGACATAGATTACCACGTAAAAAATGAGATATTTTGACGATGAGAACACAGACTTTATTGAAAGCCTGGCTACGTCGAGGAAAAACGACCGAACAATATTGTTAATTATAGATTGTTCTCTCTCTATAACCGATATTGCCCGAGGCACCTGTTCGATTATAGAATGCTGGTTCCTAAATCCAAAGATGATCGGGAAGCTCCGTGAACTGCCTTATTCGTTTTAATAATAGTGTTTCACATAATTTAGGTGTTGTTGAAGACAGGAGATTATAATCACTTGCGCTGTCTTGAAGGAGACAGGCACGTGCTAAAGTGTAATGCATTGAAAATAAGTAAGTAGTAAAATAACTGTACGTGGTCCTTCGATATACATGGTGCTATTAGATCGATATCTGGAGCCTTTTTTTCGAATCAATGTTTATTTCAGACAGGCTTAACTGTATGCCTAATTTGCTAACTATGAAATCGTTTGTAATTCGATTTTTCCACGAAATACTCTGCAGTTTTCTACAAGTTCCACATTTCGAACCCGTTTATTTTGTTGTTGCCCAAATTTCACCTGCGTAGGTCGCAATTGAGAATACTAAGTTTCCTCGCGTTTGATATCCATTGAGCAGCTTCCGTTGTTAGTGATCACTGTGTACAGCCGCAAAATCACTAACTCTTTCATATGCTTGGTTCTCGTTCCTACCGAGTATTATGATTTTTGTTTTACTCCTGTTAATACTCAATCCGTATTCCATGTCTACGCGTAGTCTTTACATGATATTGTCTAGTTCTTGAACCGCGTGAGTTTCGTTATTAGATCGATTTTATTTTATAATAGTTCGTCAGAGCGACGATGAAAAATAATCTGTTCTATCACGCTGAATTATATTCAAGGGCGGATGGACGCGTAATCAGTTAACCGGATACCGCGCAAATTGGCGCCGGTTGAGCCGGTTTTACTTCTAATCGATAACGTGTTGGTACTGGTAGCATCACGTAGTCAGCTGAACGTGGAGCGTCTTTTTTTAGTGATTCACGACGAAACAGCGGCCGCGCCCTTTGTTTCACCGGAAGAGTGTGTGTTGCCCATCAGCCACTGAATATATATATATATATATATATATATATATATTAAAACGTAGGGATTATTTTAAGGTGAGTAGTTGAAGTGGAAAATCACTAGATGTGAAGCAAAAATACATTATCTCGATAAATCTCCAGCAATTTAGGTCGGGGCAGTGGCCTATAAACGTTTAAAAAATGCTTAATTACCTTTAAACATCGTTGTCGCTAATGGTTTCTTACGTTCGAAACAAATAAGCGTTAGTTTCGGTTGTTTATTTCAGTAAGTGCTCAAAAACAATTGTGTAAAATATTAAAATAAACAACAAAAAAGAAGTTAAAATCGCTAAAACTTTTTTATATATGAAAAATCACAAAACCTTTTCCAGTGTTAGGATATTAAACCGAAGCAAGTATTAACACTCTAACATCGAATCACACTTTCAGATTGTTTTATTAATACTGTTCTTCAGTTTGCCGGTTTATTCGTGAATTGCAATCTTAAATTTACATTTTTTTAATTTAATATTTTTTATCTTTTTAAATATTCAGTTGATAATGGCCTAACAGCCGAAAAGCTTTGTGATTTTTTGCAAAGAAAAATTTTTTAGTGATTTTAACTACCCCTTTTTTTTGGTTTAGTTTAATAAACAATCACTACATTTCGCATTCTACAAATTGCGAAACATTAGTTTGAAAAGTGTAAAATATAGCGATGATTTTTAAAAATAAAAAAGCGATTAAAATCAGTACAAATTTTCATTTATGAAAATCATCAAAATAACTATGAATTATAAAATTGATAAACATATACAATGGAAAAACTATTACTTACATACGTGGTGAACAATCAATAATCAGCAATTTAAAATTTATACACAAACAATACTACAATAGCGGGTCAATAATTGTATTATTGTTTATGTATAAATTCTATATTGTTCATTGTTGATTGCGTTGTTTATCACCGTCAGATTATTTTAAAATACTGTTTTTTTTTTTTTGTTTTTTTTTTGATAATTTTATGTAAATTGTGTATGTAAGTAATATTTTTTACATTCGTATATATTTTAATAAAATTTGTATATATCTTTATAAATTATTTTTTTATACTTACCGGATAATGGCTTAACAGCCGAAATGCTTCGTGGTTTTTGAATAAAGAAAAAATTTTAGTGATTTTAACTCCTCTTTTTTAGTCGTTTATTTTATAAAATACTATAATAACCAATTAGCTCTACCATTTAGGTACAATTAAGGTAAAATGAGAAAAAAATAAATGTTTTATTGCAAACGCACAACCCACGCGTGTTGTGTAAAAAACAGTACCGGTGTATGTAAATATTCTCGATTTGTTTTTAACGTCAGAACGGTATTTCATCCTATTAATTCTATTTGATTTTTTTTTTTTTTTTTTTTTTTTTTGGCCTGTACCATAGGTCGCTTTGGCCATTTATATGATGATTTTCTTGTTTTAAACTATTAAAGTTGGGTTATTATATTTATATTTCTATACTATTCTGGGCTATGAACTTATATATGATTTTGACTGGTTCTGCATTGTTTAGGTCACTTACTATTGATTCTACATTTAGAGGAAGTGTGTATTTGTATTTTAATAGTTCCCGTATCATATTATTTCGATTTAGTTTGTATTTCTCGCATTTCCATATGATATGGTTGATATCCTCTTCCTCTTGACATTTATCGCATAAACTATTTTGGATTATGTGTATTCGGGTTAGATGTGCCGGTGTTTTATTATGTCCTATTCTTAATCGGATAATTGTTGTTAAAAAGTGTTTACTATATTGTAATGAGTTATTCCAAAACCATGGGGTTTTAGGTATTTTTATCTGAATTTTGTGGTATTGTTTCCCTATTTCTTTTTGTTTATTATATTCTTCTTGCATTTGTTGATATTTCATTATTTTTATTTGTAGGATATATTCTGTATAGATTAGTATTATCGTTTTTAACATTCGTTTCTGATTTTGCTGCGTTATCTACTATTTCATTCCCATATATACCGCAGTGCCCCGGTATCCACATCAATATAATTGTTGAATCGTTTTTCTGTATCTTTCCATGTAAGGTTTTTATTTTAGCGATAATATTGTCTTGTTTTGTTTTAATAGTAATCAGTGACTGTATTGCAGCTATGGAGTCTGTCATTACTAAAAATTTTCTTTGTTTTTTATTTTTAACATACTCAAGTGCTTTGTATATAGCATATATTTCAGTGCTTGTAGATGAGCCAGCGTATTTTATTCTGTATGTTCGTATCAGATCTATATCTTCATGATATATTGCTGCTTGATATCGGTTTCTATTAATGTCTATAGATCCGTCAGTATATATCTGTTCATGATTAGGGAAGTTAGTGATTAATATATATTGTAATATTTTATTTTGCATATTAATATCAGTTTGTTTAGAGAATATTCTATTTGATTAATGAAGATGCTATGATAACATATATATATATATATATATATATATATATATATATATATATATATATATATATATATATATATATATATATATATACATATATGGTGACCCAGAGAAGACTGACGGTTTTATTATCAAAAACTACTCGACCAAAATTTTCGAATGAAATTATATTTCAAAATAGGAAAACGAGAGATTATATCGTTCAGATGACTGCTACTTACATTCTTTCAGTCTTTTTACTAAATTTTCGATTTTCCATCAGAGGAATTTCTTCAGAAATCCGAGTTTTCAGTTGTTCAAAATCTCGTAGACGTGTTTCGTAAAGGCGGCTCTTAAGGTATTAAATTCTTTTCGAAAGTTTGCACCGTCGTGATCGATTCACGTCGAACATAGCGTTCTGGGTAAAATGCGCGCTCCTGCTCATTATAGGATGTCGTGATAAGTGGAACTAGAAGAAAACGAATCTCTCGTATATACGCTAAACGTGAACCCGTGAGGTTTATGTTCTACCGGTGTTACCGACTGCGCTATTCAAAAAACAACACCGTCTGTTTTCTGTCTGGGTCACCACCCTTTATTACTATCGTCGACTAAGGATTATTTTTTAAAATTTATATTTCGACGCAAATTTAACTAAAGCCTATAAAGTCGATAATTTCGGGACTCGAATATTTAATAATTTTAGTCGGTATTTCGAAGACTGCGAATTAAGTATTTACGACCAGACGCCAATCATTATATTAACTAACGTGTGCTCGTGATACGTCAGTTGGATATGCATAGACAAGTACGTAATTATATAATGTTGACAGTAGGTAATTTTGGCTTTCGTACCTAAGCCCAATTATTTTAATATAATAATAAAACAATAATAATTATAATATATATGCGTGTATATACATACGCGTATATGTATTATTATTATTAGTAGTATCAATCGTTCGATTTGTTTTCTAATAAAACCGAAACAATTAGACTTCAAATCCGCGTGATTCTTCTCCATTCTGCTTTTCTTCTACTAAGCGGCTTCAGTTACTGGTAATTATTTGTTCTCACATCATCTGTAACTTGCTTTATAAATATTTTTCTTGGCCTTCCCCTTGCACGAGATTCTTCTATTTTTCCTTCTAATAACAATGTTATCAGCTCGCTGTGTCTTAAGAGATGTCCTATCCATTTATTTCTTCGTTCGGAAATTGTTTTAATGATTTTTTTCCTCGGATCCTGTTACAAACCTCCTTGTGAGTAACTTTATCCGTCCATTTTGATCTTTAGTATTCTTCTCCAGTTCAGGTTTCAAAGGCTTTCGACATGTGCATCTTCTTCAACGTCCAACTTTCAGAACAATATAAGTATATCGATCACACGTACGTTTTTACAAAATTCTTCACCGAATTTATATAAAGTTTTCTCGATGTGACCACAGTGTTTTCTTATCTTGTTAAAGTCTGCTTACTCTTGTGCTATTCTCGCCTTGACTTCTGTTGAGCATCTTCCATTCCATGTGATTTGACTTCCCAAATAAGTGAAATTATTTACTTGTTCTATGGTATAATTTTTGTACACCTGATTTTCGCGTGTAATTTCTTTTTATCGCCTGCTAAGATTTTTGTTTTCTTTTGGTTTATTTTCAATAACTTCTTATTATGTCCTCCATTAGATTTAGCGCTAGCTATAATTGATTTTCATTTCCTGCAATCATTGCAATATCAGCAGCGTACCTTATCATACATATTTGTTTTCCATTTAACTTTATTTCTTTACTTAATTACAAAAATCAGTTAAAATCACTAAACTATATGAACAAATTAGAGAATAACATTAAAAATAATAATATATTTAAAAATAATGTTAAATTATGGAAAAGATATGTCGATGATATTTTAATAATATGGAATAATAATGATGAGAATGATCATATGTTGAATAGTTTTGCATCTAACCTAAATAATTATAATAAAAACATTCAATTTACATTAGAAATAGAAGGTAAAATAATAAATTTTCTAGATTTAAAAATTAACATTGTTGACCAAAAAATTGATATAGATTTGCTTTGTTCGTTATCAAAAATCCTAGAATATTTAATCTCAAATCATATTCAATCTATTTTAAATAGTCGTGGAATAATTCCACACCATCAGTTCGGATTTCGTACTGAACACTCTACAGTGCAACAGTGCCATCGGCTGGTTGATGCAATTTCCTCAACGTTGGAAAAAAAGGAAGTATGCTTAGCTGTATTCTTGGATGTTGCACAGGCATTCGACAAAGTGTGGCATCCCGGGCTACTTTAGCTGAGACAAATTATCCCTTCCGATTTATTTGCTTTACTTCAATCGTACTTATCCGATAGAACATTTGTTGTTAAAATCAATGATTGTTTCTCTGAAGAGCATAAAATTCTATCGTCTATTCCACAAGGTAGCTTACTAGGACCGTTGTTATACACAATCTATACAGCAGACATAGCAACCAGTAATCAGACTATCTAAGCATCATTTGCCGATGATATAGCTATCCTTGCGTCCAACTCAGACGTCATGTATGCAAATACAGCAGTTCAAAACCATTTAGATCGGTTTAACCCGAATAAGTGCAAACACGTTGTATTTACAAATAGAAAAGTCAGCTGTCCAGCACTGAAAATCAATAATGAAGAAATTACTCAAGCGAACTCGGTACGTTATCTTGGCTTAATTATGGATAAGAGGCTTACATGGAGGCTACACGTGGCACAGACAAAAAGAACAATCATTACTCGTGCAAAATTGCTGTATCCATTATTAGGTCGGAAGTCAAGTTTAAACTTAACGACTAAACGGATCATCTATCTTTCAGTGATCGCTCCTATTTGGCGTTACGGAATAGAGCTGTATGGAAGTACCTGCAAAAGTAATTTTCGAAGAATACAACAGTAGCAATCGAAGATACTTCGTACCATCACGTCCGCTCCTGTCTACGTCTCCAATCGGACTTTACATAACGATCTTAGGATTCCTTATGTCGGTGACATACATATACAGCAATATAAAAAATTATTCGACAAGTTCGAGGTTAGCAGCAATCCAATCATCCGCAGAATGCACACATCGTGTCTTCCAGATAATCCGTCAAGACGTTTGAGAAGAAAGTGGTGTCGCGATGCTATTCCTATCACCTAATTGATTTCAGTCTCCCTTTTCCTTCCAGACGATAGTGTATGTCTTTCTCTCCTATTATTGTACCTGTTTACTCCTATTATCATTATTTCGTCTCAATCTCATTCCCATATTGTACATTCCTTCTTCCTCATCGCAGTCTTGTGCCTTAATGGAGGAACTTGATTAAACCCCCTCTTATCCGTGATCTACGTTGTTAGTAGCACTAAGTGCTGGTACGATGTTAAAAAAAAAAAAAATATATATACAGAAAGCCTACACAAACAGATACATTAATACCAAAAGATTCATTTCACCCAAAAATCCATAAATTAGCAAGTTTAAGAAGTCTTATCAATAGAGCAAAATCAATTTTAACAGACAGTGATCAATTGAATAAAGAAAAAAACATTATAAAACAAATAGCAATAAGAAACAAATATAACAACCCTATCACAGTTGATCAAATATGGAATAAAACTGAAGTCGATATAAATATAGAAAAAGATAAAAAGAATTATTTAGGTTCAATATATTATGTAGGAAGTCGTACGTATAAAATAATTAAAATATTTAACAAATATAACATCGATTTAGCAATAAGAAATAATAATACATTATTAAAATCAATCAGTAATAACATAATAGAAGATAGAAATATATTAAAAAATTCAGGAGTCTATAAATTAAATTGTAATCAATGTGAAAAAGAATACATAGGAGAAATAGGCAGACAATTCGTAACAAGATTTAAAGAACATTTAAACTCATATGCAAATAATGATGAAAAATCATTATTTGGAAAACATTGTATAGAATTAAAACACAAAATAAATAATAATGAAAATTATCAAAATTTTACATACGGAAAAACATTTTTAAAAAAGAAAACTACTCGAAAAAATGGAAATAATAAAAGAAAGGGATAAAAATAATTTATTAAATTCGATGGTAAATTTTGAGGAAGAATTCATTTTAAAATTGTAAAAAATTGTATTATTTCTTGCTATTGATTTTTGATTATAATAAAATATATATTTTTCATTGTTCAAATACATATTTTTATAAAAATAATTATTTTCTGGCTACTGTTGTGTAAATTTTATATTACTGATATTTGATTGTGTTGTTTACCACAGTCACCGTCAGATTGTTTTAAGTATTTATATTTCATTTTATATGTATAAATTTGTGAACTTATATTTAAATTAATATTTGATGTTTTTTATATCTTTATTTTTATTTTTATTTATATAACGCTTGATAATGGCGTACTTGCCGAAAAGCTTCGCGAAATCTAAATAAAGGTCTAGTGATTTTAACTGATTTTTGTAATTAGGTAATAAAAATCACTACATTCCACAAATAAACTTTATGAAATTTATATTATCTCCATCTCCTTGATAGCTTCTTCTATATATAAATTAAATAGGTACCGATATAGGCTACATCCTTATCTCATTCCTCTCTTGATTTCTGCTTCGGATATAAGTATATATATCATTATCATCATCGTCGTCAGTGTATCAGCCCGTAGTCTGGTTCGTATTCGTCGCTTCCATTCAAACCTGTCACAAGTTTTCTTCTTTAATTCCGGATAAGTCACTATTCCGATTTCTTCTTTTAGCACTATGTCGACGAACGTTGTTCGTGAGCATTCACAGGGTTCTTTCCTATTACATCGCCTTTAAAATATTATAGAATTTGCCATTGAACGTGCTTAATGCGCTGCTTCCCCTTGTATATTATAACAAATATTGTCCATCCCTTATGACAACGCGTATAATGTAATATTGTACACATCTCGACGGGATGACAATGTTGATAAATAATCGAATATTTTAAAATTATTTCACCAATATCATATATATATCCTAGAAACGTAATATAGCTGTGTAAATTTTCCTTTTGTCTTCTGAGATGACATTATGAAATATTGCTACAAAATTGTAAATTTTGTGCCAGTGTTTATCATAAGGTGAACTGCAGATAATTTTAAATTGGTATAAATATTTTTAAAATTAAGCCATTTCCGCCAGAAAATAAAAAGTTTCGTTCTTAATATACCAGAAATTATTCTTTTATTAAGCTCTAATATCGAACAAAAAATCGGTGAATTTTGCTTCGTGAATCGGTTTAGCGAATTTTCTGCTCCGCTAGCCGTTGTTCGGAAGCTACAACACGCGAAAGCTGAATTGTGAAATAAAGTATGAGAGAAAATTGGAAAAAAATAATCCTTAAAGGTGGTGAATTTGTGTGTATGTGTGACAGGGTGGGAATTTTATTTCGTTAGACGCACGAAAATATTCGATACGAACACGAAAACCGACCTTTGGAGACGCTTAAGAACATTCCGTGTATTACTCACGCACACACACACACACATATATATATAAGTAATATATTATTATCGTCTAACAAACAAATGTCGATACGAATTTGTTGTTCTTTGTATACGTGTCTCAAAAGGGGCATTTTTTTTGTTTTCAGTGCGTTTAGAAAATAAACCTTTCGATTGTTAGATTGATTACATTTTAATGTCGGAATTCCCCGGTTGTATATTGCTCTAATAACGTACCGTTGGCTGTAGGCTGTGTCAAGGTAATATCGTACAAAAACTACATTTATCGGATAATCAATAAGATTCGTGTGAAAATACAAAGGGAATGATGTCATTTTAGAAAAAAAAAAAAAGGTTTTGCACCTAAAAAGTCGACAAATAAAAGAAACTACACGATGGAAGATTTATATCTATAAGTATATACATTTTTATAATTTTTTTTTAATGTACGTGGATATGCATTATATATATATATATATATATATATATATATATATATATATATATATATAGTATTTTAATTATATATGTGTATACATATATATACATTACTAGTGGCTCTCTCCCTCTATATATAATTACAGATAAAGCTATCGGATATATTCGGACTTCGTATTTGGCTTAAATGAGGCAACTCGTTATTGATTAATGGATTTGTATTATAATTATCTAATATATTTTTTACTACATTATTTAATTTAAATAAATTTCAAATGATTAAATATTATTTAATTTAAGGTTAAAACATACATATACATGAACGAATATGATAATTTCAATAGGCAAATTAGAATGAAAAAGTGGCTTCCGGGGGAAAAAGTGGGGGCAAGTTTTGAACTTCGCCAAGTTTGGAAATACTTTGGAATGAAGTATTGGAAAAAAAACTATCATAATTTATAATAGTACGAATAAATGATTAGTTATAAAAAGTGGGATCATCACCAAAATTGTTTCTAGAAAAACATGTTAATAAATTGGTACATTTACGAGCTCTTACACGAATATTGTCTATATGACAACGATAGCAATCGATTATACAGTATTAACCCGAGATATCTGAAATATTGAAAAATAAATCGAGTCACTAATGGCTGATGAGGAATGTATAAAAATTTGTTATTCTGTAGCAGAAGGCGGCACCTCGTAGGAAGTGATAAGTGAGGATAGTGTGCGAAAATTCAGTGCGAGGGAAATAAAGAACAAAATCGTCGGCACACGATGAGAGTTTTCATCATTAGGTAATTCATTATAGAATGAAGCGCCTATACGTTGAATAGAATTGAGAGGGGAACTTAACACGAGATAAGCACAATTTAACCGTCCTTAAAATAGAAGTTACAAAACTGAAGTACCTGAATTTTAAAAGTCGGTTGGTACACGGATATCATAAAGCATCAGTGAACAGTAGTAGGATTCCTAGGATTAAGAACAGAATGTAATACAGGAATAAAAATAGAATCAAAAGCTTTCTAACAATCAAGGTGAGGAATACAGGACAAAGACCCAATACTGTTACGAAAACTACACATAAGCCAAAAGTCACATAAAAATATACATTTGAAAACTTTTTCGTATAATTTACTGGGACAAGAGGAATAGATACAAGATAAAATGAGGTGCGAGTTCAAAAAAAATTGATTTTTAAAATAGGGATCACTTAGAAATATATTGATGGGGTATAATCCGGTATTAATAAAAAAGCAATTTAAAAGGATAAGTATAGGAAGAAAGGTTACTGAATATGCCATATCATCATACAACCAGGGGGTGTTTTTTTTAAAAGAAAGATTGATGGGTAAGTTTATTTAGGTAAGAATATAAGAAGGAAAGTTGGATGCAGGGGCGATAGTATTTTCACAAGTGAAGTTAGGATTTTCGGTGATATGAGGGTCTTTGTTGTCAACAAAGCGAAGAAAAGTGTTTTTGTATACTGTGGAGAATGAGCAAAATTTAAAATTAATTATACGATGAAGCCTGTTGGGGACTAACTGAAGAAACGACAGTTTTCCGGGTTTCTTTCTTTCTGGATAAAAGAAATCGCCGTGTTACGGCGTAAATAATTAAACGTATTTTGGAATATAATTCAGATCTCTCGATAATTGGAAACATGTAGTATTCTACAAAGAAGCAGTAGAAGGCCTGAGATTATGAAAATCATCGCAGCAATCATAGGTTCCGCGATGCAATATTTAAATCTGTCATAAATATTTTTGTGAAAAGATATCGTAAATTATATTAGAGAGCAAAGAATAAAATGAGAGGCGAGTAGAAAATTGAAGTATATTATTTGTAGGAAGAAACCCAGGATCTCTCGAAATAATAATCACTCTGTCTATAAAAACGTGGATCAAGATAGAGATAAATGGTGGCAGGCAAGCGGCAAGTTCAAGTGGATTTTTTGTAACGGTTCAAGAACAATGTACAGTGAAATATATTCAACGATCTGTAATACAGTATGACGATCATCGTTGGAAATAAGCGGATTGGTGTTATCAATATGAGAGATAAGGTTAAATCGATTATTAAAAAGGCCGCCCTAGTAAATATTTTGGGAGTTGAAATAAAGTGGTTTGTTAGAAGGGGAAGACTCAGCAGCATTTTTGGAGTTGAATCAAACTACTCCTTTTGCGCGTTGATTCACGCCCGCAAACTACTGTAGATTAATTAAGGCAGTGTATTAACATAAGCAGCAAAAAATAAATCAACTAAAAAGGAATTAAAATCATTAAACTTTCTTTATGATAAATCACAAAACATTCATCTATTAAGCCTTTATAGAGTGAAGATATTTGTATATTGCATATCTATGTTTACATATTTTATTTATTATAAATTGTATATATTTTTATATTTAACCTTTTATGACCACTTGGTAATGGCTTAACGGTCGAAAAGCTTCGCGCTTTCTGATAAAGTTTAGCGATTTTTCTTCTTTTTTTATTTTTTACCTTAAAAAAATCACTACATTCTACACTTCAAAATTAGCAATAAAGTCTTCGTTATTGAGAAAACAGAGCGCAGTAGAAGAGATGTACCAATACCTGTAGAATCAGTGATAAGTATGTAGTGTAGAATGTTAAGCATGAAGTACCTAAGTCGGTCGTGTATTAGGATAGCTACTCGTCATAGCAATCACCGTTAATCTTCTCAACTGATGGTGGCATAATGAATTATAGCTGTGGAAATATAAAAAATTTCGATTGTGTCCGTCAAAGCAGCTAACCAGTTAATTTATATGTAACGTTTATTGTATATGCTTGATAATGACTTGATTGCCGAAAAACTTTACTTCTTCTTTATCCTAGTCTGCGTGACAAATACATCTCCATTGTGTGCGGTCCTGTGCCACGAATATAGCTCTTTTTATCGTATCCTGTCGATCTTTTATATCCATCGTAATGGTGGTCGTCCTTTTCTTCTCTTGTTTGGCATTTTCCCTAACAATACCGTCCGTTCTATTCTATTATCTCCTTCTCTTGCGACGTGTCAAAATAATCTTTTTGCATTAATAATAATAATAATAATAATAATAATAATGAATTATAGTGATTAATTTTGTTTTCAGTTTGTGTTATTAATTCATAAAATCATTTCACTCTCCTATACAACATTTGCTTGTTTTTTCTCGTATTTATGAAATGTATTCCTCGTTAATGATTTACGCTCGTACGGTAGTTTTTGTACGATTGGAAAATCTAAAGAATCACATTATTTATTCGTTGTCTTTAGTTGAAATAGATCACGTGTTTCGAAGCAGGTAATTATTCAGAATATTGACTCATTGATCGAAAATTAAATTTTCCGAGAATTTCCATTACGGGTCGTACGCACGCTATAGCGAAATGTCTAACTCGAATAATAATTCGTTTCAACCGAACAGGATAATTATCAATCCGACGGGGGTGTCCATCGTAAATATTTAATATATTTATATGTATGCGCATATATATGTTTATATACATATTAAAAAATAACGAATGTGGAACTAAGTGCACGTGTAGAAAATTAATAATTATATATTACAAATGTTTCGTTCTGAACATGGCCGACATCGCGTCGTGTGAATTTTTGATAAAGCGAAATGGTAACAAAACGCAGGAAGACAATAATAATATCAGCCAATATATAGCACGCGAGTTGAAGCCTGTATACTTTTTGCACGAGCGCGTGATTGAAATTTTAGGAAGAGACATCGACAACAATTCTTTCAGTCTGTTGGAAAATAATTGCAGACTTTTAGTCGTTAAAGGCAGTCTATTTTTCCGATATAAAGAATTGCAAAAGTAATCATTATGTATAAATATACATATATATATATATATATATGTACGTGTGTGCGGGATCTCGTGGTATTATACGTTCGCGTGACCTGGTTTCGAGTCTTGTCAGGGGTAAACATTTCTCATAGTGTCTCTAGCATATACTAAATGGCTTAGTCGGAAGCAAAGGAAAATAAACGATAAAGTATGACGCATTAGCTGGTGAAGGAAATGTCGTTTAGATGGTCCTCCATCAATCTTTGGGTTGATGAGAATCGTTTAGGTTATGTTCACATTCGAATAGATAGGATATATATATATATATATATATATATATATATATATATATATATATACGGCGTTCGTTGTATGTGTCCTACCTATAAATAAATTTGTTAAAAATACATTCATTAAGAATTTTTATATCCTAATTAATCACTGAAGCTTTAAATTCATTTTAAAATCTTCAGGGAGGTATATATGTATGTATTTGCATAAAGGATATATGTGCGTGTGAATATGCAGAAAATCTCATCGTAGTTGCGGTAATGGTGGGTTAGAATAGCGCCGCATAGAATAATTGATAAATAACGAGAATTGAACGTAAGCATAAATCGGAATAAGAAATTAGCGTAGACATACTTTCCAAACGAAAAGGATACTAAATCTTTTTATAATATATATAATTTATCGTCTGGTCACTGAATATATTTAAAAAGATTTGGCGCAGCTGAAACTGAAAAATGTATTATATATAACATTTAGGACACGATTTATGCAAAGGTGTAAAAGATGTTGTGTATTACATTATAGTATAGATTAGTTGATAAATTTAGAATTTGCAAAATTAGATAAAATTAAGTGTTTATGGTTTTACTGGCTATAACTTCATCTTTGATACATGTTGTGTTGTTTCGAAATAATTTTTCTTATCTGCAGAAAACATTCTTATACACACTCTAACTTCTACTTTTATAATATCATCTGTAGTTAGTCACATTTTATGTGAGATGGAAGAGCATTCGCGAAAGAGGATACAAGGTTGAACAAGCAGTTTCTCTTTTACAAATTTCAGTTACATATAATTCTTTTCTCTCTCTCTACACATGACCCGTTTAAATATAACGTAAGGTTACATACAGTTTTCAAATATCGGAATAAGTTAAAAAAAATATCTGCCTTGAATAACGTTAAGATTAAAATATACGAGGGATAGCTGAATAAAAATTTGACTAAATCACTGACAAAAAGAAAGAGCAAAAATAAAATATTATTAATTTACATAAAAAATCAATATAAATTAATTTTTTCATAGTGTAAAATTGGCAAATATTCTCTTCCACTAAACCCAAAGTTAAATAATAGAAATTATCAAATGCAAAATTGCATTTGCACTATGATATAATAATAATCAAATATTTGATTCTAACGACGAATTTTTAAAACTCTTTTTAAAAAGCATTAACACGAGGAATTAAATTGACCGATATTTATGCGGAGTTACGAGGATATGTTATACAGCGTTACAACGATCGTCAGTAATAATGATTGGTCAGAAAGAAGTTTAAAACTAACGTTAGCCCATTTTTTTGTATATCCGGAAAAGTTATTATAGAGAAGATGAACACTTCAAAATAAATGAAAAGGAGTGGAGAAGGTATCTGTTTACGTTAGTGAAAGAATCAGGATAGTGAAGAACAAAGGAAGTGAAACCGTTAGTTAAGATCCTGCACATTTACTCGCATACCCGCATAAACCGACCACCTTAATTTTTTTTTAATTTTTTTTTTAGTGAAAATATATCCAACCTATTTGTAAAGACACAAAAATAAGTTGTTCGAACTATTCTCGATGTCAGTGCAAAGTTACATCTGAAACAAATCTTAAAAAGAGGCTCACTAAAAATCATACTATTCCAGTTTAAGCACACAACAATTATTCAAATTTAACTGTCCTTCGAACTTTATCAGATATATATATATATATGTATATATATATATCACAACTTTCTTAAACGATATCTAAGTTAAATTTGAAACTATGATAGCGACTAATATGAATTGTTATTTCTACTAAGCTACATAATGTGATGTTAAATAATCAATTTATACTTCCGGCATTCGTAATTTCATTTTCTTTATAATTACGATATTTATGATCGTATAACGCACTGTACATAATATATCGTGTTTTCAATAGTATTTTTGTGAGGAACAAGAATTATGAACTACGAAGAACGAATGAAACGGTTCCTATAATAGTTCCTTTCCTCTTCCGTGTTAATATTAATTTTGTTCAGTTTGGGGGAAAAAAGATAAATAAGGAACGTTTGAGAAGTATCATGAATTGTATTATTTATCCCGTAGCTGGCGCTTGGCCAAATGGACGTTGGCATTATGAATGATATATATATATATATATATATATATATATATATATATATATATATATATATATATATATATTTAAACATGTTAGAAATAGGTAACTATGAATATCAATCCTCACGACAAAGGTATAAATACATGAACAAGGAAACTGACGAGCAAATATAATTCGCTTCGTAGTAAATTCAGAAGAAATCTTAGTTCCTTCTTTTTTATTCGTTTAATTCATTTTTTAACGTTTAATGTGCAGTTTTTTTAACGGAATTTTAACACACTTTTAAATGGTAATGTAAACTATAAAAAGTCATTAAAAGTCACTGAATTTAACAATTTTCAAGTGTATAATAATAATAATAATTAATAATGATGAATAAAAAACAAAAAAAAAATAAAAATAAAAATTGTGTTACTTTCCACATTCAGTCTCTAGATGCAACGATGGTATTGGCTGATAGGCCCTCGCTCGCAGTTGAATATCAATAATAAATTAATATTGTATAAGGCAATATTGAAGCCTATATGGTTACATGCAGCAGAACTGTGGGGGGTTTGTTTCGGCAACTAACGTAGAACGAATTCGGCGCAGGCAGAATAAAATAGTACGGTTGATAGTTGCTGCTCCATGGTACGTCTCCAACAGGACATTACGTACCGATCTACATGTGCGATATGTCGCTGAAGAGATTCTACTTAATGAAGAAATATCTAAAAGACTAAGAATTATAGATCTGGTTTGAGTACAATCTAATATTACTCTAAGACGTTTGGATTTGCTAATGTGCAAAACCTCCATCTCCTGATATATATACCTACATAAAATCCAGTAGATGATTGCGTTTTGATCAGTTCTGGATTATGGGGAAAAAAAACCTCTCCTTGGTTTAGAGTCAAACCTATTATTTCACATTCTTTCCTTTGTAACATTATACATCTGCATTAAGTATTTGCTTAAATTTTATTTTTTCGCGTTTTTCATTTATTATTATTTTTTAAATTTATTTTTATTTATATACATTTGGAAATGGTTTAATAGCCGAAAACTTTCCGCTTTTCAATACAAAAGTTTAGTAATTTTATAACTCCATTTTTTATTGATTTTTTTTTTTAAATCGTTACATTCCACTCTAGTTCAAAATATAAATGCATATACACATACACTTATTATATATGTAGTAACTTATAAATAGATGAATACACTGTATAAATAACGTTCGAATGAATCGATTCATTTGCACGTACAAGTTCATGCGCGAACTACGCATTAATATGTATGTGCACTAATAAATAAATAAATAAAAATATGTATAGTCAACTTATACAGTACTATCATCCACGATTTCATGTCACTGTACAAATGCGCACGCACACACTGTATATAAATAAACATATATGTTCCTGACATAAATATATCAGTTCTATGCATCTCGTGTCTCGTCGAGGAAATTAAACGCTGTTTTTTATAATGTTTTCCTAAATTATGACATTTTTTTCCAGATTATATATATATATATATATATATATATATATATATATATATATATATATATATATATATATATATATATATATATATAAGCAATGAGAAGAGAGTGAAAATGAGAATACGAGCCGTAAAGACCGCGTTAGTACCGCAGGGAATATGCGTTTGTATCTGTACGTAGTGAATGACGCTGGAAAAAGAAGATGATGTGCGTGAAAAATTGAACCCGGGAGAAATTTTAAATTGTAACGGAAAGCAGTTTTTCGCCTTCGCATTATCCTTCCCAGCGATTAGTCACAGACACCGAACTACGACTCGGCCTCGGGTGAAAAGTTTACATTAACATCGAAATGGCATCTCGGTAAACAGCCTACATAATATTTCAGAAGAAGCCAAGATGTTTTAGCAAAAACAGCCAGTCAAGAAGAAATACCACTAGTAGGTAATATATCAAAACCAGTTAATATAATTTTTCAAAACCCCGACACGTTTTCCTATCTTCATCATACAGTAAAGGTCTAGCAACTGGCAGTCGGTGTAATGATAAAAATTTCTCGAATAAATTTTCATACCAGACGACGCGTATGACGTCTCGTGGTACTTTCCAAATTAGTTGTTCGCTTTCGCGGATTCTACGAAAATGTTTAAAATTTACAAATCGGTCGCGCGCTTAGTTAAAATTTTATAATCTTCGACCGTAGTTTAGTCAATGTTATCGGATCAAACACCGTACGTAACGAATTAGAAAAAAAAAGCATTCATGTTTTATAAATTCCGAGGAGACTGAATATAAACGCGGATAAAACGAAATTCGTGCGGAAGTTCGTTATTTTGAATAATTTCTGATTAACGCTTAACAAAAAAGACTAACTCATTTTAGATTGTCTACGAACCACTCCCGATCCAATCGCAGGAAGCTCGTTTGATATTATACGTGATATCCGCAGCATTGACGGCCCGGCGAAGTACTGGATAAAGATGCCCCTTATTCGGGAGTAAAGTACAAAAGTTGTCTCCATTGGTGCGTGAATGCGCTCTGTATGAACGCAATTTGGATGCCGAGTTTATATTAAATCGCTACAAATATGCGAAACTTACTGACACGCATTAATATTTTTTTTATACATAAAATCTGTCTTAAAAAGGAGTGCGGAGAGTAAATGAGGTATATGGATTACCACCCATTGGTGATAAATCCTTGTGAGATATAGGATAATTTAATTATAGATATTTACGATCTATTCTGCAACTGGAATTGGTTAATTCTTTTAAGGCTTTTAAATTGGATACAATTGTCTGGTAAACTGGCGGCTAGTGGATTAACATGTAGTTGAAGTTTTCGTATATATTTTTCGCTTAAACTTTTTCTTGTTTGTTCTAATCACAATGTATGCATCATTTCGTATATACCAGGGCGCGGATACAAGACTTCGCAACACCTTATTTTCGAACCGGTGAATGATGTTCAGTGTTGAATTACTTGCAGTGCCCCACATTTAAGCTCCGTAAGTTCACATCGGTTTCGATAGCATGTTGTAGAGTAAGACTTTATTCCGTAACGAGAGCCTGGAGTGTTTGCCTATCCGCCAGTTCATGGTTCGAAGTGTTAACTGAAGCTATTTTCGTTTTGATACGACGTGGTCTTTCCACGTTAGTCGCTGGTCCAAGTGTAATTCTAGGTATTTCACTTTCCGTGAAATTGGAATTGTTTGACCATTCATTAAGATGGGCGTTCATAATTGCGCGTTATATTTACTTCTTTACGCATGAATAAATTGTTGAAAAAATTTTACGATACGTTCAAATAAATATTAGACATTAGAACATGTTAAGGCTCAATTATGCGTTCTTCTAGGTACAAACAACAAAAATTGATACGGGAAGGTGGTAATATTTAAAAAATAAATTAATGAAAGAAGTGTTAAAATCGTCAAATTTTTATATCAAATGAGCACGAAGCTTTTGGGCTATTAAGCCGTTTTAACGTGGACATAAATAAAAATAGAAAATATTAAAATATTAAAAACTGGGAAAAATAAAATTTAAATACGTAATCTAGATGTACAAATAATCTAACAATGAATGTGATTAATAACAAAATTAACTAATCAGCACATATAGATTGGAATCTATATATAACACTAACCAACCAGGGAAATCATATATAAAAATTGATTAAATTTATGATATACTTGTTAAAAATTATTCTTCATCGAAATTTGTCGTTGAATGTAATAAACTATTTTTATCTCTTTATTTTATTATTTACATTCTTTTTTAGTTGAAATTTTATAATTTTGGGGGTAATATTATTGATTTTGCGTTTCAGTTCTTTATAATGTTCACAATATAATGATTTTTCATCATTTTACACGTATGAATTTAAATATTCTTTATACCTTATTGCGAATTATCTGCCTGTTCCTTCTATCTATTCTTTTTCAGAGGTTGATTACAATTCAATTTGTACACTCCTGATTTTGTTTTTTATTTTGCTAATTTTTATCTTCTATTTTCTTGTTGCTAATTGATAATGCGTTATTATTCGTTATTACTAAATCTATATTATATTTATTTAATATTTTTATTATTTCATAGGTGTAAGACTTCCTGCATGATTTACTGTAAATAATCCTTTTGATCTATTTCTGTATTTTTATTGTGAGATTTTTTTCATATTTTTTCAACTATATCAAAAGTTATATTTATTAATCGCTATATTATATCGCTAACTTTATATCACCCGTTCAAATGTCGTGGATACGTTTATTTTCTGTTTATGTCTCGTCTATATCTAGAAACTGAAGTTTTAGCAGTCTCACGCAATTAGACGTTGGGGGAATCAGTTCTTCATAAAACAGTTACATTGACCTTCTTTCGTCGGATGCACATATTGAAATTCGTCATTTTATTTTTTTCCGCTGTGTCCTATTTGCTTTGTCATTTTCTAATTATAATAATTTTCTATTTTCTTTTTATAATCTCCGAAATTATTGTATTTCCTTTACTATCAATAATTGATTGAATTGAATTTTTCTTCCATCGTCAAATCGAAGCGAACTATTTTTTCATTATAACCTGTAGAGATTTGACGTTGTTACATGATTAGCAAAATATTTATTTTATTTATTTATTTACAATAAAAAATATTTATTTTATTTATTTATTTACAATAAAAAATATTTATTTTATTTATTTATTTACAATAATTGGGCTTAAGTCTAATAACCAAAATTACCCATTGTGTGCACTGTTAAAAATTCAAAACAAAAAAAACAAATTCAAAAATGAAAAGAAAAATAGAAAAAACGACTTAAAGACTAATTTTAGAAATAAAGACGTAGGTGGCCAGAGTCGTGAGGATATCGTTGTTATTCAGAGCCAATAAGTAAGCCACCGAGTAGGGGGCTAAATATTTAATTGTAACATTTTTTTTTGATAAAGGTATCTCTACCTCTGGAATACAAATCACAAGCAAAAATCACATGATTAGCATCGGCTATATTTCCCGCATGCACAGGACAGTATAAAGATGGAGTGAGATTGATAAAGTACAAATGGCTAGGAAGGCAATTGTGATTGGAACGAAGTCTGACCAGGATTGAAAAGAAAAGTCGAGCTGAGAGATTTTTAGGAGGCGTAAGAGCGAGAATGGGTGTGGAAGGGAGGTTAGGTTGGATGGATCTATAAAAGTCAAACCGTCTTTTACAAAACATAGACTTCCATCGATGAAGAAGGTCTGCTCAAGCGGATGCTACTAAACAGGAGGAGGTAACCCTCGGAATGAGAATACCCTCCAATGCACCAAGTTTTGCAGCCCGATCACATACTTCATTACCCTGAATACCCTTATGGGCGGGAACCCAAACAAAAGATACCAGGGCATGGTTATTGTATAAATAAACTACATTTTTTACTATAGATAATAGAATGTAGTCCCTATGGTAGGGTAACCTAGGTTTCTTCAGGGCTATAAGAACACTAAGAGAGTCACTTGCTATTAATATTTTTCCTGTGATCCCATTACCTCTGATATACTGAATGGCTTCGAGAATGGCAAAAGCCTCTGATGTAAATACACTACAAAATTTAGGGAATCTAAACAGTTTGGTGTAATTTAAATTAGAAATATGAAATGCAGCACCAGTGAGTTGGGATACCGTATTTTTTGAACCATCTGTAAAAACTAACATGTGATCTGGCCATAAGCTAGCGGTGATTGATAAAAATAAACTATTCATTTGGCAATGATTTTTCATTTGGGGTAGTGAAGAAAAACATGCAGTGTCAATATCTATCTTTAAAAAACCACACTTGTAGGGAATGGTTGAATATTTGAGGGGGAAATTAGGTATAATAAAGTCAGCATAAGGTAGTCAAGTCTGAGTTCTCTCAGCTAAGCGGAGAATTTTATGCGGGACAAATCTCCAATGTCGGTTAACGTGGCTGAAAAGACTGAAGATAGAACCTCTAGAACTATCCACTCGTTTTAGAAGGAATCTATCTGCCAGCAAGGTGAACCTTAATTCCAGTGGAAGAAGAATAGTTTCAGCCTCTAGTATAAAAGTAGGAGTTGATACAAAAGCTCCTGTTATTGTTCTCAAACAAGAATTTTGAACAACTGTTAACCTCTTGAGATGGGATTTACAATTAGCAAAATAATAATATATTTATAACGATAATTTATTTAAAATTCATCGCTTTGTACCGACATTTAACTTATCATCGATTATTTGTTAACATGTTGCGATTGAACGTCGTTAACGTCAATTGTTTTCTCGATCTAAATTAAACTGCTTAGTATAGCGAAATGCGAGGTACTTTAAACGCAAATCATTCTGAAAAAGTTACATAATGTAACATCGACGAGTTTAGTTTCAATCGCGCGCCAGCGATTGTTATCAATTGGATAGGTGGAAGAGTCCTTTCTTCGAGCGATAAATAACACGCGTCCAATTCTAAATTCGTTTTTAACGTAAAATTTCGGATAAAGAATTGAAATACTTTACCCGCTATACTTTGTTGGATTTTCATGGGACTAAGTAGAAAGTGTCACACTGTTGAAATTTAAAATGAAAACTTGTTTTATTTCGATAACTTTACAGATACGAGGATTTTGTAAGTTTACAACAAACATAAAACTCCGAACTGCATGTTCCACCTTCTACACGAAGAAAAATAGAACTAAAAGTCGCGAACAACGATAATATTATTTCCAGCGACGGTTGTCGACAAAAATGAATATTTCATAAGGGTATTTATTATAGTTGAAAGTTCAATCCTAGCTGGCGGCATAAAGTTTTTCATCATACTATAATTCTTAATTATCACGGACGAGGTCCGCCCACTCCGTGTAACATCATATGCGCGTGCATTCGCTTTGCATATGCTCGTACGCTAGGACTTTTTAAACAAAAGTTTTATAAATTTTCTTCTCGAGACATACGTATTAACAGTGTTTTCCTTCGACGATACTCTATCGACATTTGTTTCGTAAATTTCGCATGCACCGTGCTTCTTCAGAAATAAATGAACTTGGGATACAGTACGTTCTAACCGAAGTGACACATCGTACACAAATGACTAGCGTCGATGCAGATATTATATATATATATATATATATATGTATGTATGTCTTAAATATAAAAGTTTTAAAGTAAACTAATCATCATCAAGTGCCGTCTCCGTATCGGAGGTAAGCACTTATACATATTTTGGTGGATAGTGTAAGTAGCGTACAAGGCAATCATAATATGAAGCTAATGTAGATAGACACACACACACACACATACCCGGGAGAACTGATTGTAATCACTTTTGTTGTCACGAATGCAGCCCCACGTGTTTTTGTAGTGTACTTTATTAATACTAGCGCTCATATTATCGCGAGGCGGTTTCCATCGGTACAGTAAGTAGCCGTTCGTCAAACAGTAAGAATAATATTAGTAATAGTTAATTTACTGCTGAAATTCGACAACCTCTCAAACGTTCAAATAGGGAATCTTATTTGTCCTAGAATTTAGTCGATCTTCAAAACACGTTTAAACATTAATAGGAGCTTTAAAAATAAATATTCATGCTTATTTTTATTATATTTTATTTGTATCGAAAAGACACATATGGTGTGTTGGCGTGTAGCAAATCCATCCTGGGTTTCCGTATTAAACTATAACGTCCTTTCCTAAAGCTATTTTGTAGATTGTCTATAAATTGATTGTTTTCTGCGACGCACATTAATCTGATGCCAACAATTATCTCCATTACCTTGCACAAGACGCGTGTCAAAGATATAGGTCTGTAACTCGCTGGGTCATATTCATTCTTGTTGTGTTTCAGGATTGGTATGATGTTTACTTCCTTCCATACAGCTGGAATTCGATGTTGTTAAATAAATATTTTATTTTAGATTTCTCTACGTGTTTTAGCATATATGGGTGTATCCGGTCTGGACCAGCTGCTGAACTTTTTAAAGATTTTATAGTTGTGTAAACTTCCTGGTGTATAATATCTGCGTTATACGACTCATCAATATCTGAATCGAAGTTGATGTCGACTTACGAGGATTCGATGTGCATTTTTATGTTGTTCGTTTCTTAGTAATGGTCGTTCATTATTTCAGCTATTCTGTAACTATCGTAATTCACAAGCTGCAATTCTAATTGCATTTATGTAACTAATATTATTATTATTATTCGTTATTTTCCTGATCCTATCCCACAGTAAAGTCGTTCGAGTTTATACGGGAGACAAAGTTTCGCCATGCTACTTTTTTTCCGTTAAATTACTGTTCATCTGGCCAGTTTTGAACAGTACGAAATTTTTAAAAGTCGGGAATCGTTTATATCTATTTAATAATTTATTCTGTTTGTATCGTGCAGTTGCACGATTCGTTCCACCACGGGACTCATCGATTTTTACGATTTGAATTACTTTTTTTGGTATATGTAAATCAGCCGATGATATGATATTTTGAGATATTTCATTATTAAGCACAATTGGTTTGGAGGGGTACCAACCATGTCGTCTGCGATAATTTGTAAAATAGTTTATAATTTGGTGAAAGTGATCGCTTCCGTATAACTTTTTGCTGACGTGCCACTGTAGTAAATGATTAATTGTGGAACTAGATAATGTTAAATTTAACGCTGATATGAAGCCATTGTAGACGTTGAATCTTTTTGCACCTTCAGTGTTCAAAAGGCTTATGTTCGAATCTGCAAGGAGCTTTTCTATGATTTGACCTCTGCTGTTTGTAAATCTAGATCTCCAGATGAAGGTGCGACAATTAAAGTATCCTGTTATTATATATATGATTTCGGGAGTTTCTCCACTATCTCTTTTAGATTTTCGAGACGTATAGAATCGTTTTAAATTGATCGTGCATATGGTTACTGGGATATTTGTAAGCAGTTTCACTGCGATCGCTTGATATTGAGTCCGGATGCTTGTACAGCAACTAACACGTCTCCTTTTGAATTGCCTGCAGTAACAAAGTCTTTTATCTTTATATTATAGTCTTTCAATTTAATATTGCGACTACTGTTTAGTTTCGTTTCTTGCAAACATAATACTGTTGGTTCTACATCGCGAATGAGTAGTTGGAGATAAGGTCATTTAGATTGGACACTAAATTCTAGGATATGATATCATTCATTGTTACAGGTAATTAGTGTGTGTGTTTGCAACTCCAATTCTTCATTATCTGGATTATGATCCGTATAGTCTGTGTCAGAGGTAGATAGAAATTGTAGTTCTAATTGTTAAATACCTTTTTGCGTCTCTATTTAAGTGAGGACGGATTTCTTCTACCATACAGATGATTCCTGTAAAGTGAGGAGTGTAAGATTTGACACATATTCGATTTTATCTTTTTAATTTTAAAGTCCTGTATCAGTTTTACATAGCCGGTAGTAGTAATTGTGCGTGCATTGGGATCAGATAATACTTCAAGTTGCTCCTGTATCAACTTTATTTCACCATTCTCTAAGCTCCAATTTAGTGGTTTCGTTTTCTAATTTAGTCTTTTTATTCTGACTACCCTTATATTTATTTTCCATATTTAAGGAATTGTTTTTCTGTACAGCTGTATAATCAGTAATGGACGGTGATATTATTTCTGACTCAATTTAGAGATTTTCTGAATCAGAGCGTGTTCCATTAGTTGGGGACGCCTGTCTTTTCAGTAGTGATCTGCTTGTTGCTTTATCCGGTGTGAATTCAGTACTTGTTGTGGGTTCTCTCGATGTAGATGGATTTACGATATGCTGCTTCCACAGAGTTCTCTGTGGAATTATTGTCGAGTTCTGTGTATACTGGAGTTTCTAATTCTGTACCTTTTGTGTTGGACATTTTTTAGCCAGATCCCCGGCGTTCTTGTTGATGAAACAAACCATGTTTTTATCTGTTGTCAAGAGTACTCTGTAATATTTTTCTTTATAGTTTATTATTAGAGAGTCTGGGATATACTGCTGATCATTTTCTCGTGCATGTAGTACTGTGCGTCGAAAGCAGCATATGTGTTGAAATGGTGGTTGTGTGTGTCCAGCTTTGACGAGTGATAATGGTGAGGACAGTTTTAGTCCGATTTGCTCCGTAAGCAATCTCTCGATTACTTGGTGGGGAATTTCTGGCTAAACGTTAGAGATCAGCAGCTTCCTAACTGGTTTAATTAACGGTCGAGATTTTACAATTCTGCTTTTATTATTGATTTCATTATAGTTGATAATGAATTCCTTGACAGTTTTGACCGAGTCGAAATAAAAAGACATCCTGATATTTGACATCGGAAATAAAAATGTTTTCTCGGATGGTGGAACAATATAATGAGATTTTTCAATACAATATAATGAGATTTTTCACTCGCGAAAAGTAATATATTACACTACAAAAACACTCAGATATGCATTGTGTCGTGACAACAAATAGATTACAACCAGTTCGACCGTGTGTGTGTCTATCTACACTAACGTCATATTATGATACACTGTATAACAAAATATATATATATATATATAGGTAAGTAGTCGCCTACTTTCGGTACGGAGACGGAACTTAATGATGATGATTAAAATGAGTAATTTCTATAGTCCCGCGTTGGAAAACAAGTTAAAATCACTAAAACTTTTCTTTATGAAAAATGACTAAATTTTCCGGCTGTTTAGTCAATAATTTGAAAAAAATAAAAAAATAAAAAATGTAAAATAAAAAATTCACAAAAATCAACGAAATAAATTTTATATATATTTTTTTATATTTATTTGACGATGGCCTAACAGCTGAAAAGCTTTGCGATATTTCATTTTAAAAAAATTAGTGTTTTTAACGTGTTTTTTTGTTGTTTATTGAAATGAAGATAGTTAAGAAAAATGAAAAAATTCGGAAAGTTTCAAATAAAAACCGAAGAAGAAATCTGACAAGTATGGACGGAACAGAAAGAAAAATATATATAAATATACATTACTTATCGCGTTCCGTATTTATGCGGATAGAGTGCAGCTTGAAGAAGTGCGTAAATTATCTAGGAGTTCTTATTATAAACAACTTCTTTTCCAAACGATGAAGAGATAAGATCAGGAATCGGAATGTTTTTAATAATCTCGAACGTATAATTACAGACAGAATGATGAACATAAATGTACGGTTGGATATACTAAAATGTTAAGTATGATCTCCATGGTGCGCTATCCTTCGGAGACGTGCATAATGCAGGAATCCGCCCAAAAAAAAAAATACGAGCTTTCCGAATGGGGTGCTACCATCATCTACATCGCAATGGGTAGAGAAAATTACCAACGATGAAGTGCTCAGACGGACTACGAGAAAAGATCATGTTGTCAATAATATCGGAAGGAAAAAATAAATTATTGGAAAATAAAACAGGACGAACTGTTTCAAACTGTTGTATAACGTAAAATAGCTGGCAAGGCTACAATGGGACGCTACAGACTGACGATGATGCACACCTTAAAATTATAGTCAATTATTTCACATTACAGACGTAATAGCACGTCAATGGCAACCTGTAATGTGTACAGAAACCAACGAAATAATAATATACGTGTACACGTTTTTGTGTTATATACATACACATGTATACAACGGCGCATGTACACACACACACACACACACACGTCGCAAATTCGGCACTCCTTATTCCGAATTCAGAGTATACGCGTGATACGTTGAATTTTGTACAGTTAATGAAAGCTTGGCTAATGTTACGTAACGAGTTAAAATTTTAAATTTTGAAACTTTATAAAAACTTTCTACCAGCTTTGTTTACAGGAAATCCTGCTTAGACTCGTGGGTCGTATTCAACGTGACGCAATTCGCTAAATTTCGATGTAATAAAAGTTAAAATTAGGTAGCGGTCGAATGCTAAAATAAATAGTATATAATAATAATAATAATAAAACGACAGGAAACAAAGGTATAATATATTCGCGGCATCAGAAATAGCCCATCTCCGATTATAGACGTCTAAAGTGGAAAGTTGGAATCGTTTTAGTAATGGGTAATTTTTAAGACGAATCTGCAAATAAATAAAAGGTTATTCGAGGAAAAAAAAATTTTCCTTTGGAAATATATATATATTTTTTAATAGTATCCGCTATTACCGTCCTCCGGTGATATTATTTTAGATTCTTCTGTCAGACTAATACTTTCCTTCTATACGTTTGTTCTTATTTTTGTACTATTCTCGACATCCTGATAGGTTGTCCCACTCGGAAGGAGATCCAATTTTCTTTATAGTCCTTGTTAGATGTATGTTTCTGCGGCGCCGATGTAGGAAAATAAATTAAAAGGGTATTCGATTAAACTGTCTACAAGCAATTATTTACATAGTTCCAGCGTGAAACTCACCTTGACCGCAATAAATAACGACACTATAGTTCGAACATGATGAACGGGGGGGGGTGGATTTTTAAAATTCCCAAGTCTATAATAATATAAAAAACTATAGTATCTGTGATTTGTTTTCATTATAATCATTGCGTTAGGCTATTAAACGGAAAATCTATTTTTTTTAAATTTATGTCTATCTGTTACGATTTAACTTAAAATTATATTTATAATGATGAAATTCGCACAGTTTTTTTTTTTTTTTCTATTTGGCCTGGCTGTACATACCATTTGGCCACCAAAAGGACAAAAATAAAGCACAAATAAATATAACGAATGAATTAACTTGAATTAAAGTAAGAGAGATAATTATAAAATATGAATATAAGGACAAAAATAAATCATAAATAAATATAACCGATGAATTAGAACTAAAAGAAGAGAAATAACTATAAAATATGAATATGGCGGGAGAGGATTAAAATGTATCATATAAAAAGAGGAAAGGGAAAACCAGAACAAAAATCAACACTTAAATTAGAATATGATTGATACTAACGAATTTAAATAAAACTATCAATGAACATCCAAACATATCAAGGATAGGATACAGTAAGGAGGAAAAACACCAAACAGCTGAAAAATAAATATTCGATATCTTCTCTAAAATTGACGCTACTATGATTGTTACAATATAAGAAGTATTTACAAGATTGAAGTTCAAAGCTACTCTAGAGTGACCAGAACGTAGTCTACATTATGACAGTGATAAATCTGCGGATAGTAATGATCGGGATAACAGGGGAATGGTGTTTGAACCAGGGGATCTGGGGAAATTCAGTTTGAACCATACTATAATACCGTTGATTGAAGAATTAAGGTTTCAACCCAGTCAGTTTTAAAGGTTCTCCTAATCATGTCATAGAGATCGCTAGAGGGAATATATGGAAAACGAGCTCTAGAATTAATAGCACTTTTCGCCAAAGTGTCAACTCTGTCGTTCATGGAGATAACACAAATTTAGCCTATATTATCGGATTCGTTCTAAGCTTTATTTCACATTGGATATCACGAATAGGACAGAAATTACAATAATTCAAAGTTTTAAAAAGTAATAAACAGCGATATCTCTTGCAATCGTTTAAAATTTAACACGTTTTCCGGTTCGAATATACCTTCATTACCAACACCCGCAATACAAATTACGTTTTGTTGCATTAGAGGTGTGGCCGAAATAACGGATGGATATATATTATATATAAGAGACAACGATACTGTATTAAAAAATAATAATTACACAGGTTAAGCCGTGGGTAATATCTACTAATAAATATATATATATAGGCAACAATTAAAAAAAAAATCGACTTCAGATATAAATACAGAAATTCTAAAAACGTCTGAAAATAAACAGGAAGAGAAAAACCCAATACAAAACAATAAACTCGAGTTTAATGAGTAACAATAGGACACGTTAAGAACATAAAAAATATAATAATTAAGAAATTATTTTTTATACGACCATCTTTTCAACGAGATTCTGCCTATTGTACATCAAAATTAATTCAATTATGTTTCGAACAGAAATTTACACTCGCGTGAACAAAAAGTGAAGCCATCATTGTAAATGTTTTAAAGTGTTTAAAGATTTCCGTACTTTAATTAAACGTAATAACGTTCGCATTTTAGTAGAATACGAAATTCTCTTTAATAAATAAATTACGGACGACATCGGATCAGCTTTAAGTGACTGTTCTCAAAAGTACGTTGATAAAAAAAGATGAACATAAATTTCTTACTCGAAATCATCAGTAAAATTAATTATTCCTATTTTTTGAATTAGTGAATTAGTGAATTAACAACGTATTATTCGATTGCACGTAACTATTATTGTTATAAATAACAATAATAATGATCTTAATAAGTATAAAAGATTTTTTTTCCATTGCAATATCGCCGTACAGCATATACTGACAGAGTGTCCTCAATACAGTCTAGAGAGATCATACTACGGTCTTTCATCTTCATTACAGCTATTGCTCGATGACGACGTTTCTACGCTTTCCAGACTCATCCTCTTCCTACATGATACTAGATTGTATCATTTAATTTAATACTTATTTTCCTCTCTGTCTCTAGCCATTAGTTGCTGGATATAATAATAATAATAATAATAATAATAATAATAATAATAATAATAATAATAATAATATCGCCGTAAATTTTGACAATGTCCCGTTTTGAGTTAAGAAAAAAGTGTTTATTTTAGGTATACATGAACATAAGTTGCCTGGAATCGTAGTTGCCAATTGCTGTCGTTAGTTCATTGCCATACTGTCGTTATGGAAAAATTTGTTCGCTAATTTTTAAGTATATAGTCTTTAATATGCGGAATATATTTATGACCGGATTCTTAAACGTCGGTTTCTGCACGAGTTGCAGTTTCTTAACTGGATATCGTCGGGCGGATGATAGTTTTATATAAAATTAATTTTTTTATCGATGCTTAAATGATTAAAAAGAATCGTACATATAATTTTGTTAATAGAGTAACGCTTTAAAAACGCAATGTATTGTTTGTTTTCAATATGGTAAATTTACTTCCTTTTGTAATGAGCGAGAAACTTTTTTCATGTTTAGGTTTAATTCGTCTTTCGTCGAATTATTCTGTATGTATTTTTGTGTTTGCATGTCGGACCCAACTTCAGTTCTTCCCACGACCACGTTCAGAATTATCACATCGTCGAAATTTCTTGCGGTTATTTTTCATCAAAAAACTATAACATAATGTTTTTTAAATTTATTTCTGTCTTCAGCGAATTCCGTAGTCACTTCCTTTACTATATATATATATATATATATATATATATATATATATATATATATATATATATATATATATATATATATATATATATATATATATATATATATATATATATGTATATATATATATATATATTTAAAAAAAAACGATTTTATTCTTTTGGACTTTCATTTGCACTCTTTAATTCCGGTTATCCTCGATTTTATTCATTACCCGTCGTCGTCTCTGTCGTCCTAAAGCAGCCACAAATGTGTTGTTTCCGAGAAAGAACATTTAAAGTACAAGTGAGAAAATAATTGCGAACACACTTACCTTACAAATCGTGTTTTTTCCGCTTAAATAACGCGCGGTGGATTCGTTGTCAGGTCCTGTAATCAAAATAAGTCGAGATTAGCTCTAATAATAAGGAAAAAGACGACACTTATTATGACGACGATATTCGTACTTTCAAGAATTCGGAGCTCTCGTCCACGGGCCGGCGGATAGTGAAGCGGCCTACAGGTGTGTAGGTCAGTTGCAAATATGACGTCAGTCGGATAAGTAATCACTGGCCAAGAGCGGTTACTAAGTCTCAGGCAGACGATTCCAGTAGTGAGAGGGCAATAAGACAATAAGATGCAGAAGAGCAGCTTGAGGGACTGCCTGTTATAAAAGTCTGTGCGGTCGTCTCACTCTCAACGAGGTTGGGTTTTTAACCCGAAGCCAAAGCGAACAAACTCCGACAGATAACCTGATAGTAGAGATAAAATACATCATCCAAATTGCTTAGTAAGCACAGATGATTAAGCTACCGTTCTCCACATGTCAGTAAGAAAAAAGAAATGCCGTAGGAGGCAGCCGGAATTTTCGCACGCCTCCTTCCCGCCGAATAATAATACGAATAACTGGCTAAAACAATATATAACAAAACTAATCGAAATATGGAAAAAGAGAAACATTTAATGTTTATCGGCGTATAAATAACGTTAGGACGTTAAAAAAGGAGGATAAACTCGCGGAACTCGAAGAGGAAATGAATAAAATAATTTCGGATATGTTAGGATTAAGGTCTGAAGGATCGGAGAGAACGCTATGAGATTGCAGTATTATAAGGTACAAGAAAAAAGAGCACGTAAATGGAATAGGTTTCTTAATTAATAAGCGATTGATGAATAAAATATTAAAATTCGCCAGTCTAACATATAAAGTAGCATACATAATGATCCAGTTACCTAGGTACGAAATCCCAAGATCATACAAGTTTATGCGTCAACAGGCCCAGATGAATTAATAGACGAATTATATGAAATACTACAAGATTCATTGGACAAAGATCGGTGCTAGTTGACGATGATTATTAGAAACTTCGACGCAATAATTGGCATACGGCAAAGTGATCGAGAAGTATCAGTGGGTGAACACGGATGTGGTACTAGAAATCAAACAGTGCCAAAATTGGTTCATTTTTTCGAATTTCTAAAACTTTTTGTAGTGAATTCGTTCTTCAAGAAAAATTTAAAAATGAAATGGACCTGGAGAAGTTCCGGTATAAAAGTGACTATATAATATGTAATAAAGATCGTTTAGCCAAAGATTTATCCGTGATAAATAGCGTCAACACCTGTAGCGACTTAAATAAAAGCTAAATCAGAATTGAACTGAAAATCTAAAAAGCACACTACAATAATCCTTGCAACAAAATATATGCTATAATTCAGAAGGAATTTAAGAAAAAAATAGTGAGACGGAATACCAAATAATTTGGACAAAGCTGTCATATTTATTGCGGAAACAATACGTTAATGCTCATCTAAGGTGTCCAAAAAATAATAAGGAAACTAAGCGCTGTCGCTATAGCGATAATGCAGGAAAGGCGTGTAATGGAAGTGGAAACGAACAAAAACTTAATCGAGTTGATGGAATTGAACAAACTATTAAGAAAAAAAATGAAGAAAAGAAACGGTCCGGAAGTATTTAACAAAGGATTATCGTATGGTACAAGAATATTAACAAAGATAATAAACTATAAATAAAAGGAAAATTGTAGAAGATGAAAAAGAAATATCGAACGAAGTCGAAAAATACTTCTCGGATATATGTAGCGCCGAAAGCAACTAAAAAAAAAACAAACATACATCATAACGTAATGAATAACAATGAAGTTCTGGACGTAACTGAAGATGAAGTCGAATACATCCTGAAATCATTAAAGAGGAATAAGGGATAGAATAGTTCCAGGGATGATCTCCAACGCCCGGAACTAATTTTTTGTTTCCAAAATTTTTTAAATTTTGAATATTGTGAATTAATCGAATATTTTATTCACTATTATATGACGATTGACCATTAACTATTAATAATTGAATATATCAGCTTCTTAGTATAATGAACATTAAGTAACACAACGTACAAGTTAAAGAAATATTTTCTTAAATATTAAAAATACGGTTAACAATCGTAATGTATTACCGGAACTCGTCTTGCCGCGATAGATTAAAAGTCGAATTAATTTCAGGTAAGTAAAAAACGAAAATCGACAACTATTACAACGTAGGAGAAAAAGGAAAAACCCACAAACGGACAAAGCAAGCACAATATTAGATAACGTTGAAACTAACGATTATGAAAATAATTTAGGCCTTTCAGTCGCTATGTCCGTTACATGGTACGTGAAATTGTAATACTGACAAAATTGCTCGTTTACCGGCCGATGTGAAATGTATTAAATTTTTTTTAGGAAAATATTTATTATAACAAAGTGTAAATTATCTAGCTAAGAAGCTGCATTGTATAATAAACAATCTGTATAAAATTTTAAATTTTCCGTCAAAGTTTCATGTATGACTGAAAGCAGCGCGATAATAATTAGAAACAAAAAGGCTCGTTACAATAAATCGCGTTGAATACTGTAATGACGGATTTACTTGTAGAATGATCCGCACAAGACGGAGAAGTTTGCAGTTATTGTTGTTTTCTTTTAATAATTCAAAAATTAGTCGACCAAAATTTTCGAATTAAATTTTATTTAAAAATAGGAAAACTAGAGATTAGCTTACAATACAATATCGTTCGAATGACCGCCATTTACGTTCATTCGGTCTTCATAAAATTTTCAAACACTTTTTCGAGCATCCCAATTTTTGACATTTCATCGGCAATCCGAGTGTTCAACTCTTCCAAATCTCGTGAACGTATTAAACGCGGCTCTTATCCTCATACACAAAAAAAATATTCTTTTCGAAACTATCTTCGCACTGTTGTGATCGATTCTCGTCGAATAAGACGCCGCGGTAATTGAAGCTGGACAAAAAATTACCGTCAGTAATTGTCGATGATGATATTATTATTATTTCTTTTGTTTCTCTCTCTCTCTCTGATTTTGTACAAGTTTCATCGGGTCTGTCTTATTTAGATAATAGTAAAAATAATAAATAATTGCAATTATTAATTATATTTTTTTATCGTCGTTATTATTTTTTTGATTATATTCTTGGAATGTGATTAGACCGACGCTTGTGCTGGAAAGATGGTATTTTGATTAAAATTAAGGAACTAAGGTTCAATAAGATTGGCTTTTTAGGAAATCTGGTACTTTATAATACCACGTTTTCAAACTAGTGCGGACTTACGGACTAAAATTATGGGGAACTGCTTGTAGTCCGAGAACTGAAATTATTCAGCGATTCCAACCTAAGCTACTCAGATCGCTAGTTAACGCACCCTAGTATATCGAAATGATCATCTTCATGGAGATCGAAGGTACCAAAGATGAAATACGTACAGCGTACCTGCACAGGCTAAGGCGCTCTAATCGTCTGGCTATTACTGATTAATCGGCTAAATCCTCTCGATCCACACCGTATTCGTTGACTGATAGTACGGAATGTCGACAGTGGATGATCGCTCCACACACGTCATGGTCCGTTTTATTACTTCGTACATCTCAATTGTTTATTAGCTGCTTCAGCCGGATATTTATTTGAAAGTAATAAAAAAAAATATATATATATATAACTATTAGTTCCGTTACGTCACCGTGGTGTTAATTCGCGTTAGAAAAATTGCGGAAAAAGTAGGAAATTCGTGCCTTACCGGATCGCAAGTTTTTATTAATTAAGAAAACTATAACTCTCCGTGGTTTAACGAAAAACTAAGAAATATAAAAAGACAATAAAAATATATCGTTCGTTCTTTCTCCGACTAATAAACGGTCTCTATAGATTTCTTCTATTTTCGATTGTAATTTTACTCATTATAAATTCTCCGCGGCGTGAAAGCCTATAAAAAGTTTATATAGTTTCTACCGACTATTTTCCTATTTCTATTTTATCTTCTCTGTCTCTTTTCTTTTCTTTTTAATTATTCAAATTTATCATTCTTCCCCCGAAGAAGAGATAACAGCCTTCGCGTGACGAGTTATTTTCTCAGCTTTCATCGCGTTTATTCCCCTTAGAAAGATCGTGACCGGGAAAAGTGGTAAAATATATATATATATATATATATATATAGGTATATATAAAGGGAGAAAAGGAGTTGGATTAAGTATCGTAATTAAAGAAAAAAAAGAACAGCCGGACGAAGAGAGACGAAGACGAAGTAATTTTATAATGAAAGAAATTATAAAACGGACACACCCGAAAAAGAAGCTCATAAAAAACAATTACCGAGATAAGGATAACAACATTAGGGCAACTGCTCCGGTCCCTAGGCTCATTAACCCAGATACTATATTGATAAATAAACCCATCCGACTGCCCACTCCAATTTTTTAATTTTATTTGACGCCCCTCCTATGTATTTTGGCTACGTTATTCGCGTTAATGGAAGAACACAGGAAATGATGAAAATTAGAGATAAACTATTGAAATAATTAAGTGAAGTTTATATATATATATATATATATATATATATATCCCTCTTCTGAACTCTCTCGACTCCGAGTATGAGTACTGTCCTTCATTGATGTCTATGCCGATTATGTGAAATTAAGCCGATGTGATGGCTGCTGCTGAAATCACAATGCTGGCATTTGAATTGATGTTGCTTTTCGTCTGCTGTTCCAAAGCTTGGATTCGACATTTTCTTTTCCTTCTTGCCCTTCCGCCGGCGAGTTTCCAAATTTTCGACTGCGCCTTGTACGATCGCTATCCACTCCTTTCGGTTTCCGGTACTTCTTTCCCAGTTTGGTTGTTTTGGGTTTATCATATATATATATATATATATGATTGTGTGTATAACTAACTTTAAGTATACACGGAATTTCAGATTAGAAATCAGATATAGAGACTAGAAAAGCGAGGAAATAAATTAATAATAAAATCAGAATACTATGCCCAGTTTAGTGGAAGCTCGCTCTTTCGATTTTATTAGGGACTGTCCAAGTGTATCTTCTTCTTTTTGGCTGCTCACATATTGTGTTAGTTATTATTAAATCATGACAGATGCAAAAGTCTACTAGACGTTCCTCTTTTTTGTTTCGTTTTTCGAGTCCACGAATTTGTCTACTACTCCCATTAATTCATCTTCTCCAACTAACGCGTTCCAATAAAATCATTAGGTTTTCTTTATTATCCAAATCCAGTAATATTTCTTCGATTTGTTGATATACTTCTTCAATTTCTCCATCTGCGTGTGCGCTCGTTGGCAAATGTATTAGAATTAAATCTTTAGGTTCCGATTCGATCTTTATTAAGATGATTCCTTCATTATATCCGCAAATGCTTTTGACTTTATTTACTAGGCGTTTATTTAAAAGAAATCCAACACCTCCCGTTCTATTAGTAGTGCCACTATATATAAATCTATGGTCTTCGCTCCATATATCTCCACTTTCTAACCATTCAACTTCACTTAATCCGTGGACGTCTACATTCATTCTTTCCATTTCTTATTTTAGGTTTGCTAATTTTACCGACTTCATTAATCTTATGTTCCACGTTCCGACTCTGTATGTTTCAAAAAGTCGTATTCTCGATGCATGTGTGTTTACCACAATTGGTACAAGGGAACTCGAATCCTTTTGCATTACTGCGCAGGTTCGTCCATTGCCTAACACACTGTTTCCAGTGTGTCCCATAGGTGCAGCATAAATTTTAGATCTTTCACATGCCATATTTTATACCAGGAAATTCACGGTGGTGGTTTCCCGTTTAAATTTTATTAGGATTGTCCCCAACAGCCTTTGGGTAAAAACCTAACTGCAAGGCAGCAGTTTGCTATTGGGATAGCGGATGAGACATATTTATACAGGCGGTCTGAATTCGCCAAGGGTTGGTAAGCAGTCCTAGGAAAGCAATTCTATAAGCAGCTCCTAACCTGTCCTCCCTATCACTCGTGCCTACTACCCTGTCATTTTAATGAAATCATTTGCCTGAGAATTTCCACTAGTAGCCGTTTTTGGTCCGCGACTGCTTATTTCGCTAACGCCTTACTTGTAGCTAACCTACATATCTATAGGCCATTCCACTATCTGCCATCTGTACTTTACTAACCTTTCTAAATAATCTTTCGAAATAATGTAAATATCCCACCTTTAATCTAATATAATACTTCTTCTCCCGTACCTTCGACTCAATACGGCACGGTTAAAAAATCTAAAATGAAGAAGTATCGAAATATATTTCATAGTCGACCGGAAGATAGCGCTTAAATCCATCCGGCTGAACGTGTAAAGTGATCGTATCGAGCTAGGTCGATATAAATATTTTTTACGAATTCGGGTAACGGACAAATAGACGCTCTCGCAGGGAAAACGTCGCTTGAAATCATCCGAACAGAACTTTACGCGAATTGAAGCAAGTTCTAGGGTCGTATGTAATTTAAAATTTATTTCGGATATTTTTATAAGGTCAAGAGGTCACTGAAATTCGATTGCCTTCCGGCGAAGAAAAAAATTTTATTTTCTGGCAAGCTTAGAAGTTTTTTAAGTAGAGCAACGATCGAATGAAAACAAAATTCCTGTAAGGTAGGATAACAAACATTCAACGGCCGAATTATATTCAATGATGCAAGATAAACAAATGGGCGTTTACCCTTCGGTCTGTTTTTATTGCACGCTCTTATTATAGCATATTTTCTATTCTCGATACCTATATATATATATATATATATATATATATAATACACGATATCATACGGTAAGTAGGAAGAAGAACAACTGGAAAGATTTGAAGAAAGTCTAGGTTGAAATGAAAATATGTACGTAAAAATAGGAGCATTCAAACGTAGATGCACAGATAAGTATTTAAACATTAATATATATATATAAATAAATGTGTGTGTGTGTGTGTGTTAGTGCGTACTACGACGAAATCAAACTGACTGCCTTAGATATAAAAATTTTAAAGTTCCTTGAATAATTTAATATATTGTTACGTACGATCTTAACTATTAATTAGGTACATCCGTTAGTAATAGAAAAATAAAGAGGTCCAAGGACATTCCACGGTGGAACTCCATTCTGTGAAAAGCTGACCTCGCTTCACACAGACCACATGAAATTCCCTATAAGTTTCCAGGCAGTTGTTGGGTTAACTTAAATCTAGGCCGTCGTGTCACACCTTGTCAAAAACATGTGAAAAAACACCACGGAACAGTATTTTTTTTCTTCTGATGCCGAATAGATTATTTTAGTAACTCGTCTCACTTGATCAATTGTGTTAAGCGGTGGCGTCTAAATCCTCATTGAATAATGGATGGAAATTAAGTAACGTTAGTACGTGCCTATATTTATACAAAATACTTACTAATTCAGTCTTGTTCGTCCTATATTGATAATTAACGAAATTATCGATAAGCTTCGAACAGCAGTAAATCTTTCAAAATTCAAATTCGAGATTACTAAATTACAAATTATTAATCACATCTGTTCGAGATAAAAACTTTTTCCAAATTTTATATAATGACGACTCTAAAATTGATTAGAGTATCTTTACCGCCAATAGAAAGTATCTAGATGTGTAATCGTATTCAGTACGTTAAAGTACGCTATGAACACGTACGGCATATAAATAGGAAATGTGTGAATAATTTTTTTTATATTATTTTGAAATCGGTCGACAGTAAATTATTGGGACTAAATTATAAAATTCAAGTTTATGTACTCTGAAAATGTTTTACAAGTGCCTTCATTATAAATGTACTTATATCGTCCCTATAATCTAGTTACATATGCACACATACACATGTACATATATACACGTAATGTACATGTTACTGTGTGTATATATATATGCCTCGTATATTTTTGTTTATCTTTTTACCCCATATTTTATTTTTTTCTTGCAGTTTTTTTTCCCCGTTAACATTTGTTTCATTAATTTTCTAGATTAGGTAATACTATTTCAGTTAACTGTTAACGTATATAAGGGGTCCTTAACTCTGTGAACCTTGTTACGCATATCTCATTAGGAAATAAGGCTTCTTTCTTAACCTAACGATCAATCCGTAACTAAAAATTTATCATTCGTTCCTTTCTCAGCGTTTCATTTATGCGTGCGCGTCCATTTTGTCATCGTGACCCGTTTGTTACTTGAAACATTAAAACGACAATTATCTAACACATTCTCTCTTAGCGAGACTGATGAACGTATTCGGCAATTGCCTGAACATACAGGTAAACGTATTCGAATTTCTAAAACACGAAGGTGAGAACACAGATGTTCACGAGGAGATGGAAACAGAAAATAACGTAAATAATATACCCGTTATAAATGCGAACATTCAAACTAACACACTAAATAGTCCAGAGAGCTGCCCTTTACCCTCGTTAATGTAAGTCTTTCAATTAATGAGCTCTTTTTTAACTCGCAGCACTACATGCTCCTAACTTTACGAGTAACATAAAAAATAGTCCGAATTTTTTCACCTCAAACAGAACTTCCGCGTAATGTTTCGCAGCCTCACATGTTGATTTTTATCTCACTTCTACCATATTTTTTCATATCTACAATACATCCTCTATCAGCAATCGATTTCGAAACTGCCAAATATACAGGATAGATGGCATCTTGCAACTATCTTTTTTCGTCTCTCCTTCTACCTATCGCTTTCGGCAACTAAAACCAACTTTCGTATTCACGGATTCCTATTCCTCTATGTATAAATATCTGATCTTTATTTATATTCTCAGTATTCTGATGTATTTCTATTACTTTACTTCGATAATGTAATCATAAAGCGGCATCCTTCGTATCTACGATATTGTCCACGATCGCAAATATCTATATATTTCATATGGATTCCCATGTCTTATTGGTTTTCAAGCTGTTAGGATGATTTTAAGATACGGATGTAAACCGATTTGGCACGTGAAATGCTGGAGGGTTATAGAGCTCACGAGAAAGAGCGTTATAATTCCCGGGCTTGCGAAGATTCATTGTAATCAAACAGGTCATTTGAATAACAAAGATTACAGTATTTACGACCTAGCAACAACAATTCGCATAGATGAGGGGCGGCTTTCTGGTTTCGAAAAAGATTAACTACATTGTAAAGGGATATATCTATGTATATATATATATATATATATATATATATATTAGAAAATCGTTTAAAAATATTACCCGTTAAATTAAATTACGTTTTCCTTTTAATTAAATTACATTATTTCATTTATTAAATTAAAACGACCGTAGCGCCGACAATTCATTTTTCACGTATGTGCGTATATTACTTTAAAATTCCGTCAACTTTACAACCGATATTATTCCGCTACTTCTCGTTTTTCTTCTTATTCATGTCTTATCTTTTTTTTTTTATAATTCCGTTTACCTTATTTCTCATTTATACATATTTCTATACGTCGCCACAGTTTGGGCGGTTGTTTTCTCTTGCCCCTTCATAGTCTTTAGCTGTGTACTTATATTGTACAGGCAAACGTATGTATCAGGCGTGTGTTTGTGTGTATCTATTAAATTCGCATACCGCGCTACATGATTTATTTAATTTTTGCCAGCAATATTGCCTCTCTATTATTAATGCTGTAAGATATAACACGGCATCGTTAATACTTATTCTCACTCCACTGTATATAGGCCTTACACGAGTTCTATATCTGAAAAAAAAAAATGTTGCTTACATATGAATATAAATTACACAGCACGGTGCGACCTATCCTGTGGTGTTTGGTACCACAAAATAAATTTTTTTATTTACACATGAAAATTGATTTCTTAATATTTTTATATATATATATATATGTATTATGGAAGAAATAATTAAAGAAGTTAAAAAACAAACAAAGGAGAAAACGGTCTAAAAGTACCAAGGGGTGAAATAATAAGCACATTACGTTTTGCCGATGATATAGCTGTCCTAGGAGAAAATCAAAATCAACTGAAGGATACATTACAAGTAATGGAAGATATGTGTTTAAGAAATACGGAATAAAAATAAATAAAAATTAAATTAAAAATAAAAATTATGATATTAAGAGTCGAAAGAAAATAAGCGTGCACATTGATTAAAATACAAAAAAAGTTAACGAATTTCATTACTTAGGTAGCAAAATCATGTGACGGGAGATGCGGGAAAGATATTAAAAGCAAGTACAACAAACAAGGGTATAAACATAAATCTGAGGAAAAAATTTTAACCTTATTTGTTTGGAATAAGGGCGCGTTAGATGCATTCGAAGTGTGATGTTACAGGAGAATAATGAAAATACGGTGGATAGATAAACTAACGAACGACGAAGTCTTAAAGAAAATTGGAGAAGAACATTTTTTGTTTTTTTATTGTAATACAATCTTATCCATGAGATAAATAAGTATTAATTATAAAATAGAGCCCATAACTTTAGATATTTATATATATATGTACAGTTACATACATATATAAACTAATAAGTCGTGCGATATTATTCGCTAAAGGCGTATTAAATCTAACTATTATAAATCATGTGGTTTTGTTCGTTGAAGGCGTCTTAATTCACAATTCCGATTGATTAAATCTGATGCTTCAGGATTTGGATGTTGGTGAAGTCGGTTTGTATGTTTCTTTGCGAAGCAGCGAATTACATCGTCGACGGAATGTTTAAGTCCGAATGTATGTCACGATTTCGTTGGTACCAGTGAGCCGCTTTTGAGCTCGCTGAATAATCAAACGATTGCTCTGCTTTGTACAGCCCCATAGCTGGGTATGTCCAGATCGGCTTAATCAGCTGGTTATATATTAAAACTTTGTTAAATAAACTCGAGTTTTGAATACCGCCCTAACACCCGGTCTATTTCCCGTAACTTATGAGAAATTTATCTTCTTTTCATCTTGACATGCACCTTCCAGTTCAGACGTGAGTCTAGATGCACGCCAAGGTACTTGGCTGAATCTGCCTTGGGGACTGCAATGCCATCAATATATACCGGTAAACAGGTATATCGAAAAGAACATTATGGAAAACAATAATAAAACGAAGGATGAATTTGATTGGGCATATTCTAATGCTCGATAGACTGCAAAAGATAATTATAGAAGGAATAATGGATGAAAACGTTGAAAGGGAAGACCTAGAAAACAATATTTGCAATAGAAGACACTGGTAGCACCGGATATGCGGATATCAAAGCAAACCGTCTGAAAATTAATAAAAATACGTATAAAAATTCCGTAACATTATTTAAGTCTATCGTTATTTCTAGATATACGTATTGTAGCTCTATATTTATACATCGGATATCTCGTTATATATAATCCTATTCTAAATAAACTTAAGTTAAATAATGAGTATTGTATAAACGTTAAATTAAATATATACGTAATTAATTAATTAAAAATTTCCAACAGCGATGGTATCTTCATAATAACGCTCTACTTTATCAGTTAATACCGAACCTATCTGAAATATTAGCCACTAAAAATATCAAATGCAACTGAAAAGGCTAATAATAGATGCTCTAGAATGGCATCGGAGATTCATCCCGCAGAAAATACCCCTCTTAGCTGATAGAACTCACACTTGATTACCCTATATACTGATCTTATTATACCTAACTTTCTCTTCAAATATTTGTCACAAGTGTTTTTTTTTTTTTTAAAGATCGATATTAACACTACATGTTTTTCTTTCTTACCTCGACCGGGAAGTTACTTCCAAATGAATAGTATATTTTTATTAATCATCGCTAATTTATAGCCAGATCACTTGTTAGTTTTTACAGATGGTTAAAAAATACCGTATCTCAACTTACTGGAGCAGCATTTTATACTCCTCACCTAAATTACATCAAACTGTTTCGGTTCCCGAAATTTTGTAGGATGTTTACATCAGCGGCTTCCGCCATCCTCAAAGCCATTCAGTCCAATCTAATGAGATATAGTGAAAAATATTAATCGCAAGGGACTCTATTAGTTTTCTTAAAGTCATGAAGGAACTTCTACCATAGGGACTAAACCATTGTAGACAATTTATTTTATTTATTCGATAACCATTTCTTTTGTATTTTTAGTTCCAGCCAATGAGAATATCCAGGGAAATTAAGTATGCGATCGGATTGCTAAATTTTTAGCATAGGTATTCTCATTCCGAGGATTCTTTCCTCCTGTTTAGTTCGTGCAGATCGAGAAGTCTATGTTCTGTGAAAGACGACATAACTTTTATAAATCTATCCAACCTAATTTCCTTACCACATCCATTATTGCACTTACTCCTCATAAGAGCATCCCAGTTGGGCTTTTCTTTTCCATCGTGGTCAGACTTCGTCTAACCACAATTGCCTTCCTAGCTATTTGTACTCCATTAATATTACTCCCTTTGTATATTGTCCTGTGACGATAATCATGTGGTCTTGTAACTTATATAGTGGAGGTACAGGTGCCTTTATTAATAAAATTTTACAATTAAATATTTACCCATTTCACGGTTGCCTACTTATTCGCCCTGATTAACAACAGTATTTTCGCAGCTCTGACCACCGATGTGTATCTATATAAAATTAAGATCTACGTTGTTTTTTTTTTTTTTTGTAATCTTTTTGTTATCTTATGTGTGCTTTATTTATATTTATTTATTTATTTTTATTTATTTTTTTACACACACGTATATATACATACATGTAATCAATCATGAATTTTAACTAAACATCGTAAAAAAGGATAAAATTTAATCATACTGCGGCAAAGTGAATCTGCGTTCAATTCCCCACTTAGTAATTTACTTAATCTTGTTGTAATCCCCCATATGGCAATATTAAAATTATCGAAATTTTGGTACTTACAACTATGCCCGATTATTATAATATAATGATAATAATAAAAATACAAAAATCCGATTTTTTTTAAACGCAGATAAAAATTTGCCGCGATAATTTGTGAATTATTTTGCATTATGACAAAACTGGCTTCTAAACGTGCATTACAAGCCCTGTAACTTAATGGATACCGATGCCGATAATTTCGATGGTGGATTACAACAAGATTAAGTAAGCTTTTCTTTTTACCACAGTAGAAACATCTCCAAGTTGTTCCGCATACCGTATGCAAGCTCATCATTTTTTATGTAAATGTATGTCATATACGAGGCTGTTTCTTTTATTAGATTATATAAGAAAAAAAAATACTCACCGACTCCATGAGTGTTCTTTTACAACTATCTAGACTCCCGGAATTTTCAATGAGTATATTGTGGCTTTGGCAACTTCACAAGCGTGGAACTAAGGTGAAGTTTAAGTTGGTCCCTGCCCATTGTGGCGTCCGTGAAAATGAGGTTGCGGATGCGATTACTCGATCGGATCTAATTCCGGCTATTGAGAAGCACGTTAAACTACAATGGAGACAGTTAATAACGGAGCTTAAGGAAATGTTTTTCAATCATATTTCGAATTTCAAAGCCTGTTAAAAGGTAAAAAATACGCCACTATCTAAAAGACAATACCAAAAGAGTCCTGGTTTAAACATGCGGTCTCCATAAAGATTTTGTATCTGTGTTTGTTAGACTAAGGAGTGGTCATAACTGTTCATCGAGTCATCTTGCCGAATTGGAGATCGTCAGAATGGGAGTTTGTGAGATACGTCATATCGAAGATAGCATCGAACATCAGATCTGGTCCTGCCCAAAATACCAAAATAGAAACAGCTTTATTTCTGAACTTATATCGACAAGGAATTCGCTTCCAATACAACTTGGAGAACTTATGGTGGATCCTATCTCTTTGGATGCGCGTAAACAAGCCACTTAAACTGGTCAAAGGTTGAAAGTGCGTATTGAACGCAGATTCACTTTGTCGCAGTATAATTAAATTTTATAATTTTTTACAATGTTTAGTTATAATTCATGATTGATTACATGTATGTATATATACGTGTGGGTAAAAAAATAAATAAAAAAAAATAAAATAAATATAAATATACAAATAAATAATAAAAGAATTAATTAAAGTATGAATGTGTGTGTGTAGGTAAGTAATAAAAAAATGGTAAATGTGTGCGTAATACTATTTAATTAAGTATTACGTTTAGTCATTAATTCGTTTTCACAAATTGAAGCGTATTGAACGAATTATTTATAATTAGAAATAAGGCACTGTAAATGGTGACTACCATTAAAGTAGTATCGTACGAAAGTAAATTTGTTTGTCATTATTAAATTTAGCAATATTTCATGGAGTCTTAAAGAAATTATTAGTTTCATAATTTTACTGAAGTAATAGAAACGAATCTTCAACAAGCCTCAGAGGCAAATTAGTTTGTTATTAATAATTTTAAGGGTACTTCATTAAATCCTTGAGAAATTATTACTTTTAGTGATTTCATTAATGCAACATAGACAAGTTTCCAATAAATTAATTGGCCAAATATTCTCAACTAAATATTCATTATTTATACGATTCGGTATCTATGTGCAGTCTCTGAATACCACTGGTTCGGAGAATGTCTTTTAAATGTTGTGGAAATTGCAGTTACGGGATTTATTAATTATCTTAAAACGTTTATATATATATATATATATATATATATATATATATATATATATATATATATATATATATATATATATATATATATATACATTTAGATTCAGATTTAGATATGTAAAAAATATTTTTTTACAAGCCATCATTAATATACTAATGTCATCTGGGAACTCAAACATACATTACGACTTCCTTTACTTCCTTTATATACACAGTGCCTAGTGAAAACGATAAACAAAATAGAATTTGTGTTTGACTTCGAATTTATACTAGATGTACTATTTAAATAAACATTGATGCTTATTACTTATATACATTGCAGAGGAGGTGTTGGCAGCAGTTTTAAATATATATATATATATATGTATGTATGTATGTATAAAATTAATTTACGAGTATATATGTATCCATTTATTTATACGTAAATACATGTATACATATATATATATACGTTGATGTGTGTGTGTGTCGAGTAGTCATTTATTCCGGTGTAAAGTTGTTTTCAATTTCGACTGTACTATGCATGGCGATGCGCTGACGAAATTATTCTATTTTAGGTCGCCTGAATCGAGCGGTTACGAAATTTACATTGGGGTTGAGCTTTATGTTACCTTGCCGAAAAAAGCCTAACTTTATTTATAAAAGCTCTACACTACACACCGCACGTCAGAGCCTTACAAAAGGAAGAGTTTACTTTCATTTATCATTTTCTAATTAACAATTCAAAGCTGAGAAATATATTTTCTCACATATATAATATATATATATACATGTTATCGTCGAGTTCCTTTAGCTATGTACGTCACGGCGAAGGGTGTGATTTCGTTTCATAAAGCGTGTTTAAGCGGTATGCATACCATCCCTACGATGCTAGTAATACATCTACTCTTCTACACGAGGTTACTTTTTTTCCTGGAAGTTTAGAATTTCGACGGAGATTCCGAATTTAAGCTTTCCTGTATTTTAGTTTCGTCCTTGTTAACATTTATACGTTTTATCAGATGCAACGATAATATATTTGAAACGAAATTTATTTCAATTGCTTAATGAGAAATCGGTGGTACGCTATTTCGTATTATTGAAAATGAGTAACCCCCGTATTATTGAGCAAATTTTAGTAACAATTTTGCCAACAAAGAATTTGCTAAAAAAAAAAAACTTAAATTACTTTCATAATATCCCCGTGAAAATTAAATTATCAACGTTTCGCGGTATGTAACGAATATCTCTATTCGAAGAAGTAAACAATGATCGCCGTTTACGAAAGATGGTACACGGTAAACGAATTACCGGATGACAAAGATCTCAGACAGGTCATCGAGTTCTAATCTGAAATATTAATTCGCGCGTATAATGGGAGATTCAAATCTATAACGCGGTAGGTTTCTTACGTAATGTAATTTAATGTCCTTGGCTGTACGGGACAGACTGATTACTTTAAATTATACGAGTTACTTTTTATTCAGTGTCACGTAAAGTTGACACCTATAACGATGTACGATGATCTGGTGATTACTTTTTAATTTTTACATCATTCTCTCAATCACCTAGATTTATCCCCGGTCAATCGAATCCTATTATCCGGATCAGCGAAATAAATTAGAACGCTACGTTTTAACATATTACTTTTTATAGCCTAGCTTCATATCGAAAATTTCGAAGTTTCTCTTTTGTAGGTGTCAGTCGTAAAAGGTTAATGGGCAGTAAATTAACCTATATAGAAGCCCTGCGCTGCTTGCTGCTTACTTTTCTAAACCCCCATCCAAAAAAAAAAAAAACGACCTCTCTTTCTTCGGCAAAAATTATTATTAAAATATTTTCCATTTAGGCGGAAGTATCATCGGCAATCGTACAACTATTAAATTCTATTTATAGACCAGCATAAATTTTCTCACACCCTCTAAATTCGCTTTCCTCGTCGCCTAATACCGTTAACGCGTCGTCGTATGCTTTGTGCTCGTTCTGTCCTGAATTCGTAAATATCGCAACGACCAACGTTCCGCTCGTAAATACGATCGTACGATACGTTTCAATTTCTATTCCGTTATCGATAACACTTTCCTTAAAGCGTCCGATTTATTAATAGACTTTTTAATTTAATCGCTCTAGAGCTGTAATAATCTAGAATGCTAAAAGCGGCGATTTAAATTAACGAATCGAGCACTATTTAGAAAAAAAAACATTTCGTACAGAACTCTAGTTCGTGTCCGTTCGCGAATGTTCGAAATGTCTGGAATGTACGCTCTTATAAAATGTTACATGTCGCAACACTACGCGGTACATTATGGCGATGCGTATAATTTGAGTTAACAGCCGCCTAAGACGAATATTATGTAAACAGTTAAACATCGAACAAGAAATAAAATTAATTACGTCACATAGAGAAACATATTGAATTAAAATTCCATTTTCTTGGATTATATTTACCTTCGAAGTTCTTATTATTCAATTCTTTTAAATCCCTCGTCACTAACACACCCAGCTTGTAGTTCGAAAAAGGGACCCGGCAAATTCGTAAATTATTCCGTAATCTGGACTTATTTACATATTTAACGGCAATAATCGGTGTATAGGTGCTCCGTTATCGCGAATGTTTCTGACGTTTAAGTACACATACACCGACGCACACATGAATATACATATATAATATATGACGTGTGTATATATATTTAATGGTTGTGACTCTGATATATAAGTGTACACACAAATTTATATATATATATATATATATATATATATATATATATATATATATGTACTTGTACGACGCACTCGCGTTTACTCGCATTTGTTGATTAAGTTTGGTTGTTGAGAATGGAGGGCTGGATCGCCGAAGAAGATTAAATTTCAAACGCGAAATAAACGAAGGATACTGAAACCAACGCCAAAGATCCGACGCTAAGTAAACGTTTAATTATCTAGTCCGAAGGTATTATTATCATCATCGTCACTATCCATCGTGTAAATTTTGTAAAATTTACTTTTTCTCCTTCTTTCACACGTGTTAAAGTAGACGGATAGTCTCTCTAGAAAGGTTTTGTACACGCAAAGCAAGCTCGAATTTTCTGATAAATTTATTTAAAACTTCCGTTAGACTGTAAGTAACTACGCGCGCTAAATTAGACGGTTAATAAAATTTTACAACTTACAGAAATGTTTTATCACTAGACGAACTAGTTTACGTGTTCTTTTTTAATAATCACTTAAATGATAATAATAATAATAATAATTCATCATCGTCGTCGTGAAAAATCATGTGCCTCGTGACGTAGGGAAGAACTGAAACTTAAAGTCGTTTTCCCGAAAAGACATTTATTTAAACAATTGAAGATTTCGTACAAATTTCACAAAGAAACGCGCTACTCTCTGCCATGCTTAACAATGTTTTCGTTCTCAAATCTGCGTCGTACATACATCTTCCGTTCAGCGAAGATTTCAACGAAATAACGGATAGCGGTACGCGCATGCGCAAAAGAAAGAATACAAACAAGTAAAAAATATTATTTTACAATTTCTGAACGTGTTTGTAAGTATGTATGTAAACTTAATGTACACGTATATGAATATAGCATGCTGGAAAGAGTGAAGGAGCCCGACTACACATAGGTCTACCTATCTGTCTATATGTATAAGCCTTTGGCTTGCTCGCTCACTCGTTTTACTGGGTTATCTCCCCATATATAACGCACCAATAGAAATTTCACTTCAATAATAATAATAATCGTAATAATAATAATAATAATAATAATAATAATAATAATAATAATAATAATAATAAAAATAAAATTATAATTCAATTTATCATTCTATACAGACGCTATACAAGCTCGATACAAAATGATGTATATAAAAAGAAAATATTAACAATAAAATAATATAAAAAAAGAAATCTTTTTGAGTAACAACCGACTAGCGTTTAATATATATATTTATGTATATATATATATATATATATATAAACACACATATATATATATATATGTATATATAGAGCGGCGCAATCAAGGAGGGGGCTAAGGGGCTAATTCAACCCGCCAAAAATCTTAATTATCACAAAAAATATGTGCTATAAGCACGTGTACATGTATTATGTTCTTTAACATTCTGCGTTGAGAGTTTCAAGGACAGATGACCGAATATTTCTCTCGATTTCGACGAATTCTACAACAGAATCTACAGAAGTAGCTCAAGTGAGTACTAATTCAATGGATATATCTTTGTTTATAAATCGAAGTTTGACCGATGAAGAAAAATTTAATATCTCGAAAAATGTGTGGATGCCTTCATCAAATTTTGAATTACCTGAAAAAAAAATGAAAATAAACAACTATTCCAATTTGCTTCGTTGATTTAACTTACTCTAAAATTGAAAATAGCTGTTATTGCTTGAACTGCGCATTATTCGCTCCACCAGAAGTTGGTCAATTAAACCTATCATCGATACAATTATTTTACGAGGAAGACGGGGACTTGCATTGCGTGGTCGTCGAGATCACGGAGAGTTTTACTTGGATAATCCGCCTATAGAAAATGAGGGTACGAATCAAAGCTGTCGATCAAGCATTAAAAACACACCTCGAGACATGGGGTTCTACCTACCTAGGTTGGAAAATCAAAAATTAAATTATAGAAGCATAAAATAATCAAACAAAAACTTGAAATCAACGATGCAAAATTCTTTACTATTTTAGCCGATGAAACTCAAGATATTTCAATAACTGAACAATTTTCGCTTTGTTTTCGGCATGTAAAGTACAAAGAAGGTAATTACAAAATTTGCGATAATTTTTTAAATTTCAAAAACTCGAAAGGCAACTGGTAGAAACACGGCGAATACAATTTTGGCAAATGTTAATCGATGCTCATAATATGCGCGGCGAAGGATACGACGGAACATACGAGTGGTAGGCTGAATCCAGCTATTATATCAGAACCGTATCCTACTGCGATATATATCCATTGCACGTCACATAGTCTGAACCTTGCGAGATCTCCGATGCTACCGCAATGCCACAAATTCGTAATTGTTTTGGTATCGTTCAAAGAGTGACCGGTTTTTTCTTGAACATTCCAAAACGTAAAAATGTTTTAATTCGAAATGTAGAACAATTAACAACTGATCGTACTAAACAAAGATAATTGAAGAAGTTATAGACGGGTATGCATGATGCTATTTTTATTTTTGTTCAGCTTTTTCACAGAATAATTGCTTCTCTCCGAGAAATTTCGAATTGGGACGATAGAAATTGTTCAACCGATGCCTATATTTTCTGCAATTCTATGCAACGAACTGCTGATATGTAATCGTAAGTATCTGTGCGTAAGCACGTATATATTATAATCGAAAAATTCGTAAACTAATTATATATATATATATATATATATATATATTTTATATTTTGTTTTTAATGCGTGTCGAACAAAATAGTTAACATACATAATATATTTAAAGTAATGTAAATAGACGAATGTGTAACGATAGATTCAAATGTTGAACCATTTAAAATTTACTCGCGACTTATTAAATAACGCGTACGAGTTGAAATCGTAATAGAAGCGAATAAAACGAATAAAATACGTACTTGAAATATTAATAATTCCGTTTAACTCGATTCATTCGAAATATTTGGTGACTTGTGAGAGTCACTCGTTTGAATCATCGATTCAACTCTATTCAACGACCAATTAACATATTTTACACTATAATAAAAAATGTTCAATAAACCCCTATTACATTTACATAAATATATAATTAAAAATTCTGGCAGTGACTTTTATGCTGCTGTTGCGCACTTTAACGCTCGATTAGTTATGTACTTTTATAGCGCGCGACTAGCTAAGGGTTGAATTTGCACTAAAACCAAAAAAAGAAAAATTTTTATTCTCTGTGAACTATACTCGATCTCGAAATTGTTCGCTTTCAATTTCGTTTTAACTTATTTGTAGACGTAATTTTATTTTCCGCACCTTTATACCTTGGGTAATCCATTCGAAATTTCAAAAGATGGAATAAATCTCGGGCCAGCCAATCCGTCGAAGTGTAAATAAAATATCTAAAAGATTGGGGGGGGGATATTTTTTCCGAGTAAGTTGATTCGTTAAAATTTTTTCCTTAGTAGAACCGCTCGAGCGTTATAAGTTGGTTCGACGAATTTCTATTACCGTTTGTTGCTTTCTTTTCACACACACATACATATATATATATATATATATATATACATATAGCTGTGTATAATAAGTTCGATATACTTGTAACGTACGAATAATTTCTTCCGATTCGTTTGATCCGGATATGGAAATTGTATTATTGGGCGAAGACTCCATTTCATACTTTACGCAACATAAAATTTCGGAGGTAACATTCGAATTATAATAAACATAATTCCTCAACTTAAAAAAAGAAATATAAATTTGAAAATAAATTTCGTCAGATATTCAAGCTTGCATTCGTACAAATTTAAGACTACTTCTACTTTATAGTAAGTTATAATAACAATAATTAAAAATTTAAAATTCTAATTCAAATTTATTTCAAGTAAATAGTATGTGATTTAGAGTTATTTAGATACACAAAATAGACGCCTATACGCGAATGACAAAATATAATCTTCTGTTTACTCACGTCACAAATCGCATACATTCGTATACATACGAACTTGAATTTATAACGCGATATTTTTATAAGATAAACATATAAATACGATTAAACTGAACAAAAACTTATAAAAACCGCAAATAAGGCCCCTATTATACGAAGTCTCCGTGAATTCTATCAATTCAAATAATAATTAAAGAACATACGATACAAGGAGACTCGTAGTCGTACGAATATCGTGAGATTTAATTATTGCAAACGAAAGTAGTCGGTCAAAAGATACTTAATAGCGATAATATATCAATCGTATACGTACTTCTATTTCAGTACAAAATCTACCGAAATTATTGCAAATCGACTAATAAATAAAGAAGACGAATTAACTTTTAAACAATCACGGTCGACATCCATATATATTTTAACGATTTTTTCTCTATATAAATCGTGTCAATGTTTTTTTTTTTTAACTACGAATTTCCTCGCTCATGCTGGTTCCGTTGGACAGACTGGTAAAAGCATCGACCAATAACGTCTGTAGTGGCTTGGCATCGGTGTCCTGAGGGTAGCGGAATATAATTGAATAAGTTTTAAATTTTATTCAAAACGGATAGATACAGCTACGAAATCGTTCGAGAAGCAACCGAAATTTTTAAGCACCCAAATTTCGAAAGAAGGAACGTTTACCGGTTAAATTCTACTCGGTTCCCGGTTATCGAGAGAAAATGTACAGGTTAAAATAAAAACAACCAGCTAGTTTAGTAAAAACAACGGTATCCGGCGAAATAATAAGGACGAAAGCGTAAACGGATGCGCTTCACACCGCAGGGCACTTGTTCGTGACAAAATCTGGACGAGATTAAGTCTTTGCGTTCTTCTAAGCTTAATTCTATAAATATTCAAAACCGCACTCAGTTTGAAAATATGCAAAATCGTAATCGTTCTCGAAACGTGACATACCGAAATAATTAACTTCGTTTTTACCGAAAAAAAAAAAACATAAATAAATCAATATATAAATTAATAATTAAAAATAAACGAATAATAATATAATCAAATCATTTCAAATCAAAATCAGATCATTTTTATTGACCAAAAACGTAGAGATAATACAATAAATAATAATACACGCTGCAAATGCGCGAAACCGCGCGAGTAGCAGCGAACAAAAAAAACCCTGATGTCCTAAAATTACATTTAAGAATAACTTAAAGAAATAGAAAACTAAAAATCGAATTCCACTCCGAATAATAAGCGCTAATAATCAACAGCTATTATCATAACGAATTACTTCACATAAACATATATGTATATATATATATATATATATATATATATATATATATATACAGAGTATCGATTACAACTACGCATATTAAATATAAGTCTACAATTAATTACTAAATAAAGTTTCGATAAATAACACATTTCCATTAAAAATAACTTTAAATAAAATAAAATACAGGCGTACGCATAATGAGATTTACATATGAGTTCAAAATCATTATAAGAGTATAAAACACATACACATATGGCCTGGAGGGAGGCTCATCTAATTCCGTTATTAAAACAAAAATTCCTTAGACCCTGCTAGCTACAGACCCATCTCCCTCACAAATAGTCTTTGCAAATGACTCGAAAAAATTATTAACAGCAGACTGCTTAACTAGAAAAACTTGAATTACTAGATCCATTAGAATTCGGTTTTAGAAAGAAAAGAAGCACACAGGATCTGTTAACCAAACTAATAACCGATATACAGGATAACTTAATTCAAAACAAAACTACTACACTAGTCAGCTTTGATTTGGAAAAAACTTTCGACAAAGTGTGGAAACATGAAATATTATTAAACATGCATCGATGGGGATTAAACATACCCATCTTTATTAAAAAATTTTTACATCATAGAAAATTTCGATTCAAACTGAATAATTACGTGTCGCAAATTAAAATCCAAGAAAATGATACTCCCCAAGGGTCAGTAATTAGTCCAACTTTATTTATAATAATAATAATAGCTGTTGCAAATATGAAAACAACACATATCCTCCCCAGTTAAATATTGTATCTATGCCGATGATCTTTCGATATACTACTCGCATATTGAATCGAAATATATAGAATTTCTGCTCCAAAATACTATAAATGGAATAAATAATTGAGCCACATCTAAAGGCCTCACCTTTTCTATTACTAAAACTAAATTACATTTAGCACAAAACATAATTTAAGAATTCCTTTCTTACAAATCGAATCAATACCGATTGAAAATACAGATAACACTTATTAGGACTAACATTAAAAGGGAAAATTTTCCCGTTATTACTGATTGAATAAAAATAAGCGGTTGTATGAAGAAATTTTTGTTCTTTTTAATTAGATTAATGGATATTTTATAAAATCCGAAGGAAGACTTACTTGGTAATATTTGGATCGAGTGTAGTATGTCATCATTCGAGAATTCCACAAATTCCAACGAGCTAGTAGTTGTATGAATCGCTGATGTGATGCTTGCAGGTTGTACTTCATTGAGGAGGGTTGCGGTTATTTAATAGATTTATTAGAGACTCATGAAAGTATTCGTACTCCAGCGATTAATTTTTCATTCCCTTGTATCTTTACCACTCGTTCGTTCTACCACTCACACGGTTTATAATAGTCCAATAACTTTTTGATTATGTTTACAGGCATTGCTTTGCTTTCCTTATTGATTTTTGTACATTTTTGGATCCTATTTTATATCTTCCGCCTATGTCCGGTTGAGTTGGAGATTAATTAATAATTTATATAACTTATGATTTTCTCGCGTTAAATGAATAATCTCATCGCTGATCTGATCTTGTGCGAATTACTTTACCTTCCTTGGGTGATCTACATAAATCTATAACGTCACCGATATTAAGGATCAAACATTCAAATTTTTAATCTACAGTACCTTTACTCTTATATAGTAAAATAATAACTACACCTATCGGTGAATGTAGATAAAGAAGTGGAACAGCTTGAAATGAACGAAACCGAAATAACAGCACGAAAAATTTAAGGAGCGAAGAAAATGCAATAACAAAGAAATGTACCGATATATCGAATAATATATCGTAAATACAATGAAAAAGGACGTTGAAGATTAGGGTATTACAGTCGTTTGAAAAGTGAACGAAGACAAAACTCGTAACAACAAGAACTTCAGAAGAGCATTTTGACGAATACGCTGAAAAACAAGTCTGCTCCGAGAGAATTTATTATAGATCTCGAGAAAATTAACGTCGACGAAGATGGAATTACGAATATAGAAATATGTTTAGCGATAAAATACGTGCATTTCGCCGTTTTGAAGAAAGTGGGATTAAGAAAGTCGGTTTGCCAATTGGACGGATGGAAAAATGAAGAAATTCTCCGGATTTCCGAAGGAAGACAAAATAAATAGACAGAGCGAAGGTATCGCACGCGATCTGTACTGGACCGATTCTAAGATATAAGAAGCAAACCAACAAATGATACTTATTATAATTAAATAATAAACCTTTCTTAACGCCGAAATGTATTCTTATTAGGAATGACGGGGTTGCATGACGTTATACGATAATTTATGCCGACAGCTAGTAACTCAGGACGTGGAGGAAATATCTACATCTTGAATAACTTTAACTCGAACAGACACTACGTTGGTACGTAAGCACGCAGTTGAAAAACTTTTGTAAGGGGTTATATACATATATATATATATATATATATATATAATATATGTAGTGTGTTCGATGGAATAGGTTGCAATAGAACCGGCCTCTATATACAATTCAGTTTGGTTTACTCTACTACTCGCCAGAAGTTCGGTAATACTAACTCGTCCGTCATTGAAGAAAAAAAGTTTCGCAAGGTAAACACAATGGACGATAGAAAAATCATAGAAGTACTTCTTTTTTGAAGAGATCAATTGACGGTTGAAAGAAAGTCGAAACTCGTTGTCGTTCGGGTAATGGCCCAAAGTTTATCTTTACTAAAGATTTCTTCGAGGATGTTTGTTATACGAAATGACTAGTTTTTCCTACTAAAGTACCTATATATATATATATATATATATATATATATATATATATATATATATATATATATATATATATATATATATATATATATATATATATATATATATATATATATATATATATATTACAAAGCGACAAAATAGACGAAAGGCGACCATGTGTAGTGCAAAACACGAAACAGACATTACCGAAGACGGACCCGGGAGGGGTGAAACTTTATTTGGGCACTAAAGAATTTAGGGGAAAGGGATTTACGATTCTCATCGCGCTGGTTCGAATTAAATTAAGACATAGTCAATGTACATATTACAAAGAGTTCACTTAGCACGAACTTCTAGACAAGAAAGGATTGTTTTCCATACATTTCGGTTGAAGCAGATCGAGCGTGGTAGTGGTGAGGCATTTACATCACTCTTTTAAGCCTGAAATAATCATGCAGCAATTGCAATATCTCGGTTTTAGTGCTCGAAACGTTCATAATATACAGCAATTTCAAAAACTAAAAAACCCCTTCCACTGTTTTCTTTAGATCTTGAACGGACGAATAATTGTAAACAATTTTTTTACTTTAAATTTTCAATTAAAAAGCTTCGATACCACAATGTCATAAAACAACGGGGTCATGCAAAAGCGTATTGTACTAGAGTGTCAGTTTGTGTAAAATGTGGAGAAGGGCATTTAACTTATAAATGCACTAAATACCCAAACCTACCAGCAACATGAGGACTGTGAGGTGGATCGCATCCAGCGATTATAGAGGGTACGAAGTATATTTGTTATTGGCTTAAAATAAAACGTACGTGAGCAATCAAATGAAAAATTCAACCGTAGGAAATTATAGACAACAAGTTCTAAGTTACTCTCAAGTCACTAAACATAATCTCGGTGGTGAACAAGTCAATATGGATAAACAAACAACCGTACCATAAATCCAAAAAAAAAATTTATACTAACGATTCCATGAAAAAACTGAAACTAGTAAACAACCAATTTCAACCTCGACTGAACAATTAATGATATTTCGAAAAAAACAGCGTGGTTCTGTCTATGCTCACCACGTTAATTAAAATGGTGAAATAATGCGCTCCTATTTAAGGACAGCTTTGTGGAATGCTAATAGTTTGAAGAATCATAAAGAGTCGAGGTTGAATTATTTTTAAATTCGAACGCCATAGAGGTTATGCTCCTTGTCGAAACTTATCTTACAGACAACGATTATTTAAAAATTAATAATTACATCACATGAGCCCAGGGTGGTTCGTCTATACTGGTTAAGACAAATATACAACATCATGAACTCACACATTTCAGGGAGGAGTATCTCTGCAAAGGATCAAAACTTACAGACAACAAGCCGTCAACTTGTAGTATTTTAGTAATTATATTCACTCTTTAGACAACAAATTTCGGTCAGGTGCAGACTGGAGCTCTAAGAATACAACGTGGGGTTCCAGGATCAGTACAGCCAGAGGGCGTGTGCTGAAGCAAGCACTGGAGCGTAATAATGCTAATTATATATCAACTGCCGAACCAATATATTAGCCAACTGATAAAAATAAGTTACCCGATCTTTTAGATTTCTTCGTTACTAAAGGAATTTCGTCTTTATACTGATATAAAATCCTGGTTCGATCCGATCGCTCCGCAATTATTCTAATTTTTTGAATTCTGTGATACATAACGAGGAACCTATTCGTCTGTATAATCACGAAACAGACTGGGAATCGTTCAGTGAATACCTTGACACTAAGTTCAATCTTTCCGGTGATGTCGATCGTGCTGTACCGTCACGAGAAATTCAAACTGCGGCAATACTAAGTACTCCGACAATCAGACGAACTAAATATGATAACCTTCTGTACTTAAAAAACTTGTGAAAGAAAAAAGAACACTCGGATGGAAATACAATTACTAGCGATAACAGCGAAATCGATAATTTCTTAAAGATTCCTGTTCAGTACTTTCACTGGATCAAGTCAACTTCGTCACAAATGCCTACTGAAAACGCTTAAAAGAAAAAAGATTTGATTTATTAACCGCCGAATTATTCTTAAAACTTCCGAGGAATGCTATATTACATGCAACGCGGTATTTACACTACTTTCTGAAACAGTTGCGGAAATTATTATGGTTCTGAAACCAGGTAAAGATCTCCACTCTGTCTCCTCGTACCGCCCGATTTCCACGTTGCCATCGAAGGTTATGGAGAAGTTAATACTAAGTAAATTACTAACGTATATCCGTTGAAATAATATTATACCGGGCCATCAGTTCGGGTTTTTACAACACTCCGCAATTGATCAGCTGCATATAGTTAGTATAATTAAAAATAATTTGGAAACTAAAAAAAACCTGTACAGCATTCTTTCTGGATGTTCAACAGGCATTTGATAAGGTCCGGCATGTTGGCTAGATAAGTTGAAGCTACTACTTCAGCAGACCTCTGTTAGAATCATGTTAATGAAAGATATTTCCACGTATGATCACGCGTTATCTGAGTTGTATCCCGTCTATGGGGGTTTCCCTCAAAATACTTGAACCCGTTGTATTTAATTTACACAGCCGATTTTCCTATATCTAATAATGTTCATTTGTGAACAAAACGATGATGAATATGGAGCATACTACTATATGAAATGAGAGCCCGGATGATCAAAAAATCAATGCTAAATAGATTAAGATCACATTTCAGATGTGGCTATACTGTCGAATGGTAAAGATTCCGTGGATGGATAAAGTATCAAATGCGAAAATACTAAACCGACTAAATAAAGGGTCAGAGTTAGAAAGAACTATTAAGAAAAGAAGAATAGCTTACTTCGGGCACATCTTGAAGAACAACAGATATGAAACCACTGATAATTGAAGAAAACATGAGGAAGGAAGGAGAAGGAAAACATAGTTGGATAATGCAGAAGAGTGGACAGGACCTAACACAGAAATCTTATTACGGAAGTAAGCCAACAGAATGGAAGCCAGAGAAATAATTGCCAACATCCATTGAGGTATCGGAAGAAGTGCTCCTGTAGCCGCATTACTTGTTTCTTCCGATATCGATCCAAATACAGCGAGTAATAATCTTCAGACAGCATTCGCTAGAATTGAAAACTGGTTTAACAAATGCAACATAAAAGTCAATGAGAACAAATCTGTAAAAATATTGTTTACTAACAGAGAAGTAGTATCTACTTCTGTTAGAGTAACGCAGGAATATCAATTAGAACAAGCGTGAAATAACTGAGTTACACTTGGATAGCAGACTAACATCGAAATTATATTCAAATGAAGAGGAACGAACTAGATGCACGCATTAAAAAACTATTCTGATTAACGAAGAGAAATAGTGTGTTGTCTATTGACAAAAACCGTCTTAAGGCCTGTCTGGACATACGGGTGCAGCTATGGAGCTAAGTAAAGTCGTCCAAATTTCAGAACTATACAGACCGTCAAGTATAAAATTTTTCAGTTGATAACAAATGCGTCTTGGTATGTAGCGAACCAGATCATTCACCATGATCTAAAAATTTCTTATGTATACTAGGTCATTAAACAATATGCACAAAGCCACGCTGTGAGGCTGAAAAATCGTCCAAATGCACTTGCATCAGTGCTGTTGGACACGGCCGGCGATATAATACGCTTAAGACGTTATAAACCCCTGGACCTAGTCTGAGGTCGGTGTTTCCCAATGGCTACTATACCCTTCCTATTGAGCTCTTCTCCTAAATGCTGCTAAATGATTTTGTTGGTCATCTTTCAGTAAATTTTATGTATATATATATATATATATATAAAGTCCTTATCCAGATATAAACCCTCGTTCTAATGTCAACGAATAAACTAAGATACTTCTATGTTCATTATACACTCTGTTATTTTTAAGAGGGATCTTTTTTTTTTGTATTACTTTTAATATAAAACATAAAAATACAAAATGATTTTTTTATTATGCTTTTGTTTCTTTTTATTTCTACGAAGTATCAAATATCCGTTTAATTTGCTAATCGCCGGGTACGATTTAATTCGGACATAATTGCTCCACCGAGTATTGACGGTGCCAAGTAATTAACCGATAGACAGTATCCTATTATTTAACGTAAAAAACAAATAAGACACACACATAATAGACGCATATAGCCGTGTGAATGTATATTACTTATGTGTGCCTTTTGATATTTGTTCGCTCGTTTGCGTTAAATAACGTGGTTTACGATGTCTGTATATTTATGTATTAATTCCCATAATTTAACGAAAACAAACAGCGAATGTAATGACACAAGTGGGTATATGATATAGATAAGTGAATAGGTAATATTTCTAGACGGTGACGTGGAAGGACCGTGTATAGAGATACACGCTGTAATAAGCTCGTGAAAGATTCGTTTATATTACTATAAGGTGATTACCTAGACGTAGTACGATTAATTTAACTAAGTCGTCTTATAAATTCCAAAGCAAGGCGAACAACTTAATCAGCTTTCGGTCGCTTTATTTCGTTTAGGTAGCTGTAAATATCAAAAACGAAACAGATAACTATAAAGAGAGAACGACATATAGCGATTAAAAGAGACGGAAGATCACATCTTTAATAGCACCTACGTATATCATTTATTTCCTTAGTTTTATCGTCTTTTCGAAGCAGGCCGGAATAAATTTTCCGCTTTAAACTTCAATTTTCACACACACACACACATATATCATCATCATCATCTGGTGCAACAGACTGTGGAATGGTTTGCTCGTATGCTTGACTTTATACACTTATATCGGTTATTGGCCATACTTTTCATTTTCCGTTTACTAATCTGGTTCGATACTTGTCGCCTTTCATTGACGTGTTTCAAAACATCTTGATTCTTCGCTTTCTCCGTTCAGCTTAATGCGCTTCCGTAGCCCTATGGGCATCGTTCTGTTGGTTATTATTTTTATTATTTTCAGCATAGGCTGTTCCGCTAGCTATGGCAAGCCGTATGTCTTGGGAGCAACATCCATTGATCAGTAATGCTACTTCCCAGATATTTGAACGATAAGACCTGCTCTAAGTTTGTTGCGTCGATTACAATCTTCATTTGTTGCGGTGTTTCATTCCTATTGTCATTATTTTGTTTTTAGTATTAATCTGCATTCCATACTTTTTTGCTGATCCGTTCACTTTTCAGCATACATATATATATATATATATATATATATATATATATATATATATATATATATATATAGAAAAATCGTTTACCAGTGTCGAAGTATCTGGTTTTATTTCGTCGACTTCAAGAAACATACATCTCGAACGATAGTAATAAAGATCCAAAATTACCCGATAAACTTAATTTAGGACTGCATAATTTTTTTTAGGTATGATCGCTATTGCATTACTATGAGGAGCAATATTCGGTAGCTGAGAACACCGATGACGGGGGTTGAAGAAAAACTAAAAACAGGGAGCCTACCACCAAGCCTGATTTCAAAACATATATACACACAAGTATTTTATAGAAGTCGGAATATGGGGAAATTTTAGGATATGCGAAGAATATACAGCAGTCATCCCTCTCACTCGGTACATTTTTTAAAAATTTTTTTCTCATCGCACTGCTTAGAGAGAAACTTCTTACTGCTCTGTCTATACCGGACGTGCAATAATCCAGACACGTGTTCTTCGAATATCCTTCTTTAATACGTTCTGAGCTATAGCTTGAATTACCGTGCTCATCGTGTAACGGTTCCCCGTGCAATTCTCATCTCGACAATTTACACCTGTATCCAGATGTTGTCCGCCTTTATACGAGTTACTCCGCAGGTAAAGCCCCACATTCGGTTCTCTCAATTAAAAAAAAAAAAATTAAATAAATAAATACATATATTACGTGCATGTCAGAATGTGTTTGGCAACTGAACAAGCGCGAAACTAAGGTGAAATTTAAGTAGGTTCCTGCCTACTGTGGCGTTTGTGGAAATGAAATAGCGGATGCGATTACTCGATCGGATCTAATTCCGGCCATCGAGAAGCACGTTAAAATTAAATGGGGGACAGTTTATACTAAAGCCTCAATGTTTTACCATTCTTTTCAATCATATTTCGAATTCCAAAGCTTGTCAAAAATATCTTACTAATCAAAAGACAATTCCAAAAGAGCTCTGATTTAATCTCCGTAAAGATTTGGTCTCTGTGTTTGTTAGATAAAGAAGAGGTCATAATTGTACGCCTAGTAATTTTGCCAGGTTGTCATCAGAAGTCACGTTTGATGCAATATTGAAGATAACGTCGAACATCAGGTTTGGTCCGGTGTTAAATACAAAAATAGAGACAGCTTTCTGTCTGAATTTCCAGAAACAAGATGTACGCTACCAATACAACTTGAAGAACTTATTTTGGATCCTACCTCCTCGGATGCTCGTAAATTAAATTATTCTATTAAGGCTAATAGTATAAGTTTATAGTCCGAACAGTTCTCTTAAACTGGCCAAAATCAAATCTCTTATTTCACATTAATTTCCTCTGTAATATCGTACAACTAGATTCTTTTTTTTTTTGCATTTTATTTTTAATTTTGTTGCTTATTATTATTTTCTTTATTCTTTTTACGTCCATTTGAAAATGGCTTAATAGCCGAAAAGCTTTACGTGTTTTAATGTAAAATTTAGTGATTTTAACTACTTTGTAATTGTTTATTTATATATATATATATATATATATATATATATATATATATATATATATATATATACGCGTGTAGCAGACTGTGAAAAATGTGGTTACAGCCATTCACACGATTCGTTTCTAGGTGACCTAGATAACACCTTGAATTTATTAAACTTACTAGTTTTGCTTAAGCTAGTATAGTACATTGCCAACATAATAGAACAGGGTGAAAGTGTTGTTTACAGTAAACGAAAGTTTTGTTTAATTTAGCGAACAAAATGGCCAGCTTAATCCATCAGGCAAGTCGACCCACTACTACCCTTAAACTCGATAGTTCGACCACATTGCTACTCTTAAACTATAAGCTTCTACATTAGAAGAAGAAAAAAACCCACCAAATTCTTTCTTCCGTCTTTGTTTACCAAATACTAATGTGTTTAGAGTTGTGCTTACCACTAACGCTATATTAACGCTGTATTGGCGCCGTTACGAAATTTCTCTTCCAAGAGTTACTTCTTTATTCTCGTAAACCTCGATCGTATCCCGTAGGGAAAAACGGCCGCTAGTAAATACCGGACATTCTACCAAAAAATCGCCCCCCCCGATCTTGAGACTCCGTCGAAAATGTAATAAACGGGGACCTGTTTCGTGTACTTTTTGATTTTATTCGGCAATTAACTGGTATTTTCTTTTGCTCTGTTTGTAAACGGAACTTTTCCATTCGAAACGGAGTAATTAAATTTTGTTTTTCTCGCGTCGGTGCTCTTGTAGATCAACGTTTTGTATAATTAAAATTGCAAACAAACGTAAAGAAACATCGCACAACGTTAAGTTGTTGATTTGTAGCTGTCGTAGTAAATATGCCGGCGTATATATAAGAATTTTACACTTACAACTCGTATAGACGAGCTACAGTTAAACGATGAGAAAACATCGAACGAGCCGGATAAGATTTCAAAAGTTATTTATTTATAGTATTTATTTCACGCATTTATTTCTCCTATTTATTTATCGGATTTGTTTATATTATTTATTTACCGTATTCATTTATTTTATATATTTATCGTATTTTATTTGTTTTATTTATTTATTTTTATTTATCGTATTTATTTATTGTATTTGTTTATATGATTTATTTATTTTTATTTATCGTATCAATTTATTGTATTTATTCGTATTTATTTTGTCGTATTATCATTCATCGCACAATACAAATCTTGAAACAATCAAACTTTTCGCGTACAGGAACAGCAACGAAACGTATTTGCCTCTGAGGGGGTACTTGTATATGTACTCGGACCCCGGAAGGATCTGAACATCCATCCGGAATAGGACATGGCCACCAGATTATGGATAGTGGAATGGCCTACAGATATACAGGTTAGCTACGGATAACCAATAAATATTCGAGAACAAAGAGCGGCAACGAAAGAGGATGTATAAAAACGATGAACTTGTCTGTATTAAAAACCATACATACAACTGAAATCATGACGCGAGATGCGCTGCCATTAATTATGCACTTACTCCGTTAGCGGCCATTTTAGTACTAGCTATAGCTCATTTTAATCGGAACAACTGTAGTATGAACATTATCTGGCGACAACGGAATCCATTTAACCCGACAGATACAGTGAAACGTTCATTATTTGAAAGGCCCTCCACCTTCTCCGAGCGGACTTCCTCAACTTGGTACTAATTGTCCCTTTGTGTTTATAATGTCAACCGGTTCCTTAGACCTAGACAACATTCCAGTCAGTAATCTGGTGACGCAAGTGAGGAGTTGCGGAACCGTTAATTGTACCACCTAATCACCTTTCTTTGCTTCGGTAATGGTAATTAATGAAAATTATCTTTCGCGAAATCCTTACTTAGGATCACTGCCTCACAAACAACTAGAAGCATAATTGCGACTCGTCAGCGACTGGATGACATCATCTCGATGAATTTGTGGGCCCTGTATTGCATAGCGTAAACTTGATCTCCAATTTCAACCGCGATCCTATAAAGGAAGTACAGAAGATCTCGGCCGATAGACAAATTTCTGATGGAAGAAATATGTCCAGCTGTTCGCCGAAACACCAATAATTTGATCATACAGACAGAAGGCAATTTCCCTTGTTCAGTCTGCTCGGCGGGAAGTACCTTCAAGTATATCTACTCGTTCGATTAACAGATGACTGATTGTATCGCTTCAGCTCCATAAACACACTGAAGCGGTGTTTTTCTAAGAGATAAACGCTCCTTGTAAAATGGGCCGTGACGAGCTCTATTCCAACGACCTAAAGGGTACAAACCATTCGTCGAGTTTTGACAGCACCGTCATATTCCATCCAAGACTCTTGCCATATCGTAGGAGCGACGCCATAAACTTTATTATTTAGTATCCTACTTGTTTTTTTCGGCCTTTTGTAAAGCCTTTTTCTGTAAGCTTACTTATTATCGAAGCGCAGAACAAGCTGCTGACTTTATATGCTCTCAGGCTTCGACCCATTATCCTTTCTTGGTGATCAAATGTTATATCCGTATTTACTGTTGAATCATCATTATCATGCAGGTAAAATATCTTTCTCTGAGAAATTACCGTTAGAATATGGCGTAAATCCCGGATACTTAAAAGAAGTTATCCAGCGTAATGGGTTGTGTCCCTAGTCTTACCACAGGTTTACGTTCAGTTATACATTGTCTTTTTATACCTGACCAATCAGCAGAATTCGATAATAACGAAGTGATCTGCTAACTCATCGCTTCCAACCTGGTACGACTGTTACCGGTAAAATGTACGGCAACATCATCGCGCTATTTTCGGGCCATTTGGCCGCGAGGAACGGGTTTATAAAACTTCGTCGAAGCACGGGTCCTACGACATTTCCGTGTGACATCACTGAGTTAGTCAATAACAGGAAGTAGTCTTCCAGTGTTTCTATTAAAAAACTGGAGACCTTAGAATGCAGCTCACCGAGGATTTTTTTTCAGTTCATGCGATGAAGAAGACAACGGAAAGCTATTCCATTAATATCCCAGGACAATCTTTACGGTAAATCGAAGAAATGATTATGTTCTTCCATGCGGTTCGATTAGCAATTGGCCCTGAATACTGCGGGAAAAAATATAAAACTCGCGACTACTAAATAAACAATTTACTATACACGTTAATATAGGAATAATTTAAGTCTAAACTGCTAAAATATATTGTTTGAATCTTGAATTCTTAAATTAATGCTGTGTTAAAATTATACAAAGAAAACGTTACATGGTTGTCGGTTATATTTACTAAGTAAGGGGTTTAATACTAATAAATGAATTATAATTAATTACTACATAGTGTTATAAGTCGTGTGTGTTTATAATAGGAATTCATGAAACGAATTTGTTTGCAATCGTAACTGGCAATCAAGGAGAGACGAAGTCATTGTTTCGGTGTGAACATCTTAAAAAAGTCAGTGGTAATTTTATAACAAGATCCCTTATGTAGGGCAGGTCTTCCTACATGCTGTCGATTCTAGTATAGCTTCGTTGACGTTTGAATAAAATCGCTATATAATTTTTCGTTTATAAAAACTTACAACAGTTTTTCGGCTGTTAAGCCATTATCAAGCGTATATAAAAATATATCAAAAAAATTATAAAAATATAAAACTTAAACAATATATTACTTGATGCACATAAATTATCAAAGTGATAAATTTCTAAATAATCTAATAGCGAATGTAACACAATCGCAATCAATAATACATTTCTACGTAAACAGTAACACAAGAGCAATTAAAACAAAAAATAGATAAAAACATAAAAAAAAAATAAAATTTATACATAAACAATAATACAATATCGATCGATTAAACAGCTTCAAAATTTTGCGATTTTTCATTTTAAAAAAAATTTAGCCATTTTAACTCATTTTTTTTTTATTTTTATTTATTTTTTTTGTTCGAAATCATTACATTATAAAAATGTTTCGAGTTGTCGAAGTATTTTCGCAACTTACATGCGTAGAAAATTGATATGTAAAATGAATAAAAACATACTAGCCCGAGGTACACTTGTCTAGGGAGTATTTTATATCTCATTCGTGTGATTTTATTTAGTTACTCATGATCTTACGTCAAAATTGCCAACACCCGACTGAAAAAGGTATTAATATTATTCCGTTACAACTTGGCTTATCGAATGTCCGATCAAAATTACTCTTCCAAGAATGTTATTCTCACTTCAATTTTGGGCCTATACACATAAAACCGACTAATGAATGTAACCCCGATTTAGGTATATGCTCACACATCCATTTCGGGCTGTTGCACAAACAAGTGTCAATGCTGAACTTTATATAAGGTATCGTTAAATTCGGCAACAACCTTATAAATATCGTAAGAACTCACCCCGAAATAAAACAAAATATCTCGATTTCTTTACAACATCGAACGAGCTTGAATAAATATCTAGCGCATTATTTCGAGCGCTCGAAATAATCGTCTCGGCTAATAAACCTCACAGCGTATTAACTGCAATAAAAGTGATAAAAAGAGACATTTAACCTAATGATACATCGAACATATAAAAATTCGTTATATATTCACAACGGTACCGTATCGATATTTCGAGAAATATATCCGGTTGTTTTCGCTGAAATCTCATATATATTTGAATATTACGAGTTTTCGCGATTATACCTCCGACTATAAATACTCGTCATATTTTTATTAATTTTTTCGTTAAAATCACCTAATTAATTGAAAGCGTTTCGTTGATTTTTTTAATACGTTGGATATTTTTTTGTTCGTGTTTAATACGATATGCGTTGATTTCTAAATTGGTCTTCTATTCGTAATGCAAAATAGAATAGATTACATAGGAGAAGTGTATTTGGTTTTAATTTTTTTTTTTATTACATTCCTATAATTATTTTTAAAAAATACGATGCAAACTGATTTCGTATTTTTTTCATTTTACTCTAACTATTCTTGGAATGTTGCAATGTAAAGGGGAATAATTACAGATTGTCCAGATGATGAAGAGACGGTACATTCTGAGATATATATATATATATATATATATACGGGGAATGTAGTAAGATTATGTAAAATTCGGAACATTCAAAAGAAACACGATAAAAATTGCAGATTGCTTGTTCAAGATGGACGGGAGAGAGCGGACTTTTTCTTTAAGTTACGTATGGAAAAGACCTGCGGGTAATAAATGAGATAACCAAATTGTACATAATCTAGCGACAAGTAAAATTCCATCGCGATTAATCTTTTTAAGGAAACAGAACTGCCAGATGTTAGGCAAGTTGATAGTAATTGACTAGAAGTGATCTGTTAAAGTCCATGAGTTTCCAACGAATTATACAGATAAACATAGAGTACTACGTCGTCTTTAGAGTTTATTGTTTGGAAAACCTTTATGACGGAATTTATATGGAAGGCACAAATATTTCCAAATTATAAAGCTTTCACGTAATTAATCCGATTAATGTATCGGTTCCATTTGTCGTCTAGAGCCTCTGCCGTACTAATTTTCGAATCGGTAATGATAAAATAATTTCTGTAAAGATGCGACTCTATTAAAATTGACAAGGCTTGTTTTAAAATTTCGTATATAAATTTATATTTATCGTAATTACTACGATTACTAACGGAGTAAATGCCTATTTCAAATAATGTACGTAAAACTGAATGGGTTAAACTTCCAATCGTGTCCAGTATAATTATAGATAATGTTAAAGTACTACTCGCGGATGTTGGACAGCGTATTCATTTTTCATAGAGAAGAGGAAGTGAGTAGAGAAATTTATGTTAAAAATTCATATAAATTTATACTATTTAATGGTTATTATATAACTACGTATGTGAAATCGAATTAACGAAACGTACAATCGTATCGAGGATAATTATAGATAATACGATGTTTGAAGGTCTGTATAGAGGAAGTGGCGAAGAATGTTGATAGACAGTCTGAGAGGATAGTTCAAAGTACAGTTAATGAGGATATTGAAGACGGAACACACGGTGCACTCGGGAGACGGAGTTCTGTTGACCAGGTGTAAGCCTTGTATGACTCGACATACGTTTTACAATTAATGAACATAACTGAAACAAAACACACTAGTTCGATTCCGAATTGGACAGATGAACTGTCGATTTTCTATTAGATAAAATATGGCAAATATTTCGAATTGCCGCACAAAAACCCCGATATCGAGAGAAATAAACTCGAGTGTACGATAATTTTTGAAATAATGCAAAACTCTTTAATATAGCGTAAAATGAGTGTGAACGTTGATGGAACAGTTGATACGACTACAATCATATATAGATATATATCATGCAAAAAAAAAAAAAAATAAAAATAAAAAAAGGACGATAAGAAGATAATAACTCGGGAATAATATATTAGAGCGTTATTTTCTGTAGCAATTTTAAGTATTCGCCGAATTCGGAGCGAATGAAACTATTTTTATTTATCTCGTTACAAAGCGATGGTCGATTTTCGTTTTTAACCCTTACGCGTGGTTGAAGTGTGCCAATCTGAACTACCGACCGACCACCCGTTTGAATCGTCGAAAATTTCTCGTTATGGCGTAAATATTCCCACGGGTGATATACTAGGTTGACGGTAAAGCTGCAAAGCGTGCACGTTTTATTATCTATTCAGGTATATGTATATATATATCTATATCTATATAGATATATATAGATATATCAGACTATAAATCAAGACTACCCAAAAACGGCAATCGTATTTTACTGCAAAAACAAAGTGGCGTGTGCAAACACGAGCGATGGAATAAGAATCTACATTATCGTATCCAATGCTTACAGATGACGAAATTTACATTTTAACCCGCGCTGACATTTCATAGCGCTCGGTACGAAATTTTATAATTTTAACGTAAATAGCACGTTAGAATCGTAAAATTAGCCGGGATGATTTTGCGAATTATATCGAAAGCGAATAGTTTAAAATTTGTGCCCGAAGTGCGAGATAAAATTTTTGCAAATCTCGATAATTCCCATTGACGAAAAAAGTAGAACCGATTCTAACGTTTACGGAAAATATTATGCGAAGAAATTTGTTCGGAAAACTCACGCATCAGCCTAGTATGTAGCCGCGCAAATGGCTTTGTCACACATTAATCGGCTATACCACAATGTTTGTGAGCTAACATATGCGCAGATGTTTGAATATTTGAATATCGTCGCGGTCGCACCTACCACCTTCGGTAATACCCAATTCTTTAACATTAGCTTTACATCATGTCATCTAGCTCTCGTTCGATTGAGAAAATACTTGTAAACGACTAATTATTCGAATGTTATGTAGTAAATTAGAGCGTCCTTGAATAGGTCGTTTGCACTATTCACCTCTGCCCATCAATATATATATATATATGTATATATATATATATATATATATATATATATATATATATATATATATATATATATATATTTTATAATACAACAAGAAATCGGTGTCTATAAACGCAAAAATAAGACATTATAATACAGTGATTAAGCCAGAATGTCTTTACGCGTCAGAATGTCTTACAATGAATTTAGTAAACAGTGTTAATCCGTTCGGAAAGAACGAAAGATAATCAGGAAAATACTCGGACCAAGATATGAGAATGATACGTGGAAATGAAGAACTAATAAAGAACTATATGAAGTAGTCGAAAAAAAATAACATATGCGTAAAAGAAGGTTCGGATTTTACGATTAAAAGGATGGAGTTCGAAAGATTATCCAAGAAAAATATTCGTTTTTTTTTTTTTCATAAAAATCAGAATACAAGAATCAGCTGGTTTTAGACGAAATGAAGATGTAAGAAGAAGAAATCCAGAGTAGAGAACTATTTAGAAAGAACAGTGAAAATTTCGAAAGTTTCAAAGAAAAACAGAAGAACAAAACTAATATGGACGAACGAAAGAAAAGAGGAACGTCGGCAGTAGATGAAAAAGTATCGGATGGAGAGAGAGAGAGAATTCCGTAAATTATTTCACACGGTGCTTAGATGGCCTAATTCGAAAAAAAATAATATATATATATATATATATATAATATGTACCTCTTCGATCGTAAATTATAATCAGAACTTTATACATCGGTTATAAGGTATCGGAGAATTTGAGGAAGTATTTTTCTAATTTAGAAAATAATTATTTTAAGGATAAAAATCCGATCGAAAAATTCCAAAATTCTTTTCCGAGAGAATATTCAGGATGGCCCGGTTAAAACTGTCATTATTGGCGGGGAATTTTTGAAACCAAATTCTACACGATTAAAACGATTATAATTTATGTGGCAGTCTTCAATATTGATTCGTATCTATATATATTTTCCACAAAAACAAAATTTTACACAAAAAAAAAAGTTACATAAATAGCGAGCAAAGCTGGGTCACTCAGGCATTATATGTATATATATATATATATATACGTATCTGAAAACATACATATATATCTATATGCTCGTATACAAGTATATATATATAGTATGTGTGTGTGTAATATATATATAATATATTTGTTTTAATTTCGCGTATATAACGGTCTGCTTACTTCTGATTTCCCCTTTTTTATGTATTATACATAGGCACACACACTCCGGGGAATCTCTCTTATTGTGGTTCCCTAATTTGAGTTAATCTTTTCGTGCCCTATCTTGCGTTTAAAAATAGCGTTGCAACGAAAATTTTACGCTCGGTTTAGTTTTCGTTTTGTATCGTTCGTAACCGTTTTTATTTTACTTTTTTTTAATTTTTTTTAATTTCCATTCTGGCTTATTATATTTTTGTACGGTTTCAATTTGATCGAATTTCCAGTATTTTTTAGGAGAATTGTCGCTCGCTCGAGCGATAACGTAATTTTATCACGGAACGATGGATTGATTACAAGATTATCTGCTACTCGTAGAAACCCGGTAAATGTTAAAAAAAAAAAAATTAAACAAATAATATTAAATATTATTTAAACGTCGTCGTCGTCATTATTCATTATGTTTTTAATTGTTTATTATTATTTTTAACTTCGTTATTATTACTAATAATATTATTTCTACGAAAATGTAAACCGTTTTCTTAATAACGCATCGACTAATAATAAAAATTATAATACATTCGTATTTATTATACTGCATTAAAATAATTTAATAACGACAATCAAAATCATATGTTTTTTAAATAAATTATTTATTATCAAATTTATGTAAAAAAAGTGTACGTCCATACTGTACCAGTAATTTAGACATAATCACTTCTACTTACAATAGAGATTTTAATAACAAATTTTGCTTCTTACAAAACAGGTGTCTCACAAATGTGTACTAAAGTTTCGTCGAAGTACTATAGAATTATCGATAGGCGTACTACCTAAAAGTGCCTCATACTGAATATACTAAATTCTGTAAAGCGGTGGAACAGGTGTGGCCAAAACAAAAGTGGACCTGATCAGGGCGCGTAGCCGAAATAAATGATAAATGCGTAAAACAGGTATGCCGGAATGGTGGCCACTTCTCGTAAGAGGTGAAATATTACCAGATACTGGCTCGTTGTTATGACGATATAGTAACGGAAAATAATTGAATCCAGAGTGCTCAAGACTGAAATGAATGATAAATAAATAAATAAATAAAAAGCGCATTTCGAAAAACGGAATTAACTATAACATAAAAGTACGAAGTCAAAAAAAAATAAAAAAAAAATTGCGCATCCCGAAAACAGATTTCTTACTGCGCATACCACGAGTGTAATAACCGCATATACAATAATAAAATAAAATAGATTGCAGGAAAAATCTCAACCAAAACCTGTATACTAATTACACGACTACATATGTTCAAGATAGAATTAAATAAATATTATATACGTTATAAATATTAATAGACTTATGCAGCTCTGATTAATCGGTGTTCTAAATCATTTAATCAATTATGTCTAATGTGAATAATATCTTTAATGTCATGGGTTGGAATGCTAATTCCATTAAAGGTAAATTTTTAGAATTTGGGCAACAGTTATATGATAAAAATATTCACATAGCTTGCATTAGTGAGACAAAAATTAACGATAATTATAAGCTAAGATGCCCTGGGTATTCAGATCGAAATACTTATGGTGGGGGAGTAGCTCTTTTCATTAAAAATTATATCAATCATTTCCCGATTACAATACCTTCCTTAAAAAAATTGAAGCTGTCGGAATTAACCTTCAAATGCCTAATCATGCCATATAAAATCTCTTCTAAAAATTTTTATCATGACATCCATAAACTTTTAACTTCATTCAATAAAGTGTTAATTATTGCTGATTTCAATGCAAGACACAAAGCGTGGAACTGCTATTCTAACAATTCCTCTGGTAACTGCCTTCTAAACATGTCCGATAAATTTAATTTTCATATTATAACTCCGGATGAGCCGACGTTTTATCCGGATAACGCTCGACTACACCCTAGCATTATCGATTTTGTATTAGTAAAAAATATTCAGGAGGTATCTAAACCAGTTTCTCTACCATTATTGAGTTCGAATCATAATCCTATCGTGTTTAAAATAAACACCACAAGTAATAACTCGTCTGTATTTACTCCTCATTCCAAGTATGTGTTTCAAAAGGCTGACTGGAATTTATTTAGACATTATGTTTCCAATAACTTAACTTTACAAGGTCCTTTCAAAACTAATGAACAGCTAGATGAAGAAGTAATTCGCTTTACTAATGTCATCCTTACTGCAGCTGATGCAGCTATTCCTAAGATTACTGTTCCCCCGAATAAGACTACAAAAATTTCTCCTCGACTTATTACATTGATAAAGTTTAAAAATTAAAACGCCGTATTCCTACATATAGGTTATTCTTTAAATATTTATGTAGATTAGTCAAATACGAATTAAGAGAAAACTATAATAATAGTTGGAGATCTAAGCTGAATTCGTTATCGTCCCGTGATAATAGTCTATGGAAAGCAGTCGAAGTATTTACTAATCCTCGGACATACTTACCTCCGTTAAATTATCAGGGTAAAGTCGTCTATTCGGATCAAGATAAAAGTGAACTTTTAGCTAATATATACTCAGGGGTGCATGCTCAGAATTGTAACATGGCATCTGCTTATCAGAATGCCAAAGTCAATTCCAATGTCAAAAAATATCAGCAGCGGACCTAACTACTGTTGCTGAAATACATAATCATATAAAGAAACTAAAAAATAAAAAGTCAGTTAGGTTGTATAAGGTTTGTACGATTTTCCTTAAAAATCTACCCATTAAAGCTCTAGTTAAGTTAACTATCATAATTAATTCTATGTTACTACTTTCGCATTTCCCCATTTCTTGGAAGACGTCTAAAGTAATACCCATCCCTAAGGCTGGTAAGAATACTTCGGATCCGGTTAATTTACGTCCTGTCTCTCTTCTCAGTAATCTTAGCAAAATAGCTGAAAAAATTATTCTCAGTCGAATACAAACCTTTACACAAATTAATAATATTCTTATTGGACAACAGTTTGGATTCAGGAGTAAACTATCAACAGTTATGCAGTTGGCGAGGATTACTGATTTCATAACAGATGGTTTTAATCAAAATAAACATACAGGTTTACTTCTCATAGACGTTGAGAAAGCCTTTGATACTACATGGCATCTCGGATTAATATATAAATTAATTCAACTAAAATTTCCTAATTATATCGTTAGACTTATTAAAGATTATTTAACAGATAGGAAATTTATGGTAAAAATAAATGATTATAACTCTGTGGAAACGTCTATACTAGCTGGAGTACCTCAAGGGAGTATACTTGGACCCTATCTTTTTCTCTTATTTATTAATGACATTCCCATGGATAAACACCTTCAGATGGCGTTGTATGCGGATGATACAACTATATATTGTACGTCGTATCGTACAGATACTATTCAAAGAAGGCTAAGCATAGGATTGGAGAAATTAAGATCATACTTCAATAAATGGAAAATTAACATAAATACTGATAAAACACAGTCAATATTATTTACAAAAAGAAGACCAAACTCTCTAACTCCTATAATAATAAATAACATACCCATAGAATGGAAGACTCAGATCAAATATCTTGGTGTTATTCTAGATAAAGGTCTTATCTTTTCTAAACATATCGAACACGCCGTTAATAAAACTCAAGCCTCTTTATTTAAATTATATCCAGTCTTTAATAGGAAATGCTTGCTGCAAATAAGCTAATTATCTACAAATGTATCTTAAGACCGATAATGTTGTACGCGTGTCCTGTGTGGTCTTACGCAAGTCACTCTAACTTATCTAAATTGCAAGCCATGCAAAATAAATGTTGCAGAATTATTCTTAAAGCTCCGTTTTATGCTAGGATAGATCGTTTGCACAGAACTTTGAAATTACCATACGTGCATCAAGTAATAAATCAGCAAACCAAAAAATTTTTTTATGATTGTACCCTAAGTGAGTATTCCATTATAAACAATATAGGAGACTACACTCGCACTAGTCTCCAATTAAAATATAAGAAATATAAACATAAAAGAATTAAACATACATTATTATGATGAGTAGCCGGGATTCCCGATGATATATAGTTATTATTTAAGTTTAAGTTTATTTTATATATATAGTTATTTATTTTCCCATTTATTGCTACTCTGATCGTCTGTTTGCGTTCGGACGTCGTGACCAATTTTGAGCACATTTCAACAAGTTTTTCCATTCCAATCGATTTTTAGCTGCTTCCATCAGCTGTTGTGTTGATAAGTTTGTTGCGTTTTAGATGCCGGAGGTTTAAGTCTATTTATTTTACCTTCTGTTAAAGTATGTGCACGCAGGTCACATATACTTTGCGAAACTTAACCTGTCCACTCACTACATTAAACGGAGAATTAATCTCGCAACAGAGTTACTTCAAGTATTTGGGAACGCATCTTGACAGTATATTCACATGGAGCAGACATGTCGAACAGGAAAGAAAACATGTTAATATAAAATTGAAGCAGCTGTACTGGCTTCTTGGCAGACACTCCAGTCTTTCTCTTGAAAATAAGCTTTTAATTTATAAAATGATGTAAAAGCCTGTGTGGACATACGCTTGATCTTGCGGGGCTGCGCAAAAAAATGACCGTATAAATAAGATTCAACGGTTCCAAAATAAGGTTATTAAGCTACTCATTGCTCCTCCTTGGTATGTTTCGAACTATATATTACACTGTGACCTTCTCAAGTATCAAAGGCGCATGGAGTTTTGTAGAAATACACTGGCCATAAATGTATTAAATAACATCCCTAAGATAGGCCGATTGAAACGGACTAGGACGTTAGGTTTATCTAATTTCTACTGGAATTCTTTAGGGATGCAATAATGGGTGTTAAACCCTCTCACGGTACTTCGTATTTCATAACAATTGTTAGATGGCCACTCGGCCAGTTGTAATTATGTTATTTAAAAAAAAAAAAGCATCCGTGTATGACCGCTTTGTCCAACGAACAATCTCAGAGACCGCCTTTTTATCACTCGCGCTAATCTGTTTTTCCGAATATTGAAACAATAATGGGCAACATTGAATTGATCGATCGTTCGGTAAAACAACTTACTCAGGTCACCTGAACTTCAATTAAAAAGGAAATTATATGAACATGATTAACGTATTTCTCCTTATCGAAATTAATGTAAAAAATGTCGTAAGGTTAATGCGGTATTTTGAATAGGAGAATTTCGCAGACTTTACAAAAATATTTGGAAAGTGAGTAAGTAACGACCATATAATTCACCGGTTTAATGAAAAATCCTTCGACGATAATGTACATGTTTTGAGTACGAAGAAATTATTAAGGATGAAATTTTAAATCTTTTACGGATAAAAAATCTTAAAACTAAATAGCCCCGAAGTGTGTGTCCAGCATTAAGCTAGATAAAGAACTAAGTTAATAGAATATTTATAAAGTCAAGGTTCGTTTGGTTAGACTATGTACAGACGAAATTCGGGCATTTATCTATGTTAAAATTTTGGTATTCAAAAATATAGCTTCAGATTTCGTACAAGTGTTGTATATATATATATATATATATATATAAAACAAATTACTATATTAGTATGCATACGAAACTTTGTCTTTGTACAAAAATCGTCGAAATATATTTCATGTACTAGCCTGAATTAATATTAATAGGATAATTGAAAAAATGAATATTATATTTCTCTTACGTAACAAAGCAATTACAAGGGGATATTGCAATGCTGAAATCATCGTCTGTTCCTCTCTCCTTTATTCGATGGCAGCAACCTCAGATAGTTGTTGTTACAGTTGATTATTCTGTACAGTTAACAACACATTAACTCCTCAATTGCTCCATCGGTTTACTGAGTGAAAAGCTGTTCCAAGTTTTGAGAAAGATAAGGGATCCATATTCTCAAGTTAAGGATATGTCGGCTCGAGAAAGATGGATCTTTCAATAAGTGAAAATTTAGTATTATTAGTTAGTTATTATTAAATTATTTATACCATTCTACAATTCTGCATTATAAAAAAAACAAACATTTTTTTCGCGATTTATTTCACCCGCCAATTCTCAAACGTTTTTTTTTAAACTATCGCTTACCGCATTGTGGAGATCAATAATTTTGTCGCATATACAGCTCGGTAAGAATATCGGTTAACGTCGGAGGAATATCGATATTTTTATTTAAGGGCCGCGACAGCTGATACGTCGTCATCCTTGTTTGGAGGGCTTCGACATTCGTGTCTGCATGGATTCCTGTAGACAGTAGCGACTAAAATGTAGACTACCTTCACAGTTGCCACACGTCGCACTCATTGCAAGATTGCATTCTAATACAATAAAGTTACTGATGACGCGACACATACCAGGTTGAAATCGATAACACGAACGTTATAATCCGTAATTTAAACGAGAATGAATATTTTCGATCGTCACTTAGTAGTATAATGGAATAATAATAATAATAATAATACTAGTAATAATAATAATAATATAAATCAAATCGAATTTTCATTTTTATTCATTTCAATAATAAATATAACGAAACTAATTAAATGGAAGATAGGTGTTGATGAGAGCAAATCCGTTAACGTTCAGTTCACAAATAGGAAGGTTATAGTTCCACCTGTTAGAATCAATAACCTCACAATGCCTATTCAGCCGTGTGTTAGATATCTAGGTATGCACCTGGACAGTCGATTGACATGGCGGCACTATATAGACAAAAAAAAGAAGGAACTTAACATACGGGTTAGAAAAATGAATTGGCTCTTAGGCAGGAATAATGTTCTCTCGTTGACCAATAAGCGTTTGGTATATACAGCAGTTATAAAGCCAGTCTGGACCTACGGAATAGAGCTGTGGGGTTGTGAAAAAAAAATACAAATACAAAGGTGCTACAGACGTTTCAAAATAAAATATTAAGAACAATGGCAGGTTAACCAACACAACCCTGCACAGAGACTTGAATATTCCACATGTGTCCGATGTTATAAAGCAGTACGCTCAAAGACATGTACTTAGACTGGAAGGTCATCCTAATACCTCGGCTCAAAGATTGCTGAACACCTCCAGTGACACCAGGAGATTGAAGCGTAATAAACCACTGGACCTTGTTTAAGGTAGCAGCTGCTGGGTGAGCACCACTGGGTGCTTCTCCGTCACGTTATTACATTGTCAAAAATTTTGCTAAATGACCTAGGGGGTCAGATTGTAAAAAAAATTGAAAAAAAAACAACCAAAAAAAAAACATTAAAATACAAAGGAAACCGGTTATGCGCATAAATGCGTGAGTACAAATTTTAAATTCACAAGTTATATAATACACAGTGTAAATATAAAAACAACGCAAATAGAACGTTAGAAATTAATCTTCTTATATACAAAAAAAGAAATTAATGTTAAAAATATTTAAAAAGAAAAAATTAAAACAGAATTGAACAGAACATATAAAAATGCGAATCGTCTATAAACAAAAATTTAACGGTAAATTAGCAATAATAATAATCAAATCAAATCAAATTTATTTCACATTACCGAAACATTTCAAATATTAAAATTTATTAAATTCAATTAAATTTAATTTATGATTACGTTTAATTAAAAAGTTTACATACAAGTAATAGTAATTATTAATAATAATAATAATAATTTATAACAAATCAAATGTTATTAGAGTATTACTTTCAATAATAAATACAACAAAACGAATTAAAAGTCACATTATAATTTTTAAAAAAAAGACGGTTATATGCGGATAAGTGCGCGAATAAATTTTAAACTTATAAATCTCGTAATACAGGATTACCCGAAATAGATAAAAAAGGAACAACATTTAAAAAATATATTATAATAATAGTAAAGACCGATTTTGCGATGTCAATCGGAGACTGAGTAATTGGATCGAAGAAATGGAAAATAGATTTCGAAAGAAACATGATGTTAAATACAGGAAACGAAATGACTACATGGTAATCGAATGCTTAACATGAGCTGGTATAAAATGCAACAAATGTCACGATACACAAATCATATTTTAACAGAAGATGACGATAACAACGAAATTAATTACCCGTATCAAACTACATTCTAAATGCGAAAGTGTAGTGTTAGAAAGTACGGATTGTAAAATGTACTGGAACCGATGGATATCACCGGCTAATAAACCATAAGCATTACCACGTAATAAAAACTCACCAGATGGATTTTCACCGAAAATAATATAAAAGCAATTAATGCACGATGCTGGTAGAGTCTACATGGAAAGCAGAAAAGACGTACACGTACGAGCACATTGTCATATCGGTAACTACAAGAGTACCAGTATCGCTGATAGCGCAGTTGAAGAGCTTAGATATCGCATTGTCACAAATGCATAAAATCTGTTATTACGGATATTTGTCACATTGTAAGTTTTTACATAAGCTACATACAGAAAATTGTTACTTCTATACAAACAGTAAGTAACGGTGTTAATGAAATACCTTCGAATCGAAGAAAAAATTAAAATAATAATCGAGTAAAACTCGAATTAATTTAAATAAGATGTAAAGTATAATGTTAGAACGTTTGCAGTATATTTATAATTATTTACTACAGACACGTACGCATAAATACAAAAATATGAAATACATACGCCCGTCTATAAATCATTTATAGAAGAATGAAATGTATACATATGTATCTAAATACAAACGATCTCTCATAAATAAATAGGCAAATAAATGATAACGATGATAACATTAATAACGGCATTATCGTTAATTAATATCGTTAATAAAAGAAATAATTTTTTTTTTTTTTTTTTTTTGTTTTTTTTTTGCTCCCTAATTCCGTCAAATGGTTATGGGTGGGGCGAATGTATTTTTTAAAATAATTGTATAGAGACATGTGTTATTGCTACATTAGGGAAGTAAAGAATAACATAAGAAAAAAATAGTGCACTGTTATATTGTATAATATCTATTTGTGTGCGCGCATAAAGCCATCTGCAAGGGTGCTTATAATTTAAAAGTGGACGACAATAACATAGTACCAAATATCCAACAGTTAAAGTTATTTACAGACTTAATTTTCTAAACATGTAATAAATGCAGTAGCAGTAGATTGATCAACTTGGTTTCACAGTTGAATTAATTTTCTTTTCCTTTTATATATATATATATATATATATATATATTTATTTATTAGAGATAAAAATTAGCTCACGATGTTAAATTTATATCGCATTGGACTTACAGAGAACTTGACGAATGCTTTAGTGGTGTACAAATTGTGGAACTCTGCATGTTTTCTACTTTATACTGAAGACGTTGATCTGCGAATGCGGGACATTCGAATATAAATCATTTCAGAGTCATTTAGAATATCACCAGAGCAACAGGTATACACACCTTAGATTAACAAAATAGAACCTATATAAATAAGCTGAAAACTTGACACGGATAAGACCCGAGAACTGTACAATATTTCAGTTTTTCATTTTCATCCTATCAGTAATATTAGGCAATATGTTTTCTTTCCTGCGACGTCAAGCAACCTCCCTCTGCCATTCTGTCGACAAGATTTTATATGTTTTTTTTTTTTTTTTTTAAATAGGTTTATTAGAATTGTATCATAAAGAGTTAGTAGCGCATTATTATTCGATAATTTAACTTCACGTCACCTAGCATATTCCACTCGTTCGTCTGCAATAGGTATTGTTTAATAATTCTAGTAACGATAGTAATAAAATATAAGGACGTTGTAGAATAAAAAGAACAGGACCTAATAAATATTCGAAGATCGTTTTACGAATGCTGTGTAGAATTCAAATGAACTTTCCCGTTGTGAATCGTTTAAAAAAATCGCGATAAAATTTGAATTACCTCTAAATGACGGAGCAATTTTTTTTTAAGGAAAATTTTCCAACAGAAAAATGAAATAACGTGTCTAGACTTTGTCGTTTTTTTTTTTTTTTCGTAAAAAAATTTCTACGGCCGTTTTATTTTTTATTCTAATAATAATTATAATAATAATGATGATTATTGTTATGGCCTAAGATTAATCGATTTTATTCTAAAAATAATCTCGTAAATTAATTTCGTTCGATCGAAATTGACGATGTATTGAATTATAGAAGATGAAAAATTACAAACCAGTAATAAATAGATTCGCCATTTTTCCTTAGTTATTAGACATAAGCGAGCAAGGATGACAATAATTTTTCATACGGTTTCTTTCTTGCATTAGTTTATTCACCCTCGTCATAGTAAATACATCTACACATCTATAGACCGAAAGCTCATATGTGTTTATTAAATATATATTATACAGGATGTATACGAAGCAGTCGATACAATCCGGGCTGAAGTAGGAAATCAATAACTACTGTCTTATACTATAGACGTATACCGTGTCAATATAACTGTAATGAGATTATAAACCTATTTATACAGATATCCCATAGAACGATGTTTACCGCCTTTTACTTTGCCCTATACGTATCGAGTTGGCAATTTTTGCGCCGCTACAGGCCACAGAGCAAACGCCACGATATGGATATTTTGCATGAACGATTTCAGACAAATGGTATCCCTCGCGATTGTGAGTAAACATATTTTCTAACGTTTTTTTTTTTTCAAATCGCAGGTCTATTAAGACAAAATCGACCAAATTCTCCTAAATATTACCAAACTAGGTCAGATTTACGCGACAGAGTCGTTGAAAATTGTATCAGTCGGACCAGTACCATGGTGAAATGTTAGATATCTTTGAACGATGTATTTTATGCATATCGCAGGTTAGTCTCTTAACGATTAAGTAATTGAAAATGGACTATACGAAAATTACGAATAAATATTTGTCACCGTTGATATTCATCTAGATAATTCTAATCATTCACCAAACGTAACGTATTAAAAATAACTGAGACGGTTTTGCACAGAAAAAAAAAATTGCGAATATGTGAAATTAAGAATCTTTAACGAACACCGACCCCGACTACATTCCCCGTAACGTTCTTTCAAATTTTTTCAAGCAATACTTATCGAAACGTACGTTGAAAATTTCAGCTCGATCGTGTAAACCGTTCGAATGTTATATAAGCTGAGGAATTTCATTTTTAGCGCATTAGTAAATATAATTAAAATTTTATATCGCAGGTAACGTTATGTTTCGGAAATATTTTTTTATCTGTAGAATTATTTTGGGGAAATAAAGCCGATCGAAAAATTCCCCGAATATCGTTTTCGAAAAAATACGAACACTTTTTTTTAATGCCTTGCCCCAGTTAAAGCCTGGAATGACTTTTTTCGCCGAAATACTCTGTCCGAGTCCTGTTTGTTTTTTTTTTTTTTTTATGGTTTTCGTTAGATCGTTACGTGTTTATTTTACTCGTCTGTAAACTTTGTGGAACAAAATATATAGCCGTTACAAGCCGTGGCGTAGCGTGAATTTCGAAAATAAAACATTTGCTTTACGTGTATAAAGATAGATATATGTAAAACTCGCGGTTAAGTACACGCAACAAAAATAAAAATTATGAAAATACATTAAAATTAACGAAATACTTCATTTCTTAATGAATTAATTCGATTCTATTCTTCTTTGCAAAAATATCTCTATTACATCATCATAAAAGGATGGTCATTTCCTAATGTCTGATAGAAATCCTTTTTCAACACTAACAACAGCTAACGAAGATAATCGCTTCTGACATTGTGTAATTCTTAAGTATGTTACTATTCGTTTCAATGCTTAGAACGATCTTTCTGTAGATGAAGAGATTGCTGGAATTGCAGTTATTAAACGAGAAAGCCTGTATACTTCTGGGAGAGCATCTGTTTAATCTGAAGCGGTCAAATATTGAAGCAGATCCAGCACAGTGTCTTTATTCATGTTTGAAACTTCATATATATTCATATTTCAAACTTGCAAAATCGAAAAAGTTCCCATATTTCTGTTTTAAATTTAAAAACTCTTCTTCCGGAATGATTTGTTGAACATTTAATTTGTATTTAACAGATTTAAGAATTTCAGTTTTGTTTCGTCATTAAATCTATTATACGTATTAGTTTAGATAATATCGACTAAAAATATTCTTCTATATTACAGCTCTCTGACTTCCCCAGAAATCGAATTAATCTTTTTCTTAATTTTTTTTTATTTTTTTTTTTATTTAGAAATCTTAGCTAATAATACGGTTTTTTCTTCATTAAAACAGTTATGTGATCAAAGTTTTCGCGGAATTCTGAAATATAATTGCGAAATGATTCGTGTTTTTTAAAAAAAAAACCTAATGTCAAATATTCTTTTTTTAAGTACTTTCAACAGTAAATGAGACTGTGGAAATACGGAAGTGTTGCCGATAAAATGGGGAAAACCGTTTTTTCAATGCAGTGTCTAACACTGCAGTTCTCTTTGTGGATTTTGGAAAAGATAAGTAGCAAAACTGGAAAGAGAAATAAAAAAGATTTTACACCGTTTTATGTGGCTAACAAACTAAGAAAGAACTAAATTCAATTTACAAGCGTAACAGTGAAAGAAAATCTTATTTTTAATTCGCGATTGAAGACCGATACTCACTAGCCATCAGTTTGAGAAAATTGGATTTTACGTACCGCCAGAAAACATTAAATGCATCTCGCGATTAATGTCGATACTCGATATTGGCATTAACATTCCGAGGTTTACACGACCAATAATAATAATAATAATAATTGGTACAGTTTACGGTACGTATCACGAAATCGTTAAAATAATATATATTTAAGGAGTTGCTCCGCTTGTGCCATAGCCAATTCTAAATATTATATATATATATATGTATATACGAATAGTGGTTCGCTGAGGAAAAAAGTGCGGCCCAAATTAGCTACTAAAAATAAAAATAAAAAAATAAAAACAAAAAACCATGGGTCGATTATCTTCGGAATGGCGAAATAGTCGACAAACAAGAGCAGGAGTAGCGGTGTGTAAAGAAAATATTACAAGAGGTATCCGGATAAAATAGACTATTAAAATTCACGGCTAGTTCGCTAGGAAATTTATATTAATAAATGAAGAGGCTTATCCGTTGTATGAAAGCTTTTCCACGCTCTAAGTATTCCCTTGCGGTTAGCTCAGCTCGGTAGCCGCTAGCGAGGAAATATGGTCGAAACTGTTTCTTACGTTTTAGAACGCAATCTAGTTAGATAAAAGCTACTATCAAAGTATAATATTATGTACGGATACAGAATAACACGAGCTCTACCGAAGTTCTAGGAAATGAATGAAAACTTTAAAATAGCATTTTCCTCGTAATCTTGAATAAACCTTATTGCTACGAGAAAACTTACACCAAATATATACTCTAATATATATATTACATATATGTATACAAAAATTCATACATATAAATATATATATATATATATATATATAAATATAATTAGCTTAAAATAATAGTAAATGATTTAAACATCCAATTTGACCTTAGAAAATTACAAATAATGGTCATATCTGGCAGTGATAAAAACTTCCATAAAATTTTATATGATAGTATTAAGATTGATAATGTTACGGTTAGTTCTTCTGACCATACTAAATACTTAGGTTTCACTATAGACAATAGGTTAAAGTGTAACATAAACACATAGAATACATAAATAAAGGTCGGCAAGTATTATTATATCTTTAAGTTTGTCTGCGGTAAACTATGGGGATAAAACTATAAGTCCAAGGTAATACTCTATAAAGGTTTTATACTCCTACTGCGCTGGTGTCTGTTATAGTCGACTGACTAAACAGCGAATACCTAACGTAAACTCTAATTAGCCGAAATTTTAAATTAATATAATCTCTTCATATGTGTAACTGTACCTGATATTGCGATCCGGGCCATAGCACGGATGTTACTGATCTTCGTATTAAAAGGAGATATTTAATCTTTGACGTTAAAGAAGCAAATTATGATAATATCAGTAAAGATATCTTAGAAAAGATTAACTTAGAGATTTACAATGAGTTTAAAATACGATATGATGCTTTAAGAACGGATAAATTAGTAAATTCTTTCCTAATGTAGCAGAACGTTTGAAAAATAAAAATATTATCGTAAACTATCACATGATTCAGATACTTATAAGATCATGGTACTATTGGCTACTATCTAAAAATAAATTAAAAATTATTAATGAAAATAAATGCAATTGCGAAAGTGATGAAATTGAAAGCGTTCAACATATAATATGTAAGTGTAGCAAGTATAATTACCTACGACAGTTGTATAAGATAACTGTACACTTGAATTAAATGAAATTATATTATTACAGCAGTTTCCATATACATAATCACTACTAGTAGCACTAGCTAATGTCGCAGGATACTCTAATTTATTATATTCTAGCATTAACTGATTCTTTTATTACTTTAGGATATAATTTATTTATATCGTTTTAATTTAATTATTTTGTGTTCTTGTACTTTTTATGAATTCATCTATATTAAATTGTATTTAAATATATATATATATGTAAATACACACACACACTCAGATATATATATATATATATATATATATATATATATATATATATATATTGGGTAGAGGCTTCGTGAATAATGACAACTAAATTCAAATGCTATTAAGTTAGGAAAAAGTGGGGTAATAAAATATGCACGGACTCTCTTGTATCATTACAATGCCTTAATGATCTTCATGATCCTAAATTACACCCCCTGGCTAAAGAAATTGCTCATTTGAACATAACTTCTAGTAAACATGTAGTTCTCACATGGATTCCATCGCATGTTGATATACAAGGGAATGATCAAGCGGATAGTGCAGTAAGAGAAGGCTCATTGCTTCAACCATTCCCGCTCCTGCCTACACCAATGAAAGATCTCCAGACTTTCAAAAATCTTCAGTGCGCAAATTATGGAACCTCCAGTGGTCTGCACTTCAACCCACCAATAAACTGCGATCAGTTCGAGACACAACATGCCTCCGGAGTCCATCTAACTCGGCAAACAGAATAGATGATGTTGTACTTGCTCGTCTGCGCCTAGGTCATACTAATATCTCACACAGCTATATCCTACAAAATCTTCCTCCTCCTCTTTGTTCAACCTGTAATGTCCTCATTACCGACGAACACATTCTCCTTGAATGTGTGCAATTCAACTCCCAACGTTCTATCCTTGACAAACCGCTCAAGCTCGTAAACATTCTTTCCTACACGCAAGATACTTCCAATTGTTTATTTAATTTTCTTAAATCATCCAATTTATATAATCTAATTTAACAATCTGTACTTCCAATTATTCTTCCATCTTTCCACTGATTCTCACTAACCCTACGTTCTCTCCTTTCCTATGCCTCTGGCCTAGGTGCAAAATCTACAGATAAATCTACAGGTAGGTAAAGAAAATTCATGAGAAGTGTAAAAACTTCTGCTGCCAAGAATAATCAGTACTGCGAACTCATTTTAATACATTCGCACGCTGTTCGATTCTAGTTTGCGATTCGGTAATTCCGAGTATATAAATGTATAACGTTTTTTTTTAATACACTCATAAGATATTTTTGATTTATTTATCATTTCGAAATATATTTAATGTCTGCACTAAAAGTTTGACTTTGTCGGTTGAATTATATTTATTTCTGTATTTTAGTTAATTATGGGATAGTTACGTAATTACGTCAACGCTTCCGTAATGCACAGTTGAGGGGTGAAAATTAAAGGATAGTGTGGATTGCGAATAACTTCATCCCTACTTCGAGAAGTTAAGGTAGTTCGAAGTGTGCAGACCGTGGTGCAGAAATGTATATAACAAAGTATTCGATTATGTGGATTAGAAAATTAATGGATACAACGGATAAGGCGGAAGTCTCATCGAAAAATAGGGAAAATCTCAAAGGGATATACACGGATAGAAGGGGAAAAATATCGTTTGCTACGGGTCAGTGAGTGAAGCATTAGGTGGGACTTTGTGGTGACTGAACACGTTTGTTCCATGCTCTCGCGATGCTCAAAACCACCCACCGATAGAGTGACGGTGATGTATATAAATCATTATCGTCGTCGTCGTGACTCGCTATTGTAAGTTTATTTTTACGTTCAAAATGAGTTACCGTTAAGGCACTAATTATATGCAACGCAGAGAGATAAAAAAACCGAATAGTTTTATACATACACGAAATTTCGACTAAAAGATAATTACAGGCTTCGCGTATTTCGCTTTCGTAATTACGCATTTTTCACGAGGTGGTTATGGTTAGTTTTTTCAAAAAATAAAGTAGTAACTTCGTAAACACGAGGAGGTATTCTTTAGTCAATCCCTCATTTCGTCAATTCTATCCCTCCTTTCGGCGTCTTTTCGGAAAGTTTAAAGCGAACGTCCGGGATATTTAAAAAAAAAAATAAAGAATCGAGGAAAGAAAAAATGAAATAAAAAATACATCGCGTATATTTGAAACGAGTGGAATGTAGGAATCTTTTAACAAACAATTAAAATCGCTAAATGTTTTATGAAAATCACAATGCTACCCGGTCACCAAGCGATTACCAAGTGGACGTAAAATAAAATATACAAATATACACGATGTGTAAGAATTATATGTAAAGCGGACTGTTTTTCTTTTTTTGGCCCAGTTTTCACCATTTCGCCAGTTTAATTTAGACTATAAACTTATATTATTAGCCTTAAAAAAATTATATAATCTACGCGCATCCAAGGATCAACTGTTAAAGTTTTATTGGCGGCAACGTATTCCTTGACGATAGAAGGTCAGACAGAAAGCGATCTATATTTTTATATTTAGGACAGGACCACGTCTGCGCAAACTCCACTTTTGATGATCGACCCCAACTTGGCAACATTGCTAGGTGTACAATTATGACGACCCCACTCTTTAGTCTGATGAACATAGAGAACTTTGTGGAGGAAATCCCCATGTTATATAAATATATACGATGTATTACGAAATATTAAAATTTATAAAAATGAACAAAATGAAAAATGAGCTTATATCTAAAGAACACAATCTACCCTATAAGAAACGTAATACAATGTAAAAATACTGATTTATACGATTTATAAAACTTTTCGCAATCTACAATGTACAATACACGATTTATACATAAACATAAAGCTCCCTTCTCGGCTGCCTACTTATTGGCCGTGAATAATAATAATATCCTCGGATGGACACCTATGTGTATGTATCTAAAATTTTTAAGTATCTTTTTTTGGTATCTTTTTTGTTATCTGATATATGATATATTTCCTAGTTTTGGTGGTCTTATCTAAGCTCAATGATTATAATATAATAATAATAATATCGAAACCACCGAAACTAAAAATAAATAAAAACTTTTGTCTGATATAAGAATTGATTTTTTTATATATATAACTTTTCGAACTAATTCTTCATTAAAATCTATCGTCGAATCTAATAAATAATAATTTTATCTCTTTCTTTTATCATTTCCGTTTTTCCAGCAGTTTTATTATTCCATATGTGTAATGTTTTTCTGTATGTGAAATGTTGTAATTTCGTTTAATATTATTGATTTTGCGTTTTAATCCGTTTTCCGAGTAAATATTTTTCTTTCATTTTGTTAACTTTATAAATTGAACGTCTAAATTAGTATTTCACATTTTATATTTCTTATATATTGTAGATATTCATGTATTTTTATATTTTATTTTACCATTCACTTGATAATGATTTAATAGCCGAAAAGTTTTTCGATTTTTATAAAACGTTTAGTGGTTTAATTGTTTTCTTGTTGTTAATATCGCACATGCCTTTAAGACCGTGGGCTACACAATTGTGTGGGTTTGAAAACCAATTTTTCAAGAACAATTAACATTATTGAGCTTGTCTATAACTGGAGTTCGTTGCAATTTCTGCAATCATAAAATTATGGCGGGCAGTTGAAAAAGTACGCGAATAGGAAAAAAAGGAACGCCGCTTACTAACGATAAACGTTCCTTTGTAGTACAACTACGGAACGTTTTTATTTAGTTACAAATATCGGCTGTTTTATTGTTTAGACTGTTTAGCAAACTTTCTGTGTTCCGTAAATATTTACCTACCAGCATAATTGCACTGGTTGCGACTTTAGATATAAATAGAGACTTCGTCAAAATAACGTAGGGAAATTTTTTTATTTCATTTATTTTTTCAATAATATGATCCGTAATTTCTTTAAACGATCTTCAGTATTACTTGCTAAACGTTTCATCGTATTTATTTTATTTTCGCGAATCTAGATCACTTCTTAAAGGTAATTTTATATTTTACGGATGTTGGTATTTTAAGCAGCTGAATAGAGTATCGGAATGATACAACAGCTTCTAAAATCAGGAAAAACTAGCTGGTCACCAGAGTTTTATTGCAAGCGACCAATAACAGCAGATAGTTCTGCCACCTATTTTCAAGGCAAAACATCGTATCGCCTTGGTTATTTTTCGTCATAAACATAAATAACAGTTGCAACTGCAGAAATCACTCGGGCATGTAGAGGCTTGGTTAAAACGATTAGTAGTCGATGAAAATAAGTCAAGACGTATTTCTTTCGCAAATAGAAAGATTGAACGCCCATAAAAATAAATAATATCGTCATTCCAAATACCAATAGTGCAAAATACTGGCGCGTGAATTTGGACACTTACCTGGGCTACTCACGTTCAGAAAAAAATCTATTATTTCAGGCTTAATCACGAATGCAACTAGTGTAAATCAGAGTTATCGTTGGAAAATTAAACTCTCTACTATATAAAATAGCCTTAAGACCGATCTGGGTGTATGGTATACAACTACGTGGTTGTGCAAAAACGTCTAATTTACAGAAAATACAGCGACACCGAAATACGGTATTAATTACGGCAGCTCGCTGGTGCGACTCAAACTTTGGCCTACATTATGTTTGTGGAGGATGAAATAAAAAGACAAGCAAACAAACATTGCGCTCGAATTAGCGTCCGCACGAATCCACTCGCTACCGATTTGCTGAATGATTCCGGTGAAATAGGCAGGCTATTTTAGTCCAACCGGTATCAGTTTAGAGGTAGTAGTAACATCACTCATCGTCAATCAGTGTAAATGACCTCTAAAGTTGGTCAGTTATGATGAGGAAAAGAAAAACAGTTTACTAGGCAACTAGATATATACATATAATGTTAAGAAAATTTTAATCGGCACTATACTAATGATAATGATGGTAATACGTTCTATGTTTGTTGTGTACTCACTTTTGTTTATTTTCATTTTCATTCAAAAGTTAAGGCTCTAGTTTTAAGTCATTTTTTTTTACTTTTGTGTTTTTTTTTTTATCGCGTGGGAATGATAAAAAGTTAAATTGGTAAAATATTTACGACGCGATGGTAATAGCGACAGCGATAATAATAATAATAATAATATAGAAAAGAAAAAAAAACATTGGATGTGGACGAACCTGAAGACGATGAGCGCTTCCTTCTCAGAATCGAAGGAAAATTTACAACGAATTTACGACTAGGCCGAAAGAATCCGCTGTTAAATCGAGGGGCCTAACGATAATTTCCCCTAGGAATAATCGCGATAAACCGATCGTGTTCCGAGGATACTATATTTCTCGTTTCTATATTATTACCGCGTTCGCATTTGAGCATTTTTTCAGCAAATTCCCTCCCGATCTGCCTCCACTTCGTATCGGATACAAATTCGTAATAAACGCCGGCCGATATTTATTATAATTCGTTATTATTCAAAATCTGATTATGTCATATTCGGACACGTAATAAATAAATTGCCGAATGAATTCATTATACGGTGTCATCGTTGATCAAGAATAAGCCGTCAGAATCCGTCGGATGTGTACTCTGCACTCAATTTTTCGATAACACATACAATAGATATATATATCATATGTATCTATATATAGAGAGAGAGAGTTTAAAACGAACAAAGCTATATTCGAAATTTGTTTAAATTTGACGCGTTAAAATTTGCGAGCTCGAATTAATTTATGAATAAATTACCACGGCATATTCTCTCGTAGAAGTTCGTGCGAATTTTATTGGAAATATAAAGGACCGAACGAATAAATATTTAATTTAAAAAGTTATATATTCGTACAAAGTGGCAGCGAGTGACTAATAAGTCGACGTCCGTAACGCTTTAACCTTTTCAATCGCAATGTCCATTATACGGTATATTAAATTTTATCGCTAATGAAAAATTGTCTATTTTCCGCTAGACACGAAATGTCTCAATTTTAAATATATTCTTTTACACGCATTGAAAATTATCTAGAGCCTAAGCAGCATCATTGTATATTAAACGCAATTTTATTATTTCGCGTCGTCGAAATTTCATGTATGCCTGAAATGATTAAACAAATATACGTGCGGAGGAATGAAGTAAAGAATAGAGATAATGATTAATTAAGTGCCTGAAACTTTTGATAAGTGACTATGAATAGTAGCGGAACTAAATAAATACAATTGTATCCGGAATTCAGTTATAGGAAAAATAACGTAATTATATAAAAAAATAAATAAACAAAAAAAACAGTTAAAATGATCAAATTTTTTATATATACTTAAAAAAAAAAGACCGCTATTCGACTATTAAATCATTTGATAATAGTTACGCAAAAAAATAAAAATATGAAAAATATACGAATTATAAAAATACAACAGAATGTAAGAAAATACTAAATTTGTACGCGCAATATTTCAAAAAAACAAAAAACAAACATTTAAACATTTTTGTCTCTGAGCACGATTGAAGTAAAACATGATGACATTTTAACTAAATTCCATACAGAATTTTTTTTTAAATTTTTACACCTTATATATATATATATATAACAGAATAAGACTAAATACGTGTATAAACGTAGTTTGATGACGGATGTTGGTAGCGCTAAGTGTTTGGTGTATAATAGTACGGCCTATTAATTAAGCGGACAATTAAATTTATATATATATATACATATATATATATATATATATATATATATATATATATATATATATATATATATATATATCTATATATATATATATATATATATATATATATATGTATATCAATATATAAAGTGTGTCTGTGATTTGTGAATATTTTCATTATAAGGCTATTTTTATAACACATAAACAGAAAATATATTTTTTTAAATTTTTGTTTATCTGTCTGTTTCTCTGACTGACTGTCTGTCTGTTCTGATTTAACTTCAATTAAAGCAATAAACATGCAATTCGCGTAGTTTATTGCCTGTATTATCGGATTTGTTCTAAGCTTAAGCTTAATATATATATATATATATATATATATATATATATATATATTTATTTATTTATTTTTATTACTGCAAGTTGACTAACAAGGTTATTTAACAGTATTTGGGAGGAGAACATAACAGGAAGGGCGGCACAGTACCCACTGGTACACACCCGACAACCACGACCTTAGATTATCAAGAGGTTTTCTACGTCTTAAGAGTCTTATATCGCCGGCAGTATCCAACAGTCCTAATGCAAGGGTATTTGGATGATTTTCCAGCCTCACGGCATGGCTCTGTGCGTATTGCTTAAAAGCTTAAGCTTAAAATATATATATATTTATTTATTTATTTTTATTACTGCAAGTTGACTAACAAGGTTATTTAACAGTATTTGGGAGGAGAACATAACAGGAAGGGCGGCACAGTACCCACTGGTACACACCCGACAACCACGACCTTAGATTATCAAGAGGTTTTCTACGTCTTAAGAGTCTTATATCGCCGGCAGTATCCAACAGTCCTAATGCAAGGGTATTTGGATGATTTTCCAGCCTCACGGCATGGCTCTGTGCGTATTGCTTAATGACTTCGCACACAGAAGGAATGTTAATAAAATTAATAAAAATTAAATTGAAAAAAAAAAAATAATGATAACACATTTAACAAAAAAAAAAGTTTCTGATCCGTCTTTATTTTTGATCCTATTATTTATTTTCAAAATTGATATATATATATATATATAAACACTAACGATATAAATATTTGAATATACAAAGAACAACCTTTACATTAATAATATAAATATATATATATATATATATATATATATATATATATAAGAACTTTATTACTAATATAATGATTAATTAGAGGAAAACAAATAAAAGAGTTGAATTAATAAATTTTAATTAGATCGGAAGGTTTTTTATGTTATTTTTAGTTCAAGGTTCTATTTTTCAAAATACATTTTAGGGAAGTATTTTTTTAAATTTTATTATATCTTTTCCTAAAATTCAATTAATTTATTCGAACTTTTATTAATTTCCTTACAAATGTTATCAATTATTTTTGAAAATTTCATATGTTATTAAAAAATTTTATTAATCTTTTAAAAACGACAATGTTGTAGAAACTAATAAATTTTCTATTTTTAAGTGATTTTTTAAAATTGTTTCGTCAATAATGTTTCGTTAAAGAGTCAAAATAAAAACAGATAAAAAATACTGAAGACGAAATTTCTTTCGCCAATCGAAATTGTTTAAAAAATTTCTCGGAAACGTTCGCTGGAAAAAATTTGTTTCGATAAAAATGCTTCGTCCCATGAACTACTTACATCTTTATCCGAGACTGATGATTCATTAAGTTCGTACCAGAAATAAATAACATATTTATACAATTTACAAAGATATAAAATGTGAAAAATATTAATTTAGATTACAATTTACAAAAATTTGCCGAGTGAAAGTACGATATTAATAAAAGCGTTGTGTGCAACATTCGCTATCGGATTATTTTATTAATACTGAACTTTGAATAATATCAATACTGTTTTTTTCATTTTTCTAATTTTTGAAATCCAAATTAGTACGTTTATGTAATATTTTTGAATTTTTATTTTTCAATTTGTTTGCTCGATAACGGTTTAACTGTCGAAAAAGCTTCGTGATTTTCATAAAGATAATTTTAAATCCTCTTTTTTTCCTGTTTATATTTCCTCACTAACCTATACGGCGGTGACAAGATAGTTTGCTTAGGTGAAAGACAGATGAAACTCTAACGACGAAATAAACTCTTTCGTTATTATATCGACACAAATGTGTACGTACCTTTTTAACATTTTTCCTAACATCTACACACACACATATTATACACTTACACATATACATATGTCTCCCACCCATATACCATATAGGAATAACGTATTTATTCTCTTCCTGGGCTTAGTAAGGTCCGCTTGTTTTTTGGAATCGCAATACAATACCCGGGGTATTATACTGTAGAGGTTATCAACCTAAGTAAGGCGGTTTGCATAAATTGTTGCGAAAGCAACATTTTCTACCGCAGAGAAAATCCCCGGAGGAAAGTATTTCGTCATGAAAAAGAAACAACCCTAGTTGACGACCGCCGCGCTGTGCTCATTCGCTTAATTCCCAACATCCTCATAATATGATTCTACTAGCGAAATTTTTTTAAAATATATATATATATAATAAAAAGAATGACTCTCTGCTTACTTTTATCGCTTATATCATCACATTGCTCTTGAGAATTATCAAGCGTCCGTGTTTGTACGATGTGTACGTATTTATGTGTAGAACACGGGTTGGTCGGTCGTTAATAGCAACTTTAATATATATATATATATATATATATATATATATATATATATATATATATATATATATATATATCGGTTTTACAAGTAAATTGAAGAAGTATCAGATGTAATAAAAAAATGACAGAGAGTTTTTGGATACGATCAAGCGAAGAAAAAAAAACATTGTACTTGGAACGCGTATTAAGAGGTCCACAGTATGTACTGACGCAGACCATAATCATGAAAAAAAGAAGGTTTTGCGGAAGAACGATTGTGTGGCTCGATAATCTATAAAAATTGTCGTCTATGAAGGCATATTGTTCCACAAGGAAAGATAGCGAACTTTATATCGAGAAATGAGACCAGTCGAATGGAGCTCGTCAGTACGTTGGCGCCTACGATCAGTCACCTTCTGAATAAACGACCATGTCTCAAGGTACGTACCGCTAAACAAACTCAACCAGAGAAATTGCCTTCGGTCGGTATCATCATGGGGTGCTGGCGGAGAGCTGGACAGATTTATTCACAGATTTCTTCCGTCAGAAATCTACCTGGTCAATAGACCGAGATCTCTTTTCCTTTATAGGATCACATTTGAAAGTGGTGATGAAGTTTGCACTGTTCAACACAGGTCCGCAAACTTATCACTCGAGATGATGATATCGTCCAGTACCTGATAAATGGAATTTATACTTCTTGTTTCGGAGTAGTGAGCCCTAAATGTTCACTGAATAACAATTGTCATTAATTATCATCTCGGCTTTAGTGGTAGATGATTAGGTTGGACAGTTGACGGCTCCGCAACTCCTCAATTGCGCCACCAGTTTATCTGGCTGGAAAGCTGTCTAGGTCTTTGGAAGGAACGGTTCAGCGGTATAAACATAAAGAGACAACTAGTCCCAAGTTGAGGAACGCTCGTAGAAGGTGGAGAGTCTTTCAAATAGTGAATAATTCACCGTTTCCCCATGGGGTTGCAGTTGAATACCGTAGTAATTATGCCACCTTGCTATATATGTATACCTTTATATGTTTATATTAAATACTTTTTGCCTTGTTGTCTTATATAGGTTTCTACATATGATGTAGTAAAGATAGATGGGAAAACTATTTTTGATCCAAATGATGTAGCCAATTCCCTCGTCCAACACTTTGCAAGCCAATCTTCATACCTGAGATATTCGGCCACTTTTCTTGATACAAAATCATCGGTTGAAAAATAGCAAATACATTTCCCACGAGATCCTGATGCACCATACAACTGTGACTTTAATATCTCAGAACTAAACTTCCAGCTCAACCAACATACACCAAACACTGTACCCGGTCCAGACTTAGTACATCCTTATATGTTAAAGTACCTTCCACCAAGTGCAAAACTATTCCTTTTAAATTTATACAACCAAATATGGAGATCCAGCATCATTCCCAAAAGCTGGAATTCAACTATAGTTATTCCAATACTAAAACTCAACAAAAATCCCTTCTTCCCAGATAATTACAGACCAATCTCTCTTCTGAGTGTTCTATCAAAAATGCTGGAGAAGATGGTTAATAGGCGTCTTTTATTTTTCCTTGAAAATAACAATCTGTTTTTTCCTTTGAAAGCTGGTGGGCGTAAGACGAGATCTGCTATAGATCATCTGCTCACTTTACAGAGGCAGATATTAACATCACAACATGATAAGCAGCACTATTATTCGATTTAGAAAAAGCGTTTGACCGCTTGTGGCGACATGGACTATTAATAAAAATAAAGTCCGCCTGCATAACCGGCAATTTAGGCAACTACTTTTGCAGTTTCCTAAACAACCGAACTTTCCAAGTTAAGATCGGTTTGTCAAAATCAACACTAGTTCAGACTGAAAACGGTGTTCCACAAGGCTCTGCACTTAGTGCAACCATGTTCATGTTATATATCGATGACATAGCAAATTATATCTCGCAGCCTGTTACCGCTCGGCTTTACATTGACGATCTTAATATATCCTTGTCATCCAGTATTCCTTCTAATGCACAAAAAATCCTACAAAAAACCATAGATCGTTTGCAACAATGGTCTGATACGAAAGGTTTATATTTTTCCACATCCAAATCATCATACATTATTTTCCATAAGAGACGTCTATCATCTCCCAGATTTTTTAAAAGTATAAATAACTCTCCCTTGAACAGCCAAAACAAGAGTAAAATTCCTAGATTGTTCGACTCCAAATTAACCTAGCGTTATCATATAGCTGATGTCATGAGTAGGTGTTTAAAACTACTCCCAATTCTAAAATATTTATCAAACCCAAAATACAATATAAAAACCCAAATCCTCATAAATATCAATAAATCTATAATCCTATCACGAATACTCAACAGCCAGTAATATAATGAACATTAGATACAGTACACCATGCTGGACTTCGATCCATCCTTGCAGTACATCCGTCATCACCATCAAAGAGCTTGTGTGCATTAGCAAAATCTTTTCTACTTATACACTACAGAAAATACCATACTTACCTCTATTTAAGCCGTCTGCTTAGCTACAATAAAACATTTTCATACACCAAAGAACGAACCCTAACCCACATTTTGCAAATGACCCTATATCAAACCTACTTAATATACTATCAACATATCACATAAGCTTCATTCCAAAATCAACATTGAATTACAATATAATGATACCTCCTTGGGACCCTTCCGAAACAAAAATAGACTTATCTCTCACACAGCAAAATAAATCTACACATCCTACAAATATAAAAGAAATGGTATTAAGCACTCTTCAAAAATACAATGACTACACACACGCATACACAGACGGAACAAAAACTACAGCAGGCGGTGAGAATTCACCAGCAGCTTGCTCTTACCAAATTGATAATATATTACTCTCAATCCGACTGAGCGATGGCTGCACTTCTCTGGATGCAGAGTTGTATGGAATTATGTACCGTATTCAGTACATCAGATCAGCTGTACTTTCATGTCGAAAAGCATTGGTTATAACAGACTCCCTCTCCTCTCTACAACTAATATGCCGTCAAGACAATAAAAATGCCATAATATTAGAAATCCAACACAATCTACACACAATACATAAGGAAGAAAGGGAAATCCGCTTTCTGTGGATCCCAAGTCACGTTGGGATGCACGGTAGTCACAAAGTAGACCTTGAAGCTCGGTCTATGGTACTTTCACCAGTACCGGAACATTCACCACCTCCATCAACATTAGTACATGTACTCATGAATAACAGCAAACAGGAATGGACCACCGACTGGACCTCACAAACAACCTTCCTTAGGAGCGTTAAATCAATCACAGAACCATGGTGGCCTCCAGATGGCACAAGCGGAAAAGAATATGGTACTCTGAACCGTCTACGGGTGGGTCATACAGCCATATCACACAATTATCTTTATACCAAAAGCCCTCCACCAACAAACTGCCCCCTATGCGGACATTTAACAGAACCAACCGTCACACACTTAATCTATAACAGCCAAACACTCACACCACACAGGCTAAAACACAAAATAGAGGGCCCGATACACAAAATACTCTCAAACAACCTTCAATCAATAGGTAGTATTCTGGCTTTTGCAAGAGAAAGCGGACTCCTAGCATACATATAAACTAGACACACGTCTCCTTACGCTGCAATAACCCTGGTAGTTGCAAACGGCGTATGGAGATTTACATAATATTTAAAAAATACATATATATATGTAACATTTTATGATATATTTTAGAAATTACGTTTTAAAAGTGTATTGCTGTGACGTGATAGTGACGTCAGTTGAGCTGTCTGGTGACTATGACACAGCGACATAATTAAATATATTTTCCTCTATTAGCGACGTCCAGCTAAGAAGATGAATATATTTAATAATTAGTCATAATAATAATAATAATAATAATGATGAAACCACGCGCAATGTATAAAGGCTGCCGCGACGAGCGGGTGGTTTCTTTGTTGGTTGAAATGCAAGGGCTGGAAAGAATTACCGTCGAAAAGAAATTTTCAAAAAGAATTTCGCTCAGCGGGCTGTGTAACCAACATGATGACGGTGAGCCGAATGGCAGTTCTGATGAGGAGAAACCGCTCCTCTTAACCTACTATTATAGATCATCGCTGTAAGGAAAAAGCGTTCTCTGGCCATTCTTGATTAATGGCGATGTTAACCTTAATTCCCGAACACATTTTTCATTTTCACATTCCTTAAACACACACAAATACGCATGCATGCATATATATATATGTAATACACAAACTTTATACCTACACAACATTGTACCATGTAAGTGGGTCCTTGTCCTACTTCTAAAGTTCTAATGTATATTGTACGCCTTCCATCGTGTGCGCTTTCATTATTATTGTCTTCACGAACTTAAAAAATTTCCTTGATTCGAAAGTTCATTAAAATTGTGATATTTTTATTAAAATTGTCTCGAAGAAAAATCGTATATAGGATGAATATGTTTTTTTTTATCCAAGAAGGCTCACGTATATATATATATATATATGTGTGTGTGTTTTGCTTGTCCACATTAATTTATTGCTATCATCATTAGTGTTTTCATTGTTAGATTGCGAATTAAATTGACGAGAATTCGTTTTGTTTTTATCGCAAAAATTGAGAAAATTTAGTTATTTTATTTTTTGTTTAATAATTTAATCAAATTATCTGTACATTTAGGTCATTTTTTATTTGGTCATAGTCTTAGCTTATGGAATAATTCACCGGGGTAGAATGGTAAAACATTACATCAGACAGATGAATATTTTTTTACAAAATTCTGTTTTTAGAAACGATTGTTGTAAGTAAATATTAGACGTAAAAAAAATCCCGATATAAATAAATTACAATTGATTTCTTGTGCTTTGAAAATTACAGATAAATTTGAAATATGAGTTTAAGAAAATATAGTTCAATTTGATTTTGAACTGACTGACCTAAATGTGCATCTACTGAACTATATACTAGCAATGATGAAGAAAATTTTGATGAATTTCCTTCTCGTGATAAAATAAGTGACTCAAATTGTTCTTATTGCCGTTTTTGCTATCGAAATTTAATATTTTGAGCTTTTAGATTCATGCTTACCTGTCTCGTGTATCAGCTGCAAAAATCTTCCACTCACGGTAACAGATATCCATTTTTGAATGCTGGGAATCCATGACGACCTTCTGCGGCCTTTATTGTTTGCGGGTTTTTAAAATTCTTTCCCCGCTTATCAGACTTGCGTTTAAACTATAATGTGGTTATTTAATATTAATACTGCGATGGAAGTGAGGCTCACGCCGGTACTCCAATATGTAAATAATTGCGCGTACACATTGTAATTTGATAAAATACATTTTTCTCTTTTCTTTTATATCGCCCGTCAGCATTGTTCGGAGTAACTCATATTTCGGTCTCCGCATCAAATCACTCGGATAGTTAATTTTCCTTATAGTTTTATTAGCCTTATCAGTTATTCATTCGTTCCGTAATTTCCATATTTCTAATTTTTTCTGTCCACACTATTGCAAGTAATCGTCTATACAATCATGACTCAAATATGAAACATATATCTTGCAGTTTTTAATACATTGTGTTTTTATCGTTAGAGCGGGAAATTTTGTAATTAAAAAGAAACACAATACAAATTTTACATGAAAACCTTTATAGTAACTAATAATTTAAATAGTAAATTTTACAACAGCCAGTAAATTTCAACCGTTTACTGCGGAAATATCCATTTCTATATAACGTCTATCTTATAAAGCGAAAAAAAACGCAAAAAAAATTTCAAACCAAACCCAGAAAATATATTTTTATACATATAGCCGCGTGTACTTATTTAAAATTTATATTTGTTGTAATATATATATTATGTACGTACGCATATTTCCGTTTAGTAGGTAGCCTTAAAAATATATTTATGTATATATGTAATATGCAGCCGCGAGTATTTATTTAAAATTCACATTTTAAATTTTTTATGATATAATATATTATGTACGTACGTATAATATATATAATATATATATATATATATATATAATATATACATATCGCATTATCGTGTTTTGTAGTCCCCTTAACGAAACAACAAACAGCAGTTGCAGACGAACGTTTGGTTAGTAAGATAAATAAACTCGATATTTTTTTTAATATACATATTATATAAATGAACAACCTTTTTTTTAAAGTAGACTTTCCACTTGCGGAGGCCATTGCTTATACGTCAGCGCCTGCAATGTTTTAGGTATGCAATGAAAACGTTTGCCCCGATTTTTAGCAGAAGAAGTACGCATCGATGGATATTCGTGGATAACTCGTCGAATTTTAGTCGGATTTGGACAAACTTTTTTTTGTTTCACTGCTATTGAGCCCCCCCCCATGAATTACTCCACGATTGTACAGATGCAAATGACCTAGAAGTTGAGCGTCTTTAAATAAATATATAATTTGAATTAAAATCTATGGCCATAATATTTCAGAATAGATCTAGAAACGTTATTTGTAATTGCCGTTGAAAATCGAGGAGCTACGAATGTCTTTATCCGGTTACAACTATTATATATATATATATATATATATATATATATATATATATATATACATCATATTGGGCTTTGAAGGAAATTTGAAATCCAAAAAGGAGTCCATCATTAAAAGCACAAGTATTTAATACATGTATCATACCGGCGATTACATACGGTTCACAAACATGGTCGTGTAATATAAAGCAAATAAAAAAGTTACAAATTGCATGGCGGGCAATGGACAGAAAAATGATAGGGGGTTGAAAATTTTGATAAAATAAAGAACAAGGCTTTAAGAGCACTGCCAAGAACAGATGACCTAATGGAGATAGCAAGAAAACTAAAATGGACATGGTGTAGTTATGTCACGCGAAAACAAGCAATACCTGGTTCGGAAAATATATAGAATGGATTCCATTGGATTGGAAGGGAAAAATCGAAAGGCCAAAAATATGGTGCAAAGATAATATCATCAAATATATGAGGACCAGTTGGATGCGGAAAGCAAAAGATAGAACGATTTGAAAGCAAACGAGTGCTGGATATATATAGCCAATAAAAAAAAAAAATTAAAGAGGCCTTTGCTCAAGTTGGGCTTTCATTATTATTTAATTTTGATTATTTTGTATACGCATTTTTGGTGCATTCAAATGAAATAAAGGCTTTATTTATTTATTTATTTACATCTAGACTACATTATATATATATATATATATATATATATATATATATATATATATATATATATATATCGGAGGTTGGTGGATAGCATGACGAGTGAGATTGTAACATGCTGTGGCTAGTGCTTTAATTTCCGCATACGGCCTCCTTCCTTTAATGTCATCCATAAACTTCCTTCGTAGTCTTCCTCTTTGAACTTTGCCAATTGTTTTTCTATCTATCAGGTTACCAATCCATATCGAGTAACGTATAATATGTCCTATTACCGTATCCCTGTTCTACTATCATTTGTTATTAGGCTGGCCAGCTGGCCAGATAGTCAAATTACTTCACATGCTGTAACTTTTTACGATTTACTAATATTTTCGTCTGTCCATCTCCTTTTTTATCGTACCTTAAAACTTTTGTTTTAGTTTCATTAATATTCATTCTGCATTTGTTTGTTTAAAAGTTTCTTTAAAATATTAATGAACTTTTGCAATTTTGTTTCGCTATCCGCAAATAGTGATATTTTTATCGTTTTATATCTAATTCCGTTTATTTGTATTCCTCCGTCATCAATTTCTGAAAAGCACTTCATCGTCTGTCGAACTCCTTTTTTAAGTTTCGCGCTGTTTTTTTCATTTATAATGATTTGTTGATTTTTATACAACTGAAAAAGTAGTCTTCTATCTCCGAAATCTATATTAATTTCCTTTAGGCATTGAAACATAGTGTCTCAATTAACATTGTCAAACGCCTTTTCGACGTCGATGAAGGATGTATACATGGTTCCGTTAACTTCCAGCACTTTTCCTATTAACAGCCTGGGTGACAAAATAGCTTCTCTCGTCCCCGCTATTTCTTCTAAATCCAAATTGGTCTTCTGATAGGTTTTCTTCTATTTCTCTGTATATTCGTTCGTATATATCTTAGTTACAATTTTTTGAGTATTGCCAAGAGTTCCAATATTGCCCACATATTTGGAAATTATTATTTGTTGGTATGGAAACCATCTGATTCATTTGAAATTTCTCAGGGATTATCCTCGATTCAAAAATATCTTTTATCAACTGATACAGCGTGTATCTCCTAGTATTTTAATGATCTCACTAGGAATGCCATCCACTCCTGTAACTTTTCGTGGTTTAAGACTGTTTAGTGCAAACTCAAATTCTCTTTTCAAATTACCCGGTCCAATGCGTCTTCTGAGACGGTCGACTCATCTTCGATTACTCTTGCCCAGTCTGTTTCTTCATCTTCATATAGATTCTCAATGTACTCTTTCCATCGAGTTTGTATTTTTTCTTTTTTTGTTATTACGTCTCCACTGTTATTTTTAAGAGTACATAAATTCTTACGTCTCGGCTTGACGTGCAATTTTATTCCATGTTTCCGGTTTTTATATTATGATCAATATCCTTGCATTTCTCCATTATTCATTCTTCTTTAGCTTTGAGTGCTTTTCTATTTACTAGATTTCTTTTAGACATGACACGTGCAGAATCTAAATAATATATATATATATATATATATGTGTGAGTATATTTATTCTTCCCTTCTGGATTTGCAATAGTTTGACCGGGTATTCTCGATTTTATGTTCGAAAACACTCGCGATGAAAATAGTTTAAAAGGATTTACGCATACACGCACATAAATCAGTAAAAATAAAAAAAAAAAATGTATGACTTAAGAAGGAGTTGTACGGTCGAATGTTTTGGAATAAATATTCTGTTACGAAATAGAGAAATCGAGTGTATTCGTAGAGTTAAATCAAAAGTTGGAGGAAAAGTTTCAATGCGAGCACATCTGCTTGGACCAGAAGCAAGACAAAGTTTGATGGCCAATTTCGGAACATTATCTAATCCCTTTCCTTTTATATATTTATATATTTTCAAAGGGTGTGAACAATCCTAGACGAGGTTCCTTTGATATTACTACTATTCGCGCCGTCGCTACACTACTGGTAACAACAATAGTAGTAACATTCATAATAATAATAATAATAATAATAATAATAATAATAGTGTAATAGTAATAATAAAAATAATGAAATGTTGAAAATAAAGTAGGATACCGTTAATAATACTATCACTATCGATATCGCTACTAACTATTACCACGAGTTCCACAATAATTGGATGAGAGTGTAAATAGAAATTTCGAAAATTACCAATTTTCTATTTTCCTTCTTTTCGCAAAACAAAAAACAAAAACCCTAAAAAAAAAGAAGGACCCCGCGTTCTTCAACCATTTCCTATCGATAATTTCTTTTGAGAATTGTTCCTCGATTTTATTGAATTTAATTTTTTATTATTTCGTTTTTAACGTTCGATAGTTGTATTAGTTTTTCCTTTTCGGGTGGGGGGAATTTCGCCCTAATTTTAAAAATTTGATCCGATATCTTCCGAGTTTAAAAATGTTTAATTTTTCATTTAAAGAAACATTCGTAAGTATGAAGTCGGTGGTGTGCAAATTGAGCTGTTGAAAATTATATATATATATATATATATATATATATATATATATATATATATATATATATATATATAAGGTCATGTGCTCGCTTACTTGGTTTTGAATGATTGCTAGCTAATTTTATATGTAAAAATAACGTACGATGGACCATGTACGACAGCGAACAATAAGACGATGTAGATTATGATATTTTCGATGATGATAATGATGATCGGTTTTTCATTATTATTGCATACTGTTATTGTTATTATTATCGTTTCCTGGACAGCTCGATCGAGAATCAGCAAATTCCTGTTATAACAACAGTTAGACTGTTGAATAGTGTTCTACAAGCTCTGTAAACCTTCAGCAAGAATTGTCGTCATACCGAACGATTTTCTGTGTATCCATAAGTAACACCGCTATGTACACTATCAATAATAATGACACTGATCGAACTAGCGCACGATAACACGACCGAATTGTTTATGCTACGACGCTCATTATTTTAATTGGCGCGCAGGTATTGTTCGAGCTTGGTTGAAATAAATTTTGTTTATAATGTGGTCAAAAGTGTGTGCACTGCTTTGTTTTATGTGCTTTAGTTAGAGTCTAAGTAACATGCTATTTAAAGTTAATCTTCTGTTTAAGATGACTTATGTAAACTTGTTTGACCCATGCAATTGTTTAAGAAATTATAGTGATTTTAGTTAAAGTTCGGACGGACCATCTTCTAGTAAATAAAAAAAAAAATCTTCACATATTTAATTTTAGATTCCGTCCGCTATAATATTTAGATATTTTAATTAATTACATTTTTTCGAAATAAATATGATTTTTTATTATCTTTATTGAAGTGAAACTTTCGTCGTATATGCGGAGTTAACCCATAAAACGTGCCAGCTGGACGAGCCAAAGTCTCATATACATAAGTGCATAGAAAGCGAAAATTTGAAAGAAGTAACTTTTAAATTTTTTTACTCTTTTTCTTGCACATATTCGTCACTTTTGAAGTTTTCGCTGGACAAAGGACATCAAGTTAAGCATATCCAGTGTGTTCTTTTGGTTTATGAAATTTCTAGTTTATACGAAATCGTCAGTTTAAAGTGTCTTTTTGGGAAAACGTCTTAAAGTTTCACTTCTTCATTCCCGATCGAGAAATAATTATTATTATTTTTTAATTAAGTATATATCACCAAGGAAGCGCTACGGAAATGCTTTTTAATAATTCAAATTTCAAAATGGGAAATAATGAAATGTTCGAGTTTTGACGCTTTTCACTTGCGTACTTAACCAGATGTGTACATAGATTATCCACTATTTTAAACGTATCCCTACGAAAAATGGCCAGACGTACACTTTTTAGTTTTACTCTAAATTGAACACTGGCGGCTTCTAATTATTATTATTACTAGTATTATCAATATTAGAAACTACATATAGTTGTGGATTTTGAGGAAAGATAGGCGATATTTCTGTGCACTGACTTATCTCCCTATCTAGCTATAGCAAATAAAGGACAAATTATAGGTCCTGTTCCTAACATTACTACAGACGAGGTATCTAGAGCTTTCAGTAAAACGAAGCTATCTAAGGCACTAGGATCAGATAGCATCCTTGCCGACGTATGAAAAATGTCGAAAATGAAGGCTGTATCTATTATGTGGTGAATAGAATTCTTCAATATTGTAGTTGGTGTAATGCTCAACGAATGGATGACTAGCCCCGAAAAGCCCGAAATATTGCTCACAGTAGCGGACAGATTACATATCAACGGTAGGTAGACCGAAAAGAAGATGGTCGGATGCTGTAGCAGCTCACGTCAGTAGAGTTGGGGGTCGATCCATCCCTATTAAATGTTCTGGCTGGAAATGTGTCATAAGTCAAGCAGACCTCGCCCCAGCAGGAAATTGCAAAAAAGAAGAAGATAAGTAAATGATTTAACAACTATCTTGAAAATAGAAAATATATTAAATATTGTTAAAGTAATTAAGGTATATATTTCAGACTCTAAACTCTGAAGTACCGCGAGGCAGAGTACTTGTTCCTTGTTTCTATTCATAAAAACGTTTAGTTATCCCGATGATGCTTGTACCGGGCCCGCGATATCTCGCTATACTTTAAAATATACATGTCGTATATAAAGTTTAAGATTGTTACAGAAGAATCGTTTGGTTCTTAATGTTGTTAAAAAAAAGTACGTAAAATCAAGATTTAGTGATATGGAAAGAAACGGTAATATATCTGGCAATGATAATAAATTAATTAGAATGAACGATATCAAATACTTGGGAATTTAGCTAGACAATAAGCTAACGTGGATTTTTGATTAAATATACACTTGTATAGAAAACTAAGAGAGGATGCAAGCTACACATAAATGGAAAATATAACAAAAAATATATATTTTAAATTCAATAATTTCATTTTAAATGTCTAGTATTTCTCAATTGCATACTTCATAATAGAGAAGTAAACAAATCTTTATCACAATGCAGACTCCTTAAGAACATCCCACTTGAGGAGACTGTAAAGGAACTCCCTCATGGGTAGCAGGTTTACGTAGAGCCCATATATTGTTTTTTTAGGGGTTAGCATCCAGCGATGGACTCCGTTGAGAAATTAGGCCAGATCAAACGGTCGACTACGTTTCAACCTACGAGCATCTAGACTAGTGTCAAGTAGATTGCCATTACGTTTGAGTGTGTTTTCAAACGACTTCCATATTGCTTTACAGCACGTTCGATCTCGTCTTTTACGTATGGGATATTTAAGTCTCGGTGTAACGTATGGTTCGATGTGTAGAGACGATGAGTTTGCACAAACACATAACATTAAACTGTATGTCCGAACAGGCTTTATAATTATTTTATAAACTAGAAGTTTGTAACTGGAGAGTATCCTCTAAAAAGCCAATTTAAATTGTTGTAATTTTATATCTAACTGTTTTCTTTTTACGCTAATATTCTTCTGCCATGTCAATTTGCGATCTAAACGTACGTCTAAGTATTTAACATTTTTTTCTCGGCTAATAATCACTCCATTTATTTTTAACGGTTGATACGTAAAATTTCGCAAAGTAAGTTCTACCTGCCTGCATTTACTTTTGTTTACCCTGATTCGTCAACGTCTCAGCCAGTTTTCAATTGTAGTTTATTAGAAGTTTCGCTATTGTCTTTACCGATAGCTAATAACGCTGCATCGTCGGCAAACGTAGCTGTTGTCACGTTATTATCAACTGGAAAATCGGCAGAGTACACTAAGTAAAGCACCGGACCTAAGACGCATCCTTGAGGCACGCCAGCAGATACAGGATAGATATTGGAGAATTTATTTCGGATTTTAACCTGGCATGTACGATCTTCAAGGTAGGATTTTAGAAGGAGATAATAAGGATGCGGTCATATTTTTTTAACTTATAAAGCAGACTATGATGTCACACCTTATCAAAGACTTGTTTGACATCTAAGAACACACCCGTGCGCATACTTGCTTAGCTTGAAGACTCTGTTGAATAGTATGTACAATTCGTCGTATCTGTTCAATGGTCGAGTATTTTTTTCTGAATCCAAATTGGTGCTCAGGAACAACATGTTCCGATTCAAAAATAGGATTCAACCGCTTCGATATTATTTTTCCAAGGAGTTTTGAGAGGATAGGAATTACGGAAATGGGTCTATAAAATGAAACCTTGTCCGGTGCCTTATCTGGTTTTGGTACAACTACTATTTGCGTAAATTTCCAGGATAAAGGAAAATACTGAAGTCGAAAAAACAGCTTTAAAAATGTTTGTAAGTAACAGTATACACTTTTTTAAAGTTTCGATGACAGTTTATTATGAATTAAATCAAATCCCGGACTATTTTTTTTTTTTTTTGTTAAATTTATTTATTATATATTTTTGATTTCGCTGGGAGACGTTGGCGGAATCGGGGGACTTAACTGCAACAATTAAAAATTCATGAATGTCAGTTTCATAATTAGATTGTAAATTTGATTTGAAGACATCGCAGAAATATTTGGCAAATACTCCAAATTGTTCTTTGTCAGTTCTAGCTCATGTATCATAGGATTTACGAATAGGAGAAGGGGTTTTATAGGTCTATTTATGCTATTGACCGCTTTCTAGATGTTGTAATTTGTCGCTTCCGTAGGTGAAAGTTCCTGTAGACAATGTTGGAAAGATTGATTTTTAATGTTATTAAAACAGATCAATGCTGCCTAGTTCAGCCGACCAGATTGCATGCATCTACAAGAGCGTTGCTGCTAATTGTTCATTTATTATTATTATAATTGTTATATTGATATTTTTCGTTGTATTCGTGTGCCGAGTTTAGGGGGATACTTTTCATGTTCTGTTTTACTAGTATTAAATTTGTAACATATCGTTGCAGGATAATTCGATCTTTATTCCGCGAAGATAAATGTTTTTCCTTTGGAAATATATTCGGACGAGTACTAATTATATTAGGTAATCTCTTCAATGATAATAATGTTCATAGACATTCTCACACCGTATCTCATTAAATACTTTTACGATACATGACACAATGTTTTCGTTATGCTTCAATAAACAAATATACGCGCACACGTATATATAGTTGTAATAATATTAAAGTAACACACGCACGTATATATATATATATATATATATATATATATATATATATATATATATATATATATATTATAATACGCACACATATACGTATATTTATGTACACGGATAAAACGTCGAAGAATATAAGATATAATATTTAGCTTCCTGTTCTTTTAACAGATTGACAGTGGACCGAGTGATAAACGAATTACAAATGAAAGAGGACAAGAGACATGAAAATACCGTTATAAATAAAATTAAATTGGACAACAATAATTTAATAATTACATGACTACTCAGATATTATTTTACGCACACACACAATATACATACATACATATATATATATATATATATATATATATATATATATATATATATATATATATATATATATATATATACGTGTATAATATAAATTCCTTTGAACCTGAACCAAGAGTGTTAATTGAATTCATTCTGCACAAAAAAAATCAAGAAAGAAACTACAAATATATACACAAACACATGCGCACACCTTACAAAAGCACTGAATACTTATTTATATATATACAACCAAAAATTAAAGTCAACAGCTTACAATTTTTATACTAACAATGAAATTACAAGTACCGACAGGACATCCGCTTGTGTGAATGACCATGTATATATTATAAATATATATGTGTGTGTGTGCGTTAGTGGATATGTATACATGCACATTATATATTTATAAGCATATATCAAAGTAATACGCTTATATATGCACATTTATATATATATATATATATATATATATATATATATATATATATATATATATATAGAGAGAGAGAGAGAGAGTGATGTGTGAATAAAGTAATGAGACTGATTTTTTTTTCAATTTTTTATTCAAATACAATTACAATTTATGATTGTCTCCATCAAAATAACTACCTTGGAAAACCACGCAGCGCTGGAGACGGTCCTTCTAATCCTTCGAGAATTACAGGAACTCGGATACGGGAATTGACTTCAGCTCGCCGGTTACAGGCACTTTTTAGATATTTCAAGTGTCCTAAAATTAGTTCCCTTGAGTTGATTTTTCAATGCAGGAAGAGAAGAAAGTCAGATGTACTCAAGACTGGTGGATATAAGGAGGCTGACGAGCAGAACGTTGTTACTGGTCAAATACTTTTTATCGAAATCGCCGTGTGACACGGCGCATTATCGTGATGCAACATCCAGATGTTTGTGATGTTTGATCTCACACGAAATACTCTTTTTCGAAATCTTTCAAGGATCTCCAGGTAAAGATGTTGGAGTGACCGTTTGGTCTTCAGGCGTAAGCACTCGTATGCATGTGTATATGCGTATTATATATACTTAGAAGCGTACGTAGAAAGTGATACATTCTTACATACGCATATTTATTTATACGTTTACATATAGGATAAGAATACATATGCGATAGAAATACGCGCTTACCCACGTCTATATATACATGTGTACTTGGCTACTGACATTGACAGAATATATACATATATGGATAAATTTCCCCAGCCATCAGAAGAACGGGGAACCTAAAAAAGTTAAAACGTTAATATCTTGTTACCTATGCGAACTTAGTTGAAATGTTTATCTATTCGAACATCACTTGGCGCTTTATATGTAGGGAGTTACCCCGGAAAACGAGCAAGAGAGCGAGCGAGGCAACACATAGGCGCATAGGCAAGCCTATTCTCACAATGTAGTTGGGTTCCTCCTCTCTTCTCTGCATGCGTGCTCATATACTTGTGTATTCAGTTTACATAAATACATACAAACACTTACACAAATTATGACAGACACGCGTCTATATATATATATATATATATATAGGTGTAAAAATTGTGTGGGTGTTCGTATTTTTCCTTTTGCACATGCGCGCGCAGCTAACATTTCAGTCATCGCCAGGTAAAGTTAAGCGTTACATACAGTGCGTTCCTTTTCCTTGAAATTTGTACGAAATTGTTAGTCTATTAAATAAATTTTTAGGGAAACTTCTGTGAGTGTCACTTGCCCTGGGGCACATTATATATTTTTTAATTTGTGTTATATGCAAGTGTGCATTGTATTCAAGTTTCCCGCTAAGCTATGCAATTTATCGCGATTTTTTTTTTTTGGAATCCGAAGCTTGCACCTTTAAATTTTAAACTTTAAACTTTCTTGGAACAATGTTCTGCTACCTGTAAAGCACTGTGGTCCGCGTTCACAATGCTGTCGATACTACACCGAATTTCTGCTTGTCTACACTCCATCAGATGTGCTGCTGTTTGTACTTCACTATACTCACAGCTACTATCCGTTGCTAGATCCCATTTTACCAAGTTTGTATTCGTTCTTGTACAATCTGAACGAATTGGGTTATTAATACTGTTTTTCAGTTTGCTCAGCTTTTCTGCATTGTAATTTTAAATTAAAATTTTTTTAATTAATATTTTTTATATTTTTAAATATTCTCTTGATAATGGCCTAACAGCCGAAAGCAACGAAAAAATTTTAGTGATTTTAAAACTTCTTTTTGTTGTTTACTTTAATAAAAATCAGTGCATTCCACATTGTTCAAATTAGAAAAGCTTTTATGCGTGAAACTTTATCAGTTTTTAATATTTTTAGTTTGTTTATTTATTAAATGAATATTATCGTAATTATTATCGCTATCGTTACGAAAGCGTCGATTTTATCGATGTGTTTTTTTTTTATTATTACGAATAATAAAATAACGAATTATTTGTTCTGAACAGTGACGCGTAGGATTGACTTTTTTTTATCTTTAATGATGAAATTCAATGATCCGAAACTGTTTCATGTAGCACTTTTTTCTAAACGGATCGGTATTTATCGAAGTCATTATCGACAATATTTACTCGTTATCGATTTTCGATAACTTGGATTTTTAATTATATATCTCGCGGCCGATAACTTCAAAGACTTCTTTATGTCGAAATAAGATTTAGGTATTGTATTTTATTTAGAAAATTATTTTTGCGTATAATAATAAATAAAATCGCGTATTTTAAACGTTATATAATATTCCAATCAATGTTTTATAATTATAAATAATTGCGGTTATTATAGTTGTTTTATTTAATAGGTTATCGTTCGAATTTTGTTATATTTATAATTAAATATATACTTTTAATTAAATAATTTATTCGATAAGCTATTTTTCAAAAATCGCATTTTCGTAAATAAACAATTTTTTCCGTGGTAAAAATCGTTATATTTCAAACATGCAGGAATGGACGCTCTTCAAATTCGTACTATTTCCGTAGATAGGCGTCAGTATCGAAATCCCCAGTTTCAGTTTTTCAAAATTTTCATTTTCCCTGTGTTGTTTTTATTGAAATGTTCGAAAGATAAATCGCCGATCAACTACTTAATCTCGCATCGGAATTGTTTCTTCATCCCGTTGCGTGTAACGTCTAAATTATGCGCGATAACCCGATACTCTTAAATAGCGTCGTGCGAATTCCGTCGCCTTGATACCGCGTTAAAATATTTCGGTTTTTTCTTAGAAATGTTCTCACGACCTGGTTCTTTAGTTACATCCCGTACATTTAAAAACGGTCGAAATTTTTTCACTTTTTGCCTTTTTTAACGATAAAAAATCGAACACGCGAAACGGCGCCGAAATATCTCGTTCGTTATTTGAAAAATTATTTATTTTAATCGGCGTCATTTTTCTACATTAAGGTTTTTCAATTCGTGACTATGGTCGTTAGAGAAGACGCGCGAGGGTTCTGAGGTTAGATTGATCCGACTTCGCGATAAAACTTTTCGTCGTTTTCCGTGAATTTTCTCGGCCTGTTGGGAATTCGATAAATTTAAAAGATACTGAGAAAAGTAGACGGTCCACAATATTGTCTGATGAGAACTAGAACGAATTTGCGGAAAATCTTCCGGAACGGTTTTAGATACGTTATAGTAGAAAAGATAAATTTTTATATATATTTATATATCGTTATTCGTAACGTGGTATACGGCCAAACTTAATGTGGAAAGAATAGGACAGAATAAAGAGCTATTAACCATTATCAAGAAAAAGAAATTATTTGGGCCACATTATGAGGCACGATAGGTATCAGTTGATACAGTCAATTATACAAGGCAAACTAGAAGGATGTAGACGAAAAGGACGCAGAAGAATGTCGTGGATGAAAAATTTGGAAAATTGGACGGGATGCTCAACCAACGAACTATTCGGCCAGAATGAGGACCAGTTTCTCACTCAATGTAGACAATCTTCGTTAAATGGCACTACGAAGGAGAAGATAATATTAAATTCGTGGACTATATTAGCGCTCTCAGTAAAATTATTCACCCATCCAGCATTACTTTCTCCCCCCCGAGTATCGAACAATCGTATTTGTGTATATTTAGAATTGAAAGAAATTGCTCATAACCTCGTTCAAAACCACTATTCCAGTTAATAATTTACTCATTCGTGTCCGTAAGTTAATTAATCCGTCTAAACGACTCGTCATTTCAAATCTTTCCCCGCATATTCCCCATATTATAATTGAAACTAACTTCGTCCAATTTAAATTTAACCTCTTCGCTCTCTTTTACGAAAGCTGGACTTAATGATAACAATTTTAAACATATTAAAAGTTTTAAACGGCACGTGTACACATACAATCTCCTAATTTCTATGATATGCGAATATATAAGTTGTGTCGAATTATAAAAATTTCCATTTTATTCGAGACAAGAACTTAGTCTAATAACGTACATCGATTATCCAGTGTGTGTGCAAAGAATAGAATAAACTCAGCCGAATGGTATACATCGAGGTAAAAAAATAAAAAATTAAATCATAATAGTAATAATAATATAAGAATAAAATAATTTTAAATAAATATATATATATTTTTTTTACTTTCCTCAATCCGTACGATGGCGTATAATCTTTTGTGATTCCTGAACTTAATTAACTCTTTCGGTCACGCATCATCAGTTTTTTTACACAAAAAAAAAACATATATATTCCACTTTGTGAAATAAAAAAAATTAACTCGAATAAATATAAACTAATATTTCGTGTATAATATCGCTTTATAGATGAATGGATAATTTAAAAAAAGTTATATAATAAAGATTTCTAAAATAGAAACTTTTATCAAGTGTCTATTCTAAAAATATAAATTAAAAATTTAGGTACCGTAAAGAGGACATCGCGATCGAATGGATTAACTAATTTAAACGTTATGGTTGCCTCCAGGTGGATTTGTATAATCGGTTGCTCCCGCGTATTTCATTATTTATATCTTAAATTCGATCAAAATTTCATTTTAAATGTTTATTACTTCTCAATTGCTCACTTCATAATAAATATGTAAATACAGATCCCGTAGGAGAACTTGCGGAGACGATAAAATAGAACTCGCCTATGGGCTTAGGTAGAACCTACTAGATAATTGGTTATAATTTACGAATGTACAAAATTTGAATGCCGATTTATTTACATACTCTTCGCCTAATTTTTGCACATGCCTAAATTTTTAAATTTACCTTTGTGGAGTCGATTGAAACAGGTTTAACAAGTACCATCAAACCGCGCGTAAACAAAGTACTTCATGCACATAAGGATATCTACCATTTACTAGTATATATATATATTTTTTTATATACAGCCCTTAATAGGCTATTACTAAGATACAATCTTAGCCGTTTGGCTAAATAATTATCATCATGATTACTTAGTACCTAACACGCTAAGTACAAAAACGAGTATGGAGTTCATATGCCATTGCATGCATTATACGTAAATTTACATATTTCCAAGACTAAATCTACGTGGTGGCGACGAACGAGTCGTCTAATTCCACGTTAGGTATTAAGCAGTTGTCTTGCTTCTGCATTCACACGGCTAGTGCTATTATCTCAGAATGAAAATTCTTTACTGAATGTAGATAGCATATGTATGCTTATATGCACGTGCGTACGTTTATTTAAAATCATAATGAGATATCGAAGAGAGCGTTGATAGTAGTAAACGAGGAAAGGAAAAACAAGCGCCAATGAGAGTATATTCGTGTTCTAAATAAAAATCAAATAATCAAATAATTAAATATGTTCATTATTTCAAGAATTTCGGTAATTTAACAGATGTTTAGGAACTTTTTCAGTCGATGAAGACATCAGCATGTTGGCTAAAACTGACTGCCCGCGTATTGTTTCACTTTTTTTTTATAATTTCCTGAAAAGTCCGTTAATCTTCGTCTCTTATAACCGACATGTATCGCTAAAGCGAACTGAAATAACTTTCATATCATACGTTTGTTTTTGTTTTTTCGTATCAGTCTCTTTTTAAGCGGCTGTCTCTCTCTAATCCGGCGTCTCTTATAAGCGAATTCGACACTGTATATACAATTATTAGTACACATGACGTATGTTGAAGATATATGAAATATGATTTTTTTTGCTGTTTATTAAGTCGAGATTATTATTGATGTATGTAGAACAACGAGACCATTGTAGCATTACCTTTTCATTGAATAGAGATCCATAATTATTGAAAAAAAAAAAAGCTGAATTAGACAATTTTTTGGACATATAGTAAGAGGAGAAAATCTAGAAAAAAGCATACCGCTCAGTAAAGCACCTAAGAAGAGACGGATCTCAATTTGGTACCGGTAGCAACAATACAGAACTGGAACCTATCTGCAGAGTTACTTAACTAGAAGAACATTTGTTACTAGAATAAATGACGTCTTTTCCCAAGAACACAAAGTTTTAGCTTCAGTACCGCAAAGTAGTTTGTCGGATCCAATATTATACAACATCTATATTGTGGATATACCTATCACGAATCAAACAATATTAGCAACATTTGCTGATGATGTAATACTAGCTGCTAATTCACTTCCAGAATATGCTAGCACGGTTGTCCAAAATCATGTGGATCGAAAATGGCGTACTTTAATCCATCCAAATGCCGGCATACCACCTTTACTAAACAGGCAAGTGTCCTCCAAATCCGTGACAATGAAATTCAGCAAACAAACTGTGTAACATATCTCGGGATGCGTATTAACCGACGGCTAAAATGACGGTTTCATACAAGCAACACTATACGATTTCGCGAACTAGATTGCTGCAACCTCTTCTATATAGGAACAAATCTACTTTAAAGCTTTAAAGGAAAAAAAATTATGATAGTTCCAATCTGGAAATATGGAATCGAATTATATGAAACTGCATGTAACAGTAATATATTGAGAACACAGCGACCACAATTAAAAATACATCTGCAGCAAAATATGTATCTATAACCATTCGTAATCACCTGAATTTAATCAATGAAGTTTGTATAAACCGGTATAAAAAGTTCATCGATAAATTTCAATTTAATATTAAAACCCACATGCGCGCAGAATGCATTTATTACTCTTCCTGAGAATAATACAAGAAGATTAAAAAAGAAGAGATGATGCAGAGATGCACTTCTAATAACTTAATAGCAAGAGTAAGCGATTTTTTAATAATTTGTATAGCCAAATTTCAATAAGAAACTTATAACTAACCTAAGAATTCAGTGCTCTAATTTTAAGGATACCGTCACTAAGTATCTAATTGTCTCAACGGAGACGTTAGATTAGTTACATTTTGACTACTTTATTTATCGGCATTATCTAATGGTGCTTTGGTGCCGGTACAAAATGGAAGGAAAAAAACCGCACACATTATACACGAACGTTACATAATTAAATTTTACTTACCCAAGACGCCGGATAATTTTTTCGGTCAATGAGAATATTACTCTTCAATAATGAAATCGAACGGTTTATAAACAATCGGAATAGTAATAGTAATTTAGGATAATCGAACGATCAACCGTACGTGCGAATGTTACCAAGGTACCGTTGAAACATTTTCGTTAATTCGACTGCCACGAAACAACGACGGTATTCTATAAGGTGCAAGAAAATTTTGGAGGGTAAACACGGAAAGGAAGCGTCCAGCTTTATTCTCGGCAAACTTTGAACGCGCGTCAACGTCCAAATGACGTCGGGGATAGAATCGTCTCATCCGCAGTGGAAACAACACCGAACGCAACCGACGCTCAATCTATTCCTGTTGCTGACGACGTTATACCGGCTCGTACTGAGAAGCCCCGCCTATAGCGTAGTATATACCTTTCGAGTTCGCGTTACTACGATGAATATAGAGAAATACGTATACGCGTATTCGCGCGTGTGCCTATAAGTCGAATCCCTTCACGGCGGAGGAACCGAGAGTGGAACAATTTTTGTTTTTCAACGTGTAGCTGATAAAGAAGGGAAATCGTTTTTCTTTAAAGCTCTAAAACTTGCGTATATATATATATATATATATATATTAATATAGAGCTGGAAAAGTTCCATACCTCGATAGACCGACGACTCATCTTTGTCCTCTCCTCGAACTTTTTGCGCCGAGTTAATATCCGAAACGTGTTCCTCAAAGATGTGTACACGTTAATACGCGAAAGTACCGATGATAATCGACTACCTGATGCGACCGACCTCGTTGTTTGTTAATGAAACGTATACTGTTCTACCCAAATGGACATCGTAATCGGGGTTGTAATCCAGTCGTTTTTGTACTACGAAATCAGTTACTTCTTTATTTTTAGGTCTTCTAACGGATAAACAATTATAATTATCGATTATTTTTCATTTTTCATTATTTTACTTTTATTACTGTATTTCTACAACTTTTTTTTTGTTTTTAATTGATATATATATATATACGATATGTCACGGTGGTGTAGTAGCTAGAGTGCTCGACTGTCAACTGGACGGTCGTGGGTTCGAAATCAACGTAGAAAGTTTTCCATCATTATGTAATTCTTAATGATCACAGAGAAAGCAGTTCCACCCCGTTCGGTATAACAACTGCGTAGCACGTAAATAGTGCCTTTAATGCTAGCTCACCAAATGTAAGAACCTTTACAGACCGCCCAAAATGAAATTCTTCGACCGATAACAAATAAGCCTTGGTACGTAGCAAACATGATCATTCACCCTGATCTGAACATTCGTTATGTATGCGAGGTTATTCAAGAGTCCTGCTATGAGGCTGGAAATCATTCGAATACACTTACATCAGAGCTTTTGGACACGGCCGACGATATAAGACGCTTAAGACGTAGTAAATTTCGCAGGCTTTCGTTTAAAACGATGTTGCAACTAGTGAAACTATCGTTTATGCAAAAGTTCCGAACATGGTGCATTATGATACGTGCGTAATAATCGAGCTGTCGAAGCTGAGGAAACAGTTATCTTATCTATCCACGGCGATAGTATTGTCTTTTGATCGTACGGAGTGAACTCATAACTCAGAGTATTATCGAATTAAGAATAGAAATACTCTTTCGTAACTTAGTGCCGTATCTATGCCCGTCCATGGTATCTTTTTACCTTTTCTTACTCAAGCGTTGTACCATTATGGTTTTGAATTGATTTTATTTTTAATTCAGCAATTGGTGAGTATAAATATAACCTTCGGTCGCTATTGTTATGATTTATACTTTATTGGAATTAGTCGCGTCTGCTGATATTAATGTTTCTTTACCTGTCTAAAATCACTTGAAACAGTCTGTGTACAAATTGCACCTAATTATTATCGACAAAAGTCGAACTTCCTTTATGGAGTTCATAAAGAAACACGGTGACCTTCAAAGAGATTGCCTGTTCTATTCGAGCAATTCTAGCATGTATACAGGTGTATCGTAAAATTTAAAATTGTTTGAAAATTGTTTTCATTTATCAAAAATAGGTACTTAACCCTTAATTACTCGCGCGGGGTCTATATGACCCCACCCGTTTTTTAATCTATGTTTTTAGTAGTTTTAATTCCGCGATTGTGCTGCTATGTCTAGTAGTTGATTTTTTCTCTGGATGTTACCGATCAGTACAGTTTAATTTGTTGTAGTGTTTACTCGTTCTTTAGAATACGACTTTTGACCCCACGCGAGTGTTTGCGTAACAACATATTCTTTAAACAAAGCTGTAACAAGGTACGTAAAATAATGTTAAACCGCCATTAATCAGTACAGTTCATTTATTTTTAATATATATTTTTTTAAATTTAGTTATAAGGCACACGAATAGACATTGTACATGATTCATTCTTACAATTTTCGTTCTTATACCTGACTATTGTTTTTGAAATAATGTCTGTCTACAGTTTTTGTTATTATTGACTTTTTTACGATGCTGTATTATTATTTTAGATGAGCACAAGAATTTTACGAACAGAGGAGGAAATATTAGAGGAAATTTTCAGGCAAGAAGTCGAAGAACCAGTTTTTGACACTTCATCGGATGAGTCTGATCACGAATTATATAGCGAGCACGACACGGAGTCTGAAGAGGAAGTTAATTCTGATGAAGATGATCATGTAAATCTTAATATACCTGTATTTAAAAGTAAAAATAACTGTAAAATGCTGTTCCTATTCCAAGAAAAGGAAGAATACGTCAAGAAAACATTATTAAACATCTTCCTGGAGTACGATCTTTAGCAAAAAAAGCTGAATCGGAATTTGAAGTTTTCTCATTATTATTCGACGAGAATATTATAAAGTTAATTGTCGATTCTACAAATAAATATGTACAGTCCATAAAACAAAATTTTAGCCGTGATAGGGATTCCAAATTGACAGATGCAATGGAAATGAGAGCAGTGATTGGTCTTTTTATTCTTGCCGGTGTATATAAAGCTGCTCATGTAAATTTTAAAGATTTATGGGGTCGTGATGGGCCTCCAGTTTTCTCAGTTACAATGCCCGAATCAAGATTTTTGTTTCTATTACGTTGTTTACGCTTTGGTGATTTGACTACCAGGGCTGAGAGAAAACTGGTTGATAAACTTGCTCCTATTCGGCAACTTATTGAAATTGTGGGTAATAATTTTGAAAATTATTTTACTCCTTCAGAGTTCGTTACAGTTGATGAACAACTGATACCGTTTCGTGGCAGATGCAGCTTTAGGCAGTTTCTTCCTAATAAACCTAAGAGATATGGAATAAAAGTGTTTGCTTGCGTCGATGCCAGATCATTTTATTTTGTTAAAATTTGAAATATATGTAGGTTCTCAACCAGATGGACCTTTTAAGAAGTCAAACGCAGCTCTAGACATCGTTATGAGATTAATCAAGCCAATTGAGAATACTGGTAGAAACGTAACAACAGATAATTGGTATACTAGCATTCCATTGGCAAATGCACTTTTAGAGAAAAAGCTAACCTTAGTTGGTACTATAAGAAAAAATAAACCAGATATACCGCAAGAATTTTTATCTAGAAAGGACAGAGCTATAAATACAAGCTTATTTGGATTTACTCGTGAAATATCTTTGATATCATACGTTCCACGTAAATCACATTCTGTTACATTAATTTCATCATTCCATCATGATGCTACTATAGATATCGAAACACGAGATAAACAGAAACCAGAAATTGTGACTTTTTATAATAGTACAAAAGGAGGTGTGGATACAAATGATCAACTTTGCGCGACGTATAATGTTGGTCGGCGTACCAACAGATGGCCTCTTTCAAAATTTGGGTATCTCGTAAATGTAATAGGAATCAACTCATATATTATACATAAGCATAACAAAATAAGAATAGGACAGGAAGTACCACTTAGAAGAGATTTTTTAAAAAGTTTAGGCCATCAGCTTGTATCACCATTTCAAATGACAAGATACAAATGTGGATCATTATCGAAGCAGCTGAGAATGAAAATTCAAATATATCTGGAAGAGTTTTATTGATTCTTCAGAGAAACCATCAACCTCTCAAAGTGACGATACTAACCCTAGAAAGAGGTAGCGATGTTATGCCTGTCCCAGAAAGAATGACACAAAATATAATTTAATTTGTTGTATTTGTAAACGCACTATTTGTAAAGAACATATGTCAATCATATGTAAATCGTGTTCAGAAAGATAAACAATTACCCTGGGATTGCAAAATAACGATTCTTACTTAAAGTTGATATACTGGTTTTTATATTGTATACGTCAAATTATTTTTTTAACTCCAAAATATTTCCTAATACTTATAAATGTTTTTACTTATTTTTAATTATTTAATTGAAAATTCTTAAAAAGTATGTGACTTACAATGTTTTCTTTCAATTTCTACCTTGTGGTCAGTATGACTCCACACGAGTACTTACGTAACATTTTTAACGCGAGTAATTAAGGGTTAAGTAGCGCTATTTACGCGCTGCGTTTTGACCTTTAATAGTTATATATATATATATATATATATATATATATATATATATATATATATATATATATATATATCGGTGACAAAAAGGTTCATTACTACATAAATTGTTTGAAACAGATCGAAATGACTTTCTCGAACATTTAGGTACATCGTAATAAGGAACGAACGAGTTAAAGCACGGCTTGCAATATTGTATTAATAAAAAAAATATATATATATATTTGAAAAACAGTCGAGAATTAAGGTGATAATACTATACTCAACATGTATTCTAACGGGTTTAATATTAACTGCATGTTTGATAGTTAATCGAAAGATAGAGCTAGTAGAAAAATTATTTATCTAAAACTTTTACAATGAAAAAAACGCTCGCAAAACCGAACGATAGAAACACTTTATTTATTACGTTGTTTTTTTTTAAGATGAAATTAAAATTCCAACCACCCTTCAAAATCCTATTTATATTGATGGCTTCATACGATATCTTAACTATACCATACTAAGTGCAGCTGAAAAATCCATACCTTTAATTACAGGAAACGATGTAAAACCTTTCGATATCTTCTAGCACATTAAAAATTATTGAAATTAAAAACTACTACAGGAAACTGTACCAGAAGTGTCACAACAGAAATACATATAAATTTAAACAACTTTACTATAGATTAAAAAATTTTGTAATAAAAAGACAATCTCAAGAGAAAAACTATTGTTACAATAGATATCTAAGTAATGTCTCGCAAACCAATAACCAACTTTGGAAAATAAATAAATATTTTTTCAGGCGCCAAACACACTTGCCACCTATTTCTATGTCTGGAAGCGAAGATAACGTAGTATATTCTACGGAAGCGAAAGCAGATATGATAGTTGATCACTTTGAAAATACACATGCTCAGAATGACACAATGTCCACGCACTACCACGAGCGTAAAGTAAAGCAAACAATAAACACTTTGTTAGCAAATATCACAGTGACATTGAAACATGATGACTTAACGTCACCTAAGGAAGTCAAGACGTGCATCAGAACCCTCAGAAACACACACTCTACTGGTCATGATAAAATTAGTGTCAAAATTATCAAAAATTTACTTCGCAAAGGCATAGTCGCTCTAGCAATGATATTTAATTCTTGTCTTCGGCTGTGTTATTATCCTGTGTCGTGGAGACTATCTGTAACTTTGGCTCTACCAAAATTGGGCAAGGATACTTCCTTGATGAAGAATATCAGACCTATCAGTCTGATTAGTAATATTAGCAAATTATTCGAAAAAATGTTGCTGATTAGACTTAGAAAACATACCGATGCTAATGAAATCCTTAACAACTTCCAATATGACTTTCGCCCTAATTTAAGTACTACTACACAATTAGTTAAAATATGTGACCAAATTACCGATAATTTTAACAAAGCAAACATAGTGGATTAGCATTATTAGACATTGAAAAACCCTTCGATACCGCGTGGCATAATGGCATTCTCTACAAGCTAATCAAATACAAATTTCCATGGCATTTGATCTCTTTAATTATATCTTATTTGACAAATAGAAAATTTTACGTAAAAATTAAGGATCACAAATCAAAAATTAGATACGCAACAGCAGGAGTACCTCAGGGAAGCATCCTTGGACCATTTATCTTTATTATTTACATAAACGATATCCCCAGCATGAAGGAAGTTAATATTAACCTATATGCTGATGATACTGCTATAATGACTTCATCATATCGCATTGATACCCTCAGTAATAGACTAACTGCTGCAGTTACAAAACTATCCAAATTCTTCTTTAAGTGGAAAATTAAATTAAACGATAGTAAAACAGAAACAATTCTTTTTACGAGACGGAAAACCAACATAAATAGATACGTTAAAATTAAAAATCAGTACCTAGATTGGAAATCAAGCATTCGTTACTTGGGAATTACACTAGATAGTAAGCTGACCTTTATAAAACATGTAAACGAATGTATATGCAGAGGACACAAAAAAATGAGCGTACTATTTCCATTATTTAACGGGAAATCTACACTGTTACCAATTAATAAACTCTTACTTTACAAGCAGGTAATATCGCCCACAATTTTATACGCCAGCCCAGTCTGGTCTAGCACCAGCTTGAGTAACATTAACAGACTTCAAGACTTCAACGATTACAAAATCATTGCCTTAGAATAGTTCTTAACAAGCCTAGATTTACACGCATTAAAACAATGCACGAAATACTAAATTATCCCTATATAGAAGAAACAATAAAGGTTAATACAAGAAAATTTTTTAACACGTGCTCCAGGTCTACTGACGTTATCATTAACCAAGTTGGTAACTATGATTATTAGTCTGTACGGCACAGGTACAAAAAATATAAACACAGACGAATAAAACATATTTTACTCGAGTAGTATTAACTAATGTTAATCCCAGCATTCTACTTACATTAACTCTATTTTGTGCTTAAACTCATTTTAACTACTATTATTATTCATACAGCTGTTTATTTTTATTCACTTATATTACTCTCATCGTTAGTTAACGAGTAAGCTATTTCATTTGTCCTTTTAATTTTTAAGATCTAGGTTTTTGTGAAATTTTTTCCTGTAATTTTCTTTAATAATTCTAGTTTAATTCTTTGTATTTATAATTAACAATAAGTGTATCAAGGAATTTCATTTTTTTTTTCCGGAACGATATTATATAATTTTAATATTTGTTTATACCGTACCCTACAAATAGCAAATACAAATTTTTTTCTTCTTCTTTCTTCTTCTTCAAGTAGTTCTTTCCCTTCATAATTTGTATTTTGACAGTTCCATACTGTATTTCTTGCATTTAAGTCACCAGTAATAATATATGATTTCCCTAGGTAAGATTTTATTTTATTCCAGTGTTCCTTTGTCATTTTGTGACCTGGCGCTGCGTATAATCCCAGTATTGGTATATTTTTGTTACTATGTCTAATTTCGGTTAATGATATCTGTATCTTGCTCTGATCTATATTTTGTAAATGTATATTATTTGATCTAAATGTATGATTTATGTTTTTGTGTATTAGTGAGGCGACTCCGCCTCCTTTAGTATTTGTTTTATCATTTCTGCCGATGTTATAATGTTTTATTGTTAATTTATTTCCTGGTTAACCAGGTTTCAGTTATTATTGCTATACCTATATTTTTATCTACTAACATTTTTTTTTAGTTCAATTAGATTTGTGTATATACTCTCCGAGCATTCCATATCATAATTGCTAATTTTGTCTGTTCCATGTACGAGTCCATTTCATTTCTATTTTTTATTTAATATAGCTTCGGCTAGTCCCTCTCGTAGTAGAAGACGAACTAGTACCAATTATCGTTCTATTATCTTTATTTTTTTTTGTTTATTTGCTTCATTTTTATTTTCATTCTGTTTAAGTTTATTTTCTTTATTTTGGCTTATAGTTTGAACTCTTATTTTTATTTTCCGCGTCGGTATTATCAAATGTAATTGAAGATCTTTGATCAGTTCCTATTTCACTAGCTGTACTAGATTTACTTCCCTCATAGTTTATTCTTTTTGTTTCCTCTTCTGGTGAACTAGGTATTTGTTCGCCGCGTTTCCTCTTTATGGTTGTCTGTGTTCTGTAGTCTTTATAATCTCTTAATTGTTTTACATCTATATAATTTTTCTCTTTTATTTTATTATAGGATGGTTTTTTAATAGGTGGTGGTCGGTATTGTGGGATGCTTGCAGTAGTATTAGTGGCGTTGCCACATTTTTCCTCTAAGTTCGGTAATTCTACGTCATAATTTTTTAAAGGCGCAAATCTATTGTAGTTACTGAAAACATTTGAGTAAAATGTTTCCTGCTTATTTTTTGGGGGGGAGTTCTATGTTAGCTTCTTGAAAGCTAAAATTTTGTATTGCCATTAGTTCAGTTATTGCTATTTGTATTTTCCTCTCTGGCCATTCTCTGTTGATAGTTTCATGTTTGTCACCACAGAATAGACATTTAGCTTTTCTTTCTCCGCATTTACCAGTATCGTGTTCTTTGGAGGCACAGATTTTACGTCTTTCGGCTTTCGCTTTACAGCTGAAAGTATTATGTCCATATAAAAAACATTTTTGACATTGATTTACCCTTCTCACAAAAGGTTCTACTACGAATTTAACCTCATATATATATATATATATATATATATATATATATATATATATATATATATATATATATATATATATCAATCACGATCTTATATCAATCCACTGCTGGATGTAAGCGTTCCCCTTTTCTTGGGCCTCGTTTATCCATTTCACACCGGCTGATCTATATATATCGTCCTGCCACCTTGTATCCGGCCGACCGCGACTTCTGCGTCCTTTTCTTGGAAGCCATTCTGTTATTCGTTTCGTCCACCTATCATCGTTTCTTCTTGCTACATGACCTGCCCAATTCCATTTCAACTGCGCTACACGTCCGACTACATCTGACAATTTAGTCTGCTGTCTTATCCATCTGTTGGTTTTCTGGTCTGATATCTTGATGCCCAATATTAATCTTTCGTGGGCTCTCTGTGTCACTGCAAGTTTCTTAACAACATACTTCGTTAGGCTCCATGTTTCCGCTCCGTATGTAAGCACTGTAAGGATGCACTGTTCGTATACTTTCTTCTTCAAGCTGTTAGGTATATCTTTATTTTTGAGGACAGTACTCAACTTCCCAAAAGCTATCCACGATATATATATATATATATATATATATATATGAAATAATATTTTAATCGATGAGGTAGGTTGATGTTCTACACCTCGATCTGTTGTTACTCTTTTGTTAAATCTCATTATATCGCGTACTTTAAATTGTGCACTTTCCATATTGTGGTAAATCTCATCTTCTGTATATTCATTATCTACATTTTTTTTATCTTGTCGTTAGGAAAAAGGGAATAAATAACTGGTAGTCTGGTTTAAAGTGTGTTGGTCTACTAACAAGTTCATTTACGTCTTCTAAATTATTACATATATAACTAAATTCCTTGATACTTTTTGTGTATAATGCGTCATTAATATTTTTCCTATTTTTAGCGCGCTTATACCTAAATATCTACTTCCGCTATAGTTTAAGTTATCATGATTATAAGCTTTTTTTAAAGAAAACTTTAAATTGTTTACCATGATCAAATTGCGGAGTATAATAATTAAGTCGATTTTCTTTATTATTAGAATTTGTTCCCGATTTATAATTGTTAATTTTGACTCGATTATTATCATTATTGGTTATAGGTAAACTATTATCTATTTTATTTATCATATCACCGGTTATTTGGTTAGTATTAACATTATTGTTAGTGTTAGTATAATTTATTTCATTATTGTTAGTATTAGTGTAGTTTATTTCCTTATCTGTATCGTCCGGGTACTGCATATCCATTGAACGATCTTCTGTATATGTTATGTCTTTACGTTGTTTTCCTCCTCCTCCTCCTGCTTCGCCTATACCGTCGTCAGCCATCTTTCAGACAGCCACGGATAGCGTCCGACTAACACTCTGATTAACCGAAATCGATCGTACTACAACTATACTATTAAAAGCCGGACGCAAACGTATTATCCCTATAAACCGATTTATTATTTACGAAAGAATTTCTATTATTTCTTATTTTAACGCGATAACGAAACACATACGATATGTCGATAAACCGTCATATCTGTATTTATTACGTAAACGCCAGTAATATTAGAAAAATCTCTTTTCTTCTAAGCTGTAGATTTACATTTACATTTACGGGCTTGTAAACTGCAGGTAGGCCAGAGGCACGGAAATGAGAACTTGTAAGATTAGCTACGGTTGAAAAGTTGGAAGATGAATATAAGAAGATAAGAAGAAGAAGAAATTTTATTCATATAAATAAAAGTTATAAACTATTTCACAATATAAATTATCGGTATCGTAGGCCTTAATGTAAAGTTCTTATAAATACAATAATAAATAATAAAAGATACATTTATGTATAGATTAAATATTAATTTATTACGCTGGGAAAAACCCAACTACAGAAAAAGAATAAAGAAGAGGAAACACACATTCAGTTATAATATCGATATGAAATTATTTTATACTTATTTTAACATAATATTATTGTTGACACTTTTATGACAGAAAGTTATGTTTGAGACCCTTGTGTTTATATGTTTTATATCTTAGAGCTAATGATTCGTAATTATAGTTAGATATTGCTTTGACAGGGAGGAACGGGTCACTTTCACATTTAAGAAAAAATTTACTCGCGAGTAGCGATATTCTGTTCACTATGAAGTGTTCAACATTTCACGCATTAATTGTATCTTCGTGTACTTGGGCAAATTGAATATGATTCGGCAACAGTTATTCTGTATTAATTGTATTTTTTGATAGATAGTTTTAGGCACGTAGTTCCATACAGGACAACCGTAGGTTAGTAGTGGTTCAATAATTGACTTATAAATAATTAATTTATTTCGAATATTTAGTTTGGATCTTTTATTGAAAATAGGGAACAGTGTAAACATTCTTGCTCTAGTTTTATTTATAATTAATGTGTTTCTCGAAAGTTAATTTTTTATCGAGTATAACACCTAGGTATTTATTCTTTCCATTTTACGGTTGTGTTATTCGATGTAATTTCAGGTTTTGGCCTTCTTTTAGAGAATAATATAGCCTCCGTTTTAACAATATTTACAGCTAATTGTCATTTGTTTAGGATTGATCATTGTAAACTTTTGTTGCAATCTATTAGTTATAACTCTGAAGGACGAAGTTAATAATGCAATGTCATCGGCATATATTACGGAGCCTTTAAATTGAGGAATATCATTGATATATAATAAGAATAAGAACGGACCCAATATACTACCCTGCTGAACGCCTGCATGGATGGTTTTAGATGCGGAGTAATCCTTTTTGATTCTTAATCGAAAGTTTCTGTTTGTTGAATAGCTGTTTATTAGGCATATCGGATTAGGATGAAAGTGGAGTTTTATCATTTTATAAATTAAACCGTGGTGCCATACAGTATCAAAGGCTTGTTCCATATCAATGTGTAAAAGTCCTGCATGTTCATCTAAAACTTATCCGTTATTGCGTCGCACACAGTAGCCACCGCGTGCACTGTAGAAAGATTATGTCTAAAACCAAATTGATTATCCGGTAAAATATTATTATCATTAGTAAATTTAGTTAGATTAGTAACATATTTTCCATTATTTTGCTTATGTCGTTAAGTAAGTTAATCGGCCTAATATTTTTAGGATGACTGTTGTCTTTGTTAGGTTATTATAATTGGGAATTTCCATACAGTGGGGAAGTATTTTTGGCTGATGCATTAATGATGTTTGTTAAAAAAATGACGCCTTTACGCGGCATATGTTTTAATAAAATAGCTAAAATGTTATCAGGACCAGTGGATAGTTTATTTTTTAATCTTTTAATGTGTTTCCACACTTGATTAGGCGCAGTAAGATGGGAATCTACAGGGTGTAGGGACTTATTATTTTTGAGGAAGTAATTAACAGCACGTGTGACTGTGGATAAGTAGTAATTTGGTGTATGTACGTCTGAATAAAGTTGAGCGGGCAGCTCTGCTTTCTCACTATCACAGTAAGCTATATTTCCCCCAGATTTAAGCGGTGGGATGCAGCGATGTGTTTTATTCATTATTTTCGTAAGTTTCCATAAGTTATTATCCTTGGATTTTCAATTTTGTAACATCTTATTCCATGTATCATTTTTATGTTCAATTAATAAAGTTTTTACTTTCCGATTTAATAGATTATAACGAAATTTACAAATAGACCCAAACGTGTTGGGTCTATTTTTTTTATACAACTTTCTGTAACGGGTTTTTAAAGTAATTGCACTTTTGATTACGTATGGTATATTAAGACCATAATTGTTTTCTACGTTAATTGGTATGGATGACTTAGCAGCGTATTTCAAGGCCCATAATAGATGGTTAATAGCTAAATTTATTTCATTGTTATTATTAAGATGGGGTTGCAAATTAAATTCTTGCATATGTCATTCTTAGAGTTTTCTAATTTGAAGTTAAGGGAACTTTCTTCTTTAATAATATTAATTTTATTTTTTAATATAAAATAAATAGGGGTATGGTCAGAGCTTAGTTTATGCAGAGAATTAGCTTTTGTTATGTTAGGTGGGTTTTTTACATCAATGTCAATGACACTGGGTGTTGCTGTTCTAGTACAACTCGGATAGAAAGTTGGTATATTTGGAGCTCGAATATTAAGGTTAAGTTTTAGAGAAATTTCGTACAATTGAGTTCCAGCTCTATTGTTATTATAGCAATTCCAGATTAAATTTTTAGCATTCAAATCGCCAAATAGAAGGACTCTAGTATTAGATTTAAATAAGTATGTAATATCTGCTGCAAGAAACTTTGAAACACTCGATGGGCGGTAAACTGAGTAAAGTGTATATATTCCGTTGCATTTATTGCAAGAGAAACACCCACCGCTTGTCTCACGGAATTTGGGGATAGGAAGTGTATAATGTTTGAGATTGTTATTAATTAATATTGAGACTCCGCCGCTCTACGATCATTTCTATAGACAGTATAACCCGGACAGTTCGCCTGCTCGCACGGTTGTCAGTGATCTATTTGTTTCGTCATTCGATTCGCAATAATATTTATATAGAGCTTGTAAATATGTGATAATAAACTAATTGATCTGTAATTTTTTAAGCTAGCTGTATAACCATTTTTGTGTATTAGGATAACTCAGCAAATCTAAAATCTCCGCATTTCCTTCTTTAATCATTTCTGGCATTATACCATCCGGTCCGCTAGTTTTGTTATTTTTCATTTTCTTCAAAGCGTATTTGATTTCACTTGTTGATATATCCGGTAGGTTTCCCTTATTCTCATTTATTGTTAATTTATCTTTTACTGTAGGCTTAACTTTTGCGTCATAGAGATCTGCATAGAATCTTTCTACCTCTTTGGATAGTTCAGTTTTCTCTGTAAGGATATCTCCGTCATGAGTTTTCAAATTCGTCAGCAGCTTCCTTGCTATCGACAATGATTTCTTGAATACTTTAATTTCGCGAATTTTCTTTGTATTGTTTTGACGTTTATCACTTCTCAATTATGTTCTAATTAATTTATTCAATTCTGCCCACTCAGTTTGATTTTTATCTTTATCCACTTTCAGTTTCCCCCTTCGTGCCATTAAATCTTTTGTCGCATAACTTATTTTATTATTCACCTTTTTTTGTACATGGTGCAACTTTAACCGCAGCTTCCTTCATAATTTTGGTAATCAGTTCAGATTGCTTATTTATTTCCAGTGTTTTAATTTCTTCGAATTTCTGTATCTGTAATTTTAGTTCTTCTTGATATTTGCTTCTATCTTTTATTAATTTATCAGGGCCAACTAATTCTCATTTATTTCTTTTTCCTCTTTTTAACACTGATACATCGTGGATCTTTAATATACCTCTAACTAATCGGTAATTTTTATTTGTTCAATACTGTAACGTCTTGTAATATGTTTGAGTTATCACAGATGATATATAATCAACCTCGTTGCTGTATTCAAAACTTAGACTCATCCAGGTTAATTTTCTTTTCTCCTTCTTTTTGACGAACGTACACATGCAGTAAAGCTTATTTCTTTCAAAAAAGCTTGCCATGATTTCTTCCCTTTTGTTTCTTTTACCGTGGGTGCTTTCCGATGTTTCTCGTATGTCTTGTCGGATCCCAATTTTGGCATTAAAATCGCCTATTATCAATGTATTTTCGCACCTGTCTCTATTTATCGTTTCTTCTAATTTATCATAGAAACATTTTAGATCCTTCTCTGTATGTGATTCTGTCGGAGCATATATTTGCATTATCTATAAGGTGCTATTCTTACCGAACAAAAATATTATTTATGCAATTCTGTCTGTAACACCAACATACTTAACTACATTATTATGTCACTGCTTACTTATTAAAAATCCCACACCGTTTTGATAGTATTCGGAATCCTCTTTATAAAATAATGTAGTCTGTGACTTTAGCTTTACGGCACTTTTGCCTTTTCTAAGAACTTCGCTTAAGCCGGTTATACGCCATTTTATTTTACTCAATTTTTTCTTCTAACTCCAAAAGTTTCTCTTCTGAAGCTAAAGTCCGCACATTATAGCAATTCTTAGTTCGTGCATTATTCCCTAATTTATTAATATTTTTGTCAGATCCGAGTGATATTAATGATACTGTCCGGTGTTTGCTTCCTTTATTTGTATTTCTACTAGGCGGTGAGGAAGCAGAAGTCAATTCATATTGCCCATTTTGGCCTTGGCTACTACGGCCCTTCTTTTTTCTTTCAGTCATATCGGGGTAATGTTAGCCTAATCATCCGTGCTGGCCAAGCAACTTGGAAGATACATTTTATCCCTTTCTGCCAGGTTAATATTTCTACTACGTTAAATGTTCCTATTCTATATTATTGTCATTATTTCCATATTTTTATTAGTTGTAATCTATATATTGCATTCAAAGCTATTTTCTTCTAATTTGTATATGTAGTAACATTACTGTTGAATCAGGGGTGATTAGGCGATTATTCCTGCTTCTTGTTTTTCTGTCAGGGTTTACTTCCTTAGCTTTTGGGTCAACACCCTAACCGCAAGGCAGCAGGTTGTTACTGAGAAGGTAACAATGTAAGATTTTTACGGCGACCTTAACCCGCCGAAGGAGAGGCAGTCATAGGATTCATGCAGACTCTTAGTGGACAGTTCCTCAAGCTGTCTATCTGCATCCTCGTGTCTCCTTGCCCTGTCACTACTGGAATCGTCTGCTGGAGACTTTCCACCAGTAGCCGCTCTTGGTTCGCGACTGCTTATTTGTTATTCGCAGCTGGCTAGTATATTTACTGGTCACCCCACTATCCACAATCCGTGAACGCGCCCCGTTCGGGTTAGAGCTCCGGATCCCAGAAGGTTCGTAGTATCCCCCGGGAGATACATATATATGCATATGTATAGATTAACATATAATATAGCAAAACTACAAAATAATGTGTATATCAGCAAATTCTATTTATAGAAAATCGAGAATTCAATATATATATATATATATATATATATATATATATATATATATATATATATATATATATATATGTGCAACGCCCCTAACGTAATATAGTGTACGTATACATGTATATACATGTATGTGTGTAACTTTAAATAATTCTAATTTCTGTCCTCCTATAATATGGGCTATAAGCTATGCAAATTTTATCATTATTGCCTTAATAGTTTTTGAGTTAAATCGAAACAGACAGATAGGCAGACAGACAAAAATTTAAAATAAAAATTGATTTTCTGTTAATGTGCGATAAAAATAGCCCAATGCAGTCATTATAATGAAAATATTCTTAAATTACAAACACTTGAGTTTTATACATTAGTATAGATATAGAACATTTCTTTTAATAAGCTGTGTTTTGCAACGTTAGATAACTGGCTTTTACTATTTGTGCTATAGATTAGGCAAGTTGCTAAATCACTCCGCCAAATGAGCTCCGAGTTTTAGTTATTTTCTCTCATTTTCATAATTCGGACATTGCCACGTCAAAATATTCAACTGTTCTGTATTAGATATTATTTTCATTTGAGCTAAATGTTCAAGAGTACAAGAATGTCTTAACCTCAATCTTATAAATTTTACTACGTAACTTCGGTTTGTTTTTACCAATAGATGCCAAATACCGTGGAATTCTTGTAATTTCATTTTATAAGTAGATGTATCTCTATTGTTCGGTTCATTCCATTTATATATGTTTTCTTTAATCTACGATTTGTATTGAATTGTAGCTTGGTAACTCTTTAGAGTATTTTTTACTACTGTGAAATCAATAATCTCGTTTTTTAAAATTCCGATGTGGGGCTGAATCCGTTTGATTGTTAATTTATTTCTTGAGTTCGAACATCTGATAATTTGCAATTACGTACTATACATATTAATATTAATGTGTCTTGTTTTTTGTTTTATTAATTTACGTTAAAACTAATAATGAAAACTGATAATGAATCGGATAATGTAATGTATTCACTAATTGTTTTAAATAATAGTCGTATGATTGTGAGTGAACAGAGTTAAAAAGTAATATTCATCACATATACTTAAATTGAAGAATTCCGACGGCAGTTTTTCATTATTTAAGAAATTAATTTTTTAGTTCATCAAATTTTTAACGTGTCTCTATATAATTCAAGTGCCTTAACATGTTACCACAAAACGGTGTCCAATGTCCAACTTTCACTACGGTATAAGAAAATGGAAAACCTATACCATTGTAATTACATTGTTTTCGTTTTCACTAGAGAAAATTAATAGTTCCAAATGGCGATTAAGTCAGGCTACCCTTAAAATTCTTTCAAAGTATTGGTTTTCTTTTTTCACATTACGGTTTTTAGGTAAAACGAATTGAAATCCCAGAAACCGCGAGATATCAAAGAAAATATATCGAGGTTTCTGTCTGTTTTCAGTGGTTTTCTTAATATCTCGCGGTTTCTGACCGTTTTTCGCAGTTTTTCTTTGATATCTCGGGATTTCTCGCTGCTTTTCTTTGATATTTCGCGGCTTCTAGCGTTTTTTTTTGCGGTTTTTCATTGATATCTTCCTGTTTTTGGCGGTTTATCTACGATATCCCGCGGTTTCTCGCCATGAGAAATCATAAAATAGGCGGTTTCTATCTGTTTTTCTTAGATATCTCGTGGTTAGTGGCTGTTTTTCGGGGTTTTCTTCGATATTTCATTGTTTCTGTCTGTTTTCAGTGGTTTTCTTAATATCTCGTGGTTTCTGGCCGTTTTTCACAAGTTTTTCTTTGATATCTCGGAATTTCTCGCTGCTTTTCTTTGATATTTCGCGGCTTCTAGCGTTTTTTTTTGCGGTTTCTCGCCATGAGAAATCATAAAATAGAAATTCTATACTCACCTACCTAAACGTAGGATAGCCGTCAGAATGGTTCTAAAAGGTCTGCCGGTTCTCTTCAATGCTAATAAAGTGAAAATTGATTTAACATCGCAGAGTAAGCTGCAAACTTCCAAATAGTATTCCACTCTCACCGAGTTGCCAGATAATACTACCCATTTCTTTGTTAATACAGCGTAAATCCGAAAAATTATTAAAATCAAAATAATTTTCAGTTATATCATTACTTGGGGAAGATACAAATCCGAAAAAGTTGTACCTAATGAGGCCAGTCGTATTTCGTTCTATTCAAACAGCTAGTAGAACTTATGTTTACACCACCGGGTCAAGTTCTGAGAAACCGCTAAAAATAATTCCTGTTCTTCTTTAAATTCAGAAAGATTCCACTATTACTAAGTTTTTTAATATTATTTAGTTAATATGCAAAAAAAATAAATTGAGAAATAACAAAAAATGCCAATAGCTTTTAACGTAATTCCCGAGCACTACAAATAGACATCAACAGTAGTTTCTAGCTTTATTAGAGGTGAAGGTATTCGTTTAATAGATTGAACTTGTTACTCCTCAACATCGAATCTTTGCTTTGTTGCAGACGAAATTGGATAGTGACCAAAAATTAATTTTCCCTTACTAGTATACGGAAAAGTTGTCACACGAAGGTGTGGAGAAGTTGCAATTCCTATAAAAACCATTTTAAAACTCGATTATTTTCCAGTGCCAAAACTAAATTATTTACAGACAAGAAGTAAATAACGAAAGTCTTAACCTTCTAGTAAGTACTAATGGTAACTATAATAATATTACTTGTAATAATACTATTTCTTGCTGTTTATAAACCCACAAAGTGAACAAGAGGGTTTGTTAATGATATTGGAGCTTTAACGAGTGTCACGAGTAAATTATTATTGGTGATTCAAATCCCAGAAATCAAATTTGGAACTGTTTTGGTAACAACTTCGTTGGAAATGTACTTTACGATATATGTACGCGTGATAAATATTTCAGCACCCCTTGCCTCAAAATTTTCACCTCGCAATTCCAAACTATCGACATTATTGTAACCGAAAAATCTAAACAAAGTTTTTATTCTCGTCTCCATCAACAGATTATCACATTGCCCAAACCTTATTCTTCTCACGATAAACAAAAACTTGTACAATACTAATGAGAACTATCTTTATAACTTTAGTCTCGCAAATTGGATAAATTTTGGAAACTATAATTCCAATAATATCAAGTCGTATATCCTACTTGTACAGAGGATATCGAAATATGTGTTTTTAACCGTTACTGAACATTCAAAATTTTATTTTTACATTGTATTTTTTTATCATCATTATTGTATATATATATATTTATTTATTTCGGTAATTTTACTTTCATAATCCTTTAAGAAAAAAATTCTCCTAATTATCATTTGTATAGTTTATAATTTTTAGTGTTTCTAATATTTATTTATTTTTGTTGGAGACATTCATCGATCGACACTTGTATTTGAAACATGTTACTTTGTAACCTTATACTTACGAATCTTCTTTTGCTTTGACGTGTCTATATTGACATTAAAATATTCTATGTATATTAATGCAGAATTCTTCCATTTTATCATGATCTGCAATATATTTTGTAGAAATTGCCTAAGTCTCATTTTCAATTTTGCGTGTAATACTTTATTTCGAGCTGGAATAATGCCGAGGTTCACATTTCATATCCATGATTTCATATTTATGCATATATAAATTTATAATTATTACCATTCACTTTAATTCTACCACTTACACTCACTTAGATTCACTTATTCCTGTAGTACATATATTTAGCCTTTCCGCTCGATTAGTATATTTCATAATTAGACCTTTGATATAATTTTCCTATATTTCACGTTGTAATTTTATTATGTCTTTACTTCTGCATTTAAAGACCTCGTTTTCCAAAGTATTGCCTGTTTATTCTCGGGGAAATCGAGTCAAGTTGTATTATTTCAGACGATCCATCATTACTCATACAATTTTGTAAGTATACTCTTGGCTGCGGCAAGTTTATGATTCGTTTATTACACCAAAGTTATAATGATGATGCCAACGCTACCAAATTTTCCGATACGATTCGAAGACTTAATCGTTATGTAAAAATACTGAGCACAAGATAACTTTTTTTTTTTTTTTTTTTTTTTAGTAGCTAACTTAACTTAAGCATAGCTACAAGAGAGTACGGCTTCAAAAATTTGTTTAGAATAAGACAGTCGTATAATTTTCGGACTTTCGGTTGTCAAGATCCTCAAGAAACATGAGTCCATCGTGATATCTCATTGCACTCTTACTACTTGTATCACCTACTGGATCTTTTACGCTAGTAATTATTCTTCGTTAAACGCAGTTAACCAGTATAGTTAGAGTTATGAACCTTATGAGGATAAAAAATGCAGTGTGGGTGGTAGCATATTTAGCAATGTTGTCGTGCTCTACTTAACATTATACGTTTCTTCTCGTTATTCGTGTGAAATATGGTCTAACGTAAATATCATGATAACTTTTGGTGCACCAATTTCTAAGCCAGTTGTTTTAGATTTATTTTTTAATTAATTATATTAATTGTTTTCGACACATGTATATGAATTATTACCTGGATATGTAGGTGTAATATATTTGTAAATTTTTGCATATATACTATTGAACTAGTTTGTGTTATGCGGGACTTATTGGGCGAAGGGATTTTCTTTGCAATTAAGTACAAAATAACGTTAGCTTTTTGTAATATTTTATGCAACGTAATTATAACAAAAACTAACGTCTGAAAAATTTGTGTTTTTTCGGTAGATATAACCTCCTTTAAAAAATACGTTTACGATTATAATTTTTATTTTCCGTTAATATGTTCGTTTCATATTGTTAAGAAGGCACTATTTAATTATTTAAAATCGATAGATATTCACAGTGATTTCGAGAGAAAATAATATTCCAATAATCTGGCGCCTTTAATTAATACAATAGTTCTTTATGTTACACTCTGATCGTTATGATTATGCGACATAGGACGATCTGAACGTATCAACGTTCCGTCGATACTTCACGTTTCCACAATCTCAGTCAAATTCTACGCCATAACTGAAATTTTAAAGATTCGTTTGGACACAATTTAAAATAGGCTGTCAGTATTTCTGTTCCCATGAAGCAATCACCTTTCCTTCCAGGACTCTATAGTTCATTTCTCCACTCGACCCCATTACTCAATACTATCATTACAGTGCCCCTTAGTGATCTTAATGATCCTAAATTAGACCCACCCCATGGCTAAAGAAATTGGTCATTTGATCATAACTTCTAGTAAATCTCACATGGATTCCATCGCATGTTGATATACAAGGAAATGATCAAGCGGATAGTGCAGCAAGAGAAGGCACATTGATTCAACCATTCCCGCTCCTGCCTACACCAATGAAAGATCTCCAGACTTACATAAAATCTTCAGTGCGTAAATCATGGAACCTCCAGTGGTCCGCACTTCCACTTACCAACCAACTGCGATCAGTTCGAGATACAACATACCTCCGGATTCCCTCTCAACCGTCAAATAGAAGAGATGATGTTGTACTTGACCGTCTACGCCTAGGTCATACTAATATCTCCACACAGCTATATCCTACAAAATCTCCCTCCTCCTCTATGTTCAACCTGTAATGTCCTGATTACCGTCGACCACATTCTCCTTGAATGCGTGCAATTCAACTCCCAACGTTCTATCCTCGACAAACTGCTCAGGCTCCTAAACATTCTTTCCTACACGCAAGATGCTTCCAATAGTTTATTAAATTTTCTTAAATCCTCCAATTTATATAATCTAATTTAACAATCCGTACTTCCAATTTATTCTTCCAACTTTCTACTGATTCTCACTAACCCTACGTTCTCTCCTTTCCCGTGCCTCTGGTCTAGGTGCAGTACATGGCGTGTAAATCTACAAGTAATTTACAGGTAATCACGAACACTAGTTCCAATTTATTAGGAAATAATTTTATATGTTTATCGTTCACAATGTCCATTACTAATATGAGTTCCAAGCTAACCTGGCATTGCGGCTATTAATCTATGAGATAAAGCAGCTAAGTGGGCTGTGTATATGCGTTCGATCTCTAATCTTTTATTACCTCCAGAAAACATTTGCAGAGTAACTGATGCACAACTTCGCACGAAATAGAATAATTTTGGGGCTACATACCCCCTTTTCGAATAAACTACGAGCGCTCAAGTTGGATATCAATTTATGGCTACATCCTCCTACGCTAACGCGTCACGAAGAAGCATCCATTCGTAGTCTACTTCTAGGATACTGCACGTTCCTTACTCATAATCATTTCAAGGAAAGAGAAACGCCTCCAATCTGTTCATGCAACAAGGGAAATTTGATCACCTTCTGTTTCATTGTCACAAATACCAGGCTGAACGTATTTTATGCGGTTTATCACTAAAACAGTTACTGCCCCAATTGCGAATAGCATTCCTTCATGCAATCGATTTACTTACACACGTACAGACTCCGTACAGTGTCGCAGGCCACGAGACAGCGCCTGAATGTATTAAATAAATAAAAAAGATAATTCCTTTCCTTGGCGTTCGAGTATTAACTGATTAAATTTATACATCCTCGTTAATTTCCCATAGATTCCACATTGAACGACTTTGTTTTTAAAAATAAATTTCTCAATTTTAGCTAACAACGGGAAATTTTCTCTGACCATAAACAAAAATTAAAAATCATCTTTTTTTTTTTTAAGGTGTTAGATTTTGGTGCAATAAATTAATATATTGTTGTTTTAACGGTTATTTTTTCCAAGTTTTTCTTTTGTTTATAATTTAAATTTTCTATTTGAAATACCCTATCTCGGTACTATTTTCTAATTTCAAATAGAATTTATATTGCAACTTTGATATAATTGGAAACTGCTCTTTGGTACTATCGATTTCGGCGATACAAGGACATTTACTAGTTCGCTATCTTCAGATAATATTCCTAACTTATAGTTTTATTTTTGTCGTATAGATGACGCTAAACAATTTGTATCACATCCGTCCATTATGATTGAACACAACTTTTTCATTTGTTAGGGATGATGGTCATATTTAATACAGTTCCAGCAATATATACACACACACACATATATATATATAATGTTATAGATAGATAGATTCATATATATATATATATATAATATTATAGATAGATAGATGATATAGGTCCGGTGAACTGTAAGAAGTAATTTGTAACTGTAAGAAGTAATTTGTTCGAACTGAAAAATGTCAATACGGATAAAAGGCTGCAGCATATTGCACAGAGACACGTAACAACCTACACAATAACATGGCAAAACGGACTAGAAAAGTTAGTTATAGTATGGCACGAATAGTAGAATGTCGTCCGAAAAAGGATGGACCTCCAAGACGCATAGATTGAGTCAAAAAGGGTAGTGTCAAGTCATTACGTCAGATGATCGATCGAGTAGTGGACAGGATCGCGTAACGTCTAGATAATCCGTAATCAGAAATAATTCAAACAGAACATGATAAATATATAATGAGATTCTATATTGATTGCAGATACTACCCGGTGGTAGCACTCCTCGAGATTTATGTTTTTATTTTATTAGGTTAAACGTTGTGCTTATGTCTTGCGGCTGGTATCTTTTCAATCGTCGCCTGTCTTCGCTATCGTGTTGTAACTCCGTTGCCAATGGATTTGGATGAAGTTGCAATCTCGAAGCATAGTGGTTTCTGTGCCGGCTAGCGACTTCTTGTACAGTTTGGAAGCGAATGTCCGTGTGGATAGTTTCATTTATGACATACCATCGTGCTCCTAGTATATAAGTCTCATAGCTTTTAATTGGAACCGCTCTATAGCCATCATATTTGTGTTTAATGTGCAAGCCCATAGGTCCAAACTGGTTTCAATACAGTTTAGTAGTTTTGAATTCAATGATAGGCGGATATCCGATCAACCAGTAAAGTTATGAAAATTTGATGTTCAACTGCTTGCGTTTGGCTGCAATATGGTTTTTCCATGTTAATCTTCTGTTTATGATGAAACCGAGGTACTTGACTGAGTCAGCTTGAGGAAGTATTTTGTCGTTTAATGAAACTGGAGGACAATTAAGTTTGCGCGTGTCAAATATAATTTACTGCGATTTATTCTCGTTGACTTTGATGCACCACTTGTCAGCTAATTACATCATACCTCTCGCAGAGATATTTCAGGGTTAAGCATCGGTACTTTGTCCACTTATATATATGTTTTATATACAGCGGCCTGCAGAACGGAACTTAACCGCTATGTTTGCAGATGATACGGCCATCTTGGCTATGGATACAGATCATAAATCAGCCTTACAAAAATTACAGACCTACTTTAACCAGATTCAAGAATGTCTTAACAATATTTGGATATCTAGACGAAAAATCCCGCTGCAGATTAAACTTCCGGAGTATCATACAGGAAGTGGTCTACCTGGTAAAAGATGTGCTTACAACTTTATTTTGTATATATTAAAAAAAAGGGATGTTGTGTTTTATAGATATGTTTGGTTTAAGTGCTAACACTTACATATACATATACATACATATGTATATATGTTTTTGAGATGTTATATTTTAAGAATGGTATTAATTTTGTATTAAAACGCGTATGTTATGTCACTTAGTAACATCCAAAGAAATATTTTCCGTACAATTAAAAATAAATAATATAATTAAATAAATTATCGTTTTTCCGTGTAGAAAAATTTCTAGCACACTTTATACATATATATATATATATATATATATATATATATATATATATATATATATATATATATATATATATATATATATATATATATATATATATATATATATATATATATATATATGGTGTTATGGCTTAAGAACGAATAGGAATACGAATTAATAGTAAGGAGGCAAACATGATAACAAGTGGCACAAAATCGTATCGTGTTAATATTGCAATTAGTAGAGCGAGTATAGAACGGATTTCAGCTAATCTGAGTTATTATCGACGATGGATGCGGTCTTCAAAATGTAAAATAAATGCTTGCCGTTATAAAACAGATTTTTACGGAAAAAAAAATTAAAATAATCGCCAACAGAATAATCATCATGTTCATGATTGAAGCACACGTACACGGCCGGTTGAGTTTTATACGCAAAAGTGGATATGTACAAAATGAGAAGAGGATAAAATAGGTACATATGAAATGCATTGCTGATGACAGGTGGTGAAGACGAGTTTTGTGGAAAAGAGAATAATAACAAGAATTTGAACATTTCAAATGGATACACACATACCAGTAATCATCACAATCGAATGAGCTCTCATTTTAGCCGCTTTTAAATACGATCGCGAAAGTTTTAAAAAATATGAAATAAACCGAGAAATATTAAGTAACGTTGACAGGTATTGAAACAAAAATGCCCAAAATTCCTTTGGATAATCTCCGTGCTTTCATATGGACGACTGCTATAGGATACAATTGAAGAATATATCCTAGAAAGACGTGTAAAAGGCAGATTCTGATTGAGCAAGGTCGACAAGATAATACTGTTACAGTTGTTCAAAATGTAGAAAGGACGGACGATCATCGATACGAAGAGAAAATATGAAGCATAGGCGCGAAATAGTCCACGGACCGACTTCTGCGCTGGATGTCGATTGTGAAATAAATACATATGTATTTATTTATATTTATATACATGTTGTATATTCGAGTGTATACATATATATAGATATGTGTATATGTATAGGTAAGGGGAAAACATTCTTGCATGGTAAAGAAGAAAGAAAAATAAGTGCATTTTCTCCAGCAGAAAGTACCTCAACAAAATACAATTCTAAAAGATAACGACAGTGTCGTTTGAGACGTTCCCTGAATTTAATTGAATAATTTGTTCGAAATAAAACATCTCAACCTCCGAAACAACAGAAAAAAGCCAGAAACCGCGAGATATCAAAGAAAAACCGCCTGAAACCGCGGGGTATTAAAGAAAAAACGTGAGACAAAAGAATAACCGCAAACAGCAGCTGGAAACGGCGACGTATAAAAGAAAAACCGCGATAAACGACTAGAAACCACAAAATATCGAATAAAAACCATCACAAACAGCCGGAAACCGGGGGATATCAAATAATAACTTCAGAAAACCGCGAAATATCAAAGAAAAACAGCGAAAACAGTCGGAAATCGCGGTATATCAAAGAAAATCCGTGATAAACAGCTAGAAACTGCGAGATATCAAAGAAAAACAACCACAAACCGAGAATTATCAAAGGAATACACCAAAAAATAGTCAGAAACAGCGGTATATCAAAGATAAACCAGTATAAACAGTCAGAAACCGCAAAAAATCAATGAAAAATCGCGACAAACTGCCAGAGACCGTGAGAAACCGCGAGATATCAAAGAAATAAGCCAAAATCAGCCAGAAACCGCGGTATATCAAAGCAAAAAAACCAAGAGAAACCGCGAAATATCACAGAAAAATTGCGAAAAACAGCAGGAAACCGCACGATATCAAAAAAAACTTCAGGAAACCGTGCAATATCCAAGAAAACCGGCGAGAAACCATGAGATATAAAAGAAAAACCCTGAGAAACCGCGACAAACAGCCAGAAACCGTAAAAGTCAAAGAAAAACCGTGACAAACAGCCAGAAACCGTAAAAGTCAAAGAAAAACCGTGACAAACAGCCAGAAACTGCGAGTAACCGCGAGATATTAAAGAAAAAAGGGAAAATCAGCAAGAAACTGCGGGATATAAAAGAAATACTACAAAAACCGCAAGAAAACGCGAAATATCAAAGAAAAGTCGCGAAAAACAGCTAGAAACTTCGAGATATCAAAGAAAAACCCGGGGAAATAGAGAGAAACCGCGAGAAAACGCGAGATATTAAAGAAAATAGCGAAAAGCAGACAGAAACTGGGAGATATCAAAGAAAACACTCAGAAAACCGTTGTCAAAGAAAAACGGTGAGATACCGCGGTATATAAAAGAAAAACCGCGATATCTCGCTAGAAACAGCGAAAAAAATTTTCTTTTGTGTCTCGCGGTTCCTCATTCATATTTCACGGTTTCCTGCGGTTTTTCATTGATATTTCTGGGTTTCTCGTAGTTTTTCTTTGATTTCTCGCGGTTTCTAACAGTTTCTTTTGGATGTTTCCCGGATTTTCATTGATATTTCGGGGTTTCTAGTTGGTTTTCTTTGATATTTCGCGGTTTTTCTTTGATATCTGCTAGTATCACGCGGTTTATCATTGATATTTCGCGGTTTTTCTTTGATATCTGCTGGTATCTCGCGGTTTATCATTGATATTTTGCGGTTTTCCTTTGATTCTCATTGCTTTTCACAGTTTCTGTTTTTCCCGGCTTGTCTTTTATATAAAACGATTACTGGCTGTTTTTCGCGCCTTTTCTTTGAAATCTCACGGTTACTGATAGTTTTTCTTTGATATCCCGCGGTTCCTCGCGGTTTCTCATTTATATTTCGTCTGTTTTTCGCGGGTTTTCTTCGATATCTCACGGTTTCTGGCTGTTTTCCCCATTTTTCTCTTATATTTCGTGATTTCTCGCGGTTTTGGTGTTTTTCTTTTATATCTTACTATTTCTATCTGTTTTTCGCGGTTTTTCTTCTATATCTCGCGGTTACTGGCTGTTTTTCACGTTTTCTTTTGATATCATGCGGTTACTGACTGTTTTTCTTTTGATACCACACGGTTTCTCGCGATTTGTAACTGTTTTCTGTTGTTTTTCTTGAATATCTCAGGGTTTAGCTGTTTTTCGCGGTGTTCCTTTGATATCTAGCGGTTACTGACTGTTTGTCGCGGTTTATCCCGCGGTTTCTCTTTGATGTCTCGCAGTTTTTTTTGGTTATATATCGCGGTTGCTGGCTGCTTTTCGCGTTTTTTCTTCGAAATCTCACGGTTATGAAGGGAATTTTAAAAGGGGAAATGGAGAGAATAACCGTGACTAATTACCCACATTACGATGTACGTGAATACAATAAAGAACAAAGTAAGACGTTTACTTTCATATTCGATAAAAGAATTCTGGATTTCGATACATTCCCTTATGGGATTACGTAAGGTAGACTGTATTGTCTATGTAAGAAGGTATCCTGTTGATATTGTTTCTTTAGTTAGTTAAATTACATTTTTAACGTTAATTTAACGTACAAGGTGTAAAATTATTACGGTAAATACACTCGCCGTTATCTTTGTCTATAACTAAAAACCCGTACGGTTTCTTCCAACACAATTCGCGTACTTTTTTTTAAAATCGTTAAATTCGTCGAATAAATGTTCGTTATGAATTTGTTTTAAATTTATATTATCTTGTCGGAATAATATAAAAAAATTAAAATTTTCTGTAATACCCGAACTTACTACTACAACAAAATCGTATATGGCCACTTTGTTTATTATTAGGAGCTATTTTCTCGATCAATAATCGTTATTTATACCGTAAATAGTCGTTTAAAAACGCCCGAAAAATTGATTGTTACGCGAAGTAATTACCGTAACATCGATAAAGCGTTTAATTCTATCGCTCGACCTATATGTATATACTATTCCGTAATGTTACTTCTATCGTATGAAAATTTTAAACATAGTGACCGCATATAAGTTGATCCATATTTTGATCTACTTCGTAATTGTAAAATACCGCGCAATTAGGACCCCAATACCTTAGTAATTCGTACGGGGGTGGCATTACCACGAAAGAATCATAATAATTTTCAACATTCCTATTTTTCTATAATATACCCAGTGAGTTCTCGGACCATCATCGTAGTTATCTAAATTAATTATGACCGTCTCTACATCTAACGGGGTTTATCTCTCATAAAAGTACCTTTAAAGTGCGAAATATGTTGGGCGTATTTCGTCAATTCTGCATTACTTAACGGTTTAATCGGGATGTTTTTTACTTCCTAAAGTCCGTTATCTTCTTTATGTTTTTTATTGATGTATACTCCTTCACCTTCCATCGCATTATTATGACGTATTCGTTCTTCTATTAACTTATCGTTTGCTTTCTCATTAGTATACGTGTTTATAGCGTTGGTTATTAACGACCCTGCAGCAGCTGCAGCCGGTGTAGCGGCGAGCAAAGCCGGTAAGAAACCACCTACTTTTTCATCTTTAAGTTGTTTAACCGATAATTTTATAGATAAATCTTTTTTAATCCCTTTAATTTGATATTCGGTTAGCGGTAAATACGTTTAATCTTTATTTTTCGTTTTATTAAATTTTAATGTCACGGGTTTATTAGTTTTCGCAATAAGTTTCCCCTGTTCCGTGCTTATGTTAACCGGATGTTTTGATGTAACCAGCACCAGTAGCTCTTTTGGCTTTCATAACGTTTGTTACAAGCCACGCATTTTTCGGCTAAATTGGAATCTTTAGCGAGTACACGTTTCCACGCTTCATGTTCCAGTTGTAAAACCGCTTTATGTCGTCCAAATTTTTAGACTTGGAATACGCTATATAGTGATGCATGGCCGCTTCATTTAATTTATTTTTAGGTTTGACTTTTTTGCTAATTTCAAATCAAGACGGCATATTGATAACCGCCCGGTAAATGAGTCTCGAAAGATAAATTGTCGATTATATCGTTAATCAGTCCGTTACCTTTTTTTTTACGGGTAGCATTTGCACGATTTTTTCTCGTCTTTTTTGTTTGTAATCAATCCTATTTAAATTCTTGTAAAATGTTTATAATTTCGTTAATTATTAAAGGGGTGCTATTACCGGCTTTTACTTCACCGTATAATATACACAATCTGTCTAACAATGCGTCGATATTGTTCCAGTATACGTATTCTACAGGGTTATTTATATAGATTTTTTGTAATCCTGCACCAGGTTTTTCGAGGATTTTAAAAATATTATGTTTAATTTGACGTTATATTTATTTCCTATACTACTGTTCAAGCGCGGATTATTCGGGACATTTTTTTTTGTACGAACTAGTTTTTAACAAAAGTTCTTCGTATACTTTCAAGTCTTTTTCGTTGTAATTCTTAGGTTTTTCTAATGTTAATAACTTCCATAATCCTCGCGAACCTTCGTACCAGTATTCGGTATTTAGTAATTTTATATTATCGTTCTCTATAATTATCGGTGAATTTCCTCTATACATAGTCTCATCCTCGATACGTATACCAAATGTGGAATCTGTCTTTACATTTCTCGACAAATAGTTTTCATGTATTTGGAGGATAATCTAATGTTTGTACAAATTCCTGCGGTATTTCGATAGAGGGTTCTATAGCTGACACTGCTGCTGCGTCTATTCTTTGTATTTCACGAGGTTCTATACTTTTTTTTTCAAACGAACCAACAGCTAAAGGAGCGATAGATTTATCTCAGTTTATTATGGATGGTAATGTATTAGCTAGTTGAATATATATCGCTCCTAGAGGTTATTAAGTAACGTCGACAGGTATTGAAACAAATTAAAATGTCAAAAATCCCTTCGGATAATCCACGTGCTCTCATATGGAGGACTGCTATGGGATATAATTGAAGAATATATCCCGGAAAGACGTGTAAAAAGGCAGATCATGATTGAGCAAGGTCGACAAGATGATACTGTTACAGTTACACAAAATGTGTAAAGGACGGACGATCATCGATACGAATAGAAAATACGAAGCATAGACTCGAAATAGTCCACGGACCGACTTCTGCGCCGGATGACGATGGTGAAATAAATACATATGTATTTATTTTTTTATTTATATACATGTTGTATATTTGAACACACACACACACATATATATATATAGGAATGTGTATATGTGTAGGTAAGGGGAAAACATTTCTGCTTGGTAAAGAAGAAAGATAAGTGCATTTTCTCCAGCAGAAAGTACCTCAACAAAACACAATTCTAAAAGATAACGACAGTGTCGTTTGAAACGTGCCCTGAATTTAATTGAATCATCTTGACGAGATAAAACGTCTCAACCGCCGTGTCCTGTGAAACAAGTATGTCGGGAGAAGACAATGATCGACGTGTCCTGTTTATATATTTATATATATATTATATTATATATATATATAATATTATATATATATAATATTATATTTGCGCCTGTCCTGCTACATCTTGTTAGATATTTGTGTAAATATTAACATTTCTATTCGGTTGCAATTTATAAAACAGTAAAACAAGGATGGTAAATATTTATTACTCGCTCGTGCTAGTTTAATTTTTAAATTGCGCTGCTAGTTAGTTTCTTGAAGCTTCGTAGATTGCTTTTCATTATCACGCGTGCGTTGATAAATTTTTTTTAGCTAGACCATCCGGAATTTAAAACGAGCGTTGAAATGTATTGTTAATCTCGATGGTGACAGGTAGCATAAATTCGAACAACCAGACTATACGAGGATTGCGCCTGTTTATTAAAACGAAAAAGTGATAATAACGACTAAAAGATCTACGTCGATGGCTCAAGAAGAAGGAACATGATACCAGTGTATCTATCCGCTAGTGCGTTAAGACATCACCTTCCGAACATTTTTATTCTGCCATTTCCTCAAACAGTAGTCACAAAATAAAAAAGAAGTGCCGTTTTGCTTTGATCTCTATCTGACGGCCACCCTTGCAAAACCGTATATGTATGTGTGTATTAAATTAAAGTAAAAAAAAATCATTTTAGTTACGACGATAAAATTGTTTTTAAAAAAATATTTTCTTTTTCTAATTTTTTTCCGCAATATTTCAATCGCAATGTTGCAAAAGGTTCACAATATCGAATAATAATATAATAAAAATAATATGCACCTACTTACATCCGGAGAAGTTTTTTGTTTTATTTAATTTGCATCGCCCGGGTTTGACATAATTTCCTCCGCGCTCATTTTTAATTTTTTTACAAAGGTTTGTGCCGTTATTACTTTGTACCATTTTCGTTTTGAAAATCAGCTCAGCCTTATTTCGAATTTTTACTCGGAAATTTGTGTGTGGTTTTTGCTATTTCCGTTCCCGAGATATTTAAAAAAGAAATTTGAAGAAGTAAGCACCTCCCATTTTCACAGGGGCGAATATAAGTGAGGAGATCAGGTGGCCCGGGCACCCCTCCCTGCGAAATGAGGAAATAAAAAAATAATAAAGTAACGTAATCTGAATTAGAGTGAATTCCTGAAGCTATCTATGTTCGAAAAAGTCTTCGAAAATTAAAGACTGAATGAATATATTGTTGCAGACGGCGGTTATCTGAGCGATATTATGTTCTACAAATGGTTGTAAGCTATTCTTAAATAAAATTTCATTCAAAAATGTTGGTCGAGTAGTTTTTGAGTTATTGAAAAAACAACAAACCACTCGGTCTTCTTCGGGTCACCCTATACATTTAATTTTATTAGTTTTGATATATTATAATAAAATGATTTTTTAAATTATCGTTAAACATTTAAAATTATTACCTATTTGACTCTTTTCGTTTTTTCGAATGGGTCTCAGGTATAATACGAGCGGTAGGCAGCGAGCGGCATCTTGGCCGCTCAAAGATATATCCGCCACTGCATTTTCGATTTATCACCGAGATATATTTTTTATTTTTATATATTTTTTTATGTACACTTTATAAGCGTTATTCATAAATAGTTGTATGTTTTAACATAGGATTCAAATGTGCAAAAAAGCAATTATAAATCTTTATTATTCACGTTATTCATTTGACATAATTCGACGAAGAACAACAATTATTATGTCGAAAATAATAGAAGGGAATTAATGTAACTGTTTAGATTAAACGTAGTAATACACATATTTTTTTATTTACTTATTATTATTTTCTATTTTGTTTTATTTTATTTATTAATTTATTTTATATATATATATATATATACACACTATAATTTACAAAATATATATACACGCACCGAATTATATCACCAACGTGGAATAGTTTGCAATAATATCGATATGCGAGTATGTACAGTTAATACATAATAATAACGTGTAATAAACTTTAGTAAACTTATGTTTCGAAATGTATGATTTCGTTTAATACGAATTAATTGTAATTTTGATTTAAGTTAAAATCGAAAATATCGTTTCTAACATTACAGCCGAGTAACGGATGGCGCGATGTATAAATCACATCGGTAAACTCTACCGCTATTTTTAATTTTAAATCTATTCGAATCATCTATAAACTTCCGTGTGTTAACACACGCGTTAAATAAAAGTCGGGTATATAACAATTCACATCTAGTCGTCTCGATTAACGTATATAATAAGGAATTGTTACGAAGATTCCAACGTTGTTGACAGTACTCAACTATATCCTCAAAAATAGGTATTTGCTGAACACGCCTACGCGATGCGTTCTTATGATTAAGATTCTAATTACGAGTATTCCGGTTTTAAATATTATTTTCATCGATTACATTCGTTAAATCGAACATTAAAGTACACGTTTATTAATCGCCAGACAGAGCGGCAATTGACTCGCGAGCAGCAATGCTTTTATCCGATGAACTACGTTAGTATCCTCTTCTGAGTTGATTAATATAAAATACTTTACACGAAAATCGACGAGGGAACGCGAAACAACCGTAAGAGTACCGCGGCACTATAACATAAATAATACAATTGCATTATTATGCGTCTAATAATTATTTTTAATTTTTCCAATAGACTAATAAGCTTATTAACCTTTAACCCTCAGTTAGGCGTGCGACGTATAGAGTACGCCAATGATTATATATATATATATACGTATATCTTCTAAACCACGGTTCGCTCAAGGTTGCACGTCAGTCTAACCTGTAACCGTAGTCTATGGAATGTGATGACTAAATATGGTATTTTAAAGCAAATACAGTACCCTAGGACCGAACCCTGCGGTACACCTGCTAGAACAGGATGAATCTCAGAGAGCGCGTGTTCATAACGTACCTGGAAGTATCGATCTTGCATGTAAGAAGTAATCAGAAGATATAAATTTGGTGGAAGTAATGATTTCAGCTTTAACAATAGGCCTTCATGCCACACCTTGTCAAAAGCCTGAACAACATCGTTAAACGCCGCCGTACAAACCTGTCTCGTTTCTAGACTGTTTTCAATTATATACGGCAGTAAATAGATATTTTATCAGTTATTTCTCGATAATAGTTTTACGCGCGACACGAACGGGATATATGGAACCCAATGATATAATTGAACGGAAGAACAAGAACATGTATATAGAATTAAACAACATGAATATTATGCATCCGTATCGAATAGTGTGTTACCTCTCATCATACTCGGAACTATTAAGATTGTTAACAAAAAGCGAAAGTGAAGAATTACTTGAAGTACATTAAATTTCGGCAAAAAAAACAAACAAAAAAAAATCTGCCATATATATATATATATACATATAGATATATAGATAGATATTAGAGAAGAAAATATATATATATATATATATATATATATATATATACATATAGATATATAGATAGATATTAGAGAAGAAAACATAGAATTGTGGAAAGAAGTCTCTAATAAAGTTAATGTAAAATATAGTAAGTACTTTAATAAAGCAGATTACGCTTCAGTCTTCTACGTTTGTATTTTTATATCTTAAACGAGATTCATAGTTATCTATGGCTCGGACAGCGACAAGTTGATTTCGTCTGCTGTAGAAATTTTTGGAACATATATATATATATGCGTGGTATCTTGTAAACAGGGTGAATGTAACATATCCTGCACATTGTTTTTCAGTATATCTAGGTGCATTTAATATAATTCGGGAAAAGTTATTTAGGACTGGTTAAAGCTTTGCGTACAAAATCTATACTAATATATAAAACTGTAGTGTCTGTGATTTGCGAGTATTATACTCACCGTATCGAGCTATTTTTATCACACATAAAGAGAAAATATATTTTTTTAAATTTTCGACTATCTGTATGTCTGTCTGTTATGATGAAATTCGTAAAGTTTATAGCCTATATTATCGGATTCGTTGTAAGCTTCGATTCGCATTGATATCACCAATAGGACAGAAATTACGAAAATTTAAAGTTTTAAAAAGTAGGAGACAGCGATATGTCTGTCAAATCGTTTTAAAATTTAACAGCCACCTAAAATCGTGAAAGGGTACGTCTATTAGCCGCTAGACTGACTGTCGAAACATCGCATCATCCGTCCGTTCTAGATTTTTTGCCTTTCGTCTGGTAAAAGAAATAGACAATCTCTCTGTCAAAGACTATGTTTAAAATATCTCATCATCGACCCTTTATGCAATAGTTGCGTTCGTTAGTAAAAAACGGTCGAAACCGTGGGTAACTTCTAGTTTTAAAAAGTATTCCAAACCGGACACGCGTATATATGAGTATCGGTCGAATAAAACGATTTATACACGAGGTTGGTTTACTATACTTTCGCTTTTAATTTATTCGCTATTTATACGAGACTTTCAATATTCGTTCCTCCGTCCGACATAATACCTAAATATTTAACTTCCTTTTTTTGTAGTTTCTAATAGAATTGTCCGACGTAATTCCACGAGTAATCTCGAGAAAATTACGGCTTCAGTTTTAGTAGTCGCAATAAATTTTCATCTACTTAGTAAACTCTGAACTTTTTATTAAAAAGCCTTACGAAGTGGAAAACTAGAATTTTCAATTCCGTCTATAGTTAATAAATACGAATTTTTTTTTCTTCACTAGCGGAATTTAAACCGATCACTGGCGTTATTACGGAATGATTTTCGTTTTACCAACGATACGAACGTATCTAACGACCAGGTGGGGTAACCCGAGAAAAAAAAATAAAAGTGAGATTGAATTCGGTTAAACACGCGCACGATCTAGATCAGGCGATAGCAAGTATAATTTTCGCCTTTAAACTGTAACGTAGCGCGATAAATTAAAATCGGCCGATGAGTTATCCCTTTTTTTTACACTCGCGAATTATCTGCAAATCCATAGACATAACGGCGATAAATAAAAGTAAGAAATTCCTAAGAATCCGCTATTGTCGAACAATCGAACTGCGAAAGATGTGTATATATAAATAGACTCTTAGAAAAAAAAGAACGAGATGCGGAATTAACAAGGAAGAAAGAAGTAAATTTGATAAGAATAGTAACGAAGAAAAAAACTATTTGCCCGAAAGCAGAAAAGTAAAAATGTAAGCTAAGAAACCAAAAGGCTTCTAAGACGGAATATTTTCTATTCTAAGCGTCTTATTTTACGTTTTATTTTTCTTGTTCAAGTAGCAACGTTACAATACATATATATGTGTGTGTGTGTGTGTATATTATATATATATATATACATTTATGCGAGACCTGAACTTTTTCTATTTTTAAACCGGATATCCGAAAGAGCCTTTAAAGACGTCTTTCCCGCGTGCCTCGTGCTACCACAAATTCGTTTCTTCTGAATTTCAGCTTCTGTTTCCCTAGAGAGATTTCCTCCATTGGTCTAACGTCGTCGGGTTTGCCTAACCTGAACAAATCAAGATGTCATTTCGAGTTGCTTAAAATCTTTTTACGTGAGTTCCTCTCTTTTACTTGCGCAGCGTCGCGTTTAGATCCGCATAGTTTGTTTGGTTTTGTTTATTTTATTTGTTTATTTAATTTTTTTTCCTATTTCTTCTAAACAGCCCTGCCTGTTGTGAGAATATATTTTATACATATATATATATATATGTGTGAAATGTTGGGGGGAAAACCTCCGTTCAGAACGGCAGAAGTCCATCGGGATACATACTTATCTAAGAATCTTTCACTAAAACGAATAGAATAGAAATGTTACCTATAGAATAAAAAACAAAATAATTTAAAATAAGAAATTTAAAAAACTCCTCTATCAAACAGCTGGGAAATGCTGATCAGAATATTTTAACAAGTTTTTCTTTTTGTTCGTACAACGTACGATTTAAGCTCGCCATTTGAAAGTATAATATATTTCCAGAATGTCGAAAAAGCTGCTCCCTGTGATACGTATTAGCCTCTACTATATATATATATACAGAGTAAACTATTTTTCTAGAAGCAGGTGAAAAATTTCTAGCGGACTTTCGACAGACGTTTTGAAAAAAGTTAGCGTCTTTATTTTTCTCGGTTCGTACTTTCCAGTTTTTTTTTTTTTCAAGATTCCAACTCCACGCGGAGAGTCAGGAGTAGACAAACAATTCGGAGGATGAAGTATCGAAACTTATTGTGCGGATGTTTAAGAATGTTGTAAACGTTAGAAAACTCTAACACCTTCCCGCGACTTTCTCGGCATTATACATACATTCGTAATATATCTCTATTTACAAGCAATGGGCGTGGTCGCTTAACATTAGTCGCAGTTTTGTGTACGTCTAATCATATTTTGTTCGAATTTAGTTAATTTTTTTTTTCAATCGTCTAAAGAAAAGCAAAGATGAAAAGTTTAATTCAGTCGTGGATTAATCTTATTGAGGATTTTCAGACAGGTGATTTATATTTTCTGCAGAACATATTCGCGTCAATTATCGGCGGTCGCGTTAAGAGCGAACCACGTGGTAAAATAGTATAGATAAAACTGTCTATTAAAAACAATTTTAGATGGATATAGATGGAAAATTAAGCCGCGTGTATCGGTATAAATATCGTTAAAGAACAAACCATCGTTTTTTTAATTATTATTATTATTATTATTTAGAACTCCTCCTTAGCTCCGAAGAACTCAAATCCAATGACGTGTTTACCATCGGACACTATATAACGCATCTAAATATTGTCGAAAAGTGATGTAACAAGTGGCGTATAAAAACAAATAAAGATTATTCGTATGATCTTTACAAATAAATTCGTATACTGCCTCTCATTAGCCTTTAGTGGTGAAACTCTTGCTCGAAGTGAGGTAGCCAAATATTTAGGCATGCATTTGGATAAGCGATTGACGTGGATTTAATAACCGAATGAAATGAGCTTTTCAGTTAAAACGGAGAGAATTGTATTGGTTAACTAGGAGAAAGTCTAAACTTAGCCTCAGTAATAAATTGCCATGTGCGAAACCTAATAGATATAATACAAAGATTTCAGAATCGAGCTCTAAGGCAAATAACATCAGTGTCGAGGTATGTCTCGAACGTTTCGATACATCGTGACTTACTACATGTAAATACTGTTCTCGAGGAGATCGTGAAAAGAGTCTATTTAATAAGATTGGAAAATCGTCAAAATTCTTTGGCCATAAACTCGCTCGATAATGCGGAAGATTTGCGGAGTTTAGATCATAAACAAAACTGATCTTTTAACTGTTTAGGGGAATTAAAAGGAGGAACTACCGAGTTCCTTCTCTTCATGCGTCATCTATCAAATATCAACTGCTTGATGGCCTCCAGGTTGGCTAGTTGTAGTGTAAATTAAAACAAAAAAAAAGTGGTTATATTATATATATATATATATGTATATATGTATTTATTTTGAAATTAGTATATTTATAGTTCAAATTCAAATTGATACGGTAATAAATGTATAATAAAGTTCCGAAACAAGATATAATATATAAATGAAGAAGAAAAAGCCTTTATAATTAACCTATTTTTCACAAAATTAATGGCCAAGTTCTAACCTTGGCAAATAGTTATTTTAACTTAATAACAAATTATATTTTTAATATTTAGTATAAATCTGATCAAAAAGAAATACAGGAAAAAAATCCGGTTAAATAAAAAAAAAACTGCTAAGACGAGAAAAAAAAGTGGCACAATAAAAATACTTAATAAATCAGATAATTACAATTTACAATCGAAACTTATTAATAAATGACGTAATAAAATAACAACCAAATCAACCTTCTCCACCAACTCAAAGAAAAATGGAGCCAAATAATCTGAATGGAGTAAACATTGCAACTAACATCAAAACAATAATGCATCAAATGGAACAAAATAAACGACCCTTGTCAAAGTCTTCCTCAAATACAACTGATGTGCTCACTGGTGATAATAACCCTGCAAAAGTTGAACATAAACCAAAACTAAGGGAAAGGAAAAAGAAAAACAGTTTCTCCTCAACACCAAATCCAGAGGACACTTCTCAAACTGATGCATCAGAAGATGGACCCCCATCAGACCAAAACTCCAAGCCTAGCTTAAAACAGCTCCTTTGCCCTTTAGAACCCTATTTTAAGGAAAATCAAAATACTACTATTTCCTTCTCAAATTTCTCCCTGTTTTATGACATGTATCAAATAAAACACAGCAATTCCATAGCAATTGCAAAAGAATATAATGCAGATATTCGTGACTTAATAAATCTAATCAAATACTGTCACCCTTTAATAGCACACAGGGGAACTAAAATAAGATTTACTAAATTAATCAATGCCCTCGCAACTCATCTTGAAAATGAGAATAAAATCCCTCAAGATGAATAGTAAACCAGATATTCTTTCCTGGAACTGCAATGGTTTCTACAGGCACTACGAAGATTTCAAAATCCTAATTTCAAATTACGAACCGTCAGTAATATGTCTCCTGGAAGTACGACTACAAACCCAACAAACCATTACTCTTTCCCATTATTCAACTATTAAAAAAGTTCCATACCTAAATAATTTTGCTCATGCAGGAATAGCAATCGCCATCAAGAACTCTTTCGGACAAATCCCTCTTCAAACCACTCTTCAAATCCTTGCAATACGTGTCGAGTTGGATCCGGAAATCATTATCTGTTGCATATACCTTCCGCCAAATGAAAGTATAAACTCATCGGAGTTAAATCAAATCGTTCATAATCTATCCTCACCTTTAATCATAGTAGGAGATTGCAACTCTCATAGCCCTTTGTGGGGTGGTCAGTACACATGTAGTAGAGGAAAAGTCCTCGAAGATTTTGTAGATAACCTTAACTTGTCAGTTCTGAACTCTGATCCAACTCATTATAATTTCAGTTGCAAAAAGTGGTCAACCTTAGACCTAGTCATTACATCATCTCAGATATCAAATTCCATATCAGTCTATTACCACCATGACTTAGCAGGGAGTGATCACATCACTATATTAGTAACAGGGTTAATTAAGGAACACATAAAATTGATCGCAATTACCGAAAAACAAATTGGGAAACATACTCCCATTTATGGAAAAACACATTTCCTTCTGCTACTGATCATACAAATCCACAATTAGCAATTCAAACATTTTCAGGTCATCTAGTAAATCTCGCTTACCGCTGCACAACTCATCCTTCCCACAAAAGATCTAACAAACGCAAAAGAGTCCCCTGGTGGAACGAAAATTGTGCTGAGGCAATAAGAAGTAGAAGAAAAGCAGTTAAGCTTCTCAAAGCCCATCCTACAATGGAAAATCATATTACTTCCAGAAAGAACGAGCAAAAGCTGGATTTGTGTTGAAGCAATCAAAACAATAATCATGGAAAGAATTCACCTCAACTATTACATACAAAACTCACCCTTCAGTTATATGAAATAAAATTAACTCACTCGAAGGGAAACACAACTCCCATAAACCATCATTAATTATTGTTAACAATGTTAAAATTACTAACACTAACCAAGCTGCTGCAGAATTTGCCAATCAGTTCGTAGCTGCTTCAAACAAGCCTTTGCAATCACTTAATCACACAGCCCCACTCTGTATTGATGATGACTCTCACGAACCTTATAATAAAGCAATAATAACATTAGAAGAGCTACATCACGCTATTCAGAACAAAAAACCGACAGCTGTAGGCTGTGATAAAATTCACATTAACATGCTTAAATTTGCTTCAAATCAAGTAATCTCTCTGTTGCTGGAACTTTTCAACCTATTTTGGCTCACTGGTACTTTCCCAGATTCATGGCGCATAGCAGAAGTGATTTCAATTTTAAAATCAACTAAAAACCCAAATCAGCTGAAGATCTATAGACCCATTTCCTTAACTTCTGTCCTCTGTAAGGTATTGGAAAAAATTATAAATACCCGATTACAATGGGTTCTAAACAAAAAAAAACTTATTTCAAAATATCAATGTGGATTCCAAACCTTGCGATCGACAACAGACCTTCAATACCACCTTCAAAATACAATCATTGAAGCATTCTCAAGAAAGCAGCATGTATTAGCCATATTCTATGATTTCAACAAGGCATTTGACACAATCAATCATCAAAAAATTCTCCAGCAACTACTGAAATGGATGGACGCGTGACAGTTTTTATAAAAAATTTCCTAGAACATCGCAGGTTATTTGTTAGACTAGGAGACACCGTGTCTAGCCTTCATGACATTATCAACGGTGTGCCGCAAGGCTCAGTTCTAAGCCCAACACTGTTTAACATCGCAATAAACTCTATTGTTGAAGAAATACCTCCTTTAGTATTCAAGTCCCTATTTGCTGACGACTTGACAATATTTGTCCGAACAGGCGAAACAGTTCTTCAAGAAGTCACTAATAAGCTCAATAACTGGTCAAAAGAAAATGGCTTATCCTTTTCACCCGCAAAAACCAAAGTAATGCACTTCTGCCGTATTCGCCATTGCGCTCATCAATTTAATATTATTTTGGATAACAGAATACTAAATTCTACATCATCCACCAAATATTTAGGTCTGATATTTGACGAAAAATTAAATTGGAGAATGCACATCAACCACTTGAAAACCGAATGTTCACGACGATTGATTAAACCTTCTCAGGAAGATATCTCACACAACATACGGCGCAGATAAAACATCACATTTGAGAATATATCGCTCCCTAATAAAATCTAAATGCGATTATGGTTTCCCGGCTTATTCATCAGCTACGCAATCAGTATTAACATTATTGAATCCAATTCATCACTCAGCTCTAAGGTTAGTTGTAAGCGCTTTTCGGTCGACACCCATAAACAATCTGCTTTATGAACTACAAGAATATCCTCCAGACCTACACCAAACCTATTTACTCCTAAAATTCCACACTCATATTCATACAACTCCTAACCTCCCGATGCCCATAACTTCTCTACCTTCTGTTCTTACTCGACCATACTTAAAATCCACGCTCCAGTATAAAGTCGAATCCATCATACACAATAAAATATGCACATCATTACCTAACATCTACAGCAACATCCTTTTCCGAATACCGCCGGTCTCGTCCCATCCTTTATCCTTCGATACCTCTCTCCTGTAACTATGTTGTCCTACTTCTCAAAGTCGTCTACATTCCTCCTTTGAAAATTTAATAAAGGATTTCAATCATTACAACATCCTATACACGGACGGTGCCAAAAGAGACAACCACTGCGGTTGCGCAGTTGTATATTCAAACAATGTCATTCGATTTCCGCTTCCACAAAACTTCACCGTTCTTTCTACATAGCTGTACGCAATTTCAGTTGCCGTCGATGTGGTTATTGAAGAACTAAAAAACAATTCTGTTATCTGCACCGATTCCTTGAGCTCCATTAAAAGTCTCCAAAACAGATCACACCACCAACATCCTTTGGCAAAATCCATCTTAGCCAACGCATCAGAGTTTACCGGAAAAATTATTCTGCTTTGGATTCCAGGGCATAACGGCGTGGGATCAAACGACAGTGCAGATGCAGCCGCAAAAGAAGCGTGTCTAATATCATCTATTCCAGCTATACAAATTCCAACGAAGGACTTCCATACGATCTAAATTATCCGATAGAGCAAACGAAGGATTTTCAAACCTGCAGCAATACAACGTCAACTGGATCAACTACATGTCAAAACTCAAACAGGAGAAACGAAGTATTCCTGTGCCGTGTACGCTCAGGCCACACACTGCTTACTCACAAGCACTTATTTACTAATAGTGACCAACCGAAATGTATCGCATGCAATATTCCTTTAACTATTCCTCACTTGTTTATTACCTGTCCGTTATATTCTTCCGAACGTACAATCGCAAACCTTCCAAACTGTCTCCCAAATATTTTACAGCATTCTCCTACATCCGAATCTAGACTCCTTGCCTTCCTTCATTTATCCAGAATCTACCCGTTAATATAAATTCCTCCCGTGCCTCTGGCCTTAGTAGCAGTACACGGCAATCAACGAAGAAGAAGAAGAAATAATATTTACTGGAAATAATAAAATAATTTTCATAAAAATCGAATCTTTAATTCTACGTATACTTAGTATATCGTGTATCATACTTTTTTTTTTTTATTCAAATATTTATTTACAGAATATTTATTTATTTATTTATTTATTTACAAAACAATACGGCGTACAGAACAGCATAATTACAGTGTACGCTCTTACAGAATAATTATAAAGTAAAAGTATGAACAAAAATAAAACTGAACCACACTCACACAACACGCTAATTATTATAATATTTAGATTGAAAACAAAAAATTACTAATACAAACCAAAAAATGATTCTAATGAAATACAATACCCACATACAAGCGCACATCCGAAAAGCACAAAAAAATCAGAAATATACCAGTCATACACCCATACTCTCATGTAAACAAACTCTCCATCGGGGCACGCACGTATGACCAAAATAAAATAAACTTACTGAAAAGTAACAACTGAAATATAGAGTCTAAAAAAATTTATTATATACAAATTTACTATCGAAATGAATATCTAACTGTGGATGAATATTTAGTACGTTATTATATAGACATAAGGTGGATAAAAGTGGTGAGTTGTAACCTAGATTTGTACGAGCATGCGATTCATAGAAAATACGATGTGACCTACTATTAACACTGGGAACCATAAATGAAATTGTAGATAATAAATAATTGCCATCTATGCGAGCGTTACAAAGATCATGCAGGAACCTCAACTTACTTATCTTTCTTCTAGCACTCGAGGATTTAATATTTAGGAAATCGCATAAAATATTATAACTTAAAAATGTTGGATAGACACCAGTTTGACGGTAATAAATATACCTCAAAAACTGAGATTGAACTTTTTCCACCATATGAATATATTTAGTGTAGAAAGGATCCCAAACCACAAATGCGTATTCTAATTGCGATCTTACAAGAGTGTTGAATAGTAACAGCGGAGTCCTAGGATCACGAAATACGCATGAATTTCTAATGATGAAACCCATAGTTCTGTAAGCATTTTTGGTAACATTACCAATATGAGTTGCAAATTTAAGCTCGTTGTCAATATAAACCCCCAAATCCCGAACACAGGTTACATTACAAACTGGAACATTACCCATAGAGTAATCAAAGAGACATTTATTTTTTGTACGACAAAATCGAATATAAACACATTTCTTATAATTAAAAGGTAAATAATTATTGTCGCTCCATGTCACCATTCTACATAAATCATCTTGCAACAATTCACAATCACTGACAGTTTTAATTGATCTAAAAATTTTTAAGTCATCAGCAAATAATAGAAATTTTGAATGTAAGTTAATTCCTATATCATTTATGAAAATATTAAATAATAGTGGACCCAAATTAGACCCCTGTGGTACTCCGGAAGTAGGAGTGTATTGTTTGGACTGGTATCCGTTAAATAATACGTAGCACACACGCGAAGTTAAATATGATCTAAATAACTGTATGTAATCGTCAGAAAATCCGTAATTATGTAACTTAACCAGAAGTAAACTATGGCTGACTTTGTCAAAAGCCTTACTAAAATCCGTATAAATACAATCAACTTGAAAACGCTGCTACAAACAGTCAGTAATTAATTTTGTATATGTAACAAGATTAGTTGTAGTAGATCTAGATCTTCAGAAACCATGCTGTTCAGGAACAACTCTAGGCAAAAAAAATTTATATAATCTTTCATATAAAATTGACTCTAATATTTTGCTGGTTACACATAGTAGGGAGATAGGACGATAGTTTTCAGCTGCACAACGATCACCAGACTTGAAAATTGGAACAACCTTAGCTGTTTTTAACAATACAGGCCATTTACCTGTTCCAATAATAAGATTGAGGGAGTATATAAGTGGCTTTTCAAACTCTACTGAACATAGTTTAAACAATATTGCCGGTAATCCATCAGGCCCGACACTCCACTTAGGTTTCAGAATCTTAATAGATTTTTTATAATCATTTACGGTGATTGGAGCAAGTTTTAAGTGTCTTCTATCTTTAATTAAAGAGGTTTTAAGTGTCATGAAGCTGTCAGTCACATGAACTGATGAAAAATACTCTGCAAAAGCATTTGAAATATTCTTACTAGAACAATGATCTATATTTTTGTATTTTACTACGCTAGGGTGTAGCCGATCATTACGTCTATATTTAACAAAAGCCCAAAAATTGCTAGTGTTTTTTTGAATACCAGCCTCGGTCTTAAGAATATAATCATCATAAGAATTCCTTATTAGCTTTTTAACTTCAGCCCGTAGTTTACTAAACTTAAAATAATCAGTTTCCTTGCGGGTTCTACGATAGGATTTTCTAAACTTAGTTTTCAGTTTTAGTTTACGAACAATTTCTGAGGTAAACCAAGGCGGGTATGTAGACTTTCTAGATGATTTCTTGGTAAGATGCTTCTGAAGTTCATTGTATATTAGACTATAAAAATAAGTAGTTGCATCATCCACATTTCTGATATTATAAAGTTGTTCCCAATCAATCAGAGAAATTTTTTGTTTTAATGTTAAAGGGTTTGCTTTCTTAAAGTTGTAAGGTGCCACGCTTGTACTAAAATCCACTTTATATAAAGAACTACAGCGAACAGTGATATCCAGAGCAGGATGATACTTATCCTCAGGAAGAAGCGGATCAAGTGACCTCTGTACATCAACACTCAAAACGGAAGTAGTAATGATTAAATCTGAAGTTTTTCTCTGCGAATTAAGGACATTATTTACTAAACTGGGATTATTAATTTCAATGAAATTTGAAAGCGAATTAATATTTTTATTAAGATAATCAAGCGGAGTACCAGAACCAGAGATGGATAAGTTGAAATCGCCCATAATCATAATATTAATTGTATTTTTCATATTCAATAATAAATTATGACATTCATAAAAAAATCTGCTATAACAAGAGGAAGATGTACCAGGAGGAACATAAATACAACCGATAAGTGTTTGTACATGCAGACTAACATTCCTGACCTTAATCCAAACTGAATCTATATTCCCAAAACTGGGAAACGCAATTTCCTCTGCAACATATGCGTCCTTAATCGCTAACAGGACTCCGCCTCCCCTCCTACCAACTCTATCCCGACGAAAAGCAAAATAACCTTGATTTAAAAATTCATTGTTGTAAACACTTCCAGTTAACCAAGTTTCAGTGAATCCTACAATATCAAAGTTACTTCTACACATTCCTAAATGAAGTTCTTTTAACTTTGTATTTAATCCCCGAACATTTTGGTAATACACTTTAAGTCCCATTATAGTAACTGTTTGAAAATTTGGCGATAAATAATAATAAGAACTCCAATAAATAAGAAGTAAGAAACTTGACAACTCTAACCTATTACATATAAAAAACGGAAAAGAAGTAAAACAGTTCCTAAAATATATCCACCTTGCATAATCAGAAAATCACCTGAATATGCTAATTCGTAAAGGTAACAAACATTCAAATATATATCGACGAATAAATAAAAATCCACGTAATAATTCTCTTAAGAATATTTTCAGCAAAACTGCGTATAGCACAAAGAGAGATAAAACCAGTGTTAGTATTAATGAAGTGACTAAATGAACGGTAGAATGTACATACCTTAAATACACTTACATACAACACAAAAATACGCTTAAAAATGATGTTAATAAAATTCATGCGCACCAATACATAATATATCAACCACACTCATAATATATATACATATACATACTACAAATAAACATAAAGTAGATTTAATATAAGACGATATAATGCGTAACGCGAGAGTGGAATATTTTAAATCGTCTTCTCTTCCGAAATTCTAAATGACAATTTATCGTAATCGGCCAGCGTTCTTATCACAATCCTTTGATTCAATGACACAGTTTATTTTACCGTCTTCCGTCCAGACATTTCTACGACCGTATTTATTACCCGTACTATGTTCATCCGTTTCTTCGTTAAATGTTCCCGTATTACTATATTTGTATTTTTCAATAATTGTTTATTATTGAATAGTAATTTTCGATATCTATAGCTGACAAACTTTACTACAATTGGTCGAATCCCCAGTTTATCTAATTGTCGCTTTCCAATCCTATGCGACCTACAAATAGCTTCGATCGGAACATTTACTGATAATTTTTCTTTAGCCAGTTTCAATAATACACTCATCCGTATCTTCTTTATCTGTTTCGGGAATTCCGTATATCATCAACGAATTTCGACGGCTATATTGTTCCAATTCTTCTAACTTGTTACTAACTTGAGTATTCATATCTGTTACCTTTCTATTCAGTTCCATGAAGAAATTCGTCGGTGTATTCTTCGCCGCCTGTATGATGTTGTTAGTAAGTTCAATTCGAAATTCGTCATTCATTTGGCAGTCAATATTCCCCAATGCCTGCTCAACTGTGTGAGTTATATCTTTTAAAGGAGACGGGGGTTTATCATCTTTCCTTTTTGTACCAGCGCTCCTTGTTTTTATACCACTACTATTACCGGATGACATACTGAATGGAATTTATTCGTAACGATAATATTATATAAATGAGATAAACGTACCTTTTAAAATATAGTTGTATTATAACGCGCTACACATCAATGTCACTATACCAGAAACACACGTCTTATCATTTTAACAGCACAAATTCACGACATAAAAAACAAAAACCAGCGACACAATTTACAACAACTTTTCTTATCTTATCTTTAACAATGAATTAACTTCAACGCGATGACAATTGTCAGTGTTACCACAAACTAATTATCGAATAATATTATTCTAAATATAAGATTTAAATATTAAATTTTAAATAGATAAATTAATTGTAACATACTCCCCCAGCTGAACTATTGTTCAGAGGTAGGTAGAATTATTAACGATGAAATCGGTCTTCTATAAATGGACCCTTTTAATTTTACGTCTACGACACGAACAATGCCATCCTTGCCTGGTCGTACAGCAACAACTATTGCCAACGGCCATTGATATACTTTGCAATTCGGTATTTTAAGACTAAGAAAATTATCCAACATGTAAATTTTTGACATTAACCTTCCATTTTCCTTTTTGTTGTAATTGGTTCAAATAATCCTTGCTCCACAAATTCCAAAACGATGAGAGTGCAACCGCTTTGGTAAGGATACATCTAAAGAATCAAACGAAGGCGCAAACATCAACGAGTCACCAATCAGGAAATGAACCGGTGTTATAACTTCCGCATCATGTTGATTCACTTGACCACAACAAAGTGGACGCGAATTCATGACAGCCTCGATCCGAGCGAACAATGTATTATACTCTTCAAACGTTAGAGCATTTCCTCTTGTAACATGAATCATATATTTTTTAGCAGACTTTACCACTGCCTCCCAAATACCACCAAAATGCGGAGCTGACGGCGGAATAAATTCCCAGCAAAACTCTTCCGAAGAGGCGAACTTTTTAACTTCATCTTCATTCAATTTAAAAAACAAAATTGGTACCATTGTCCGAATAAATCTTTGATGGTTTTCCTCTTCGCGAAATAAACCGCTGTAATGCTTCCAAGAATTTATTTGTACTCAAATCCGAAACGATTTCAATATGAACGGCCTTTACAACGAAACACATAAAAATTGCGATATATATTCTGTACTAACGAGTAGTTCGATGTCCGACACATTTACATGCAAATGGTCTAGCAAAATCTACACCTGTGTTGGCAAATGGACGATCGATTCTGATTCTCGCGGCAGGTAACTGACCCATTATTTGTTGACTTGTTTGGGCTCTTAATCTGATGCAATGAACGCAATTTTTAATAATAAGTTTGATCACATTTAATGGTTTGCTTGAATGTGTGACGACAAAAATAAACGACCGGCGTGAAAGTATTTTTCATGTAAATGTCTTATATAGACCCGACAAAGATGTGATCGAGCATGCAAAATAATTGGATGTTTCTTCTCCATTGAAAACGACGAATTATGAATCCGACCGCTAACACGAAGAATGCCATCACCATCCAGAAACGGTGTCAATGATAGTAATCTACTTTTCTTTTTCAACCGCAATTCATTTTTTAACCGATCAACATCTTCTGGAAACGACGATTGTTGTTCTAGACGAATAAGAACCGTTAATGCGCGCTTAAATTCGTGATTGTCTATGACCAACGATTCAAATTTTATTGAAGTTTTTGAACGATTGCCGAACCGTAACATATATGCAACGACTCCAACCAACCGAGAGAGTACGACGAAAATTTATCAATGAAATTATATGTCACAGCAATATTGCACGTAATATTTATCCTCCGCCTCTCCAAAGCGCTATGAACATCAAGATTCGGAATTCGATGTAACGAAAATGCATTTGACATCATAAAAAATTTGGGACCATGTATCCATGCCTTGTATGACAGAAAGTCATTACATTTCAATCCTCGAGTACCAATGTCAGCAATATTTTCAGTTGTAGGCACGTAATGCCAGCAATGGAAGGGTAATAATCCTGAGATTTTGGTAACACGATTAGCAACAAACGTCTTCCAATTTGTCGAAGGTGCCGACAGCCAACAAAGGACAACAGTTGAATCTGAAAATAAATAAACTTTTGAAATATCAATGTTCAAAATTTTCCAAACTTTATCAACCACTGACGCTAACAACGCTGCAGCCAACAACTCCATCTTGGGTATAGTAAGTGGTCGTAATGGAGCAATACGAGTTTTCGAACAAACAAGTTGACACGTTACATTATCGAACTGTACGAAGGTAAACTACGCAACAAACTGCTTTACTACTAGCATCGCAAAATCCTACCATCTCCGACGATGGCGTCATTGAAAGAAGTCGAGGAACGACGAAAGATTCCAATTTACTTAAATCGGCGATGTAATCTGTAAAAAGCTCTGATAATTTTTCTGAAACTGAATCATCCCAGGATACACCTTCTTTCCACAATTCTTGTAGAAATAACTTGCCATTAACTGTTATCGGAGATATTAATCCTAGAGGATCGAATGTGCGCGATATACAGGACAGCATTATCCTCTTTGTCAGCTTTGAACCAATTGGACAAGAATTTACATTTAATTTGATTTAAAAATTATCCTGATCAGGCAACCGCGATATACCTAAAACCTGAATTTTTTGCTCAAAATCACGAGCACCAGTATTTAACAACAAATTTGAATTTAAATTCTTCAAAAAATCTATCGAATTCGATGCATATTTTCTTAAATTAAATCCATGGTTTTCTAGCTTACTATGGATCACATTTTGTAAACGTATCATCTCGTCTACTGTTTCACCACCACATAATAAATCATCCATATAAAAATTGTCCGTTATTATTTTCGAAGCTACAGGATGTTTATCTTTTATTTCCGCAACAATAACATTTAGGAATTTCGTGACTAGGAACGAAGCAGGAACGGTACCATATGTGAACGTGTTTAATCGATACTCCTGGACAGCATCGGAAGTATTTTCCCTCCATAATATCCTCTGCATATCCCTGTCATCTTCTGCAACCCATATCATTCGATACATTTTTTTTATATCTGCACAAAAACAGTAATTATACGAACGCCACGAAATCAATATATCAAATAAATCACGCTGTAGCACTGGACTGACCATTAATACATCATTCAATGATTTCTGATCCTTACTTTTTGACGATGCATTAAAAACTACACGAACCGGAGTAGTTAAACTATCCTTCCGAATAACTTCACGATGTGGAATATAGTAAACAGGCGAACTGACTGGGTTAACTCGTGACATGTGTCCGCTTGATGAATATTCCCGCAAAAAATTATTATAAAGAGATTTCACGTCTATTCCAAGTGTTCGTTCAATCCTAAATAAACTCGATAACGCTTTACTACGATTATTAGCGAACAAAGTTCGATCTGTGTTAAACGGCAACTTTACAACGAATTTTCCATCTGGGGCTATTGAATAATTATTTTCAAAATGCTCAACACATTTATCTCTTATCGGAATGTTCTCCTGTGAATTCTCATTAACGCATTCAATTTCCCAAAATTTATTTAAATTATTGTAAATGTCTTGTATGGTACAACAACCAGAAAAATTAATGTCATTTTTTTTTACATACGACAAAGAACCAGAGACGATCCATCCAAACTTGGTTAGTCTAAGAGTTAGACCTTCGATACTTTTAGTTTCATTACAAAGACATTTTTCATAATATTCGGCACCCAGTAAAATGTCAACACTTTCAATAGCGATATTTTTTTGTGCAAGAGCTGGATCCGCTAATTTTAATCCTTTAATAACATCTTTACTTAATTTCATCACATTTTCAACGAACGCGGTGTATGCTATTGCTGAGGATGGAACGATATCTGCTTCTATTTCTAACGAAAAAGTCTGAACACGCGATTTTACTGTAATATTTACCGACACGTTATAATTTCGTACTAAGTATGTAATAAACCGTGAAAAGGTATTTTCGATATTTTCACCGCATATTTTTAAACCCGACAGGATAGAATTAGTTTGGTCAACAAGTTTTTGAACGCCAAATTCATTTTTTATTGATTGTAAATTAATTAAATTACGAAAATGAGTTAGTATAATCGACCGACGATTTTCATACCTTTCTAAAATCTCGACCAAGCTTCTAAATAATCTGTTTCATTTAATTCAAAATCTTTTACTATATTGTGTGCATCACCGATCAAAGATTGTTTCAAAGTAATATAATTTTTGAACATTTGATAAATAATTATTATTGTGTATTAAATTTTCGAACAAATTTTTAAAATCATAAAAATTTTCTTCCTTACCGTTGTACATGGGAACATCAATATCCTTTAATTTAGGTTTCATATTTACCGACATTGTTTCTAGTAATGAACTGCGCAATTTCTCGGACGAAATCGAATTTTGCAATGTTTTAATTTTTGCGCAGTAACTGGCATAAACTTCTGGCATCTGCGCATCGTCATCCAGTAGTTGTTCTTGCAATTGACGGTGTTCTTTATGACAAATTTGCATTGATAATTCTTCACAATTCATATTATATTTACGAAAATTAGACATAAGTTCATCAGCTTTTAATAAGTTTTCTGTGTTAATAGGATTATCTAAAATATTACTAATTTTATCCTTATCTTTAAGTAAATTTATTTTAACGATGCGTTTAGTACGCTTAAGTTTATTCATATTTAACAATAACAAAATTAACAATCCGACCGCGAGGACCAAAAAAATGTTCGTGGAATATGTTTTACGACCAAAATATATTAATTTACGACAAATACATTTAATAAGCATTTAATTACATTTAGAACAAATTAAAACGAGAAACAAAAACTAGCACGACATAAAGAAAAACAGCGACACAATTTACAACAACTTATCTAATCTTATCTTTTAAGGTTAACAATGAATTAACTTCAACGCGATGACAATTGTCAGTGTTACCACAATCTAATTATAAAATAGTATTATTCTGAATATAAGATTTAAATATTAAATTTTAAATAGATAAATTAATTGTGTAACATAGCCCGTTTATAAACTAGCTGACAAACTAGAATTATTCGATGTATCAGGCACTAGTAAACTTTGCGATTATTTGGTTCCACGTACTCGTTATTATAATATAAATAATTCGGTAAAAAACTCACTAATTACGTGTTCTTCGGATAGGTTTACACTATCTGAAATTTATAAATGTATTAAATCGATTAGTTATAAAATGTCGCGCGGTGCTTATTGCTGCGGTTAAGCACCTTCCTCGTAAAGCGATAGTTTATCTTACTAAATTAATCGATAGCATTTTTAAGTTTACTTACTATGGCGACTCGGTGGAAAATAGCGAAGATTATTAACCTGGTAAGGATTTAGTGATATTCGTAATATTCGTCCCATTATCTTATTATGTACTTTTATTCGAGTTTTTCTGTTGCCATGTCCAATATTAATGCTGATGTTGCTACAATAAAACGTTGAAAACTTAGTGTTGAAAAGTGTGCACCAGTAGTTTTTTCATATCGCCGATATGGCCAAATGACCTTTCCATTGTAGACAATAAACTTAGCGTGTCAGATACATTAATTGGTTTAGTTTTGCTAAAACTTAATAATTTGGAACGTGTTGTAGTATTTGTGTCCTTCTCGTGGGTGCCGGATCATAGATGTATTCCAGACAACGAATTTGTTGACTCATTGGCTAAAGACGCGTCGACTAGTGGTGTAGAGATCTCCTTAATAACTCACAAAGATATTCACTTTATTCAGCTGGAGCATAAAGGTCAATCTAATGTACACTGAGAGCATTAGTCAATCACCTCTCATTTATTACTATCAGCTCCAGTCGTCTCTCCCCAAACTCCCGTGGTTCTATTTCTTTAAGAAGATTGTTCGTAAGGGAATTGTACTCATCAGCAGATTGCGATTTAGACGTAATTTGTTGCCTGACCGTCTTTTCCGTATGCAGCTTAGAGAAAGTCCCTTCTGTTCCTCTACATTCTGAACAGGCAAACCCCGATCGTGTCTTTTTCGAATGCTCTGCTGTGACACTGTTGCGTTCGGAGTTTCACCTTGTCTTGCTACGTTCTTCGAGTATTATAACTTCGTATATCGTCTCTTCTACATCTGGATAATCTACAATTAGTCCTCCATATAGCGACATTTCTAGAGAAGTCAGCATGCTTGATTAAGATGTAGATAGTCCCCACAATATCACGTTGGATAAGCTGTAAAGGCACCCCGTTTAAAAAAAATAATTAAAATCGTGGAAAAAATTATACCAAACCGGTTACAATGTTATTCTCTAACTCACGATATTCTCAAAAATGAATAATTCGGTTTTAATTCGACAGTGCATCGAGTTGCCGGAATAACTGATTTCATCAACGACAATTTTAACAAGCACACTGGTTTATTGTTGATATCGAGGAAGCATTTGATGCAGCTTGGCACAATGGGATATGGTTATCCACTTCATCTCGTTAAATGAATTAGGTCCTATTTAAGCGATAGAACGTTTTACATTCATCACCTACATTTACAATCATTAAAACTCCTTTTGCAGGTGTTCCGCAAGGAAGTATTTTTTACCCATTTTTAATATTATTAAACGATTTTCCTAATATACCTGTTGGATATTTTGGTTCTAGTTAAAACACGGGATAGGTGAATTTTTCATAGTAAGAGCCGACTCAGCGCTATCCAATCGATCACGAATCGTGCCGAGAAAGTAAAGAAGTCTCCAAAACGCGATAGAAAATTCTACCGATATTACTTTTATTTATTTTATCGACTAAAAGTAAAAGTTTACATTTTTATAATTCGCTATTTAATAATTTTTAAAAATCGATTTATGATTCGCGCGTTTCGTTAAAAAATTAATTAATAAATTCGTAATTTTCTCTGAATTATCGAAAGGAAAAACTTTTTAGTTATTAGGTTGAAACATTTCCAGGAATTTATCTGTACTCTGTCGGACGGTGATTTCATTTTCTAAGTGCTAGAGGCTTTTGTGTAGCTAATTTCGCGGAGTAATCACAAAAGTAGCGCATTTTTCTAGTAATATCGAACATAAACAAAAAGTGTCGAATCGTCTGCAGTCTCTGATGGTTGCAAAACAAATTATCGATTCTAAACTTTAATCATCGTTAGGAATGTTTTTTGTTCCGTTTCGTCCTTAATAATTCGAGAATTTAAAAACCGAATCGGATAAATTTTACTTTTTAAATCTGCAAATGAGATTTTATTATCGAAGGTTAATTTTCGAATGAAGCTGTTATTGCGTGAATATCGAGCCGAGAACAATTTCCCTTAAAATGTTTACGCTACATCGATTTTAACCTGTCGTACCGGCCAACGATAGTCGCCCGAAGATATTTGTTAACGATAAGTGGTCGGTTAGCGGTTTGAATATAATCGTTGGAGAACGGTCGACCATTCGATATTTCAATGGTAAATGGCTAAATTGTGTTGACTAAATTATCTTATTATTTATGGTACATTTCGTGATTGATGCCGCGCGGATTAATCCGGCGTTCTTAAAACGCATTGGATTAAACTAATCCGCCGATATGTACGCCATAAGCCACATCGAAATCCGTCTGTTCCAGCTACGTACGATGCGGTCGATTATATTTCTAATTAATGGTAATAGCGCTTTCATGTCGTACGCGTTTATGCGTCGTTAACTTAAATAAAGAGCCTATCTCGAATCTTTAGTAGACGTGTATATATATTTATGTATACACATTTCGTATACACAAATTTACATATAGATATATATATGTATGTATACATATATGACTCAAAGAAAACGGATGGTTTTGCTATTTGAATAGCTCTAAAACTATTCGACCAAAATTTTTGAATCTAATTTTATCTAAAAATACGGAAACGAGAGATTAGCCGAATGTTATTTGTGCAACACAATATAATACGTTCATTCGGTCTTTTTATAAAATTTTCAAACACTTTTATAGGTTGCTGAATTTTTAAAATTTCTTCAGAAATCCGAGTTTTCAGATCTTCTACATCTGGTGAGCGTGTTTCGTAATATCTGCTCTGATGGTAATCGCAGAAAAAAAATCTGGTCAAATCTGGCGAGCGCTTGACAATATGCGGTTACCAAACGCTTCTTTCAACACTGCGAGCGTTCCTGCTGAAGAGTGTATATATATAGATCCTAGAAGAGGAAGTGAAGGAAGCAGAAACGAGTTTATCAAAAAATTATCTACGTAATAATAAATATTTGTGTAGTAGGTTAAAAGCAAATAATAATTGAAATTGTTGTTCTCGTAAATTAAATTTATTTTTATTGCACACTGGTACGTTGTTCGATATAATAATGGTAACAACAAAAATGAGTGAATAAATGAAACAGGAATATTAGCGGCCGAAACGATAATACAAAATAATAAAACAAACGAGTGTTATTATTTAAATTTACATTCTGGTTTTATGGTTAATTAACTATTCGAGTTTTACATAGCATTTATATAGATTCAATTATCTAAGGCCGGTTTAATTTTTAAATGATTAACGCGAAATTGTTATTATAACCAGCTATTCTTCGTTAATGTAATTTGTCCGATTATGGGGCTTCGAACGATATAATAATCCTACCTCATCCTACTTATTGCTCTGGTGTTATTTTATCCCGACGTTCTTTAACGCTTAAGTTTCGGAATTGATGGTAATTAATGGAGAGGTCATTTAGTTTTATTTACATATACGTATATGTTAAACGCACACAGCACTCACATATATATATATATATATATATATATATATATATATGCACACCTGTTTAAATGTAAACTCCAATTACCAATCTCCGGTGCATGAGCAAATACAAAGTGCCTGGAACGACCTAAATGTGCCGTCCGCTACACGAGGGTAGGCGCGAACGTTTTCGATTACAGCTATACAACGCTATACGAACAGGAACCTTATTTCGTAATTTGCAAAACGAAATTCTTCGACCCAACCTTCCATTTCGTTATTTCCACTTCTTATCCTTCATCCGTTTCTGTCTGGTATATCCTTCTTCGTGCCCTCTTTGAAAACCATACGAAATATACCTGCCTATTTACATACAACGTCAGAAATGAGTAGAAATTACGTACAGCTACGAGAAGGGCACTTTAGTTTCGTCATTTTAATGTGTTTGTTCACATGTACGTATTATCTGGGTGCACATTTTTCGCCTCGATGAACGGCAGTTTAATTTCGACAAGTTTGTTCTTTAGTGACAACTTTAATAATAATAATAATAATAATAATAATAATAATAATTAGATGAAAGTATTGAAGTAGCCATATTTGTTTATATATATATATAATGTGTACATATTCTGCGTGTATTTTTTTAATATATATTCATCGATCTACGTGTTTTAAAAGTTTTGTGAAAATTTTAAATATTGTTTCACCATCTTTAAAAATGATACAAATATTTAGATAACTGGAAATATTCAGCTTACTAAGCAACTTGCAAAATTCGCGAAGGAAAATTATGTATTTTGTTTATATTATACGCTGACATTACGTGTACTAGGAGCTTTTTTTGGTTTTCATTCAGCTTAAACACTAACACGGCAAATATTGAGTTTTTCAGTTATAATTTTAATTTTAGTAAGCACACAAGGTTATGACGTTGAGAAATTATTTAGCACAACCCGGTATATAGTTTTTTTTCGGGTACCATATACTGCTTCTATAAACGGGAGCACCCGAAGGTAATTATTGGATATTATATAAGGTTGAATTCGGTGAAATTGAAGAACTGTTTGTACTGCAATTGGGTTATCGGTTAAAACTTCTTGCAGTGAATTGTAACTGAAATTTTGAGATCGGTATGTGGAATATTGTGAGCACTCGCAAAATAAATGTTGGAGTGTTAATCTGGAGGTAGCGAGCGCGCGATGGGTGGATATGTTTTATTTATAATCATGCGTCAATGCAATATGACCAATGCGAAGACGAGAAAGAACTACCTGTTCCTTCCTACTGTGTACAAAGGATATCTAAAGAAAAATATGAGAACGGATAGCTTTAAGGTGATTTGTTATAGAACATTTCATAGATCACAAAATATTTTATTTGTTTTGTGTTTGATCGAAGCGATTGCATCAGATTCGGATATAATAGAAGTTAATGGATACGGTTGAATAGTGGTTGCTTCTTCTGTCACTTCATTTGGCGGAAAATTTGTATGACTTGGGTTACAAAGTAAGATTATATTAAAAGTAGGGTTACGGTATAAGAGATTGAAGATTTCTATGACAACGGGATGTAATTTGATAGAGTTACAGTTTTAAAATAGAAGAGAGAACATCGGAACATATTAGAAGATCATTGTGGTTTTCAGTGAGGCCAGAATGGTTTTATTTAATCTAGAACTGACGAAAATCCTGTTATCAACTATATGTTATAACGTGATTTGACCCATTACCCGAAATAGTGGCAGCGTCAGCACTATTTCAAATTCGTGATGCGTCTTCTCTGTATCTGCTAGTCGTTTGATGTAAGGACAACGTTGCTAGCGGGTCTTCGTTCATCTTCAATCTCACCGAATATTTACACATAGGTTGGACGATTTCATCTTCTACATATCAATATAGGAATTCTTACAGTTCGGTTTCAGGAAACAAAAGAAGCGCTCAGGATCTAATAGTCAAACTTACAACTGATATAAAAAATAATTTAATAGAAAATAAAATTACAACTGTTGTTAGCTTTGTCTTAGAAAAGGCTTTCGATAAACTCTGGAAACAAAAAATTCTTCTCGCTTTATATCAGTCGGGATTTAGAGAAAATTTACCGATATTTATTCGCAATTTTTTACACCGCCGGAAATTTCAATTAAAGATAAATTCTATTTTATCATGCACCAAATGGTACCCCTCAGGTATCCGTAATTAGCCCTACGCTATTAATTATAGCTACGATTAATATGAAACAACATATACCATCTCCAGTAAGCTACTGCATCTACGCTGACGGTCTATCAATATACTAATACTCAAAATTTTTGTGGAACTTTTATTACAAAATACAACAAGTGACTTAAATAATTAGGCCAAATTTCAAGGAATTATTTTCTCCGCATCACTAAGCACATAAAATTCTGCAAAAAAAACGAAATGCAATTATACCAAACTTAAACATGGATACAATGCAAATAGAAAATGCAGATTCGCTTCAGATTCTAGGACTAATATTGGACCCGAAACTTAACAGGGAAGAACAAATAAACAAACTAAAAATAATATGTTTGAAAAAAATAAATATGGTCAGGATGTTAAATAATTCATCGTGGGCATCTAATCGAAAAACGTTAATACAGTTATATAAATACTATGTGTAAAAGCAGATTACCAGTATAATATATGATAATGCAGCCTGTTCCACACTAAAAAAACTCAATTATGTTCAAAATTTAGCTCTTAGAATTTCCTTGAGAGCTTTTCACACTACCTCAAACACAGTTCTACACGTGGAAGCAAACATTGTTTTTTTTTTATTATAATGGGCACAGGATTTTTCACCCAGATTGGTATAAAATTATTAAAATGGATATGTTAAACATTAATATTAGTCGATGCAATATAATTATAAATAGCTAAATATACACGAATGCGATTAATAGTAAGACATATTCATTGGCAATGGTACTTTGAAAGATATAATTTGATTATATAATAAAGATTGTTGAGAGCTGTAGTAAGAACATATTACACGATTTGCATCTGCTGTTTTGTTGTCATCGGAAGGATACAAAAAGGAGAATTTATAATATTGCATCGGTATAGGGACGATGGATTTTTTCGAAATCGTAATCTACATAAAGTAGTAATAAAACATCGAAGTATATTATTTGGTATTTTTATGTCACTAAACTACGATTTTATGGGTTTTTCGAATTGATCTGTAATATGGAGCTAGATAAGGATTGGACCAAATATTATCCCAATATTCTTTATGAGCAAATTTAATGAGACGCAAAAGATCTGTTAAAGGTGTATAAGGAATAAGCACACCGATATTCGAAGCGGACCTGGCTTCTGCATCAGCACCAGTATTGCCAAATATACCAGAATGTCCAGGAATCCAGGAGAACCTAACAGAAATACCAGATTCTAACAGCGATGAAACCAAAATTCGGATTTTATATAAATAAGACGATGCACCGGGATTAAATGACAGAGATTTTAGAGCGGTTAAACAGCTTTTCGAATCGGTAAGAATAAGAACTGATGAAGTTGTTGATAAACGTATTTTAACGCTTGGTATATTGCCATAGCCCCAGCTATAAAAATCGATGAAGAACGTAATAGAACGAATTTCTTATTAATGTTTAAAGAAGGAACTGCGAATGCTGCACCAACTTTATTATTAAACTTGGAACCATCTGTATAAATCGGAAGGAAGCCCGTCCAGTGATTTGCCAGTAAATTATTAAAAATAGAAGTATTAAAACCATTAGGAGGGTATATAGATTTATGAAAGGTTTCTAAATTTATTTCTAATTTTATATTATTAATAGAGAAAGGATCGGAAAAATATTACCGCTCATATATATAGAAGGCAAATACTAGCGCTAAAATATTGCGCGCAATCACTTTGCACACCATCCAATCCGATATCTCAGTCCTTAATAAGGAATAAATTTCATCAATCATTCATAAACAAACCAAATCCATCTAAACCCCTATCAGAACGCGTTAACAATACATTAACAAAACTTCAATATCAATTACCACAAATAAAAACAAACCAAAACTACCACCTTGGATAAAGGTTTCAATCACAATAAACACAGAACTAGAAAAATAGAAGAAACACTTAACACCTACAAATATTCTCAAATCAAAATTCTACAATATTCTGGGAAAAATTACGGCGATTATACACACATATACACTGATGCATCTAAGTCTATAAAACCTCATCTGCCTATCTTACACCCAAGCAATCCCAAGTATGTCATATACCAGTTTTTACAGCAGAACTTCTTGCAATTTATAAAGCTTTAAAATACATATCTAAGCAAGCGCAATCAAATAAACATATAATATGTACGGATTCGTATAGCGCACTTCAACATAGTCAGCAACAGATAAAAAATACAAATACAGATATTTTCAACCTAAAACACATTATCAACAGCCGTATCTCCAAGAACAATGAACTTGTTCTTCTATGGACAGCAGCCAGCGAGTCGAATTGATACCGAGAAAGACTTATTCTTGTTTCCAAAATATTCTTCAATATTGATTGGCCACTCTATATAATTAGGAATTATTTTATTGCGATCAATAATTTTCTTCAACCTTTTATGCGAGTTTTTCGAAAACTTTAGAAAATATTGGAAAAAGTTAAATTGGTACGATGTTACATCTACGAGAGGTAAATTCTTAGTATATACTTATATAAATATATGTCAAAAATATAAATAATTTTCTCGGAAACTTCTTCAAAATTATATTCCGACAATTAAATTATCTTCGGGCGTTTTCATGAAGATATGATTTTTTTATGATGACCCTTACTGCTATAGATGACTGTTGACGGACATTGTTTTAAATAGTCACGTAATGACTTTTCTAAATGCGATTTCATTTTAATTTGTTAGAAAATTTTGAAGTGAAACTTCTATTGGCGCGGTTTACATGGGAAGTTAAGCCGCAAACCGAGCGAGCGAAAATAACAGACGGATATATTTATATATATATATATATATCATCATCATCATCATTGGTCGTACTGCCCCGAAGGGATATCGTGACCACAATTCATGTTATTGGTTCTTCCTGTACTAATGTACGCCAACTATTTCGGTTTTCAGCCTCTCGCGCACATTCCACGAACGATTTCCCTGTTGCTTTCCGTATGGTATCGGTCGATCTGGTGTATACTCGTCCTCGAGGTCGTTTTCCGGGCGTCTTTCCCTCTGTAATTAATCTCTCAATAGAGTTCTGCCGCCGCATAACATAACCAAAAAATTTCAAAATTTTCGTTTGGACCTGGCTGGTTAATCTTTTTGTAATTTTGAGTCTGTTTAATACAGACATATTTGTTTGTTTGGCTGTCCAGGGTATTCTCAGCATCCGTCGCCAAACCCACATTTCAAGGCTGTCTATGCGTTTTTTATCTGTGACTTTTAACGTCCAAGTTTCCGACGCATACATAAATATTGAAAATATGTGCAAGTTTCATTTTCACTGCATTTGTGATGGGTGTATCTTTCCATATTTTGTTTAACCTACTCATAGTATTTCGTGCTAATTGAATTCTTCGTTTCATTTCATTTGTGGAGCCACCTACGTTTTCTATTAAAGATCCCAAATATATAAATTTCCGTACCGTTTGATATCCATCTATACGTTTTCCAGCTTCATGTATTGAGTTTTTCGCATCAATCATCATTAATTTTGTTTTTTATTTATTCAGTTCTAAGTCATAATCCTTGCTTACTTTGACCAGTCGTTTCATGAGGAATTTCATCGCACTAACACTGTTGGTTATTAGTGTTGTGTCGTCAGCAAAACGCAAATTATTTATTTTCCCACCTCCTATAGAAAAACTGCCATCTGTCTAGTATTTCACGCATAACATATTCTCCATATAGATTGAATAACATCGGAGAAAGAATACAGCCTTGCTTCACTCCTTTATGCGCTGTGAATTCTTTTGATTTTGTGTTTCCGTCAATACGAACTATATTTTTATTATGATCATATAGTCGACTAATAATGTAAACCAGGTGTTTTGGGATTCCCATTTCTATCAGAGCAGGTCACATTTTTTCCCAAATAACGCTATCAAATGCCTTTGCATAGTCAACAAAACATAAAATCATCGGAGTGTTGTATTCGACGGCCTTTTCAATTAGTTCCGCATCTGTTCGCGACATCCTCTTCCCTGAACAAAATCTGCTTGTTCATCCGGAATTTGTTCTTTTATGTATCCTGCTAGTCTATATTTTCAGCATTATTTTACTGGCATGTGGTATTAGTGATATAGTTCTATAATTTTCGCATTTTGAGGATTGACCTTTCTTTAGAATAGGTATCTACACCATTCTTCTGGTCATTCTGCAGTTATATTCTGTTACATATTTCGTGAATTTTCTTTGCTCCAATACAGCCCATTTCTTTAATTACATCGGCAGATATACCGTCATGTTCAGTTGCTTTCTTCCTTTTTATGTGCCTAATCGCTTCTTCAATTTCCTTTTCTAGAATAGGTGGTTCTGATAGCTCTAATGGATTCATTATTACGGTTTTGTTTTGTATTGCAATATAACTTTTGACAATAATTTCTCCAGACTTCTGCAATTTCATTTTTCTCGTGTTTAATACACCCATCCTCATTTTCATATATATATATATATATATATATATATATATATATATATATATATATATATATATATATATATATATACCAACACCCCAATCAACCCACGTTTTGTTTCGTTGGGTGTGTCAACGAAGTGAGGGACGGATATATATATCCCGTTCTCACGTACCACGTGTGCATGTGCGTGCGTGTGCTTGTTTATACACACGCGTAAAAATTAAAAAAAACCACTGTATCGAATTTTGGTTAAAATGTCTTTAATTTTCACTTGTTCTCTCCGCTCCCAGGCACGGATGTTTTTTTTATTTAGTATTTTCAGTCTGCTAATTATTTTCTTACATTCATAAAGAATAATTTCACTTTTATTTTACTTTTTTTTCTAACTAAATACCGCATTTTTTTCCTTCTGTTCTTTTAGAGCATCGTCTCCAGCATATTTGTTAGCTTTCCATAAAGATTAATTCATTAAGAAAAATTGAATATTTAATCAATCGCTTAAGTAAATAAACAAATTGAAAAAAATATAAATTTTTTCAGAAGACGACTCTGATTTATTCGGTTATTTTGGGAAAAAACAATTATTCGGTTATTTAAAAAAACCAAACAAAAACTGAATAGTCGTTAGTTACTAATATATAGATATCGGTAGGAGTGAGTAAAAGTTGATATAATAGGGCAATTTATAAACGATATTACTTCGTTGATGCTCGGGAAGCACGTAAATGTTCGACGGTTGAAACGGAAAAGTTACGTCTATGCGCATAAATTATTATTATTCGCGTTCGCATTTATATTTCGACGTAGAATTTCCGTTTCGCGACCTTTTTCCCCGACGAGTGTTGCGAGATTCGAGCGATATTATTAAGAGGGTCTCTAATAGGCCGAGGAAATAATTTAGACGCGCCAGATGTGCGACTCGTTTATTTACGCCAACGAAAAAGTTTAACCGGGCTCGTCCGGGTGTGTCGAATTCCGCGCGACGACAAAATTCCAATAACGATTCTTTATTATTCCACTTACTTTTACATTCGCAACGACGATATATTCGACGATTCCTCGTATATTTAAAAACGTACGAGTGAGACAGAGACAACCCGTGAAAGGGAGAGAAGATGTTAGGGCGAAGAAGGGAAAATGTGAAAATTAAGATCTTTTATACGTTTCTTTTTTATTCGAAAATAAGTTTCGTTAAAAAAAAGGAAAAAAAAACTTTAAAACGTTTTTAATTGCGGACTTTTGAAGAGCTTTCCCAGCACTCTGAACTTTTACGTTTTAGAAAACTTACCGGTAATAGTGGTTCTGTGATTTGTTCGCAGAATAGAACGCGATTATTATTATTATTATTGAACGAAATAAATGAACTGTTGAACAAAGAAAAAAAAACCCAGAAGATAAAGGAGTATTTTACAATTATTAATAAGCAGTAATGAATAAGGTTATATATTAGTTAATTTATAAGAGAACATAATGTTAAAAAGATTAGGATGATGATATTCGAAGAAGATAATGTAGCATCCGCCGATGGAATGAATGGTTAAATGTGGGACGCATTCTAGCAAATGATAATGGAAAGTTATCTTTTTATTTTTTTTTTTCTAAAACGTATTCAACCGTTATTCGTCCGTGTGGTTGAAAGAACGCGAAGATTTTAGAATAGTCGGTTTGAACAGATTTACAGCTGCATAACGAACCACGGTACTTACTAATGTTGTTTGTAGTACAGTGTTTTAATAAAAGACGGAGCTGGTATAGGCCAGGATTTTAAGATATTAAAAAAAAAAAGAGACAAGATAATATGGAAGTCCACCTGACGAGAAAGTGTCGGATGTGGTGGGGCTAACATGACTATACAGTTTATATATTGTAGCCGAATTGGTATGTTATTCGAAGTCCGAATCTAATTCGGCTGCTATATAGACACCGTATAGTCATGTTATTTTCTTTGTACGGTGTTTCAATAAAATACGGAGCAGGATTCTAAAATATTAAAAACACACACACGCAAAAAAAGAAAAGATAATATGGAAGTCGACCTGACGAGAAAGTTTCGTCGAATGGAGTACCTTATACGGTTCATATATTGTAGCCGAATTTATATGTTATTCGAGGTCCGAATCTAATTCGGCTATAATATGGAAACCATAGAGTCATGTCATTAAGTTAGGTATGTTTGATATAATTATGTTTAGTTTATCCTTAAATGAGAAATGTTCTAAATGTTTAAGATAATTTATCGAGTTAGAAAGTATTATAACATTGTTGGCAGGTTGAATCTGAAAAAACTGTAAAATACCTACGAATTCCGTGTTAAAAATGGTAGCAAAACAAATCGGAGCATAGATTTTGATTACAGACGGAGACGGCTAAGCGAACGCTGAGCTAACATAATCAAAAGTTTCGGAAATGGTAAATATCAGGGGAAAGAGTTTAGTACGTTTCAGAAATTGGAAAGTGTGATCGATCATGCTAGGAAAGATTGGAAGATAGTACACTCATAGAGAATACGGACAACAGTTGCAGTTTGCTGGCCGCAATAACAGCACGATGGAGCGTCCCTTCGATCGAGGATATATTTTGTGTAAGAGCTGTATGTCCAATGCGGAGCCGGGTAAGAACTACTTCTTCACGGCGCGATGGTTGTATCGACGTTTTCCAGGGAGTTGTGTCTGATTTGATACTCCGTAGTTTATTCGTGGTAGGAGTATCTCTATCCATACTTTCTTCCACGTATCCCCGAATCGATGTTTTATATGAAGAACCTTTGCTCATAAATAAATAAATAAATAATAACATCCACTGCAGGAACAGCAACCGATGAAGCTTGAAACATAGTTGATGCCTGTTTCGCTGCTTTGTCAGTTATGTTGTAAGTGATGTCTGAATGACTCGGAATCCAGCAGAAGGTTTAGGTTGGATCTATAAACGGCAGCGTGAATTTCTTGACTTACAGGATGGTATTTTGTTTTAATTAATTGCTGATCGTTGATACTTTAGCTATAAGTGAGTCTGTGAAGATTAAAATATTTCAATATTTCATTTGTATTGCTTCTTGTACGGCTAATTTTAGTACAATAAATAATTAATCATGTTGCGTCGGATACGTTTAACTAATGACGTTGCTCCTGCAATAATGAACTGAAAACCCTTGCCTGTGCCAAATATTAAACCAACGACTTGCGATTTCAAGTTTTGCGGAATTATTGAGCGGGTATAATGTTGTTGGTTGCGTACTGGGATTCCTACCACTGGAATACCTACATAACACGGGTTTGGAGATTTTGTTGAACGAACAAATATGTTAAGACTAATTATTCACACCAGATGATTCGGTACTTGCTCTCAATATTACTCAATACGTACAATCCGTATACGTATTTATATTTATTTTTATTATATTTTATCGGTTCTTTTATCGAGGATTATACGAGTATAGAGGTAAATGTTTTTTAATAATGTCGCGGTTGTGTAGTTGCTAGAGTGCTCGACTGTCAACGGAAACCAACGCGTAACATTAGAAAGTTTTCATTTGTTATTTAATTCTTAATTATCACAAGGGAGTGGCACACCACTCTGTATAACATCATATGCGCGCGCATCTTTACGTTGCATATAAATAGTGTTTTGAATGCTAGCTCATTTTGTACGTAAAAATAAACGTACGATGACTAGTCACGATGTTCGGCAACAGTTAGCAACAAAAATATTCGAAATTAATGTCTTTACATTAAATATATATATATATATATATATATATATACGTGGTTGACGAAACCATTTCGACGACCCGCTTAATAACCCCCAGTTGTCGTACGATATAAAAATTCAGACAAACAGAAAACACATAAATTTACACTTAAGGATGAACTTACACTCAATTTCAGGTTATTTAGCTCAGTGCCAGTATATTAAAGGATCGGGCGGAGTGTTAATCTAATTCTTCGATTTATACCGGTGTTCAGTATTAGCTTGTTACCAGTAATATAATATGTCTGAAATTACATTTAAGAAAAATTTGATGTCATGACCGCTTTAAGTATTTGTTTCTCAGTTCAATACTGAATTTGATAGTATATTAGGTTCTGTCGATAATTGTGTTATACTAGCTTTAGATATAAATATAAACTTACTGGATGAATGGTTTAGTAGTGATTACCTTGATGCATTCCAACGGATTCTCTAGTGTGATTAATGAACCGACTCGTGATTCTCTAGTATGATTAATGAATCGACTCGTTTTGATCCCTACTTCCTTATCTATATCATATTTTTATTAAAGGTTTTCTTACAAGCTCGTTGAGTTTTTAAGCCTTTCATATAACTTATATAAGGTCAATTTCACTTACGCTATCAGTTCTAAATTACTTTTCTCTCCTGCTAGTCAGAAATGTATGCGTTCACCCTGAGTAATGAAATTTCATGTTTAATTTGTGAGAAAGGTTTAGCGTATAATCTTAAATTTCCATCGAAGTTTAAAATCATGTCTAAAAACGTTACATATAAAGAAGGCTGAAAAACGTTACTATTTTACATTACTTGATAAATATCCCAATAAACGCCAAAATTACTGGCCTAAAGAAATTACAGTTAATAATAGTAAAATATCTATCCCTGGTGATGCATATGTCTAACGTTTTAGTAAATATTTCCACGATAGTGTTGTAAACTTGTTGAATGGATCTCACCTCGATTTCAATTATAGGTAGAATGTTTCCTCTCCGATGAAATAACTACGGATTTTATAAATGAGGATGTTATAATAAACCTTCGTTCGGTTTCAAACAGATAATATTAATTACTATATCCTGAAGTTTAAAAACAGGTATATCGACGCCCGTATTTGAATCCCGGGATTAAATCGGACGTCTCGAATTATAGATGCATACTGTCGACGACCTAAAAAATTTTCGAGAAGTATGTAAGGAAAATATTATCGATTTATTTGCATAAAAAACAAATACTTCAGTGCGGATCAGTGTATTAAAGTATAGGTATGCGAATATTACTTGATCATATGAGGAAATATTAAATTGTTTCATTATTTAAGTCAGTATTTTTCCCAATAAAAATTCGTATCTTATATTATATCATCCAGCTATTACTTATGGACTTTTGTATTGGAAAAATACGGGTAGATTTTCTACGCGTCAGTTTGTCGGTGCTACAAAATTTTATATATAACAAAATTTTCTAGCAATTTGACAATGTTAAATATTCGTGAGGTGTTACGAAGTGCGCAATTGTTGGATTTTGAGTTATAGGTTTTTCATTGGTGTCGAAAGAACTGCTACTAGGTCGTGATGAGTTGAATTCGCTACTGGCAAAATTTAAGCATCACTGTCGAATACAGTCGTCGTATATGCGGTTAATATTGTTTATTCTTTGGTCGCACCTAGTGAAAATTCATCTAACCTAAACTGTAAATGATGTCGCGAGTCCCCTAGTATGTTGCATCGATATTAAGAGATAGCTGAGAAAATTATATTTACGAATGAGGGTGGTTTACATGTTTATTTGTCGACGTGATGTATATAGGGATCTTACTCGTAGTTGTTACATGTTGCGTGTATATGTGTATATATGCGTGACGATTCAAGCTTGTGAATGTCGGTGTGTTATGTATGTACGGTGTAATTGCGTAAAACGAAATATTATAATATTAAAATTTTAATTAATTAAATAATTAATTTTTTTCTCTCTTTTTTTTTTTAATATTATTTACTCGCTGCGCGCAGTTTTTGATTTTTAATTTTATTTTCTAGTTTGTTAAAAGATATCGATAATTAATTATTTGTAATTTGTTTTTGTTCGGTAACAAGGTAATAATTTAAGATAGTCGAATCTGCCGTTATGTACGAATCCGCAGCATCTGTTTCCCGGTAAATATAAGTAACTATTATTCTATTCCGCCTTATTTCAGTTCATCCCTAAGACTGGTGTCTATTGTCCACGATGATGTTTTTCTAATGTCTTTATAACTCCTTGTAGCTACCGAGTCACGTGTCTCGTAGTAAGGTTACAATGAATTTCTGGGTCTCTCACTATCTCTTGGATTTAAGTATTCCTCAATGTCTTATAATGTATTTCATCAATTAATCATCTTTTTTTCGTTTACTTTATCCGTAATTTCTTTATTTCTTATCTCGACCGTCCATTTTATCTCCATCCAGCGTCACATTTCGAACGATTGCAACTTGTCTACACTTCGTTTATTTATAGTCCAAGTATCGGTACCATATAGTGCTCTAAACCGGATTTCAGCAAACGTTAAGTCCATTGGCACTATATATCTTATTGCTACCTATAAAATACCTGAACTGATTTCCCGGTTGAAATAAAACTCATCCGGCAATATTTGTCCTAAATATTTAAATCGTTTCTTTTGTCCTACTTTTTTTTTCATGTTATCGTCGAATTCATCCTAATAATCCGACGAGTGCGTGACTGCCGAATTTCGTTTAAAATTAATTACAAAACTAGTGATTTGCACTCAACGCTTTATTCTTATTAAGACCAAAGCGTTAACATTTATAACCTAGCATATATATCGCGCCGATATCCGTTTAGACTATATATATATATATACATATATTAGTTTCATTTCTCGTAATTTCGATTACCGGACGATGTAGCTTTTTAAGGGAACAACAAACCGTATAAGCCGGTATGTGGTGAGTGAGCGAACAATTCGTACGAGTGTTATTACATTCGGTTTTATGTATATACAATGCAGAATAGACAGGGTCTAGTTGTCTGGCCATTTTCGGAACAATAGCTTCGCCCAAAATATCCTACAGCGAGGCATTCGGTTCTTATCTTTCCTTTGTCCCTTTCGACGTCGTTACTATCATCATTCAGTCTATTCCTCTAAATACGTAGAGATTCGCGCTGGATGCTATTCCAGAACGATTGTTTTTCGACGAAGGAACCTTGTTCAGAATATAAAGTTAATTTCCAAAAAACACTTCTTTCCTTATTAACCCCTCGCGGTAGGGAAATTAGTTTTTGGGAGTCGTTCCCGACTATGTTACGGCAATAATTAGAACGTTTTCTTGTACGCGTTTATGTAAATTCGGCTAGTACGAGGCCTTCCGTCTTCGTCTTTCTCTTTTCGTCTCTTTTATTCGATTTTACTCATCGAAAACGAAGATGAATTTCTCAACGAAAAATAGAGATAAGGGCTACTTCTGTGTCGGGCGGTTACGGTCTTGGGCACACGCTCGTTAATTAACGGCGATGTAATCCGCCGTGCTGAAAAAGCTCGTCAAATCTCGAATTTTGGCTTCAGTTCCTTAGTCTCGGTTATTGCACGTCGGAGCATGCTCGAATTTAATCGTGACGTCTAGTCGGACGCTAATATTAAACACGACGCTAGCGGGCGTTACGTATAAAGTTGGGGTAAACTCGAAAACCGGCGCAGTTTCCGAAATTAATTTTCCGCCGTTACCTTTATAAAATAAACTTACCGGCGGAAGTAATTTATTTTTGCGTCGAGCTTTATGTCGACTTAATTAAGTTGACCCTCGTCTCCGAACCCTCGGAGATGTTTTCGTTTACAATTCAATCGTCGACCTCGTTAAGAACGTCGTCAAGTCAGTTTTGGAAATACTCGAATCGTCTGACGTATGTTAAATTTCGATCGCGGCTGACAGATAATTTCAAATTTCGAACGTTCTTAAATAATTCAAAACTTTTAACATTAATTATCGTATCGGTCGTTCGATAGAAATCACGAACCGATAGACGATTTTAAACAAGCGATCCTTTCTGAAATCAACATTAAAACATCAATTATTGGGACGGGGAAAAAAGAATGTAACGGTATTATTATAATAACCTTACTACATAACCAACATGTACTCGATACAGATTATATATCGCTACCTCGTTGACACCCTCCTTAACCTCGATAATCTCGTCTGTACAAAGTTAACCGAAATAATTTATATTCCAAATTCTCATCTTCAGACACGAAGAAAAAGGAAATATTTATTTACATTAATCGTACATAAAATAAAAGTTTTTATTTTTATTTTTTATTTTTATTTTACTGTACCGACAGTTTCCTGTCATAAACAATAATGATCGTAAGTAAAGAAGTAAGGAGAAGGAAGAAATTGGAGTATGGAATGTGAACAAGAGGAGGAAAGTGAAAGAATATTATTAAGCTGGCAATTCCAAAGAACAGCCAGAATTGGATCTACAAAGAGGAAAAATATATTAATTTTTTTTATTATTATTATTATTATTATATAATTTATTTCTCGCAGAGTTTAACCATTACACGTAGCGTCCTTGAGAACAATGTAGCCACTTAGGTAATTGTGGAAGTGCATCGCGACACCACTTTCTTCGTTTTAGCCGACTGTTGGATCTGACTGGAAAATCTCTAGTAAACATTCGGTGTACCAGTGGATTCGAATGGAACTGGAGCTTTCCGAAGAATCTTCTATATTGTTCCGTATAAACATCCTTCACGTATGAAACGTTCAAATTGTCATGTAATTACGCGTACCGGAATTATCTTTACGTTGATATTTCTTGTAAATAGAAATTTGAATATTTACTACTACCCCGATAAATATAGGGTGGCGACACGGAGAAAACGGACGTGTTTGTTGTTTTTCGAATAACTCCAAAACTACTCGACAAAAATTTTTGAATGAAATTTTATTTAAACACACAGCAAAGCGGGAGATTAACTTACAATCGTTTGTGGAACACAATATCGTTCACATGACCGCCATTTGTAACAATACATTCATTCGAAAATTTTCGAAGACTTTGTGGAGCGTAGGTCGTTGAATGTTTGAAATTTCTTCAGAAATACGAGTTTTCACGTCATCCAAATCTCGCGGCTATGTTTCGTAGACGCGGCTGTTAAGTTATCTTCACAAAAAAAAATTGCGTAAATTTGATTTTTTGTTTTAACATCATATCAGCATTAATTGCTGCAAACAACGCTAATCACGCAAGTAGAAAATTAATATTAGTCTAGTGACTCCAGTAAGACACTAGACTATGAGGAAGAGAAAGGAGTAACATGATGGGAATTAAATATTTGTAGGAATAGTATAGGAATGGTCAAATACAATAATTAGAATGAAAAAAAACGTGTTGTCTTTTGAATAAGACCAGATTTATTAAGTGAATTGAATTGCATCTCGACACCACTTCCTGCGCAGACGCCTTGGAGGATTGTCTGGAAGACTGAATGCATTCTCCGAACATTAGGATTGCTACTGACTTCAAATTTGTCGAATAACCTCTTATACTACATGACATGAATATCGTTGACATAATCTTGAGATCATTATGCAGTGTCAAATTAGAAACATAGTATGGAGCAGACGTAATAGTACGGAGTATCTTGGACTGTTGTTGCTGTATTCTTCTAAGATTACTCTTGCGCAAGTACTGCCGTACAATTCTATTCCATACCGCCAAATAGGAGCGATTGCTGCAAGATAGATAGTCCGTTTGATCATTAGATTTAGAACCGATTTCTGTCCCAATAACGGACGTAGCGATTTCACACGAGTAATAATGGTTCTTCTAGTGTGTGCCACATGTGGTCGCCATGTGTTTTGTCCATATACAAGCCAAGATAACGTACTGAATTACTTTTAGGAATTTGTATGTTGTTAATTCTTACAGCCGGGCACTTGGTTTTTTATTTGTAAATATAACATGCATTTACTGGGATTAAACAACATACGCCAACATTGTGCCCACTGAACCAACCTATTCAGATGGTTTTGTACTGCGATGTTTGCATACATTGCTTCTGAATTGGATGCAAGAATAGCAATATCATCTGCGAATGTTGCTAAGATGGTTTGAATGCTAGTCGGCATGTCCGCTGTGTAGACCGAATATAAAAGAGGCCAGAGTAAATTACCCTACAGATGATAAAATATTATGTTCTTCCAAAATCTCCATTAATTCTGATAAGGAATGTTCTACCAGATAAATATGAATTAAGTAATGCATATAAATCGAAGGTGAGAAACTGTCTCAGTTTATAAAGTAATCCAGGATGCCAAACCTTATCAAACGCTTGTGCAACATCCAGGAATACTGCAGAACATACTTCCTTTTTCTCCAGCGTTAAGGAAATCGCATCAACCAATCGATCTGCTGCACCGTAGAATGTTCAGTGCGAAATCCGAATTGATGGTTTGGTATTATTCCACGACTGCTTATAATCGGCTGGATACGACTTAAAATTGAAACTCTGTTTTTGCCTGTCTTGATAACGTTCCACGCAAAACGCGGCCTACTTCTCGTTATAAAATGCGGTGATAACTGAAATTGGATAAAAACGAACCTCTCGTGTGTACACTAAACGTGGAGCACGAGGTTATTTGTGGCAGTGTTACCAGCTGCGCTATTCGGAATACAAAACCGTCGGTGCTCTCTGGCTCTACATAATTCACGTAAATAATTTTTAAAAAACCCACTCCATAAAACGCTTTTTATTACATTAAGCAAACAAAAAAATAAGTTTATTATTCGATAGAAAACAATAATAATGTAAACACCTATATAAATATATATACACACATGTATAAAAAAGAATGTTATTATTATTACTATTTTATAGTACGGTTGCCGGCTGCACTAACCGACAATGTACACTCACGGATTTACTGTGGTTCTAGACCGGATTTCAAAGTTTCAGTGAATCCGGGAACAGGAAAATATTATGTATATGGTCGGTAGATTCAGATATGAGTTGAGGTAAGGAAGGAGGTTGGCTGTGCTGAATTTCAAGAGAACATGACAAGATGCTGATATGTGGAGTGTAAACAGTTGTGATATTTGGAAAAAGAGAGAGAGAGTCTGTGCATTGAAAAAGATATAGATAAGATTTAAGTGAGATATTCGAAGTATGGTGAAGATAACAGTTTTCTATCTTGTTCGGAAGGTAAATGACAACTGAGATAGTGGATTAGGCGGAATAGAACTGAGGTGGTTTTGTTAATTAGATTTCCACAGACTGTTCCATGATTTAGTTATGAGAGATTTCAGGAAAACTTTTACATCACTAGAAGGGGAGATACGAGCGAAAATGTGTGAAAGCAAGGAAGCCTCCCTGGCAGCTCGGTCAATACATGGATCCAAATGAAAACTATGTAAATTTGAGATCTAGTGACATGGAGAAGCAGTATGCGTTGTCGAAGTGTATGGTCTATTTAAAAGTTGTCGAGAAACATTAAAATATTAAGTAAATCAGAAATGATACGGAATTTAGAAGAAGACTGAGCCTTAGACAGGAATTCTAGAAACATGAAAATATCAAAGGATTCAGCTGAGAATATGGATGGACTTAGGAAGCCGAATGCAATGAGTGACAGAGGGTACAAAAAATGCAGAACCCACACGTCCGGATTTAGAACTATCGTTGAACAGCCGTCTTCTTATATTTGAAGATTACAAAAGCGATATAATTTTGGAGTCCATGGGATGGTCGTGAAAACTTGAAAAGATAGGATGATATCTTCAAACTGGTTTATTTCATAACGGTCTGGATTATGTTCCATTTTCTCTTTTGCTGTTTCGATTGCCTCTAAAGGCTGATCGGTTTTATACTCCGTCGATTTAAGCTTCTCTGTTTGATGTTTCTCAATAATGTAGGAATTGCAGGAACCGTAGAGTTACCATTGTCCATGTTCTGGGAGTCCATCAGTTCTTCTTTGAATTTACCCGTTACTAAGGACATATCAGCATTATATGTAACTGGATGGTACTTATTTGTCGTTAACAGAACATTGGGCTGCTTTGTGACCTCTGAACTTGCATCGGTAATTGAGCCTTTCTCAGCTAAACAGATACGGTATGAGGTGTTGTCATGTGTTACAACTAGCCTATCAGGTATAAGGATGGCTGTGGCTGAATCTGGGGCGACATAAAATTGTTTCTTGTAGTTTAGAATATTGGCTAGCGCTGATGATGCGAATCCTGCTCGCAAGGTGGTGATAGGCGACGACATATGTTGTGTCTCTTTAATTTGTCTTCAATTACTGATGTCGGGATACTAAGACAAACATGCGAGAATAGGCGTTGTATACGTGTATGTGTGCAACACAAATGTGTGGATGTGTATATAAATGCGTATCGTGTAAGTAAATGGGCACTCGGGCAATTATGAACATAGCCGATGTTGATAAAGTTCGTAATTTTTAAACGTAATTCCAGAAGAAATAAAATGATTCGATTTGATGATTATTATCATCATGGATGCGATTAGTCTTTTCGCGTAGTAGTTTTTATTAATTTCTGCCACTTCGAATCACCGTGCAATCGGCGTTACCAAATTTGTTAGCCGAAAATGGGCGTCGAGGGAACGACTATATAATGGAGGAGATATACGTTAGTCTTTACTCTATAACGCAACTAAACGGGCCTAATGTAAACGTTCGGGTGAGAATTTTCTTCGTTTGCCGTTTCGCCGAATAAACAGACGGCTGCGGGATTGCGGATCCCGAATTTTCAAATTGGTAAATTCCGCCTAGCGTTCGAGTGGAAATGCAAGATAAACAAAATGATGAAGATTGAAATCCGCAATTTTCTACCGCCCATCGCCAAACCACGTTCCGTCGGTAACTTATAAAAGCTTCTATCTTTGTTCCAATTATGCGTCGGTCGGGAAAAATAATCGTTCAGAAATCATCGACACAACCGCCGGTCGAATTTTTCGTTTTGATAAAGGATAGTCGATGTTAAAACGATCGTCGAACAGTGTCTCTGCAGAAGCCCGAACTATATTATATATATATATATATACAACATAAGATATACTTTATACTCTTGAAATCTAATTGAAAAATGTCCCCTTTGGAAACTTTCATGAAGGAGAAGCAATTTCCCGACGGTAAACAACAATCCTTTTCCAATTCTACTTCGTATACAGAAATCGTCGAGATTTTCCGCTCCCGTTCATTTATTAGAAGCTGATCGTTTTTTCTTTGTTTATTCTTTTTAAAATGGAAACCTATTTGTTTCTTGTTATAATATATCTTGTCGAAAGTAATAAATTATTTTCATGTTTAATTATTCGTATCGGTGTTTATTTCTATAAGAGACATTTTCAACAAATGTGAATAGAAATCATCCTGAAGCGATATTTTAATTTTCTTCAAACGAGTTCGTATGCATATGCACGTATGAATGTTATATATATATATATATATATATATATGTATTGTTTTTTATTAGACGAACGCAAATAATTCATAGCTTGCTAGGCTATCAATAGGTGGTTTCAGTTCATGCAGCTATCCAACGATAGGCAGCATTAACGTTTGATACCGAATTAATCGACTAAGATCGAATAGGCTTTTCCTCATTAATCTCCGAATCTCCGACGAATTATCTAGTAGATTTAACGCAGAGTTATTAGTACGACTGTACAGCTAATCTATATGCCTTTGGGTTGTTTCTTTCATCACGTCTTCCGCGTATCGAGCTTTTGTATCTCGTTGAAGTGTATACTCACGAATCAGGTATTTAATTCTGGAACCTCCGTATTATGAGGATATTGCTTTTAGCACTACAACCTCGAAGTTGATACATCCAAACGGATGTCATGTAAACAGATGGACGCGCGTAAATAATACGTAATCATATACGTATATATTATATTCTATCCTTTTAGTTCGGTCCTAAGATTGGTCTTTTTCCATGCTGATACTTTTCCAATGTTTCCGCAGCTCTTTTTAACTCGTTATAGCTACCGAGCTCCGTGTCTCGTAGTAAGGTTACTATGAATGAATTTCTGGGTTTTCCACGTCCTCGTTTCTCTCAGATTTTGGCCTCGAAAACAACTCGAAGTATTCCTCCGTGTCTTATAACATGGTCAATCCAGGTTAACCGCGTTTTCCGTATTCGATGAATTAATCTCCATTTTCGTTTATTTTATCAGTAATTTCTCGATTTCTTATCTTGTCCGTCCATCTTATCTTCTCCATTCTCCTCCAGCGCCACATTTCAAAAGCTTGCAACTTGTCCGCATTTCGTTTATTCGTAGTCCAAGTTGCTGCACCATATAGTGCTATAGACCATACATACGCTTTCAGCGAGCGTTTTTCTATTGACATTGATTTTTCTTTTAATATATCTTGTTTCTTCCTCTTCGCAAAATTGGATACATATATATATATATATATATATATATATATATATATATATTCGAATAGGCCTACTTAGGACCGCGGTATTTCAACTGTTTAATTTATTTTTGTTTTGATTTCTTCTGTATCCAGAATTGCCGTATTCGCTGTATTCTTCTTTGCTTTCTTCGGTCCACTTTTTGCCTGCGCGCAATTTCGTCTTTAAATTTGCAATATTCCGCTAGTTTTTTCATCAATAGATGACGATCTTCGGTGTCACTCGGTTCAATGCCAACTTTGTTTAAATCGCTTTCTACCACTTTGAAATATATATTCAGGTTCACTTACTCAGCTCACCCAATTACGAATTTTCGCGTCAAAATTTTGCGCAAAGTTCACGCCGTTGTTAGTTTCTTTTGTGCCATTTCGAACCTCGAGATAACAAGTTGTTAGCGGCCAGGATAATGCTGGAACAGGAATTATGTCTTGGAAATGGTTTGCTTTCTGTTTATCTCTATCGTCTGTCATTCGTTTAAAAAATATCCAGGTTAGTACCCTCAGGCACGCGATTCGAATTTCAATGTGAAAAATTTATGTGTCGTTCTGTGTCGATTCGATTACGCCATTTCTATTCCCGAGATATTTAAAACCAATTCGAGAATTAAAAAACAGCGCTCTGTGCTTGCGATAACTATTAATTAGTATATAAGAATTTTGTATTCTTCGAACAAAGTTTCCTGTCCTGCGGAAGTTGGTAAAAACACATCAAAATATGACGCACGTTTACTTATGAAAAATTATCCGTGATTGCGTGTCGGTGTGTATTTGCAAATTTTTTGATTTACGAAGCTTTTCCTAACGCTATCGTAACGGAATTCTGTCTAGCCAGAAATGTGTAAAATATTCTAAAAAACGTGTTTTTCTCTTTCGTACGAAAGTCGGCTCCGGGAATGGTTGTCGTTTTTTTTAGCTACGACTTTTTTTTAATGCTATTGTTAACTTACTTAGCCGAGATGCTATTATGTGGTAAGTTTTGTAATTGACATGCATAGTATATAATAGCATTCCATCCAGTGATGCATGCTAAAACTTAACTGTATATATTAATACACTTTCAATACCTTGCCCGAGTCAGAGACGGGGATGATTTTTTTCGTCATTATACCTTGCCGGAGTCCTGCTCGGTTTTATGGTTTTAATTTTATGGATCGTTTGTTGTTCATTTTACTCGTTCATAAACACCGTGGAATATAATATACAGTAGTTATAACATAATTTATTTTATGTAGCGCTCTCTGTTGACAGTTTGTGAAGTCTAAGATGATGTATGCGAACATTTCTTCAACCATATCGAGTTTGTTTACTTTTATACTTTTTAGACGGATTAGAATCTTGTTTCTTGTGCCGAATTTTCTGTTACATAGTTTTTTATATAAAAAAAAAATGTCTCTTAATAATATATTAAATGATAGTAACATTGTGGATATATTGCATGAAATTATTGATGATTCTGATTCAGAGGGAGAACTGGACTATTTGGAAAACTGATCAACTAGTAGCCTATTACCCATTCAAACGGAAGAGTTTAAAATGGTGGAAAAAGTTATTCTTTCATTTATTTGTAATTTCTATCACGAATTCGTATCAGTTGTATTATAAAACACGTACTCCAGAAGATAAAATGAAAACTACATTAGTAGAATTTATGATGAATGTTGGAGAATCATGGATAAAAGTAGCTGGGATTCATGCACAAGAACAGCCGGCAGCAGTAGCTATGTGCAGAACGCTTGGAAGGCAATTTCCTGCCAAGGTACCGCCAACTGAGAAGAAACACAATCCTACAAGAACGTGTAAAGTATGTGCTGATAAGAGTAAAGCACAAACTGGACAACGGATAAGAAAACAGTCTAGCTGGTGGTGTCCAGACTGCGAAGTTGGCTTATGTTTGCCAGAATGTTTTCGGAATTATCATACCAAAGCAAATTATTGTTAGACCTAAATGTATTCTCTCACACACACACGCGCACATATATATTTGTATGTATGTATAACATTTATAATTATTATGAATAATTGTTTCTCATTAGAACTATAATAAAATTCGTTACATGATTGAAATAACTTATATATATATATATAATGATTTGCAGTATGTTCTATAGAGAAGCCCGAGTTAGAGTCGGGCATGTCATAAATCTTTACAGGGGCTTTAATTGGTTCGCCCGAGTACGACCCGGCCCGAGTTCACCGGTATAAAAATAAAATAAATCTACAGTTTTCTGATAAATCAAAAACATCATTTTTTGGCATCTATATTAATTAGTGTTAACTTAAATAAAATAAGGATATTTATATATATTTTCGAAGATAAAATCCTCCTCTTTTTGGTGGTAGCATTATAATTACATTAAAATAATAATTCATTGAATTACAAGTGCGCAAAAAAAGCTTGAAATGCCGGGTATTTTGAGGAATGATTTTGCAAAAATCCTGGGTATCGAAAGTGTTAATACGCTTAGCTTAATATTAAGTCCGTAGGTTTCGTTCTATCCAGTGGACGGTATTCAAGCGAGTTATCCATTACAAAGATCGCCCTGTGATTAGCGTGTTGTTGACATACCTTTTGGCAATAATTGCGCTTTCCTCTTTTACGGATTTCATCCTTAAATCTTCGTGAACTGTAAGATTAGCTGTAATATTTCGGAGAATTTTATTTCGCATTCGCTATAAAATGAGAGTAATATTGCTTTTTTTTTCGCACAATCTTCATAATGCTGTATAGCCAAACTGGCTTCAAGACTTGGTTGTATAATAAAAAATTGTTTTTGCGATTGATAATTCTTTAACAGCCGAAACATTTGTTTCCATTTAATATTGAGTTGATCGCGTTTATACGTTTACTCCGTGTTATTAGCCGTTGATCTAATCCAGAAGTATTGTACTTCTTCTTTTTAGCGAATTATAAAGAACTCGGACTTGACGGTCAATTTGTTATTTCTGTTCATCCTAAGAAGTATTATATTAGTTAACAGTTTTAGAGGATAAGATCTTTATCCCCCGTCATTTTTACTCGTTCAGTCTGGTAGGTAATTTTCAATGCGATTAATTCGTTTATTTTCTTCGCGGATAATAGAAATGATAAAGAAGAAATAAAATTTATTTATAAATAAAGGCGTTAATGTAAACGGCACGGTATCTATTATATAATCTTTAATAGAATGCTACAGTTTCTACTTTAAAATATTTTTCTAACTAGAGTAAAATTTATTTTTGTTTACAGATACAATTATAAACGATTCGAACGAATATTAATAGACAGAAACGGGTAAGTAGATACACACATATTATTTAGAATTTAATTGAATCCTAGATTAAGGTTTAATTACAGTCGTCTTGCGATTATTATAAAATTTTGTACAAACGTAGTACCGAAGGTGTAATTGAACATGTAAATGAGATATTTTGGTATTACTGCACCACCATAATATGTAGTTTATAAGTGCTGTCAGATGTGCCGTATACTATATACAGAGCGCGTTTATCTTCTACAGTTACCAGTACAATTATGATCGTCACTTAGCGGGGGCGAAGTACTTGGTCAAACCACAACCTCCCTCTTCTTCCGAGAAAAAAACAGATACGTATGTTGTGTCATTACAGCACGGTTACTAGCACCTAGCGTTCCGCACTTACGTTCACGCAACTATTAAACAATCGAATTATGACTAATAGAACGCCGATAATAATTGATTGGCGAAACCTAAGGTTGTGCTATTACGAGAGCTAAGATGGTGATTTAAATATTATTAAATTATCCTGAAAACGAATTTTTCTTTAGTAACCAAAACTGGTTTCCTGTTCCATAACAAACAAATTGTTTTTAATTTTATTATTTTATTTTTTTTATAGTGTCGTGTTTAACCACCGAGGCTGTTACAGTACTGATGTGATTTAACAGTTAGAATCGTTAGCGCAGATAGATCTTGGTAGATTATCTGGTAGAATAAGATTGTACAGCTGTGTTACATGCGGATTGACATGATCTTTACATTTGTTATTAAATCTGCTGTATCTCATTTTGTGAGATTCTTCAACAGTTTGAACATGCAGATCCTTGTGTAATGTAACGAAACATTATAATTCGAAGTGCCTTCGATTGGAATTGTTGGATTTTCTTTCGCAGATGAGCCCCCATAGTGTCCACATCGGTGCTATTATTTCGTTGTAAATTAAGAGCTTATTTTTTAACGACATTTTAGAGTCTCTACCAATTAGGTGATAAAGTTTATTTAGTCGAGTATTTAACTTGTTTTTAACATTTGTAGTATGAGATAACCGGGTTAGCCTTTGGTCTAAGATTATGCCTAGGTATTTCACAGTCCACTGCAGTTTTATGACACTCCCTTTGAACTCTAATAGTGGGCAGATTTGTTTGTTTAATGTAAATGTTACGTGTACCGATTTACTTGGATTGATTTGAATCCGCCATTTTGTATACCATTTGTCGAGAATTTGTAAATGAAATTTTGTTAGCTGAGATAACAATCTAGGATTTGTATGTCGGGCGATATTGCTATATCATCTGCATGTGTCGATATGCTTGAATATCCAAATGTTGGGATGTCAGCTGTATATATTGAATATAACACCACAGGACCCGAGACACTTACTTGGGGAACTGAGGTGGTGATTTTGCACCATTCTGAGAACTCATTGTTATATTCAAATTTGCGGTTGTCTAGATAAGACGATAACAGCAGGTAGTATTCAGAAGGCAAAATGACTTTATTTTGTATTTTAGTCCCGAATGCAAGACTTTGTCAAATGCATGACTTACATCGAGGAAAATTGCAGAACAGTACATACCTCATTGTAAGCAAGATGTTACGGCATCGACTAATCGATGTATGCACCGTAGAGTGGTTCCTCCTAAAACCGAACTGATAATTCGGAATTATTTTCCTCCGTTCGATTATCAGTGTAATTCTTTTTAGTATTAACTTATCTAGAAGTTTAGATAAGGTGTTCAGGAGACTAACTGTATGACGTGACGTAACTTTTTGGTTTGTTAGATTTTAAGACTGTTATAAGTATGGATTTTTTCCATTTATCGGGAAAGTATGATATTCTAACAATCGCATTAAATATGCGTGTAACGTGCAATATCATGCGACTTGGAATATGTCGAAGTAATTCACCAGTTATTCTTCTTAATGGTAGGTGTTTTATTTCGTATTGTACTTCTTTTGGCGAAAAAGTCCTTAATGGGACTTGTTAATTGAAGCGGAAGTGCCTTATCTATTTTTTTACAAAATTTATGTTCGTAAATGTCTGTATGCGGTGAGAAGACTTAGCGAAATATTGTACCGTATTTGAGTTTATTGCCTTCTTCCTTCGTTATAATCTGAGAAATTACATTGCGATTTTTTAAGATGTTTTTTCTGGTCTTCCAGAGGGAATTGAGTGTTGTTTATATCGGCTCGTTGCTCGTTTCAAAATGTTTCTTGAGCGATTGATTGTATATTGTTTTGTATGTAGGGTATTTATATATTTGTAAACGATTTCTTACTCGTCGCATATCCCGGATTAGCTGCCTGATTTCTACTAGTACGTGTTGAGTGTTTATTTTGTGTGTATAAGCCGCTTTGTTTGTTGATAATTCTTTTATGGTGTTCGTTATGTTTACTATTTGCTTATCTATATCTGTACTTGTTTTAATTTTTACATTTAAGTTAGTATGGTGAATGATTAGTTTATTAAAGAGTTCCGAATCGGTTGATTTGTTAATTAATCGAGCATTAACATTAATTTTTCTTTTTTGAATTGTATCTAGTAATAGGAGTACTAGATAGTGATCGGAAGAAAGTTCAGATAGGAGTGTTTAGCACTCTTCAATTATGTGTTTGATTCCGTTAGTAACATAAAAGTCCAATAATTCTGGAATACGATTTTGGTGTGTAGGCCAGTAGGTGGGTTGGTTTGGCGCTATAAAGTGTAATTGTTGCTTTTGGATGATGTTATTTAGATATTTTCCACTACTATTTGGTATGTGCGAACCCCGTTTGGTATATTTGGAGATGTAGTCTCCACCGCACAAAAATGTTTCTCCGAACTGTTTAAAATGATTATCAAGTTCGTTATCATTAATTTTACGGCCTGGCAAACAGTACATTGATGCAAGAGTGATGTTAAGAGAGTGACTATGAATTATTATAGCGATTACTTGTATTATATTTGAGGATGATTTATACGAAACAGCATGTTGTAAGTTGTTTTTAACGAGTACAGCTGCTCCAGCATGTGCCGTGTCATCAGCATGACTAATATTATAAATTTCATATCGGTTAATAGAAAATTTCTTACGATTGGTTAGATGAGACTCAGTGATCATACATCGATTTTTTTTTATTGAGTAATTCTATTTGCTTATTTTGTAGCCCACTGGCATTCCATAGTAATATTACTAGTGATGATTGAATAGCTTTTTGGATAATCATTTTTGCGCGTTAGGCAGCATGAAGTCTACTACTACTCTGGTGGATAATGATATAAGTGTGTTGATAATTTATTTGAAATTGTTTAAAAAATGATTAATAATTTGTGTTACACTCTCACTGTTGTTGGTTTTGCCCAGTGTCGGATGGCCTCGCTAAATTCTTTAACTCTTCCTGCGTAATTAAATGAATTGTTGTATTGTTCGTTTATTATATTTGTAGCTGAACTAATCGCATCATTATTGTAGTTACTTGTAGTTATGGAAAGTGATATTCATCATTTTAGACTAATTCTAATTTGTTTCTTTCGGAATTTAGTTATATTTCTCGGTTTTAGTTCGTCTTTATAAGCATGACATCCTCGATAATTGGCTGGACGATCGCCACTACAGAGTGCACACTGGTTTAGTGCAGTTCGTAGATGGGTGTTTACCACCACACTTAACGGAATGGTAAGTTACAGTAGGCTTTTGTACGTCGGTAATTTTGACAACGAGTACATTGTACTAATCATCCGTTACGACGAGGTTTTTCTAGCTGTACGGTGGTATTGAACAGATGTTTAAGGTTAAAAATATTACTTTGTTTTGTGATGTTTGAAGTAGATCAACATAGAATAGCGGCGTAGGTGCCTTAGTTTTCCGGTGAAGAATATTGGTTAATAACCCAGATTTATTGCTAGACATTAGATATGATTATAAATAAGGGGAAGGATAGTGAAATACGTAATGTAAAATTAGTACGTGGAATAAAAAAAGAGACAACGTTGAATTTTAATAAAAATATATATATATATATAAATATATATACGTACGTGTGTGTATAAATAATTACAAATAATATAAATAACGAACGAATTGTTTAAGGTATAAACGTTGAAAATATAAAAGGAATTATAAAATAGTCAACGGTAGTGATATTTAAACATACGCCTACGAAATATATACAATAAATTCATTCGACAGTTATCGATTAGGAAATATGACGGATAATAAATACACATATCTAAAAATATGATTATAATAAATCGTGTGTGCAATAGTAATTGATGAATTTTCAATATTACTGCAGATTTATCGACCTCAATGGGTATGTATATATACAATACGCGGTAGTTTACTTATATATCTTATGTTATTTACTCTATAGAAAAACGGTATATAAATACATCGATATCGATATGAGCAGGAGAAAATATATGAAGTGAATTGGAACAACATTACAATGCGATAGGAGAATTTCAGTATTATTTAAAGAAAGTACGTATGATGTATTAACGGGAAAAGAAATATGTAAGAAAATCAACAGCTGGTTGTAATGTTGAGGACGGTAATAAAGTCACGATCGACATTGGCTGCCACGTCAACATCGCACGGATGAAAGTGGAATGAAGAAGAAATAATATTTAAATAACGAACGCCAAAGAGGACTATCAAGAGAGACATGTTCGCGTATTGTTACAATAAGACGTAATTCTGTTCAGCGACAGTATGGATATTATAAAACCAACGTTTAGAAAGTATACATCGGGCTGGCGTAAGTAAGAAACCGACCACAATGCTTGCCGATATTCTGTACGAACAATTTCCATTATGGTAAGTCAGATGCAAGCAGAACGTAGAATAAAAAAGGGGTTGAATATAAGATTGAAAGGCAGCAACGGAATCATGCATAATACCTGAACGGCCTGGAGTCATGCATAATACCTGAATGGCCAGATATCCGTGCAAAAACTCAAACTGCTATACAATACTAATATAACGAGTATTTATTTCGTACATCCGTAAAAACAAATCTGCTTATAAATAACGGCAAATTGATTTCCAATAAAATAGGAATTATCGTCGGTTAAATATGTGAAAGATTGAATCGGTAAATTCGCATTTATACACGAGCGTCGATTCAAGTATTGAAAACGACTAGCCGACGGAAGAGAAAAACGAATCGAAGAGAAATAATCTGCAGAAGTAAATATCGATTTTGATTTCGAGAAACGAGGTCACTTCGACACTGTGTTGGGAAATGGATTTGATGGGTGCGCTAAGTGTTTCGATAACTAGGGAAATGGGTATTTTTGCGAGAGTTGGACACGCGATACATCGTATAATTCGATCTATATTTGGTTTCGGTACACAATTTCTATACAGGGGTTCGTACGAAGATGATTACTACAATTATTTAGGTTATCCACAAGTTTACCGACACTACTGACTATTAGACGGATAACGTTAACGTGCTAAGAAGAAGACTGTAAATGACAACATTACGAATAGACACTCTTAAGAACTTAAGGACAAAGTGGATGACGCGAGAAGTAGAAGATTTTTAGGGAGAGATATTCAACTTAAATGCATATAGATGTTGGTGCATGAAATCTTTTGTAATCGAAGGCGCAACGTGATGACGATGAGAATATATATATATAAATTCGTGTCTTTTAGATAAAATATCTAATTATTATTTACTACTTAGACGTACGATAACCAGGTGTTATATATTGCAAACATCTTAACAACGCGTATTCGTTCCTGTTGGTTAACATACTATTCAATATGTGTATATTATATATATAAATGTGAATTATAATAATTACAACATGAGATGTGAAAGTTTTATATTAAAGTGAATAATTTTAGTGATTGATACGAGAGCGAATCTCTGCCTTTAGAGCCATGGTACGTTTAAACAGATCGTGGTTGTAGACTAGAAAAACTGTTAGTTTGAAATATGACCATTTATAATAACACCTATAGGATAATTTTTAACATTAAATCTTGAGGTTTGCTTTCTTCGTGAAATGTTGCAAACATACGCTAGACTTAAAAGATAAGTTATATATATATATACCGTATTACTTCGAATTTAAGACGCACTCTGGTTTTTGGTTTTCAACGTGAAGAAAAAAAAATTCATCGAATTTAAGGCGCATTAAAATTACAAGGTTTTAGGAAAGGAAGTTTTGGAAAAAATAGAAATAATTAAGATACTAATAGTCAATAGCCGTATACTTCTTCAACATAATACGAAATATTATAAACTTATAGGTACGTAGGCTTACTTAGCGCAATTTCATTTGCAATAAAAAAAAAAAACAGGAAAAAACAGTAATTTTTATGATTAAATTACGTATTTATTGCTTTTTCTAATTATGTTTTTAATTGCTATCGTCGGCTGTTGAATCGTCGTCATTGCCGGACGTTGAAGTAGAATCGTTTGCGTCACCTTCGTCACTATGATTCCATGCACAATCATCTTCATTCCAATGCATTCGATATACAACACTTCAAAAAGGATTTGATGATATTATACAGGGCGGTAAATCTTTCCAAGCTTTTGAAATCCATCCTACAATCGTACCTGCTGAGGCTCGTTTGATTTTTCCAGTTGGTGTGAGAGGATGATTATTTTCAGTCAACCATTGATTGTATTGCGCACGAATACGATCTTTAAAGGCTTTCGACATCAAGAGGTTGTAACTGACTTGTCATACCTCCAGGAATGACTACTAAATCGCATTTTCCATTTGCCAATCTGGTTTTAATGTCGTCAGATAAATGACTGCGAAACGCATCCATCACTAACATGCTGTCTCGTTTGAGAAGTCCACGTTCGCTCCCATACGCACTCCAACCAATCTTGCATAAGTTTACTTGTCATCCAGGCATTTTGTTGGGCTCGAACAATAACCCCATCCGAGAAGATTTCCTTTGGCACAGTTTTTCTGTTCAGGATTACAGCGGTAACTTATTGCCATCCGCAGTAGCACTGAGCATAACAGTTACTCTTAATTTTTCGTAGCCGGTTGTTTTCACTGTTACTTGTTTTTGCCCCTTCTCACTGACCGCGTAATTTCTTTGCACGTCAAAGAAAACAGCAGTTTCATCAGCATTACCGATGACTAAGATGGTATTGTTTCTTTAACCTTAGTTGTATTACATGACGTTGATATTGCACCAATTTATCCTCATAATCAGATGGTAGTTTCTGGCAAATTGTGGTTCTACGACGTAATGATAGACATTGTCTTTTCATGAATTTTTCACACCATCCACGACTAGCTTTAAATTGAAGAGTTTTATCGCTGGCAATTTCTCTGGCTTTTAACATTAATGCTTCTCGCGTTACTGGAAGACCTTTCGTGCGAAGTTATTTAAAATAAGTTAAAGCATCGATTTCCGGATATCTTCCATGTTTTGATCCTGAAAATGATTTTTTTGTTCTTATTTTTCATTTCACGCCAACGGCGAACATTCACTTCGTTAATCGAGAACTGTTTACCGGCGGCACGATTTCCGATATTTTCTGCGCGTAAAATAACTTTACGCTTAAATTCCGCTTCGTATGTAAAACACTTTTCCATAATAAAAAGAAAAAGTACCGTATTAACAAAACAACGATGGGTTAGTAACTGCAATGTTTGGGAGAGCGACACTGACTGACGAGCAACGACTGTGACCGGAAATGGGAATAGGTTTACAAGTCACTTTTATAAACATCATTAATCAACTCCTACAGCTAGTGTAATATATCGATAGCATTAATGTAGCAAATACAATAGGACTACTACCACTATTCCACGTATAATAGGAGATTTTAGTGCGTATAATAGGTAGTTTTTTACTCTTATACATGTGGTCAATTTAGAAAGTACCTCGAATTTAAGACGCATCCTTGATTTTAGACCTTGAATTGTGAAAACAAAGTGCGTCTTAAATTCGAAGTAATACGGTATATATATATATATATATATATATATATATATATATATATATATATATATATATATATATATATATATAAACTGCATATCTATTTGTTGTATTATGTAGCGTATTAATTTTATCTCGGTAAATTATATTGTATAATCGTTTATAAACTGCGGTTACGAAGACGGACATAGTTTAGAAAATAAATCGTCCTCCGGTCATCTAGAAATGAAAGCGATAAGAAATGAAATCTCCTAAAAAACTACCAAAGCGCTTTTTTCTTTCTAAGCGTTCATTGGTTTTTTTTGAGAACGATTTTTTTAAATCGTTGGTAAATTTTTAATTCGTCAATAGTTGAATCACTTGTTTCAAAGAGCGCGTGCTTTAATTGTTGTATTTTACAAGGAATAATTTTGTTCACTTATAATAATTCGTCCCTCGAAATTGTAAAGTCGCTAAACCTTAATAATGCAGCCAATTTAGTTCGAGTCATCGAGTTTAATCGCAAAACAACGATTCCTGTAAAGTTAATTACGGAGAAGAAATGATTTGTCGCAAAAAATCCACGTCTAATGTGATTTCCGCGCCGAATAATTATCACGCGATATTAAGACATTCGTTTAAAATGGGGTATCATCGTGGAATGTAGCTTTAGAAATGTTTCCAAACGCGAAATATCTGAGGTTGGCCGATTTTAAATATCGCGTAAAACTAGTTTAGATCACGACTTCAACGATCACACCTTAAAGGTATGATAAAATCGACCGGCCACGAAGATGAACATTTTTGAGTAACACTCGTTTGTTGAAGCTAACAAGATACTCTCGAGTTAAATTTGTGACTCTTGCGTAGCAAATACCGATATCGTACGATGCAACTAACGAAATCGGTAACATTTTAAGTCACGAAGTATAGGGGTAATTAATACGAAATACAGTTTATTATTTAAATTGCAGATGTCTTCAATCACTAACAAGTCATATTCCGTGTTTGATACACAAAAGTGAAAGCTAAGTATATACGAAACAGCTTTTTGTTCTATAGAAAACGACATAAATAAACTGATATTTATTAAGAACGCTCTGAGAATATTCGACTTGAATATCAAACTTAGAGGTGTATATATATATATATATATAATATATAGATGACGTTGCAAATGTTGGTGGAGGTCATAAAGAGTTTGAAATCACGGATTAAAGCTATGGAACGAAAGACAATTCACGTGCATTGTATGTCGTTAAACGTAATCGTTCAAAGTACCACAGAAGTAATTTATTACCGAAAAGTTCATTTGAAATCATTATAAGCATTATTTATTTATTTAGATTATATTGGGCATTTATACCAAAATTATCAACACTATTTTAATATATAAATATATCATACGTAAGATAACAAAAAGGATACAAGGAAAAAAATATATCGAAATTAGTTAGAGATTAATCTTAGATATACACAATAGGTGGCCAGATTTGAAAGGGTATTATTGTTATTCAGGCCAAATGAGTTGAAAGTTTTAAATATTTAGGTGAAAGCACGTAACTTTTTCAAAATTGTTCGATCAGCTTTTTACTAGCGAACGCCTAATTGAAATTCTGGACGTATCGAAAATTGCACATTGCGTAAAACTTCTTTAAATCTGGAAGTAGATAATATAAATTCTATCGAGGAAATTACACCGTATTAAAAAACTGACGGAAAATTTCAAAGTGCTTTTTACTCTGAAATTAGCTCGTACGTTGAAACCGGACGAGCTAAAAAACGCAACCTAAGGTCGATGATTGTTTAAATCGACCGTTTCACGCCCGTTAAATTTTATCCCGAACATGTATTTCTGTACACAGTATTAAGCTGCATTTAATAGCGCACTGCAAAAAGTCGCCTCGCATATTACAGTATTCCGGTATTTCTTATCGAGAAAAGTTACATAATCATCTAAAAAACATTTCTACAGAGATTACGTTTTGATCGTTTGATCCTTCATCGTAATACGCTTTTAAATATCGCACGAACAATCAGATACGTCACAGGCAATCGTGATTTCTTTCGTGAATTCTTATTACGAATCTACCGAACATACGATATTCGAAGTCATCAAATTGATAAACATTTCGTTCTTCCAGCGGTCGACATGTACCGCCGAATGATGTAAAAATTTATTTAACGACTATCGCGACCAGACAGGGTTAAATGAAGCGAACGAACTTGATTTAATAATTCGATTATATAGCTTTCGTAGACTACGAAAAAGCTTTTGATATAGTACCGTGGAGTGATCTTTTCTCGCTGTTAAGTCGAATCTCGAAAACATAGTGACCGTCAAATTCAATGACATGGAGTCGGAAAAAACAGATATAAGTAAAGGAGTAAGAATGTTTACTATCACCCAACCTATTTATAAGGCAAGGGTGGAAATGATCATAAGCGAAACGTCGAATTTAAAGAAGAGATCAAAATTGGAGGAAAAAGATTACTTGTAATTAAAATTCGTCGATGAGCAAGTTTTACTAGCAAACAGTCTACTTTCAGCAATTATGAACCAATTAAAATATAGAAGTATGAAATGGAGATAAAAGTCATGACGATTGACAAATTCTGATAAGATAAATTTGGAAAACGAAATAATAGAACCAGTAAAAACATTCGAATATTTAGGACAGACCGTAACGCATAATACGGATTGTACTCGAGATATTAACAATCGTAAAACTCGGTCAACATTTTCGTATGGTCAGAGGCAGTGGACAATGAAGCGAAGAAATCGAGCGTTGGCGACGTCTATAGAACATTAATCGAGCAGAGAAAATGAACAATAAACCAGTTACTAGAAAGATTGAATGAAAAAATATACTAAACATCCGCAAGAGGCGACTTCTAAGTCATGCATTACGTCAGGAGGATCGAAATATCCTGGAGGATGTTATCGAAGGCAATGTAATGGGGAAAAAGCCACGTGGAGGCCACGAACAACGTTCATCGGCATAATGATAACAGAAAGCGGAATACCGACTTACCCGGAATTAAAGAAGAAAACTTGCGACAGGCTTGAATGGAAACGATTAGTACAAGCATACGGGATGATGTACATTTTTATATAAATTTGATGCATTTCATATTTCAATAGTTAGTTTAGTTATTTCACCACGTCAGACAGTAGTCTCTAAAGGCAGAGAATCGTTTTGTCGATGTCAGCAAAGGCTGTCTTTACGTTCTAAATAGAAATCGTTACCGTTAACGTTATAACGTTCGCCGTAAACGTCTCCGTTTCTATCGAAATCGTCTCCGTCGTTCGTTTTATGACTGATACGTTTTTTATTTTTCTTATTTACCTTTTGCGAAGGTTTTTTTTGACGTTTATTAATATTACTGTTATTAGTATTATTACTATTAAAAAGTCGATTGTCGAACGGGCCATTTAAGACTTCGCCAACGGTAGTCGAGCCGACGACGTCCGGCCTACACGGCGATTTATAGGCGGCTAACGACGAGCAAGAAATCGACGATGGCCTACTGCATCGGCGTCGACGTCGTTCTTTGGCACGACGTAATCGACATTTACACCAACACGCGACGATAATTAAAACCATCATCACTATCAGCATAATTCCGCCGCCGGCGATTAAATAGGCCGGTAGTAACGGTACGGCCATGTGTAAACAGTTGACGTCGTTTTCATCGTATCCGGACCGGCAGTGTCTGAACCCGTCGCACCATAATTCCGGTTTTATGCACGCGTTCAATTCCGGACATCTGTGGAAAAACAGTTTTTTTTTTTTTTTTTTTTAAATCGAATATACATCGTTTTTAGCGAGCAAATAAATAAACCGGAAAGTTCATTGAGGACTATGTTGAAAGAGAGTCGATAAAACGACGCGTCCTGAAATATTGCCCTGCCCGGCTTGTTTAATTTCTCGGCAAGTTGGTACTCATTTAATTGGACCAATTGAGCAGATAGCCGAATTGGCCAGCAAATTATATTTCAAAATGTGAACAAAAAATTAGATTAACTCGTCTTAATAATAGTCCTAGGGTGGAGAAATAATAGACGGAGAAAAGTGTATGGAGGCTGTTTCGTAATCGAAGTGTTGGCAGACCGCTGACTCGTTGACATATAACTATCTATTAAGGTTCAGAAACTGGAACGAGTAGAAATGATTGTGGAAAATCTAGGTATAGGAGAAAAAAAAAATTGACGAAAAAAAATAAAGTTTATCCGGATACTTACTTATACGGACAATCGTATATCTGCGAACTTATCGTACCGGTTAGTAAAGTTCCATCAATCGTCGGATCACGATATCGCGGTCTTTTGGTAACTTCTAACCATCGTACGGTGTATACGGCCGGTACGATGTCGATGAATTCGATCAATAAACTTCTAGAACGCGCGTATAATCCGACCGAATCTAAATTACGATCGTTATCGACGTTCCAACCGTCCGAAAATATTTCGATTAAATACAAATCGTCTTCCGTCTCGTCCGAAGGACAGATTACCTTCGGATTTCTCGAATCCGATATGGTATATACTAAAATTCGATTAGACGTCGGACATTGAAACGAACTAGACGACAATTCGAATCCTTTAATTTTTACGTACAGATAACTTCGACCGGTCGAATCGTCCGGTTCTATTAACCAAGGTTGTTGACCGCACATTTGTAACGGATTTACACGTTTACTACTGATACCGTTACCGATGTTATTACTAACGATAAGAATATTCTCGTCTGTTCCGGTACTACTACTACTAGACTGAGGAGGAGGTGGAGGAAGTGGCACGTTGATCTGATCGACGCCTAAGGAATTGGTTATTATTCCGCTAGGACCGCGGACTTTACGACTGGCTTTGAATTTAGCGCATATATTACTGTCGGAAGTCGAGATTAAATTCATAAAACGATATTCGCCTTCGAATTTATAATCGTCGTAATCTTCGGTAACGTTCATATTAGTTACGGTAAAGTTTACCTCCAACGCGGAAGAAGTTAAACCGGACATTACGAACGGTTGTCGACCGTCTAAATTCGAACATAGACAATGTCTCGCGATACGAACACCCGGCCACGGATATTCCGATATCCAAATTTCGGCTATTCCGGCGTCGTTTCTCTTATTATCGTTATAATAAACGCATTTCGATCGTCCGGTTCGTTTATCGACGTCCGTCCGGCAATAGGGACGGGCGAATTTCAGACGATCGAATTTCAAACGGACCGTTTCTTCGGATTTCGGGACGAAAGTTAAACGACAAGTTAAATTTGTCGCGCCTCCTCTGCCGTAAAGGAAGACGTTTCTAGGCGAATTGAATTTACCGCTGATAGCCGACGACGACGACGACGAAGAAGAATCGAATAGTAAATCGCAACCTCGATCGACGCTAGTAGAACCGGATTTAGAACCGAATTTAGAACCGGATTTAGAACCGGATTTAGACGATAAAGAAGGTCCGACTATCAATCGACCGCCACCGATGCCTGTTATCGGAATGTTATCGACGAATTCGTAACGTAATTGAAAATCTAACGGAAACAGAACCGATCCGCGTCTAAGGTAAATATCTAACGTTAAATCGTTACCAGTCGACACGTAACTTTCGCTCAAAGCGCACGGTCTCGTAAATCTGCTGGTATTCGCCAACATGGAATGATCGCATAATTTCGGCGCGTCCCGTTTACAGAATTCGCCTAATAGCGTAGCGTTTTTCTGAAATAAAAATTAGAACACGTGAAGAATATACTTCATTAAAACAACTGTAAAATTTACTAGCGTCGGTTAATCGGAAAAACATCCACGCTTCCAATAGAAAGCAAAGTCTTTTTTTATATTGCGAACTTAAGACTTATATTAGGTCTTACCGGATCGAACTTTGGAATTCGGCTAGCAATTCGAGTAGCGATGTTATACAGTCAGCCTATGATAGAATCTTCGTGCGCAATGATGATATATGCAAAGATTTGCAAATACCATCAATCAAAGATGTGATCTGCAACCATACATACATTAAACACCCGGGAACCTGATAGTAAACCGGTTCGGATTCGTATACGCTTAAGAAGACGTAATATTATTAATTAACTTATTCTATAAGGTCGCGCCTACGGCTTGCTTACCATTTGGAAAATAGTCCAGCCATAAGATAAGGAGGTGACACGCTCCATTCAATAAATTTAATTTGGTCCTCGTTATCCTCGCCTCTTATTGTCTCAAATGATTGCGAGCAAAAAATAACAAAAACAAAAATCTTAACTAAAATGACTTTCCTCCCTTATGCTTAATGATAGATTATTGTAAAACTGCTTAATTGTGTTATTATAAAAAATATATTACTTCGTAAAATACATGTCAAGGAACGCATTGTCCGCTATGCTTAACTCGACGTGGCGATGACTCGAATGTTTTCGTTCTCAAATCTACGTCGTGCATACCCGACGAAATAACGTATATGCGCAAGAGGAAGAATACGAATAGGCGACAAATTTTTACACGTATATATCTCTTGCGCATGGCTATCTGCCGAATGACCTATAAACCTTTGGCTCGCTCACTCGTTTTACGGGTTAATAACTCCCCCATATATATATATATATAAAGCGCCAATAGAAGTTTCACTTCAAAAATCTATCACCAATCCAGATGCGACTACGTTAGTAGTCACAGGTTGTTAACTAAAAAACTAATTGATAAAATACCTAATGAAAGTTTTAAAATGAGTCGTAGCGTTAAAAATGTGAAGTGAAACATAAAGCACGGCATAACGCGATAAATATGAAAAATTAAACCTTCCCGAGGAATGAAGGGAAATTAAATATCGTATTAAATTAAGTAGAGGAATTTTTAAAAGTGCTCGACGATTAAAAGTGAAAAAAAGTCGCAGTCGAACAATTTCAAGTCGTATGCATAATTGTAAAGAATGTATAAAATGAAAATTATGTTTAGTAGAACTTGTAAAAATTCGGCTTATATATTAAAGAATTATATAAAAACGATGCTAGATATAATCAAGCGGATGGACCAGCATGTGCGATGATGGCGCCAAAAATTGAATTGCGAAAATTAAGAAACGCTACCCAAAAAAAAAGACGGCAAACCGCAAAACAATAGGGCAGGGAAAAAATGAATAAAAAAAAAGGTTTCTCCATTAAGAGACAAACGAGAACTTTTACTTTCGCGAATACAGATAGATTTTGAAAATTATTATAAAACAATCGCTTAATTATTTTTCGTACGAATTTATTTTGAGAGCGACGACTTCCTTTCGAAAAATATCCTCGAACTCCGATTAATTAATTTTCGAATTAAAATCGTCAAAATTATTACGTATCGGTTTTCCATTTACGTATACTTACTTGAAAATCGGTTTTAACGTCTTCAACAACGCCGTCCCAGATTCTAAGTCGAGCGTTACAGTCTTCGTCTAGACGATAGGCAGTTGGATCGGTACTGGCTGCGTAATATTTCACGAAAGCTATCCAAACATTTTGATAAGCTCTTCCTTGGAATCGATACGTACAGGTAGTATTCGGCGGTAGCGAATGTCTAGTATTCTCCAGATAACCCCATTTAGTTTCTTGATTGAAACTGCTTATCAGAAAGTCGCATTTCCGATCGCGAATGTACGTCTGCGACCTCGCATCTACATAAATTACCTGTCGAATAACAGATTACGAATAATAATTCGAACATTGTCGAAAAACAATTTTTCTGTTGCAATCTTAACTTAATTACTATATTTCATCGTATCGGGAAAATTGATCATAGTACATCACGTCAGCAGTTCAAAAAGTTCATTATTTTCCATCCAATTTGAACCCGTGTTTTAAGGATTGGCCAACGTCTCAAAATTGTTCGGAAAATCCACTATCACTTGACCGTTGTTTTCAGAGGCATCACGTGGAGGTTCCTTACTTGCCCCATGCGAGGCGATAATAATAACCGATGTTAGGAATTTAGCCTAAAACCTTCATTAAAAAATACTATTTACAAATTAAATCTTCGGGTTCATTAAAATGTCGGACTAATTCGGTATCTAGATAGTTGTTTCTGCAGTGGCACGAATAGCGGCTTTTCATGTTTTTGTTTTTCTTTGTTAACTCTTTGATGACTTCATTAGAAAATTGTACCTACCGAATCACGGTGAATATCGTCGTTACGTGAATATGCATCGATTAAGGCTTGGCATTTTGTTTCGCCTCGATCTTGGTACGACTTGTATCTTCGGTACATTCACAAAGTTGAACGTCGCAGGTTCAAATATGTTTTATTATTTGCCGAGTATAGTGAACGTTTACAGGATACGTCTAACGTAGAGTTCCGACCGGTCAGTGTACAATTGTCCTGTTAGTGTTTTGATTTAATTTTTGTTCTAATGTTAATCGTTTAACTAAGTGCGTAGATACCTAGCAGACTCACAGTTTGAGGAGCTGCCAATGTCGCACATCGATTTTGCGAAAAGTAACGTAGATTTATGTATATGTATATATATATATATTTAAATAATTGCAATTCGTCTGATACAGTCAATAAATAATTAGTACACAGATCGTGCCGGGATAAAATATGTCATTCAACTATGACACTTCGTGACTTGAAAGTCAATGAAATTGTTGAGGATGATCTAAGCGATTTAGTCAGCATGTATATTGTTGTCACCCATATAACGAGAATTACCATACAGATTAGCATTTTAACTTGCGCGTGTAACGTAGTAAAAATTACGAATTAATGTGTTCGCACATAGGGTATATTTATGAGCCGTTTATCAGAGCGCACTTAGCGTTTCCGGCTATTTATCATTCTAGTATTTTGGTTAACATTAAAATTATTTACTTCCCGTGAATCGCGTGAAATTTATTTATATTGCAATTTCCGACGATGGTTTCATAACAAAAATATTTTTTTTCTGAGATATTTCCATGATATAAATTTAATTATTATAAATAAACGAGTATCTAATTTAATATATACGTCGTTAAATTAAAATCTAAATCGTCGCCGTGTAGGAGTAACAGCCTTTTGTTTGTTACATTAAATAATGAGTTCAGGAACCTATGTTCTATAACTAATTATCTAATGTATATATATATATGCATGCAGTATGTGTACGTATGTTAAACACTTGCTGATACATACACACACACACGCATATATATATATATATGAACCAAACAAAATATAACACCTTTTAATCACTAAAAGTTTTTTATTGCGTAACTTTTCGATAATCACGTATTTTCAAGCACGCACAATTTACCAGATATGTGTAATATTTATTGTGCGTGCTTGAAAATGGCGTAACTGGCGAAAAGCTTCGCGATAAAAAAGTTTTAGTGATTAAAAAGTGTTGTATTTTGTTTGGTTTATAATTAATAAAATCACTAATCTCGAATATATTCAACATTTAACGCAGCCTGAACCAGGTTAGGAGATATATATCAATTTTGATGAAGAATTATTTTTCAAAATCTGTTTTATAAATAAAATTTATTGTAAATGAATCTAAAATTGAAATTACGACTGGCTGGAGAAATATGTATATCAAATTTTATGTTTTCGTTATATAAACATTTCTGGTAATTCGTGTGTAATATTTATTGTGCGTGCTTGAAAATGACGTAATTGTCGAAAAGCTTCGCAATAAAAAACTTTTAGTAATTAAAAGTTGTATTTTGTTTGGTTTATCATTAATAAAATCACTACTCTCCAATATTTTATATATATATATATACGTTATCTTATGAAGTTAACAAACGAATTACTATAATTATATAATTTATTTTCAGTGCAAACAATTATTTAATTCGTATTGTATATTTATCATAAGAATTAATAAGCTATTTAATGCGATATATGAAAAACCTGAGAAAACACGTTGATTATAAAACTTCCTTTCAAACATATCGTTATTGAATACGCTGTTTAGTTTTCCGACGCACAAGAACGACTAGCATTGAACATAAAATTATCTGACCGAAAATCAAGTAAATGGATAAGAGAAAAGACCGGACTCCATAATGGTGCAGAGAAAATAAAGCGTACATGACATCGATATAACAGAACGGGTGTTGGAATGGTGACCAAGTAACGCGGAAAGAAACAGTGGTAGACCGCTAAACCGTTGGTGCGATGATTTAAAACAAGTCGCCGGGAAAAATTGGAGAAGAATAGCTTACAATTATGATAACTGTGAAAACAATTTGGGAAAGCCTACGTCCATTAAAGGAGTAAATAAACTTCTTTCCAGCGATAAATCTCCATTGTAATTCAATTTCTAAAGTTAAAGCCCCTTACGAAAATCTATATAGATAACGTTTTAACCTGGATGCTCTTTTTTTTTTTCTATACGATAGCTCTTCCATATTCGATATTTCTCTCGTTACAAATTAAAATATGTTTAATTTCTTACGACCTCTTGCGTATTCTGACAATTTCTTAGATATGGTCGCAGGGAATTTTCAAACATCTGTACTATGTTCCTCCGCTATACGCGTATCTGATAACGAAAACTACGCCCTCCTGGGCTGCAGTCTCCAAATTAGGAGCTTCTAATTAAAATTTGAATTTAAACTTAAAAAAAAAACAGAGTCGAGATTAATCCGTCCATAGTGTTTCACCGTTTTCGAAGTATGTTACGAGTCAACATATTATCATCTTCATCTTCAGCTTATATCAGTCCACTTCTGGACGTGGGGTTTTCCCAATTCTTTTATCATAATTCTGAGCTATTCTTATCCAACTGTTCCCTGCGACTCGTTTTAAGTCGTCGCACCAACGGTTTAGCGGATTTACCACTATTTCTTCTCTTGTTATTCGGTCACCATTACAACACCCGTTTTGTCCATTTACTATCTATCCTTCGGACTATGTATCCGGCCAATTTTATTTTCGCCCTTTGCCCCGTATCATAATGCAGTTCATTCTTCTCTCTTAAACTAAACTCAGCGGGGAAATTGCTAATGAAAGAATGATACAGGCTATAAGTATATATGTATGTATATGTATGTATGAAAAATTACGAATTAAAATCGGGAAGTGTTTGAAAAACCGCGTCCGTTAATTAAACTCTAAACAATGTAATACCGTTGAAAACTTTATATTCTTAAGGGGGCGCAATAAGCTGCTATTTAATAATTGTCGCTACTACACTGCGTATAACATGAACCGTTTTTATCGCTTTAAGCTGTTTGAAAATTTACGTGTGTCATTTTTATTTAACCGTTATCGTTATCTAACGCAACGATGTTATCTCGTTTAAATTAAATCGCTATTGTAGAGGGGCCACGGAAAAACCGTTTCTCGAGAGAAATAACGAGGTTCCGTCGTATTGTAATATAATTTGTGATGTAATTCGTACCGGAATAGTTAAGACGGTGAAACATATTTTATTCGTAATTGCGTACAACAGTACACTTATATTATATATATATATATATATATATATATATATATATATATATATATATATATATATATATATATATATATATATATATATATATATATATATATATATATTAAGTGTGTGCATGTGTATACGAAATGTAAAACTAAGTGTGTGCATGTGTATACGAAATGTAAAACATATAAAACATATCCACGGATTGCCAAAGATATACACCACGTCCTCTACAGGAAGAACATCAACGGGGCGATATTGTGCATAATTAAAGTCGATCCAACGTAGCAAAATTTCGCGCTAGTCTTTATTCTTATTTTTCCTTGACCCGTATCAAAATTTTAGCCCGTTCGCATCGCAGGCAAATTTCGTTTGAATTTTGAACGGTTCGTAACTCCCATAAGGCCGTTATATGTTCTTCGTTATTACTTTACTGTATTACTAATCGGTGAAATATATATTTAACGGGATAATCGCAAAATGCAACAAAAACTTCGTACGTCAATAGATAAAGTACGCACGGTAGTACTGCAACGTATGAACAAATTGTAAAATAGGTCGATAAAATGAAGTATTTCGGTCGTGTAATGCGACACTCAGAACGATAGAGCCGTGGGTTAATGAGGGGAAGAAATTACAATAAGAATATCGCTGAGAAGGAAAAAGACAACACGGTTACAAAATCCGTATGTTCGGTATACTATCAGTGATAAGTTTGTTCCGTACGGTTTTAGACCGACGTACGACTCTGCCAGCATGTTAGCCAACGTTTTCGATAACGTACACGGCGCAATAATAGTAATAATGAAGATAATAATAATGATAATAATGATGAGAAGAAGTGCAATAAGAATAATAGTATTACTCATCAGTGAGAGGTTTGTTTCCCCTTGTTAGATTACATCATCACCGATGATTTTAGAATTGAATGAAACTTTTTCTTCTTTAACCGAGCAATTAAAAGGATCATGCGACTTTACGTTATGGTTTTGTCCATCATCGTGATCCTTTAATTCACTATCTCCTCTCAGTTGTCTTATCCTTTCGTCAGGAAATAGAAAAAGCAAAAACAAAACAAAAGAACAGATAATAATACATTATAAAAGAACAAACATATATAAAATAAAGCTTCTTTTTACCTTAACGTCCAGTTCGAAACCCGGTAGGTAACTTAACGGTACCGGATGGAAAGGATTATCGTACGGCGATGTATGGAATTCCAAAAGCATATTGGGTCCACTGCTTGTAATCTCCGGTACGACGTCGCCTCCGCACAGTCTTACAAGTACCGGATCCTCGGTCGACATTCCGTCGTAAACGGTTAGATAGTCTTGTATCACGTTACACTGTTCCCATACTCTGGGAATAAATAAAATGAATCGGTAAAACGACCGAAAATTGTGTCTCCAACTTTATTGGTGTGTGTATGTATGCGTGTGTGTCCACGATATATATGGACAGAGATACTTCAGTAAATGTGTATACATATAATCGCCAATGCATTCGGTCACATCGTGATTAGCCCAGAATTTGATATTTCTAGTGGAAAGTAGTATAATAAGGTAGGATTCGTAAATGGGGGAAGTAACGAACGCGATCAAAAGAACTGTTCGAAACGAACGGTAAATATTAAAGGGAGACCCTCACACATACACACACTAAATGGAAAATATTTCCGAATGAATAAAACGTATTTATTTATTTATTCAATTATTTATTTGTTATAGCGGCGTGTGTAACTCTGGAGGCTGCTATAGCACTGATGATTCAGCTGATAGAGGTATTAAATGCAGAAGTGGAGGAATCATATAATAGAGGGCGGAGTTGAAGGACTATTAGAGAGGAAACCAAATAGGGTAAGCGGACGATATGGACGTAGCGTAGGGCAGTGTAGTAAAATATGGCGATTAAAAGAGGGGTTTGGTAGTAGAAAAGGTCAGAAAGTAGATGGTCATGAGAGAGTGATATGCGTCCAAGATGATGTCTGCTGAATGTTATATAGTTGGAACGAGATAGATTAACACGTGGTTTTCGAAAGTCAATATCAGGTTTAATAGCAAGAAGGAAGTTCTGGTGATACTGTGGTTAAAAGAATAAGTAGACGAGCCTCGTTGGTCGGACATTCTTAATTAAAACATAAGTTCTTTGAAAAATTTCAATTCAGCATAAACTCGAATATCCGAGGAATACATTCAACTACATTCCTACAAGACGATTAAAAAAGCTGAAATGGTACGGAGATGCTTCAGATAACTCTTGAGAATTAAATAGTTTAACTTACAGTGGCAAACGCTTGTATTAATTCGAAATATCGGCTATAATAAATCGACCGATTCCTTAATTCTGAATTTCAACTGTAAGGCAACTCTCTGAAAATTGCCTGATCGGAGGAGTTGGCTTAACGGCATTTTATTTTCACCTAGTCGTATCCGTTGTTTAGGGTAATTTTCTACCGGTATAATGAAAAGAAAACACGGAAAAACACGTAAGATTATGAATTTTTGCGCACGATTAAAAAAAGACGACTAGTAGAAAACGTAAGAAAATGTATAGGTAATTTTTATGTATGACCAGAAAACAGAATATTTTGGACATATTGTCAACAGACAGGTTCTAATATAATCCGAGGGAAAATTGAGGGGAAAAGAAGCGTAGGAAGGCGCAGAACAGACTTGAGTAAGAAAGTAATAAAACGATATTACCTCAGTAGTCCGGTAGTTCATGCAGCACGCGAGGTGGATATAATTGCAATTATGGCGCGCTTTCGAAGGATATGGCACAAAAATAAGAAGAAGAAACGTAATTATTTAAGTCTTACATAAATATTTTTAAGTTTTGCATATTGTACGTCAGCCGAGTGCCCGTTCATTAAAAGTTGAAAGGTTTAATAATAGATTCTCAATTTAATAGCATCTTATTGTCAGTACATCAACATGTTTTATATTTCACGTTTCCCGGCTGATTTTATTACTTCATCAATTTTCTTGTTTTTGAAGTGAGTCTTTTCCTACCTCGCATTTTTTTCCTAATACTTTTCCTCGAACGCTAAATATTCCGTCTACCCTTATTTTATGCGCAAGCGATTATTTTAGTTTTCTTCTCTCGATGTCTTTTTTTCCGTACCGTTCTTCCGTTGTAAATATTTAAATCGTACCTTATCGTTGACATAACGAATGCGCTCATTACACGGCAGCTAGATTAATTACTTTTTCGGAACGTGTCATTCAGCGTCCCATATAATTTGGTATAAAAGCGTTTATCGTAATTTAAATGACGATTTCTCTTACTCGGTAAATAGCGTGCGAGAAAGATGGAAATATTTTTTATTTGTTATATATTTTTATTAATATTTAATGCCAACATAGTTTTTTTACGTGGATGGTAATATTGTTCGTATTTTTCTTTCTACAAAAGCCTGTATGCTTGTTCCGTCTTAAACTTTCGACACATATCTATATTCTCTTACCATTTCGATTCATTCCCAATTTATATAACGGCACACATTTTCCAGTCCCATACGGTGGACACACTCGTTTAAATGCAACCGTAAAGGAGGTTTATATCTTTCGTTATCCGTCGTAATTTAATAAAATTTTTTTTCATTTTGTTCAGATTTTAAAGTTATTGTCACATTTACTAGTTTTGATTGACACTTTGAACCCGCTGTTCAGTCATATATAACTGACGTTGTCCATTACCAGCCCATATAATTTTTTTGTATAAATGTGATAGCATGCTAATTTGTGTAATTTTTACTTCATATTTTTCGAACCACTGTGGTTATCTTAAACTTTTCTATTTTTTTTTTTTTTAGAAACGGAACAAAACCCCCAAAAAATTCAATTTACGACTAACATATTGTCTGTTATCACACATATATTTATATCGAAAGTATAAATTTTTCATGTGAAACTTTCATTATTCGACCATTATTATATTAACCATTCCGTGCACTCAAAATAATTTTACATTAATTAGAAAACAAAAAAGTCTCACATAAAAGTGTCAGTCATGTATGATTAACACTTTTTTTATAATGCAAATAGACTACAAAACAACCTTGTTATTAAATAAAAATTTAACTTCTAATGAAAAGAGTTACGAAGTTTTTTTTTTTTTTAATAAAGCAGATGCGTGCAATCTGTTCGGTTGAACAATAGGCAGCACTGATCTGTTTAAAAGCTATAACGGAACGCTTCGAAACGGTCGCTATCCCTTAATTTATCTTAGTACTATTTATACAATATAATATAATATTATATTATATAATAATATAATATAATACAATATATATGTGATATATATAATATAAACTAGTTTATCGCTACGGTCGCTTTTCCAATTCGATCTGACTGCGTCTCTTCAGTCGTTGGAATTTCACGCCGCTACGTAGGACATTGATTGCTAGTGGATTGATGTGGGTCTGAGAAGTCTATGCAAGTATATTTCAGCGCAGCTTTTGACTACCTCTTTAACAGAAGGTATACGGAGATCCTTGTGTATGTGGTCATTGCGGACATACCATGGCGCTAACACGATGCTCCGCAATACTTTAGATTGAAATTTTTGTACTATGTCTAAAGTTACTCGTTGTACCCCAAATCTGGATACAATATGACCAGATTGGCTTCAAGACTGTTTTATAAAGTGATACTTTATTTTCATGCGACAGTGTTGAATATTTGTCCATCAGCCAGTACATATTTCGGTATGTAATGCTGAGTTGTTCACGTTTGGCAGTGATTTTTCCAGGCAAGCCGTTTATTAAGAAATTTTCAGTCGGAAATTACTGACACCGAATCTTTTAACACAACCATACTTGTAGGTTATAATTGACTGAAATGTGTTTCTTAACACCAAGCTTCAAAAGTTTTAAGTCTTTCCGCGTATTACCTCGCGTTTTTCTTATATATCTATTCGATGTCATGGCTACTAAAATCATCGACAACAGTGTTACTATAATTGATCTTGCAGTCCGTTTGCGTACATGATAAATAATATCGAAGCAAGTGCTTCCTGGAGCTGCTACAGTTTTTTTCATACTAAATGATGATCATCGTACTCCCAATATACTTATCATGTATTTTCTATTTTTAAAACCTTACCCCCGTCGTAAGCTTACGTTTTCTAATTTTATTAAAACTTTTCACGGTTTACAGTATCAAATGCTTTTGTTAGATTATACGTTACAATTACTTAATTTTCCATTTATAAGTTTAATCTTTTTTCATCATCGAAATCGCCTAACGCTTACGATGTTTCAAAACGATTATCGTTTTGAAATTCATATTGATTCCTACGATTTTATGATTTTCCACTAAATATGTGTTACTACATACGTTTCCATAATCTTCGTTGTGACGTTATTTATTTCAATTGACCCCTAATTTGATATTGTCCAATAAAGTAACAACAGAGAACTTCTAAGTAGTTGCATCCGGTCCTTCGGTAACAGATTTTTGCCCGCTGCACCTTCGAATTCTAATAATAGTACGGCGAACATCGATGATTACTACAGCCATTAATGTTAATTACAATATCAACTTCTAAGCCAACTTATTGACTTTATGATAGAAATAAATTACAGGATCTCTTAGATATCATTACCACTAAAGGAACTACTGTTATTAAGAGCTCGATATTTTTTCCGACCACTCCCATATTATTATCATTTTCGGAGACTTTCGCCTGTATAATCACAAAACATGCTAGGAATCGTTCAGCGAATATATTGACAATTAATTAACAATGTCGCTAAAAAAAAAACCTGTTGTTAATGCTGCGCAGTGTCTGACACAAGAAATTGTCACTTCAATCGCTCGATATCTTTATTAGCAATTTCTTCTCAAAAGTTACGTAGAAATTAATGTTAATTAGGTTACATTCCTATATACGATCGAACAATATTATACCGGACCACGATGTTTCGGGGTTTAATACAACACTCCACGATTGATCAACTACGTTAAAGATTTGTTTTTGGAAACTGAAAAGATTTTTACAGCGGTGTTTCTCGATATTCAGAAGGAGTTTGAAAAAGCCCGCGGTACCTTCTTCTATATCAGTGAAAAATATTTTCGTGTAAGTTATCTCTGAGTTGTATCCCGGTTTTTGTGCAGTTGTGCCTCGAGGTTAGGTGCTTGGACCCACGTTGCATCTAATTTACACAACCGACTTTCCTACGACCAAAAAAATTAACGTTTGTAGATTACACGGCACTGGTTTTCCTTCTTGTATCGATCTCAGTGCAGCGAGTCTTCGTTTTAATATTTTGTTCTTTTAAAAAACGCTAGAGGTATTGTCTTTGCCGAAGAAGCCTCCTAGACATCTAATAATCCCTTTATATTCGGTACTATCAAAATTAAAAAAAAACCAAAACGATTATAAAATTTTAAATAATGAATCTAGATAAGTGAAGTAATATAATGAAAAACGATAGGTAATACTGACTTGAGTTTTCGTTGACTTCTTTCGTATTTGATCACTTGGTCCTTGATATGAACTTTATGAGCGTTGCGTTGACCGATTGAGATTAACGAATGCTGATTACGTTTCTTCATTCTATCCTCGACCCGGTAGTAACAGGTCACGTTTCGAGGATACACTCCCGGATAATTAGGCGATTGAATTTTACATTGACGTACGTCGCACTGATCGAGAATCCGATCGCAATAAGTGCTCGGTATGAGAGTGCCTCTCCAAGTCGGCACCGTGCTATTACCGTACCGTAAATAAGCGTCGATTTTTCTCAGAAATTTGTACGATATTTTGAAGTCGAAATTGTAACCAATACCCTGCGGACGAGTAAAACAATTCGAATAATACTGGGGAATTTTATTTTTTAAATTGTAATTTCTATTATTTAACTTTATTCTTAATATTTCTCACAAATGTCAGCGATATTTCAAGGTCGAAATTTTAACCAATACCCTGTAAAACAACCCGAAAAATACCCGAATTTTAGCTCGTGTTAATTTTTCAAAGTCTTTATTTTCTATTATTCAATTATTTTTAAATATAATTTACCTAAGGTCTTACTCAAGATACATCGTAGTGTATCTATTAAAAGCAAAAAATATCGTATTAAATGGAAATATGGTCGCGTCAAAAAAGCGAGAATTGATCGGTTCGACAACGATGCGTTTATTCATCTTTTAAAAACATTGAAATGGGAGTGGCAAAAGTCAGCTTGCAACCTCGAAAATAGCGTCAGTTCTCCGGGAGTAATGGTTTGGGCTGGTGTGAATTATCGAGGCGTTATTGGCCCATGATTTTACGAAAGATCGGTCAACAGGATTTACTGCTTCTACAAGAACTAAGCGACATTTTTGATGAAGATGAGAGCTTCGAAGGATGGGACATCATTTTGCAGCTGGATGGCGCTCCGGCGCATTTCAGCTTAGAAGGTCGCAATTACCACAATGAGAATTTCCTTGATTTGATTGGTAGAGGAGGTCGCATCGCTTGGTAGCAATAGACCTAACCGTGTTAGTTTTTTCGATTTGAGGCATGTTGAAAGACCGGGTTTTTTGGCATCTGATACAAAACGAAGAAGATCTCAAACACTAACAGCTGAGTTTATCATTAATGAAGACCGCAAGAAGCTTGCACGTATTATTAATTAAATCCATAGAAAAGCGTCATTTAAAATGTATCGAAATGAACGGTAACCATTTCCAGCACTTAGTGTGAAAATTGTTGTGATATAATGAAATAAAAGTTTTATTCCCTTTAGTTAAATTGCACCTAGCTGATGGTAGCTATTTAGCAATTTTAATATTTTATTCAGATGGCGTGATTAGCAGCCTACCCATCAGTAAGTGCTAAAAACAGTCATTAAAATGTATCTCTTAGGTCCATCGGCTTGTTTCTGTCAAGCCGACGAACATCTAGCGAATTATCGAATGGTGCACCTCTAGTCTATGAGCATAATTTTTTTGCGTCGCTCGATATTACTTCCAGAACAAACTTCATTCCAAGGTATTCGTGGAGCGTTAACTTAGTGATGCGTACCACGGTGCATTGACAACCATCCGGTGGATTTTATTCTGGAACCCCTTAATAATCGATATGCTGTTGTTTTTAGAACAGCCCCATAATGGGCAGCCATAACGACAAACTGGTTTCAAAATTTGATTATAAATCAACAATTTATTTTCAGCGGACACTTCCGATTTCTTATTTAATAACCAGTACATCTGTTTCAGTTTTATATTTAGCTCAGAGCCTCAGTGCGCTTTGCTATTATGTGTTTTCTCCACGTTAGACGCTGATCAAGGTTCATACCGTGATATTTTACATCTGATTATTGTGAAATTGCAGCACAATTTAGGACTGTCTTCTGTTGGATCAAGTTGAACTTCGTAAACTTGATTTTTTCATTTTTCACCTTTTGAAAATTTGCAAGCTGAACTTTGCACTATATATATATATATACATACATATATATATATATATATATATATATATATATATATATATATATATATATATATATATATATATATATATATATATATATATGTATAACCTCGCATATTTTTGTATTTTACATAATGGTCGACCTTTAAAATGATTACGTGCTAAACGACTAGACGGTGTCTAGGCGCATTATTTAGAATAATGGATAGTATAGTATATTTCAATACAAAATTTTATAAATTACGAAGAATTTATATGCACATATGCCAAGTATCCTTAAAGTTACCTTAGCAGTTAAATACAATCAAATGACTTTACAAAATTAAAGAAATAATCAATAAAATAACCAGTTAATTAGGAAATAGGAAAAATTAAAAAAAAAAAAATATTAACACTGGTATATTAAATTTAGTTTAACTTGTATATAAAAAAAAATTAAAAATAAAAAAATAAAATCGTAACACAGATCGGAACGTATAAGTTAGAGTAGTGGAATAACGGGAGAGAATAGATCACAATAAATGTGCGAATATAAATCATTTCGACAGAATTTTAGGACACGTGTATGCACGTGTGCAAGTAACATGTAATTACGCACAGTATATATATGTATACATTATTGTTTTTTTTTTTTTAGTCCTTTCACCTAACTGATGCTATTTGGTATAAGTTTTGTAATTGATATGCATAGTACGTCATGAGTAGTATTCCATCCAATGATGAATAGCAAAACTTAACTGTGTATACATTAACACGCTTAGTTAACATTAAGTCCGAGGGTTTCGTTTTATCCGGTTGACGATATTCAAGCCAGTTATCTATTAGGAAGATCGTCGTGCGATTAATTTGTTTTTCCAGACGGTTGACATATCTTTTGGCAACGATCGCGAGTTCCTCTTTTACGGACTTCAGCTTAGGAGCTCGGTGTAGTGTAAAATTAGTCATAAACTACGAGGCATTAGCAATATTTCGGAGATTTTTGCTGTAGAATGGTAAATTGCTTTTATAACTGAGTTGCGTATTATAGTCAAACTGACTTCAGGACGTATGATAACTGTTTTCGATTGATAATTCTGTTATTTTCCCGGCTTAATACGAGCGGGAAAAACGGTGTTTTTAAATTTAACGTATAATTATTACAGAAAATCGTTTACATTAACGAAAGTTAATTTAGTTTGAAAAAGCCTTTTTTCCAGTTATAAACTTGACACGAGAAAGAAATTTCGAACGTTGAAAACTTAAAATTGCATTTTCAGTCTAAAAATATTCTAAAAAGTACTGGCAAAATGAAAAACGCTACCGGAAAAATTATAAGGAATAAATGTATGAACTTATGAAGTAATGGAAGAAGTAAGTAACTATTTTAGAATCGCAGTTAATATATGGATACAATCAAATATAATTACAAACTCTGATAAAGGATACTCAAGAAGAAACCGTTAGATTCCTGAAAGAACTATGGAGGAGGTAAAGGAAACGCAATTCGATCGGTAGAAAAGATCTGTTTCAGATAGAATCTCAGTACACATAATTAGACACGGTGAAAGTTTGATCATATGTGCGATCTGTCAACTTTCGAAGCTCGATTAAAATCGCAAAACCGACTACGTTAATAGAAACGAACACACTCATGCAGAGAAAAGGTGATATGCGAAATTTAGAGAGAAGTATAGACACCGATCAGTTTCTTGCCGAAAACATAAAAACTGTTCATCCGTATTACAAGTAGAATAACAAATCGAATTGACTTCAACTGAATAATCGAACACTCCGGTTTCAGATCGAGATTCGATACGAATAAATATTAACAAATACAAAATGCGAAAATTACTAAATGGAATTATATATATATATATATATATATTGCCTCCGTAGATTATGAAAAAGAATTCGATTGGGTTGAGTTCTAGTCAACACAGTATACCTTAAATCGTAATCGATGATGAATACTTTAAGCTTATCAAGAACATCCGACAACACTCTGTCGACGGCATAATTTACCTATAAATCGTTTATGTATATTAAAAATAAAAACGGACCTAATACGTTGCGCCGCGGAAGAACATGCGAAATCTTGCGCCATACTCTCATACTATCTTCGTAACATGCCGACGACTCAAACTAAAATTTAAGCATGAGTCGAAATAAATTATATCCGTAATAATAATGATAACGATGCGCGAGTATGATATTATCCCGCTATTTAACTTACCTGTTCGGAAAGCCTTACTAGATAGAGCGTTAAATTGAGCGAAGCGGTCTCGCTATAATAAACGGTATAACCCCAAGCGCTACCGCACCATTGACCGCCGATAAACGGCATATTAATCTCTTCGATGGTCATGTAACCGTCCGGACAGCCTTCGATAACGTACGATATGAATTTACCGACTGTAAACGTGTCGAATGTTATCTGCCGACGTAAATAAAACAAAAAATTAAAAATATTCCGATTAAAAAATTATATAAAGTATTATGTTAAATTTCTTCTATTTTCCGTCACGAAGATTAAACGTCTTTTGTCGACATAGCAGATCTGAACATTTCAACGTGAGTCCGGTTGACCGATAGACCTTTCTAGGCGAGACGGTCTTTCAACCTTTCGAACCCGAGTATGTATTTATGCTCGAGGTCATTTTAAACATTTGACGAGATCTAACTTTTCGTCCGATTATATCATCTTGCGTTGATGACCTCACAGTCGGTATAAAAAAAATGCTGTAGAACGCAACGTTTTAAACGAGTGAAGGCTAATAGTACTGTTGTACCCTACATGTAACGTGCGCAGAAGTATGAAGATTCGATACTTCGATAATGACAAGTACAGTTTCGTATTTGTGATCTCACATCGCGTGACCTACATATCGCAGTATACTATATTAATCGGTGAAATTTTACAGGTCCACAGCTTCCAATTGGTTCAAGTACAGTTTGAAGAAAAAAAACTCTGTGCCTCGGAGCGTAGGGAAGAAATGAAACAAAGGCATTTTTCGATACAGAGTTTTTTTTTTTAATTTGTACGCGCGGGTATATACATAAACACACACACACACACACACATATATATATATATACGTACATATATGTATATTTATATATATATCCGTCCGTTACTTCGCTGACAAAACTAACGCAATAAAATACTGCTTGATAGGCGTTTGTTTATCTATATAATATATATACATATATATATATATGTCTGTTATTTCCGCTTGCTTGCTCGTTTTACTAATTAACTCCTCGTATATCACGCGCCAATTTAAGTTTCACTTAAAAAATGGAACTAACCACCGTACCGAGCTGAGAACTGTTTGTGAGAAATGTTACACTTAAAGTTCCGAAATAAATCACGACGATTGAGGTCGAGCATACGATCGCTTGAATGAATCTTAGGTTTTACTATTAATACCGTATAGGAACCGATCTATTCATTCTATCTTCGTGAAGAATATAAGTAATTAATTAATTTAAAGAAATAAACATACATATTTCGAACAATATGAAAAATTAAACAAAATATTGTGTTTTATCGTTTCGGAAACAAAATCTTGACAACATAATTCATAGGAACGTGGGAAAGAGATAGAACCACGGGAGTTTGGGGAGAGACGGCTGGAGGTGATAATAATAAGTAAGAAGTGATTGACTAATGCTCTTATTAGCTCCCATTGATCCTTATGCTCTAGCTGAATAAAGTGAATGATATCTTTTTGAGTTATTAAGGAGAGTTCTACACCACTAGACGACGCGTCTTTAGCCAATGAGTCAACAAATTCGTTGTCTGGAATATCTCTATGACCCGACACCCACAAGAAGGACACAGATATTCCTACACGTTCAAAATTATTAAGTTTTAGCAAAACTAAACCAATTAATGTATTTGACACGCTACGTTTATTGTCTACAGCCGTCACCACGCTTTTGGGATCGGTAATAATAAGGTAATTTCTGCAAAGATTTAAGTCCTAGAATTGACAAGGCTTGTAGTACTGCTACACATTCTGCCGTAAATACTGAACATTCTTGGCATAATTTGTACATGTTACTTTGAGAGTTGGAATGAACACTGCTGCTCCCGTTCCTCGAGTTGACTTTGATCCATCCGTGTAAACAAGGGTGTGTAGTGGAAACATTTCTGAGATAATACTATTGAAAGTGGCACGGATTAGTGTAGGAGGATACAGACTACAGTTTTCAAGGAAAAAGGATAACTTTTGTTTAAAATTATTACAAGAATATTGTTCGTTGGGATCAAGCCATGTCTCTGAGAGCAACACTATATCAGCTTCATAATCATCGATTAATTTTTCAAGGCTGCCACAGTTATATTTCAGGCTGTGACAGTTCCATTGCAAAATATTAAAAGGTTTCATGATTATGTTCTTCGTATGCTCGATAATTCCTCTTTATTAGAGGTAAACTCTTTTCGCGTTGCATGCTCGACAATCCCTCCTTAAGAGGTGATGTCTTTTCACATGTCATCGTGAAGAAGGCTGCTTGCTTGCAGATGGCATTGATGTAATTGTTATTATTATATACAAACATACACATATACACATCTGCGCACGTACACACACACACAAAAGAAGAAAAAAAATCATGAGCGACAAAGCAGCTGAATAATGGCTTCGAGCTTATGCTCTAAATGCAGAATTTGGAACTGTTGGAGCCGTAGATAGTAGTGCGGGCACAAGTGAATCAGAAGGAAGAGGTGAATATGTAATGGAAGGAAGCTTTTCCAAAGAAGGATGAGGACTATTTTGATTTTCAATGAGTTGTTGCCCCATAGGAATTGGAGATATTGAGTTTGTCGTTATTGGAATTAATTAAGAAGGGGGAGGAATTAACAGTAATACTCCCCTCCTGTGAGTACACTGGTCTTGTTTTTACATTAAGAGCTAGGTTTGAAAAATACTTATTGCCCAATACATTGGATTTATTACTTGTATTTTTATCACCGCTACTAGTGCTATTACCATTATTACTATTATTTAGGTTATAATTACCATTAATGTAGTGGCGACCGGAACGACCTGAGTCATTGCTGCTTCTTCATCGTTTAAATGAACTAGATCTGGATCGTAATTCAGGAAAATTTTGATTATTTGTAATTCTAGCAAAGGAAAAAGCACCACCGCTCCTCTATTAAGTAATTTTGCCTCAGAAAATGATACATTTTCTATTGCCACAATTTTTTGAATTTTAATCTGTTCTTGATAAAATGGGCAGATACGATCAAAGGCTGAATGATTACCCTTATACCTAGTGCAGAATAAAGAAGAGGTGCTTGTTTGGCATTCTGAAGACTTGTGGTTTGAGGGACAAAAGGCGCAATTAGGTTTACTACGGCAAAGTTTACTGATATGTCTAAATCTGAGACAATTATTACATATTTTAGGTCTCCTGATACTAGGCTCGACTCTGCAAGAATAATAATCAAAGAACCGAACTGACTCAGGCAGTATATTTCTACGGAATTTGATTTCAATTAATGGAATCGGGGGGAAAGAATGGTTCCTTTTATTTAGTCTACGAATATCTTCAATTTTAGAGCTTGCAGTGCAAGAAGCAGTAAGTTCCTCGATTGAAAGATTGGTTGGGACGTCTCTCACAATGCCAAAACGGAAAAGTAACGTTTGCTGGATAAAACTACGAATATTGAGCTGCTTATGAATATTGTCTGATAGTAAAAACATATTCGCCTCGATAATCGTGTTAAAAACTAATCTAACTTGATTTTTGTCAGTCCTAGTCATTGATTTCAAGCCCTTTTTACTTTATTATGTAATAATTTTGCTAAAAACATAGGGTGTTGATTTCCTATGTTGTTAACTATCAGAACTACAGCCAAGCCCTGAAAATCACTCGGGAAAACACGTACAGACGTGGAAGACATTGAAATTTCTACTGAAGAATTACGTATATTGCACAAAACGTCTGAAATAATCTGTAAATTTGGTTCTACTCGACTATTATTACGGCCTGTTGTAATTTCATCCATAACGGTATCGGAAGAATCGCTAAATTTCACGAAATTATTTCGTTCACTAACTTTATTAATATTACTACCACCAGTACTCATATGAACGCTGCTATCACCAATATTATTATTACTATTTGTATCGTTATTATGATTACTACTACTATTTCTGTTATTACCATTTTTAACAATCGTTACAAAACGCGCTATTTAAATCGATAAAATTTGGCAAAGATAAGAACGAAAAAGGATTCTAAATGTGCGGCATTGTACGAAGTTGAACTTTTTTGTTTTAAAAATCGTAAAAGATTTGATATAAATATTCACGCAGGTATAACAACATTATCAGCTGATGAGAGAGCAAAGATTCCAAAATTCAATAAATTCCATTCACGAATACAATCTATGCAGGAGCCACGCTATTTAATTCGCTACCTCGTGTGGTAAAGGAATCGATTAAAAATTATAAACGACGACGAAAGTATTTGGTAGCGTATGTTTTAAATAAATAACTTACTCAAAATATAATTAAATAGTTTACAACTGAATTGTTTCCTTTGTAACACATTTTAATTACCAGGATATGCAGGCGTGTGTGTGTGTGTGTGTATGTGGTTAAAGTATAGTGTGAGCCATATGTGTTTATATTTAGGAATACTGGGAATATTTGTGTGTAATGTACATGGTGCGTGAGAGCGAGTGAATTCGGATGTAAATGGTTAGAGTTTTAAAGGATGTTTTAAGTGAATATTACGAGAAAGTTTATTCTTATTTACGTGTATACGTGGTTGTATATATGTATATTTATTACTATTATTATTTTCGCGTTATAGCAATTCGGTTTTCGTCTTTATATATATATATATATATATATATATATATATATATATATATATATATATATATATATATTTTAAATGTATTATATTATTTTCAAACAAAATCCGCTGCAACTTATGCTCATTAGTGGGCACTTTGAAATATGATTAATGTGTGTGTAAATATTTATGTATATTTTATGTACACGTGAATACACACGTTTATGGATTCTATGTTTACACTGCGATACTGTATGAAAAGGTTCGGACCAGTGTATCGTTTATTTATAATTATTTCTTCTACTTACATTCTCTTATTATATTGTATTTATTTCATTATGATTTACCGGGTGTAACACTTTGTTGCTATAAAATAAAATTTGATTTGATTTGATTTGATTTGATTATTGTGACTATTACTACCAGCATTATTATTGTTCCTATTTTTATTATTACTATTACTATTATTATTATTGCTAGTGTTATCGTTAACACTACTATTATTATTATTATTACCGCCGCTATTCTTATTATTATTACGTGCATTAGTACCGCTACGAAGAGCGGCGTTTACCTGAGGGGCAAGGGAGAGTGTATCGCCCCTGCCCGCCGACGACTGTGACATTTATCGACTATTCTCTATAATCGATCAGATAACGAGTTAAGAATAACAATTCTTGTTTTCTTCTCGACCGCGTAAATTACCGAAATATACAATCGACGAATAAACAAACTTCACTACGCGAATAATAAATAATGCACGGTGTTAATATATATATTTTTTCCTCCTGGTTGTTTATCCCTAGGGCTGGACCGCCATCACTATATCCGTCTTCTACTGATCAATCTGCCCTGCTCCTCTTAAATTGGACATACGCGAGCACTTCTACTTCTTGTTTTGTAGTGTTCGTTAGCGTCAGCTGGTCTACCTTTCATTTTCCCGCTATTTTGATTTCCATTGACTCGGATGGAATTCTTCCATATCTCGGTAGATGTCCGACCCATTCTAACCTACTTTTTCTTATGCTTCGTAGGATAGGACGCCGTTCTTGGACTCGGCCAAAAATACTGTAGTTTGATACTTTGTCAGCCCATGCGATTTTCAGTAGGATGCCGACATCAAGTTTTAAAAGCTTCTATTTTTTTTTTTATCTTTTACGGATATAGTCCTGGTAAATTATTCGATGCTTTTTAATGTCGTTGTCATTCTGGCTGTTTTTTCCTTTTGACATGACTCATCCTCTCTAATTCATCCAAATATTTGTATGTTTCGACCTGTTTTAAAATCCTACCAGTATTATATTAACCTTCCTTGATTCTTTACGGATGCACATGATTTTGGTATTTTCCGCATTAATATTCATTCCATATTGCTTTGCGGTAGGTTGAAGTTTTTCAAAACCTACGAACTTTGTGTTACCGCTTTGTTATCTGTAATTTCATGATTTCGAACTTTCGACCGCCGATCTCGACTACTTTCTTACATATTTGTATGGCGTCTTTAATAATCATTTCCGCGCATTCGTTGAATAGTAGTGTCGAAATGTGTATTAACTTTTCTATCTAATATAATGTCTTCAATTTATGTATGAACATTTGATTGTATTAATTAGCATATTTGGTACTTCTGTCTGTGTTACTAAAGTAAATATTTGACTCCAATCGAACCTATCAAAAGCTTTTTCATAATTAAAGAAACACACATACACTGTGCGTTTCAGAGCAATTAATCTTTCTCCGCAAGTCCTACAAGTCCGAAGGGTTTCTACTGCGTCTCTTGTAACTAACTACTTCCGAAAGCAACATTGTGTACCCTATATATAGTCTTCCATGTATCTTTCAATTCTATGCCTGATAATGTATAAGAGAAATAATTTAGCTACGTGTGACACCAGGATAATAGTTCAATTATTTGTACACAACATTGCCGGTTTCTTCTTTGGAATTGTATTATAATTGACGGGCACATTTCCATCGGCTCTTCTTCAGTTATTAAAATTTCCTTTACGAGCTCCCACAACCTTTTCATAATGCGGCAATTCCTGGTGCTCTGTTTCAATAATTATCACTGCTTCAAACTCCCGCAGTAGTATCGGATTGTATTCTTTTGTTTCATTTTGCTTAAAAATTCTTGGCACAAGTCGTTCGTTATAATAAAGCTTTTTATATATTGGCGTCATACTTATTTCTGTTCCCACGGTGCATTCGCTTTCGAATTATTCTGTGTTTTGTTACTCCAAGGCGTATGTTTGGTCTCTGCACTAAGTATTTTAATGCGTTCATGTAGCAGGCCCATCGGGTTATTCCTACTTAATTAATATAATTTTTGGCATCGTACATTCATCACTTTCCATTTTCTATTCAGCACTGTTTTGTGATATCGTTGTTAAGTTTTCTGTTTCTTCCTTTCTGGAATGCCGGAACATTCGTTTATCATCTATTAATTTTAATATATTCTGTATTATCCGTGGCCTTTTGTCTTTCCTATATTCGTGGCCCAGCATTTGTATCTCACTTACCGCGTTATTTATATTTTGCCAAATCATTTCTTCGTTATCGCCAGGGTTTAGCATTGTGCATTTCTCTGTCGCCATATCCAGAAATTTTGGCTGCGTTCCAGTTTTCATTAATTTACCTACTAAACATTGCTGTCGTGTAAGCGTGGTCCGTACTCACGTCTGCCTCTTGGTATCACGTCCATTTCTAGGTTGGTTTCTATATCTTTATTTGGCAATGATATAGTCAATCCGAAGATTTCCTGGAAACTTGCACGTGTAACTTATGAGGAATAGAATTCTGAAATTCATTATTACAAAATCTTCTCGCTTGCAAAAATCCATTTTCCGTATAGCTAAGCCGAAAGGCACACCTGTGGTTCCGTCTCTTCCGTTCTAGTCTTCCATAATTTTAATAATACTCGGCTTTATGTACGTATAAATTATTCGGGATTTATGTAATTTTATATCGAAAATAAATCGTTATCATATTATTCTTTATATAAAATATTATAACTAAAAAAAAAACAAAAAAAACCCAACAAATGATAGGATAGACACAATTTTGCCGATAATAGACATACCTCGATAATTGAAATTGGGTTTTTTCAACCGTACGAATATATTTATCCCAAAAAGGATCCCAAACCAGAGATGCGTATTGTAATTTTTATCTTTCTAGAGTGTAAAATAGTGGACTCTTACGGTCGTGAATTTCTTACGACGGAAGCTGTAGTGATTTCTTTTGGTAACGTTCGTGTTTCCATTTATAATTCGACTTCCTAGGATCGACTCCGAAAAGAAAAGTCCATTTTATTGACGTATTTTTCACCGTAATACGAAAACATAGCGATACCGAAGCTCCACGTGTCGAAAAAGAAATTTTATTTTATAAACGAGTCCTATAAGATTGTCTTCGGAAAAACTGCCTATCCGAAATTGTGTCGGTCGGCACTTGAAACGTAGTTGTTTTGAGAAAAACAAACGGTAGCTCGCGCTAGTAAATGGATATGACGATTGTACTCAAGTTTTCCTCTAGATTTCTCCCGGAGAGGATGGGATAATGCTCGCCAACACCCCCGATAATACTTTATCCAAAAACATCGGTTAATGTAAACTATGAGTCTTTACTTAATGGTTTGCGCGAAATATCGAAGGTGACGACATGCTCTCATACGTTGGCTTCTATTATTATTATTAGAACTTGTTTACGGTTTTCGCGTTGCGTAAATAGAAGTATGCCTGGTTAAGGACAATGCGACGAAGTATTTACGATCGGTTTTAAGTGACGCTCCTCATTCGTTGTGTTTGATTCTTTATTTATTTATATATATATATATATATATATATATATATATATATATATGTATATATATATATATATATATATATATATATATATATATATATATGTATATATATAATTTTTTTATTCATTTATATAAGAAAATAATAAATGAGTAGCCTGCGAAACAGCTTATGGAGTAATGACTATGTTTAATCTTAAATAATTCCCAGATAAATATAGGAAATTGTTCTAATAGAATAATTTCATTAGGATTATGTGAGAAATCGATATTATAGAATTTTCTCCGATGGGTTATATTTACTACATGTGTATGTATCACATTATTTCATTTATTAGACAATTACGACATTTACCATTATTGACGATTTGTAATTTATTCAAATAACATCTGGTAGAACCATTAAAAGTATCCGTGTCGTCGTGTAAAAATTTACTTTAAACTTTTTGTTTTTAAAACGTTCAATCACATCATGTAAAATTTTTTAAATCAATTTACTATTAGTTTGAGCATCGTATGTTGATTTGAATTCATGAAAAGTCTGTGTAAAATCAAATTACTTAAGATATTCTTTATTTATAATACCGTTATGTTCTCTTTTAATTTCAATTTTTTTTTTCCCCCGAAATTATGCCACTAGCTTCAGGCTATCTAGCAATCTTTTTGAACAGAAATTGCGATTGACTTGTGAAGTTCCTTACCCAAGGGTAAGGACTTCCGCTAATTGTATTTTAGTACTTTATATTATTGATGCTTATTCAAAATAGATCTGTAGGTTTAATTCTTTTTAAACGCCGGGTATCTGTAGAGTTGTCCAATAAAGCAACAGCTAAAGCATTCGTGTGATAAGAAAGTTTGTCGCCATATTTACGGACCATTTCTTGAATTTTATCTTTAACAGATGTAACTTCTAGGTCTGTGTATAATGTAATATGGTTCTCAATGCTTTATTTTGGAAACGCTGTATTATAGCTGTATTACTCCGTTTGGCACAGCCCCAGAGTTGATATCCTTACGCCTAAATAGGCCTTAGAATTTGTTTATACATTAATAACTTGTTCTCCAGTGTTAATTCGGATTTTCTCCTAATAAGCCAAAGCATATTCCTATACTTTATATTCAATTCATTTCGTTTGGCTGCTACGTAGTTTTTCCAGGTTAGTTTTTTATCCAAATGGATTCCCAGGTATTTTACTGAGTCTTTAGCTGGAATTTCTTGATTATTGATATAAATATTTTTGATGCTGGGTATTCTCTTATTTGTAAATATTACACGAGTTGATTTTTTTTCATTGATTTCTATTCGCCACTGCCTGAACCATTTTGAAATAGTATTAACTGCTGATTGTAAGTTAATTTCTGCATTTTCAAAAGACGAGTCAGAACAAATCACAGCTGTATCATCCGCGGAGGTAGCGATTTCTGTATTATTCGGTACAGGTATATCTGCTGTATAAATTAGGTAAAGCATCGGACCCGGTATGCTACCTTGCGGTACACCGGCACTTATTGGATGAAGTTGAGATTCTTCATCTCTATATTTGACTACAAAATAACGTTCGTCAAGGTAGGATTTGAGTATTTCAAATAACTGATACGGAAGATGGCACCTAATTTTATAAAGCAATCCCTCGTGCCATACTCTATCGAACGCCTGTTTTACATCGAGAAAAACCGCGTCACATATCTTTTTAGATTCGAAAGATTCTTCAATAATGCTGACTATACGGTGGACCTGCACCACAGTCCCATGACCAGATCTAAAACCAAATTGGTATTCCGGTATTAGATTTTTTGTTTCAAAGAAGGGTTTCATTCTTTTTAGTATTAGCTTTTCGTATACTTTAGAAAGCACCGGAAGCAGAGAGATTGGTCGGTATGATGTTAGTTCCTCTGCAGATTTTCCTGCTTCCTTTGCTAAAATAATTTGTGAAAATTTCAACTGGATAGGAAAATGTCGTAATCGAATTATAGAATTAAATATATAAGTTAATAGGACAAAGCCTTTGCGTGGTAATTGCTTTAATACCCTGGCTGTAATTAAATCGTATCCTGGGGCTTTATTCGGATTCATAGTTTGAATTATTGTTTTAATTTCACCAGGAGATGTAAATTTAACAGTATTCTTCTGATCTACATCAGCCAGCGGTGTTGGTAGGGATCCTGTTCCAGGATTAGTCTGGAAGACATCGGCTAGATAATTTCCAAATTCTTCGGCCTTCTCTAGATCACTTCGAGCCCATTTTCCATCTAACCTTCTAATTGGATGTATCTTCTCTACCGGTCTTTTTAATCGTTTGGTTGCTTTCCAGAGTGAATAGTCGGTTTGAGGAGTGGGCGACAATTTACTTAAGTAATCACTAAATGTTTTGCTCTTATGATTTTGTAGCAGTTGCTTTACTCGCTTAGTTTGATTATTTAGTCTAGTTTTATCCATCGGATTTCTGTTATTTTGCCATAACTTCCGCAATTTCCTCTTTAAAGCCACTTCCCTACGTATTTCTGCTGGATAATACTTAAATGACTCGTATTTCTTGTGATCTGGTGTAGCCGCCCAAGCTGATCCTGGATAGTTTTTATAAAGTCCTCTACACCTATTTCCACATCCTGTGGTGTTTTTAGTGGAATTTTTAAATTAATTTTATTACTCAACGTTAATAAATTCCAGTCAGTTTTTCTACTGCATAATTTTGATGCACATAATTTTCGTATAATTTTATTACTTACAAACAGTACCACTGGTGTATGATCAGATGAAATATTATTATCATGGTAAACATCAATTAAGTTTGTTGATAAACCTTTGACCACGAAGAAGTCCAATAAGTCTGGAACTTTCAGTGGATCTGTAGGCCAGTAAGTTGGAGTTCCGGGCGAATGTACGGTACACCAGTTTTCATCAAGAGCTGGTTTTAATTGTTTACCACGGGGTACAGTAATTCTCGATCCAAAGTACACATTTTTTGCATTAAAGTCGCCTCCAACTACATAAACATTACCTAATGTCTTTAAATATTTGTTAAATTGGTTTTTGGTAATAACGTGTCTCGGAGGACAATAGATGGCTGAAACAGCAATATTACCTTTTGGATTTCTGTTTATGAGTACAGTAGTAGCTTGTAAATAATTACATTCAAATTTTGGTATTTCATAATGCTTTATATTTTTTTTAATTATAATTCCCGTGCCACCATGCGCCGTTCCATCTGGATGACTTGTGAAATAAGAATCATACCCCGTAAAGTGCACATATTTATAATTAATTAAGTGCGTCTCTGATATTAATAATATATCGATATTATTTTGCGTAATATACATTTCTATTTCATTAATACGGTTTAAGATTCCGTTAGCATTCCAGGTAACGATTTTTAAGTCTGTCATTTATTGTTAGTTAACGTTGACATTATGGTTTGGATTAGGCTATTAAATAATTGAAACTGTTGGTGCATTATGTCTTTAAGTAGGTTTTTTATTTCTACCATAAATGTTTTTAGAATATGTGAAATCTGTGTGCTGCTATTTGTATCAATATTTGGTGGGTTACTAGCGCTGTTACGTTGTAATGCTTCTGCATACGTTTGTTTTTTCCGAGCATGATTAAAATCAAGAGCTTGAGCCTGCTGGCCTAATGTAGGCCAATAGTTAGGTTGTGTTTGATTGTTTTTTTCCAGTATTATTGTGGGATAATTTTAGTGGTGTATTATCACGCGCTTGTTGAAGTTTTTTGTATATTTCACAACCTTTATAGTTGGAAGGATGATTTCCTTGACAATTAGCGCAAACAGGTGGTTCCTCGCGTTTTTTACTGCATTGACTGGTATTATGATTTCCGCCACACTTGACGCATACATATGCTCTAGTACAATAATTTTTGGTATGCCCATATGCCTGACATCTAAAGCACTGAGGGATTATACTCTTCTTTCGTGATGCCTCCACTTTTATTTTCATTTGGAGTAGTACCTGAGTTTTATATATTTCAGCGTTATTCTCTTGCGGTTCCAAGTCCACAAAGAACAATGAAAGAGGCAATTTACTTATCCTATGTTTGACGTTTGAGATGTTCCTGACTTTATGTCCCAGGTCTTCAATAGCGAACTTAATCTCATTAATGTCTATTGAATGATGCAAGTGACGAATTACAACCCGAAAACTTCGTTCAGATTTAATTTGATACGTGTGATGTTCTATGCCTTCATCACGAAGATATTTGACTAAGGAACGATAACTATCAGAGTCATTCGCTTTAATTTTTACCCTGTTGTCAGATAAAGATTTACAACTAACCGAACTTAAAGATACACTTTTTTTAATATCATTTAACATGCGGGTGTAGTTAGTAACCCCGTAAACCGTTACTGCAGGCGGCTTACTTTCAATTTGATTGTAACTGTTTGACATTTCAGTATCTTGACACTCATCAGCATTAGCAGTAAAGGCGCAAAACGATTAGTAGTTTTAATCTGATTGTTTGCAGAATCGGAACTGCTCGTGGTACATGGTTTTGATCTTTTCCTTTTATTTTTAACTACCTGCCAAGGATGCTTATTTAATTTAAAGTTTGATATATCATTCATATTCAAAAATAAACTATCTTATATCCGTTATTTATTTGAATTTACTAATTACTTTATTACATCTATTTATACGAGTCGAAGGAGTTAATTTAAAACATATTATATCTAAATTGTACGCTAAAAGTAAGTCGTCAGCGTAGTCATACCTTAGTCCTTCGTACGTTATGTCTTAATTTAGTATGAACTTTACAATATAAAATATTCCACAAAACCGGACCAAGAAGCCTTTTAGGACACAAAAGTTATTTTCAACCTCGATATTAATAAATCGACTTTAAAGGTCAATCACTAAAATTATCATTTAGCGATTACAATAATTTCCATATCAAATTTAATTTTTTATCGAGTTAATACATCCGCAAAAGTGAGTTCTGTAAAAAAAAAAATTCTAAAATCATATTGATATGTGTCTTTCCAATATTAACCAACAACATTCTCGTACGGGTTTATTCGAGTAATCGGCAATGTGATGCGCGATCCTTGCAATCTGATTGAAAATAAAATGACCGGATCTAAAACCGAATTGCTCGTTGATGATAATTAGCGTTCGAATATTCGACTAGTATGAATTTTTCAACAAATTTAATTCACAAGTATATATGGAGACTACACAGCACTATACAAACCCACTATCAGACAGTTTATTGAAGAAACCAGCAAAGGTTAAAGGATTGAAAAGAAGAACGATGATCGATTGTGTATAGCCAATTCTAAACCTAAATTGAGACCTTGCTTATGGACACGTTCTCAAGAAATCAAGTGGGCATACGAAAACATATTGCTCACGTCAGTTCAGATGTGTAAAATGTGGTGAAAATCATGAGACATACAAGTGAAATAAGGACAATAAAACTGCAGCCACATGTGCGCTTTGTAAAGAAAATCATACAGCCAACTATAAAGGCTGTCAATTATACCAAGAAATATTAACTAAAAGGAATAATTTAGCAATTAAAACAGTGAAAGAAAGGAATTTTATACCTACATATCACATCAATAACGATGAATTTCAACCATCTACAGATGTATTGCATACCACAGAACCTACACCCAAACCCCAAAACACATATGCAGAGAAAGCTAAACAAAAAGCACACAATCCATCTAGTAAATTTGTTGCCCAAGAAGGAAATTATGAACAAGAACATACTAAAAGTAATGATCTAACAAATATACTAAATACATTTTTGGTAGAAATTAAAGGACTTTTTACAGAAATGATTAAACAACAAAATGCTATGATAAATAATATATTATCGACGATAATGTCAGCCATAATAAATAAACAATGAATTGCTCAAAAACAATAAATACTAAGTTATACAAGATTGCACTTTGGAATGCAAATGGAATCTTAAACCATAAACACGAGGTAGAGCTTTTTCTAAGTAACAATAAGATAGACATTAAGTATCAGAATCACACTTGCCTACCAACTATATTTTTAAAATACCTCATTACGCAATCTATAATGCAGCTCACCCTGACGCTTCACGAAAAAGGCGTGCTGGAGCTGCAATAATAATTCGGCAAGGAATTGAAACACTTTTTACTAGGAAAAGTAGAAATGCCACATATACAAGCAGCAAACGTTGTTATTGAAGACTGGTTAGGCCCACTCACTTTCTCAGCAGCATATTGTCCGCCAAATTATCCTGAAAATAAAATCTCATTTATAAATTACTTTAATGAACTCGGAAATCGATTAATTGCAGGAAGAGATTTCAATGCTAAAAATATTAGCTGGGGATCTCGGCTAACTGCGCCAGGAAGGGGAAAAATTCTGTAGTTACACAAGAAATCAGACTACAATATCTGTCAACATGTGCACCAACCTACTGGCCTACAGACCCATACAAATCACCTGATTGCTTGGATTTCTTCATCATTAAAGGAATAAACACTGATTATCTGGACATAAAGTCGAATGATGATATAGCATCTGATCATACTCCCATCATTGCAACATTGAATACCACAATACAAGAAAAACAAGAAAGAGCTAAACTGTACAACAATAAAACAAACTGGGGATTTTTCAGGAAAATCATAAGTGATAAAGCAAACCTCAAAGCCTGTTTAAAAAGTCCAGTTGAACTCGAAAACGAAATTGAAAATTTTACTACATTAATCCATAAGGCTGCCTGGGGAAGCCACACCTACGATTAAAATAAATAGAAAAATGGCCAATAGCTACTATTCAAAAGGTGAACATGACAAGATTTCTGAAAAAAGAAAATTGCGACGGGTGTGGCACAAAACAAGACACCCACATGATAAAACAAGGTATCAAGGCAGCAAGGCAACTAAAAGAATTGCTATCACAACTAAAATCTGATTCTCTTCATAGCTACTTACAAGATATAACATCAACTATGGACACACACTATGCATTGTGGAAAGCGACCAAACGCCTTAAACAACCGAAACAACACATTCCACCAATAAGAAAAATAAATGGGACATGGTCCAAAACGGACCACAAAAAAGCAGAAGCTTTTGCAAACCATCAGCAAACTGTGTTTTAACCTTTAAATATGGCACCTAATAATAATTACAATAAACGTATTAATGCGTTCCTCAAAGAAAGGATGCCCAATCATAAGATGAAGATACCTCGTGTAACGTTAAAAGAAGTAAAAAAAATAATTACGCATAATCTAAGTCCAAACAAAGCTCCCGAATATTACCTAATCACGGGATATGTATTTAAACAGCTACCCGAAAAGGGAATTCTTATGCTTACACAGCTATTTAATGCTGAATTAAGGTTGTCATACTTCCCTGTTCAGTGGAAAGTATCAGAAGTTATACTTATACCAAAGAATGGAAAACTACTTAATGAACCCAACTCGTACCGACCGATCAGTCTTCTACCAATTATGTCAAAAATACTAGAAAAAATACTATTGAAAAGATTAATGGACATAATTGAAGAAAAAGGTCTTATCCCAGATCACCAATTTGGTTTTCGAAGACAACACTCAACGATAGAGCAAGTCCACAGAGTAGTCAATGCCATCAGCAAAACATTTGAAGAAAAAAGTTATTGTGCTGCACTGTTCTTAGACATCAGTCAGACGTTCGATAAGGTGTGGCATACAGAATTATTATACAAACTTAAACAACACTTCCCACACCACCTGTATACTCTCATGAAATCATACCTTCATGAAAGGCACTTCAGAGTGCGATATGAAGCAGAAGTTACATCGCTTCACAAAATCGAATCGGGTGTGCCACAAGGGAGTGTTCTGGGTCCTGTACTGTACCTCCTGTTTACAGCTGACTTGCCGACCTGTCAAGATACTATCACTACTATATTTGCTGACGATACGGCTGTACTATTGAGAAATGGACAAAAAAAATGGCAGATAAGCCTCAATGAAACAAAATCACATTATATACTATTTACAAAATGTAAACATAATGCAAAACCAATTACTGTGAAGGGTAAAGAACTGCAAGCCACCGATTGTGTAAAATACCTAGGAATGCACCTAGATAAAGGGCTAACTTGGAAAAGACATATTAACATAAAAAGAAAGCAATTGGACATTCAATTTCGTAAATACTACTGGCTTGTTGGAAGAAGATCATTATCTATACAGAATAAGTTATTATTGTACAAAACTATCTTCAAGCCAGTATGGTCGTACGGTATCCAATTATGGGGTACGACATCCAACTCAAATATTTCTAAAATTGAAAGATTTCAGTCAAAATCTATACGTATTATGATCGACGCACCTTGGTACATCAGAAATGATGACATATATAGAGACCTAAAAATGGAAACGTGAAAGATGTAATTAGAATATACAGTGAAATGCACAGCGCCTAAGATCGCATCCGAATCCGCTAGTAAAAAGAAAAATACCATTGCATATAATGTAACAATTTGAGTCTAAAAATACCATTACATATAATGTAACAATTTTGAGTCTCATTGGAGAACACCTTACTACTAAACAAAACAAATTGATATATATCCTGCCATACATGATGTTTAATGCTACTAGCAGATTACTTAAAAAAAAAAAAATAAATAAATAAAACTTGATAAGAGAACGATAAAAAAAACCACCTTAATAAACCGATATTCTTATTGCTCGTCGAATTATTTACAGACTCTGGCAGGATAACAATTTTGGCTGTTTTCAGCGCAGTGAATTAACAATTTCAGTTAAATATATTATCGAATAACGCGGCAAATATTTGCCCAGTTTGGCGGATATATTATCTATACCAAGAGTGAAGATTTATTCTTAAGATATATTTTTGAAGTTCAATAGGTGTGTATATACGAGGTAGATACATTAACATGGAGTAATTGGATTTTTACGTAGTATCCTAACGGTTAGGTGGAGATAAGGTTCGACTTAATAACCATAAAAAAAATATTAATCAATAAACATATATATCGACTTATCACTAATTTTTTTTCTTTTTTTTTACACTTATGTAATAACAAAAAATGGTAACGTACTGGAGGCATTATGCTATAATTAGCTTCTCAGTGTTTTCCTCTCTTTACATTTGTAAATATTCTTAACAATAATCTAAACAATAATGACGATGATTTCTTGTTTCAATTGACTTCGGTCATGATAATTTCCTCTTGTTTCCGTTTAGCGATCATAATCGAGTCCACAAATTCAATCTTGTCTTCCACTCCGCTGAACCAATTTTTGTAATCACTATTGTACTTTTTATTTAATGCGATCGAAAGTTAAAAAGTATCTGTAGAGTCTACATCTTCGCTACAGTGAATACGTGTTTCATTATTTACAATTTTAAATTTTTTCAGGTATGTTCCGAAATTTCTGTGGCCAGTTTAGAATTGTGTAAAATATAAGTTTTGGGGTTTAATTCTTTATTTTGTTAATATATAACACCATCATATATGGAAATATGGGATTTAAATATGGGAATATACTAAAGCATCGAATTGTAAAATATTCCAGACAGCTCGGAATAAGTTTCTTCGACGAATTTGCTCGCTGGTTACAACGAAATGATGCACTCCATGCACATTTACAAAATACAGGATCATACTGACCAACACCAGAGAAGACTTCATCATCATCCGAATGCGGAGGCCTTGGAACTTTTGCCACGGATCGTGACTTAAGAAGGCTTAAACGTTTCAAACCAACTGACTTGGTTGTTACTAAGTAACATACGTAACATAACCATTGGATTAAACCCCTGTACATTCGTGAGTGTTGCTTATTTAAACTAACGTTTAAGAGATTGCAGAAAGGAAGTAGCTGTCTTTTCTTGGAGGCTTAAAAAAAAAAAAAAAAGAAAGGAGTCTGTTATTTATATTTAAAATTATATTGAACGTTTTTCTTCCCGTTCGATGTATATAGTTCTTGCATCAATTTCATTTTTTTTTTTTTTTTATTAGATCTTTAATTTTTTTATTTCATTAGTTTTTTCAATATGAAGATCTACAGGCATAACACCTGCTATTATATTGGTTGCCCCCTATAGGACACTAATTAGGATCAGCATCGGTAGTTGAAATAATAGACTTTGCGCTGGCTTAAATATTTGCTCGCATTTTGTAAAAGTAAAGAAAATAAGACAGGGAAGGTAATAGTAAAATACGTCTAGCGAAAATGATGCGTATTTATAAATTTACGCGTAGATGAGCTTAAGTTTGAAAATGAAAACCAGGAGTGTTCTCGGAATGTCACAAATTTGAAATAATAAGACTGCGAAAGTTTAAGAATATTATTATTATTATTATTCTTATCACAACATTAGAACGAGATATATGCGCTTTAATAACTGCTTCTGGCGGTTGCTCGCAATGAAGCTAAATAAATAGCGGACATTTCACGAAATTTAATTTGAAAAAATACGATAACGATAAATTAGTTTTCTAAATTTTCACTACCAATATTCATTTTAAAAGACTATTAAAATCTCTCTCTTATTATATATATATACATACATATATATATATATATATATATATATATATATATATATATATGTGTGTGTGTGTGTGTATTCGTTTTTATGTGAAAATAAAACCAAAAAGCTGAAACCGGTATTTCCAGTCATTTTAGGTTAACGACGCATTAATTAAACTGGAAATTAAGCAATCAAGTTTCTACGTAGCCAAGAAGCTTAATTATTTATTAATAAATTCGACCAGAAATTCCGTCGGGAAATACCGAAACTCTTCGCTTCCAATCTGCGGCGTTTCTTCGACATAGTATCTCTATATCGTTCAAGCATCCTAAATTCCCATAATTCACCATACACTTTCCAGCTTAACGTATAACGTGAGTTTGATGAGCACGTTTCTTCCGGGATTGCGCAAAAGATACGTTTATCGAAAAAACGCGATAGTGAAATTTTTATGAAAAAAAGAAAATTGCAATCAGTATATCGTATACGTAAATAATGTAAGTATTATTATAATTTTAAGTCTCTCGATGGTAAACTGCGGGGATTATAAATCCGAGGTAATACTCTACAATGGTTTTATACTCGTACTGCGCTGGTGAAGTATAATTAAATCTACAGTAATCGCGCCGACTGAATAACAATGGCCAGGCAGGCGTTTGGGAATCTAGGAAAAGTTCTGAAAAACACAAAGATGGGAAAACGAATATTACGTTTCTACGTTTGGTCCGTGTTTTGCTTTATTCAGCCGGGAAGTTGGACAATAAATGCAGATTGCGAAAGAAGAATATGAAGAATATTAATCAAGTGTGGGCATATAGACGCATGCCGAGAATTCTGTAGACAGATAACGAGCAAGAAAAATATTCATTCAAAATCAATTCAAATTTTCATTTTTTAGCCTAATCATAAATGTCATCCACCGCAGTGTTTACAACTTCCTCGTTAACAACACATCATCCGCTGCTACTTCTAGGATTGCTGTTTCATCAGCGAATGTCGGTACAGTATTGTTTTCTGATTTAGGTCAGTCCATCGGGTGGGGTTACTCCATCGTCGATCGGTTTAGTTCCTCAAGGGACACCAGCTGGGATCGGTTTCATTCAGGATGTGACCGCCACAATCGTGATGGTTAAACATATTACACTGCGGCATCATATATTGATTTAGAACCGAGTAACAAGATTGTTGTTTCATATTATACCGAGAATATTATAGTAACTGTGCATTACATAGAGCTATAAATAATACTAGAATGTTTAAACATTATCTTTATAATAATGCTATATCGTATCAGCTAAATACGTAAGATATTACATTAGACGCAAAACTTCGTTAGAAACTTCGTTAGAAACTTCGTTAGAAAGTTCGTGTAAAATAAAGAAAAGAGACCATTTGGACATAAGATGTAAAAAACTATACGATTGAAAGATGTTTTGCGGATATTTTCCTCTAGTTAATATTTTTATTTATTTTTTCTTAAGCGGTCGAGATATCTCGAAGCGGTCGAGATATCTCGAATGATTTATTTAATGTTTTGTTCAGCAATCGAAACATTTAACTTCTTTTCGGTGTCAAATTCGACAAATTTGTAGAGACGATGGTCGTACATTTTCTTCGGGCCAACATCGAGAAGCTGCTCCGATGACGTGGTGTTTGTTTATTCCATCGTCGTTTGCTCGCGATATATCCAGTTTGTTCTGCATAATGTCGCACTCGTCGTTCATGCGCTTCTTGTCTTCGTACATTTCGTTCATCTCATATTTCGCATTCTATATAGATATGAACTAGCTGTATATAAATGCATCATTTAATTTCGTCGTCTCTGTTTAAATATGCGACAACTTCTATTATTTATCATTGTTAATTATTACGATTAGTACGTCTTCGTTTTAGGCATCATAAAATAACCCCGATCATTCGTCCTTGAGAAAAACAGTTTATTTATAAAAATTTAGCAAAGCAGAATTCTAAACTAAGAAATTGACACAAAATAAAAATAAAAATAAAAATCAATTCCGGATTATGCAAAGGAAAAAAGTAACTCGGAAGAAACAGATTATTGCATAATACACATTTACATTATATATGTATATCATCCAGTCCGCTGCTGCATTTCCCACATTTTCTATCTCGTGGCGGTTTGAATCCGATTAATTCCTGTTCATTTAACAATAACTTTCCTACACCAAGTCGTAGTCATTCCTCGTGTTTTAATCAGCGCTGTATCTGGCCCAACTCCATTTTAGCCTGACGATTTGTTACGCAGGATCGATTAATTTTGTGTGTTGTCTTATCGACGAAATCTTCGTGTGGTCATAAATAATAATTCTTTGATGTGCCATTTGCATTTTCCTAATTCTACTAACCGTTCCGTTAGTGAAATGTGCACTTCAAAACCGACAACTATACAGTTTACAACTGAAAACTTTAACTTCCGCGTCCAGACGTTTCAACTTTAGAAATTAGCGGGTGTCGTCGCCTAAACGTTACTTTTCGGTCTGAAAATTTACGTAGGACCGGACGTCGTTCACTGAATAAAAACCAATGCACCATGTTTTTCTATTTACTAACCAATTAGATAGTGTGGGCAGATTTTCGGGCACAGTGTACATTTCTGTGCGTAGGCAATCTTTAATGTATTCGGACAATTTTGTTTTTATTCATTGTTTTCCCCAACTAAGTATACTCAGCCGGCTTTACGATGTCATCACGTACATAAATACATATATCTATATATATATACCGAATATTTTTAATGAAGATTTGATGCGGGCCTTTTCTTACGCTGTTCAGAAAAATACTTTAAAACCCTAGACAAAAGTGTTTAAGGGTCATTTTTTTTCCCAGTAGTAGGGTTATAATTGATGAAAAAATTTATCACCTTTTTATATAACATTACGTTCTATTTCTTAACAAAAGCGTTCGAAAGAAAAAACACGAATTTATTTAAAGGGATAAAAATGTTCACGAATTTGAGTACCGAAAATGTGGCAAAGGATAGTCGAAGAAGAGAGACAGAAGTACCAACTTAAACAATAGAAAGACAGAGTAAAAGGAAGTTGTTATATATCGGTGTTAAGGAAAACGGAAAACGTTTTTTAAACGTTCCTATTCACTTTAAACACACAGACACAGATACAAAGCGATACGTATACATATATACATATATATATATATATATATATATATATATATATATATATATATATGTATATATATATATAGGGATAGAGAAAGACCGAAGAATTAAGGGAAAAAAGGGGGAATAATTTGAAAAGCAGAATGGAAGCGATGTAAAATATCTTTATCAATATAACACCGTAGAGATGGCCAAAGGGCTAGAACGAGTTAAAGGGTCGGAAGTTGATATTATCATTATATTTCGTACAAATTTCAACAAGCGCACAAAAACGTATACGCGGACTTGCAAATGGATAAATAAAAGAACAGCCTTCTTTTCAATCCTCCACTTACCGTAATGATAACGATAACGATAATGATAATAGTAATCGTTTTCTTTTGTCGCGTCACGATCTGGGTTAACGAATAAAATAAACGATTTAATGAAAAACAGAACACGCGAGACAATTTCGAATCACCAACCGTCATCGTTACTATTCCCGTTTCATCATTTTACTAAAATACACCAATTCTAGTAGTAAAGGTAAAAGTTACCGCGCTGTATCGGTCGTTACGCCTAAGCTGTTCCAGAGCTGGTTTAACGAAAACAGGTATAACTGAGTCTGCCCGAACTATCCTTCTTCGACTTTACCCCAGTTGTCCTACTATTATCAAGGAAGAAAGGCTTTTACCTTTATTTCGTTCTATTTCCTTTCTAACGATCTCGTTTGGAATATGTCGTCGTCCGGCGTTCGTGGTCGGATGGGAAAAGACAAAAGACAAAGGTTTATTTCCCTAGTTTTTTCTCTCATTTCTTCCGATGTATCGGTCACTTTTTACCTAGGAAAATTCGTACGATTCTACACGAGATGATACTTTATTACTACAGTTGATTTAACTGCGAATTCCTAAAATAAAAAATAAATAATAAATAACAGTGCGCGGGAAATTGAACATCTGTACAATATTTTTTTTTTTTTTTTTTTTTTTTATGAAGTTTTGGGAAAAAAAAAGGCTGAAGATATTAATTAATAAAAACGATAATTTTTATTCCGTTTAACGGCTGTAATAACCGGGGAATTGTTATAGGAACATCTTTATTTATATTTTTATTAATATTTCGCATTATTTTATATCGTTACATATTTAATCTGCGTGCAATATTTATATTGTACATTAAGTATGAGTTACATTTATTTAAAAAAAAATTGATTTATTTTTGTTTATCGTTACTATATTATTAAGACGAAAACTCTCATTACACACATCCTTGATGGTTTAAGGGACCATGTTTATCCCTACACATATTTCAGGGAATTATTACACACACCTATTTATCTTTTGTATTATACTGGTCGTTTTTCATTTGTTTTATCTACTCAATACTTACACACAGTTATTTATTAAGTATACTAGTTCCCTGCACCTTTATCCAAACAAATTATTTAGTACATTTGACCCACCGCATAAGTGGGAATTAGGGACTATTTAAAAAAATAAAAATAAATAAAGCAGAACCTAAGATATGTAAATATTTGTCTAAAAGAAGTTAATCGAAAAGCCAATTCTAATTAATAATGATATACAACGTGACATGGATTAAAACTTAAATTCTGAAATTAACAGCAAATGAGCCTTCAGAATTCTCTTCAATCGTTAATCTAGTTAAAGATTTAAATACACCTGAACTACTAAATGTAGGAAAAATTATTATAAATAAACTTGTAATAAATGAAAATAACGATGTGTTTTCAATAATAATAATCGATATACTAGTGCAAAATTAAAAATTTACCGTGTATTCGCGCGATTCGGTTTATATCGGTAAACTGTCGTAAACGTGATAAAACTCCAGTTATAATGTTCGGTGTTTATATTCCTGAGGGACAGTGTGTGTTATCTCGATCGTTGTGTATAAGTGGATAATCACAAGATGGATTTATCTACTCGTCGATCATACACCCGTCCTTCTCAAACCACCAAAGCAGCCGCGCGTAAATCAGTTATCATGCAAGTAGTGCTTATATCTCTTGTTCTAATCAATTGATGTCGGAACAAGCTCAACACTCTAATAATTCAACATATACGTTTATGCTAAAGTTGTTACAGAAATAAATTTTCCTTCAAAAGAACAAGCGATAGTTTTTAATATACCTAAATGTGAAAATCGAAAAGATTTCGAACTTGGGCGAGGACGAACTTAGAAAAAGCAGAAACATTTGGGAAATATTTCGCAAATTTATTCCAACCGCATCTTGGAAATACAACGTTAAACTCAGATACTACTTACTGTTATGATGTTTACAAACCGATAAAACTTGCAAATCCGGATGAAATTAATCATGCGGTGAAAACCCTGAATACAAATAAATCACCGGGATATGATTTAATTACCGCAAGGATTTTAAAGGAATCGCCGCGAAAAAGTTTTACCCACGTATATTTTCAATGCAATGATTCGGCCGCGGTATTTTCCTGTACAACTAAAATTGTCGCGGATTATCGTTATATATAAAAAAACAAAAAACACAGAAATCACCAACAGAACCGAGTTCGTATCGGTCCATCTCGCTACTGTCTGTATTATTTGAACTTTATGAGAAACTGCTGCTATAAAGACTAATGCCAATCGTCGATGATAGAGGTTTAATACCGGAACATCAATTTGGATTTAGATGCAAGCATTCGACAAAGTCTGGAATGATAGCCTATTACACAAAATTAAGCAACATTTTCCGTACGAATTATACCAGTTAATTCGGTCCTACCTAAGTGAAAGGTATTTTTATGTGAAATATGAAGACGATTCATCACATATATATCCGGTAAAAGCAGGTGTGCCACAGGATAGTGCACTGGGACCACTACTCTACCTCATTTACACATCATGTATAAACCCTCTGATGTAACTTTTGCTGATGACACTGCGATTTTATGTTCAGACATATGTCCCGTCAGAGCGAATGCTATCCAGGCAGCAGTCAACGAAGTTTCGTCGTGACACCTATGGAGGATCAAGGCCAATGAAAGCAAATCAATAGGAGTAATCTTTACTAACAGAAGAATTGATCCAACAGAAGACATAGTCCTAATTGTGCTGCAATTTCACAGAAATTAGATGTAAAATATCTCGGTATTGATCAGCGACTAACGTGCGGGAAACACATAAAGCAAAGCGCACTGAGCTAAATCTAAAAGTGAGAGAGATGTACTGATTATTAAACAAGAAATCGAAATTGTCCGCTGAAAATAAATTATTGATTTACAATCAAATTTTGAAACCAGTTTGTCGTTATGGCTGCCCATTATGGGGCTGTTCTAAAAACAGCAACATAACGATTATTCAGCGGTTCTAGAATGAAATCCTCCGGATGGTTGTCAATGCACCGTGGTACGTCACTAAGTTAACACTCCACGAAGACCTTGGAATGAAGTTTGTTCTGGAAGTAATATCGAGCGACGCAAAAAACTATGCTCATAGACTAGAGATGTACCATGGCGATCGGGTTGCTCGATAATTCGCTAGATGTTCGTCGGCTTGACAGAATCAAGCCGATGGACCTAAGAGATAAATTAAGGCCGCTGCGGATCATTGAGCAGCAAGGACTATTAACACCTCATCAGCTCGGCTTGCGTCGAAAGAGATCAACAGTAGATGAGCTGTATTATATTAGTAATAAAATACAATTCTATATGCAAAACAAAGCTCACGTTTTATCGGAATTCTTTGACCTTAAAAAAGCTTTCGATATAACATGGAGACGGAACATCCTAGATACACTATGCGACTGGTCAGTCAACGGAAATATGCTTTACGTCATAAAAAACTTCTTAGATGATCGAAAATTTCAGCTTCGGGAATACTTATTCGACACAACACCCACTTGAAAATGGTGTCGTACAAGTCTCGGTACTTAGCCATATTTAACACTATGATAAACAATTTAACGATGCAAAAACCCACTTTCTCCACTATATTTTAAAATGTTATAGCAATCTCTTTACATGTCAAAACATTCAGTGGGTGAAAAAATTTTACCGGACACTGTAACAAATATGGCAATTTAGGTAGCAGGAAATAGTTTGATAATTTCCCAGTCAAAAACAGCGGCCGTTCATAAATGTAGAAAACAACTACAGATCACAATTAAAAATCAACCTATAAAAACGAAATCAGTCATGAAATTTCTAGGATAACATTGGGATATTGAGTTAAAATGGAAATAGACAAATTACTGAGAGATCAAATAAATATCCGCATTGAACAATCTATAAATAAATACCGAGAATGTAAAAAAAATTATACCGACGCATCCAAATTTAATAAATATTGCGGTTGTGCGGTGGTTTCAGTGGATGATCTTCGTTACAGCTTACCTCCACAATAGTCGGTATTTTCCGCTAAATTATACGCAATCTACCTTGCTACATCCGGTGCTGTCACTCAAAACTACAATGATCTTCTAATATGTTCCGACTCATTCTCTTCCATTACGTATTTCAATTCTTCCAAATTTCATCCTATTGCTATAAAAATCTTAAATAATAACTCTAATATGGATTCCAAGTCACGTAGGTTTTACATTCAATGAATTAGCTGATAAAGCATATAAAAGAGGCAGCTCGAATTCAACCTTACCCTTTAATCCCTATATTCGAAACAGATGCCATCGCCTCCATCAAATATATGACAAATAAATCGTTTTGTAATCTGTGGAATGCAACTTCTCCAACAAATCATTTTTGAACTATTCGCTCCTCTCCTCTTCCTTGGAAGTATTTTGTGCATAGTAGAAAGGATCCTTTACGATGACATTCAACGTAGATTCCATTTTGTTAATCAGATGTTAGACTTTACGATAATGGTTTCAAACGCGGTGATTCTATATCGACTGTTATATCTCTTTTCTGACGAATAGTTTCTGAAAAAGACTTGTTTTCTATTTCCCGCGATATTACTAACTAGTAAAGAGTAAGCAATCATCACGGATTGAATCGACGCGCTGATTAGAGAACGTTTCTTTGATAATATCCTCTACACGATTCTGGAAGAAACGAAAGTGTTAAACGAATTAGCGAGAAAACGTGCAATAGGCAGACTGTAGCAACAATTTCAGGTAACACCCACTTCTTGTAAAAGAAAATTAAATTTTCCGCGAATTCAAGATATCCTCCCTTTATCCGCTTCGTATACGTAAACATTACACACACACGCATTGTGTGTATATATATATATGTATGCTCTTCTCGACTACGTTTCCACAGAACGTGAACTAACTTAATGAGATTATGTTCTTCAGTACGAAACATAGCTGTTCGTCATCTCGTACATACGTACCCTAAGATATCGTCAATTTACAAAGCGTAAATGATGATGATGATAACAACGGTGACGACGATGACGATGGTAATGATGTCAGTGATGGTGATGAACGTGATGATGATGATAATACGACGATAATAATAATAATCTTGATGATAGCGATGAAAGCTAAAATGACGTATAAAATTGATGATATCGAGATTGACGATGAAGAAAATGCGTTTTTTTTTCTTTCTACGAAAATGCAGATTTCTTTAAGGCTTACCCAACGTGAGACGGTTGTAGATTTCAAGGATAATAACTTCTCTAGAAATGTTGTTCCGTGAGGGAATAGTTCTAGATGATCCGGACGGAGAAACGATAATATGGAGGTGTATACGATATGTTGTTCCATTGTTAGTTTCGCTTGTGTCACACGTCCGTTACCGAGATATTGAAAAAACAATTTGAGCTCGGATTATAAACGGTTTTTTCGTTTGTGTTGGTTTTTGCCACCCTCCTTTGGAAAATATTAGAGATCAAATTCGGACCCCCATTTTGAATGTTTATCTAAAAATTTGTACGCCATTTTGTTGCGCTATTTAGTGCCGTTGTTAATTTCGTTCGTGTTATTCACGTTCGGGGAGATATTTAAGAAACAGAACTGAGAAAGATTAAAGACCTTTTGCAACTCGCACTTTAAATATTTTCTACGGTTTTATTGTTTAGCGTTGTTTTCAATTTTATGAAATCGTTAGTATTTTTCCTTAGGTGTATTCGAGAAATAGAAACGGAACTGTGTTAGTGACGATCAGCTTTTAAAAATTGACAATATATTCTTCGTGCAAATTATGCTCCATTCGTACAGAGTTTTACTGTTTTTGGATACTAATATGCCTATTTCTACTCCCGAGTTATGTTTGTGAACTCCGTTGTTATTTACTACATATGAATGATGATGATACATTTACGTGCCTACGAGGCCAGAGGCACGGACACGGAAGCTATAGTTGTTGAATCAGGCCAGTTTCTGATTTGGCTGTTAAAAATCATTGTAATGCTGATGGAAGACCTTATTGTATAGGTTCAGCCTTGTACTTTTGGTAGCAGAGCAGAAGGTGTTCTGTTGTTAATTTAACGCTCTGCAGGAACAAATCGTTGGTGATTCTCCTTTGATCAAGCGACCGTGAGTGTCGTTAATAGTATATACGACGACTGATTATTTCTTCACGACGTGTGATCGATGGGGGAGATCGCCATAAATTATTACCCAGTTTTAAACGAGCCTAAGTTATTTGTAGTTGGTTAGTTGGTTAGTCGGTGCGGATAACCACAAAGTATTCCATATCGCGCGGATTTGTTCGTTTATTACGTTACGGATATCTTCGTGATCTATTGGAAGATCAGGAGCAGGCCGAATATAAGCCGCCTGTTTAGCTGCTGTGTCGGCTAAATCATTCCTAGCAATATCAGTGTGGCCTGGAAGCCGTATAAATAATGGTCAGAATGACGGGATGTCGGTTATTTACTCGACAATCGGTTGCTGATTTTTGTGCTTATAATTAACGATGCTGGTGATTGCTGACTGAGCGTTACGTAACAGCCTGCTTAGAATTTCTACCAACAGAGTCAAGTCGGTTCGAAAGTAAATTATCAAACTCCGGAACACCGATAACGATTATATATCGGAGAACGTTGCCCGATTTGAGAATTCCAATTTTGACGGTTTAGGAATTTCGATTAAATACTTTTTTTTTTTTTCGGAATTACTTTTTATAAACCCTAATCTTGTAAGTAGGAAAACAAAACGTAAAGGGAAAATCTCTAAAAATATTTTACGATCTTTTTTTGATCGAAATAATCGACTTTAAATAATCCGGTTCAGATTTTGAAAAAGAGGCGTAGATGAAATTTCGGAAAAGTCGCGTACGAGATTTTACGACGTTTTAAACGAATTTCGAAAAATCGCGCCATCTATCGGTAGAACAGTCTATATAATATCGCTGGTCGTTATTAATAGCGCGTTATTTCTGAGGGTAGAACATAAATTTCGTTTTACGATCAGCGGTAAATCGTCGAAGTTTCTCCGCACAAAAAACTGAAACAACGTAATACGTACCGCGTACAATATTTATCGCGGTTCGAGAATATGACGCGGCTTGTAGAGTATTTTTTTTTGAGAAAATAAAATGTACTTTTAAAAACAAATAAATAGAATCATTGTTGAAAACAGAAGTAAAGACAAAAAACCAAAAAAAAAAAAAACAAAAATAAAAAAAAACAAAATAAATGTCATTTCTCCGACCTATACACAATGGAATAAAAAACAACGCGAATAGATACGTTCGATCTGCGGCTAGAGAACTCAAAACTTTACGATGGCATTTTCTTCCGAATCGAGCGCTTTTATTTAAGATAGTATTCGTTTTCTCTCGAAAAATAAGAACTAGTGCAGAGAGACCCATTGCATAAGCCGCCTAAACTTTCTTAAAACCTTTTTTTACGTACGTTTTATGTGGTATATTACGTGTGTATGTGTGTTTTGGAATGGTCCTGTTAGATTTTCGAAAACGTTTTTGTATTTTCGTGTATGTCGAAATAATGCAACCAGGATGTGTTTATTGTATACAAGGTTTTTTATGTACATAATGCACATATTATATTATCAAAAATAACAATACGAAAGTTCTGTTCACTTTTTTTTTAAACTCTATTCGCATCTACGTTTAATATATATATATATATATATATATATATATATATATATATATATATATATATATATATATCCTCGTGGTCATCATCTCGTCAACGATTTAGTTGGAAACACGGTTGTCCAATATAGCTTCGTTTTTGATTTCCACCGTAAATTCGATTCAACGTTTTACTTTTATTTTGGATTATCATCGTTTATACTTCGCGGTTAAATTCGTGGTTCGAGGGCTCGACCAAATGTAATCTATGATTTCGGTTATCATAATTCTCGATTCTTCGTTCGGAATTATTCGAGATTTCCTCCGGATCGAGATGTTTTCAACGTGATTTAAATCGAATTCCGAATTGTCGTTTTTCAAATTAGACTCTAGAGCTCGCAGCGGTACAATAAAATACGTAAATTTTGAAATAAAATTTCGTTCGTACTAAAGACAGTTGTGATCGAGTTTTGTTTTTCGAATAGTCAGTTGGTAACATTGCTACAATCACGTGCTTCACGTTTAGCGTACACACTAGAGATTCGTTACGTTTCAGCTATCACGGCATCCTATAACGTGAAGGACCGCGCGTTTTGCGTGGAACATTATGTTCGGCGCGAATCGATCACGACAGCGCAAAGATAGTTTCGAAAATTCTGTACCATTTCGAAATTTTCCGAGTCCTGAATTCTCTGCTGGTGGTCACGCTGCTTCTTCAAACTTGCCGTATATTTGTCGGTAGACACGATTGCCGATTTGCACGTACTATCGGTTATATTATTAATGTTGCGCTCGTCGATGTTAGAATCCAAAATGACACTCCTAAATTGCGAACTTTTCTTTTTCGATGAATTACCATTGATAACAACTTCCGCTCACGAAGATTTGGCGTCGTCTAGCCGACAAAGTATAATTTGTTGTTAACTTCTAACCGCTGAAGTTAGTACCTTCTAGGGAATAGTTAAACAAACGCTAATAGTTAATACAGACCATTACGATTGATATTATCGTTTGTATAGAGTTGATGATTTTGTTTCTTGAATAGCGCACAAGACTGTTACAACGCAAACCGCGCGTTGCACGTTTAGTTTTTGTCCAGTTTCAATTATCACGGGCATCCTAAACGAGAAGGAGCGCCCGTTTTGCCTGGAACTTTATTTAATCGATCAGGACAGTATAGAGTTTCGAAAAGAATTCTAATTTACTTTCTGAAGCTACTTTAAGACTCGTGTGTTTACGAAAAATGTACCTCCACGAGATATGAAAAAACTGAAAACTCGTATTTCTGTAGAAATTTTAAAAATTCAGCCACTCACGCTCGAAAAAGTCTTGTAACATTTTATAAAGACAGAATCGTATTGTAGCAAATGGCGGTCGTCCGAACGATATTGTGTTCAGCGAATGATTTTATCTTACACTCTGGTTTGTGGTTATTTTTAGATAAAATTTCATTCGAAAATTTTTTGTCGATTCGTCCGGCCTATAGTTTAATTATGAATAAAACTCTGATAATCTGACACTTACCTGTACGAGATCGCCGAAAGTATCGGAATTCGCGGTAAAATTCAGATAACACAAGAACGGCATTCTATCTTCACGCGGTCTTCGAATTTCTAGTTCGTACGTTTTACCTACTTCGCCGTAATAGGTTCTGTTACAGGCTGAAAAAAATTATGCCGAAAATTTAAACGTTAATTTATTATTCATTAATAATAAAATAAAATAAATAATTTTTTACTTCTCTAAATATTAAAAGTATTAACGAAAAAAAAGGAAGTATAAACCGAAAAAAAATGTTACAATTAAGACATATAAGAACAAATAGTTAAATTTTTTTGTTTTTTATCCTATAATACGCGTTTACCGAAATAGCTTAATATAATGCAATAAGATACGCGCGATTTATATATATATATATTACACGAATGGCGAGTTATTTCCATGTGATATTGATGTACTGTACAACAGTTTAAATTCTGCGTGTTTTTGTGTATTAATTCGTATAATTGAGCGATAAATGTTTTTATTTTTATTTTTTTAATTTTATTAATGTTTAAAAAAAATATTAATTTTTATAAAAATTTTATTAATTTTTATAAATATTTTATTAATTTTTATACAAATTTTACTAATTTTTATGAAAATTTTATTAATTGTTTTAAAAGTTTATATTAACTTTGTAAAAATTGTATAACTTTTAAAAGTTTTATTTTCTATCATTTTTAAATTTCATTATTCTTTTTTTTAAAATTTTATTAATCTATTAAAAAAAATTACAAAATTTTGTATAAACTTTCTTAATTTTTCAATTAATTTTTTAAAACTTTTTAAATTTTTCTTTACATTCGAATATGCGGAGATCATAAACACGGATTAGCCAGTAAACAAAGGTTATTTACTCCTGTACTCAATAAAATTAAAAAAAAATCATAATAAAATATTTACCGATTAAAATCAAACAATTAATATGGGAAAGTTTCTCAGATTTGTACAGGTGTGATAATTGAAAAATGCCTGATTTTTATCAACAAGCCTGATTTTTATCAACAATAAAATCAGCCGGATATACGGTTCCTAATTGTGTTAGACAACGCCGGAAAATATTGTTCTTATTTTATTTAAGCTTTATCTGAATAATCGGATGAAAGTTTGCATTTTAAATGAAAATATGAAAATTTAATATTTAAAATTATTAAAATATTCGAAATCGATTTTGAAAAATAACCTACACAATGTTTCGAAAAAACTGGATTAATGATAAACATTAACAAAACTAAGTTCATGACAAAATGACAAATACGTCTTTGAAATTACAAATAAAAAATAGATAGGGCGGATAGCGGAACAGGTTAGTGAATATATCATATATTAATTACCGTAGAGAATGAAGCAATTGTCAATGAAGTAAAGAGACATCTCTCGTGGGTAGCTTTTGGACAGTTGAGCAAGGTGTTCAAGAACAAAGATATACCCAACGATCTAAAAAAAAAAAAAAAAAAATAGTGCGTCCTTCCGGTACTTACGTATGGAACATACAGCCTGACGGAATATATAGTTAACTCTGAGAGCCCACGAAAGAGTAACGTTGGAAATTAAGGTGTAAGATAGGAAAGGCAATGCACCGGACTAAACGACCGGATGCGGTAGAAAGTGCAGCGCAACTGAAATATGAAACTGGACAGGCTATGTGGCAAAAATAAATGATTAGAGGTGAACGAAAAGAATAATAGAACGGGAAGGATATAGAAGTCGGTTCGGCCGAGCACAACATGGTAGGATAACATAAACAGGTCAGCCGATATAAAGTGGACCGAAGAGGCCGGTAATAGCCATAGATGGAAGAAAAGGGGGTGCGATTACATACAACAGTGGATCGATATGAGCGTATCGTGATCGACCGATATATAAATTTAATATAAGCATTAATATGTTTTTTTTTTTCACGAAAATGAAAAGTTTTTTTAAAGCAAGAAAATTGGGAATTCAGTTCGATATTGTTGTATTCTTTGTAATTTACTTATTTATATTTTTGATATATATATATATATATATATATATATATTATACGTGCAGAGATCGATACAAGAAATGGACTGTCAATTGATGTAATTCACGTTGTTTTGCCAATCCTAAAACGCGCGTAAAATTAAGCGAAAGAATAATTAATTTCTTTTTACTGGGGTGATATTACTTTACGCTCTTCTCATTAATTATCAATAGCCGATACCCTATTCCTTCATCTCTCATTGTGAAATCGGTAATAATGATATTAACAATAAAATCGTCTTTCATTTTAACGAGATTGAATTGCTCTTTAAAGTAGAGTTGGACTTTTACAATATGCTGAAAACCCAACCGCAGCGAAACAGAAGCAGCGGGTATATCCGTATTACATTTCGATTTTTTTTTTCTATTTCATTTTCACAATAAAAGGGTTTGAAGTTCTTCGGATGTTTATATACAGGTAGTCCACGCGCGCTTTCTCGAATGATTGAAGAGAGATGTCTCGAAATATCGCTCGAAGCTCAGCACTTATTGACACTACGAATAATAATAATAATAATAATTGAAAACAATAATAGAAATAAAGATGTGCTGATAATAATTGACGTGTTCTCGAAAAATAACCTGGTTTACATAGCTGAAAGCAATTCGTCGCTCTTAAGATAAAGAGCACTTTCGTCTCACTCCTGCTTTTATAGTAACGTGTAACTTTACTCGATATCTTCGTGGTCGTAGTCTCATCGTCACGGACAAAAGATTTCGGCGACCCATAGTTGATTTTAGGATATTTCTAGTTTAGTACGTTCTATTTTGAGCCTACTGCGACAGAATGTTTTCCGTATTGCAAAGGTGTCTTCGGCAATCTATTTTTTCTTCCCTATTACCGTATTAAAACTTTCGACACACGCTTTTCTGAAACGTCGTCGAACTTTATACCATGTCGCGAAAAATACTATCCAACCTCATATTTTTAGTCCACTCGCCTAAATCTGCCCTTATCTATACCAATCCCTCTGTATTGTATACGGTTAACAATCTTAAAACCCACGATTCCACATCTTTTCTATCTTCATTGTTTCCTGTACATATATCCTGAACGACAATCACTTCCGGACTGGTTGATTCCGTGATCGTATTCGTGCATTCAGATTTATTTTTATTTACAAAATCTTAAGTCCTTCAAACTTTCTGTTCGTCGTCTTATAGCGTAGAGAACGGATTTTTCGGGTTATTCTAGCTCCTTCTAGCGGTATTCGTTACGGTCACTTTTCCGTACAATACGTTTTACTAGCGCGACTGCATCCAGATTGTTGACTTATCTCCGGTAATAGACCTATCACGGCGGGAATGGTGCAAAATAAGTAGATTCCGAACGCGACAAATACACGAACGAACAAATCCCTCCGACGGCCATATAAAGATTAAAGTTGCTAATCTAATAAAACTTTGCAAGTGCTTCTAGTAATTATTTGTTAAAATAAGTAAGAACAAAAGGTTAAAATCACTAAAATTTCTCTTTGCGAAAAATCACAAAGCTTTTTGGCTGATAGGCCATTATTATCAGCGGAATATTTAAAAATAAAAATATAAAATGAAAAAATATTAATTTAAAATTACAATTCATAAAAATCGGCAAAATGAAGAACGGTATTAGTGAAAATAATTTTACTATCAGATTGTTTTACAAATAATGTTCTTCATTTTGCTGATTTTTCTGAATTGTAGTCTTAAATTAATATTTTTCCAGTAATCCATTTTTATTTTTAAATATTCACTTGATAATTTTTTGGATTATTTTTATATTAATCGGCTATTGATTTTCGTTTAATGATTAATTTTATATTGGACAATTGTTTTTTTAGTATTATTGTTCATTGTACTGCCCATTCTCATGTAAAAAAATTTATATTACTGATCATGTTGTTTAACCACATTCATTGCCAGATTATTTGATTAATGCTTTTTTTTCATTTTGCTGATTTTTGTGAATTGTAATCTTAAATTAATATTTTTTGATTTTATATTTTTATCTTTATAAATATTCACTTGATAAATGGTCTATCAGCCAAAAAACATTGTGAAAGGAAAAATTATTTTTAGTTGTTTATACATATATATATGTCGTATATACTGCATCGGGGAGTGGAAATGTGAATCCCGATAGTAAGGATCAGATATCCCCACCTATTATAATTCCGCAAATCGATACGTTGACAGTATCAATAATATATTTAATTTAATTTTCTTATATATTAAGTTCACTAGCCTGCCATTTTGAATTTTGACCCCTCGAAATTTGAGTGTCGTTTATGCTTCTTTGTGTCGCTAGTTTGATTTATGCTAAAAAGAAAATTTTGAAGCAGTAAAGAACCTTCAATTTTCAGTTTGGTCGCGAAATATTTGCTACGGTTATACTAATTTGCTTTGATCTTAATTTTTTTTCGTTAGTGTTTCTCGTCATTTGTATAGAAACTAAACTTTGTTGGTTAAGCCCATTTTTAAAAATCGACATTAAATTTTCTTTTGCTGCGCTCATACTGATTTTTACTGTTTGCAATTTCGCTTACGTCTATTTTCATTCTCGAGATATTTACAAAATCGGATTGAGCATTTTTTAAAGAAAATGATAATAAATTTAAATAATTTTTATATTAATGGCGGAATCGATACAAGATCTTCGGGAAGTAGTAGATAGATTAAACTGAGAAGGAGTATATCGCAATCGATGAAATAAAAACAAAATTTATGATAATAAGTCGCTAGAAATAACCGTTAACAAAAATATTAATTAACGACGAACAAATCGAGCAGGTACAAGAATATAAATACTTGAGCAGCATTACAACAAACACGGTAGACTCGGAGACAGAAATCAGAGGCAGAATTATATAGACTAAGCGCTTTAATCGAGAAATCAATATAAGAATCAAGCAAAAAATGCTGAAGTATTATGTTCATACCGTTCTATTATACGGCGCAAAGGCTGGAACATACACAGCTAAGTCTTTCAAATATCTAGCAGCGTGTGAAATGTGGTTCCACCGTAGAATGTTACGTATTCCGTCGATATAGAAATTAAGTGATGAAGTATACTGAAGAGAAGTTATACAGAAAGATATGTAGTAGAAAAAATGAAGAAAGGTAAAATAAGTTATTTTTGTCGTATAATTAGAGGAAGCAAGTACGAGCTGTTAAAGCTAATAATTCAAGGAAGGATAGAGGGTCGAACAGGATTCGGAAGAAACAAAACGACATGGTTACAACATATAAAGCAGTGGACGGGTCTTGAAAGTATAAGCTGATGCGGGCTGCCGAAAATAGAAATATCAATGCTGCGATGTCAACGCGCAGTAATGCGTAAGACACATGAAGAAGAAGAATTACGAGTATTTTAAGCGAATATAAGTAAAAATTTAATTTCGAGTCTATTTCAGTTGAAATCTTAAAATGAGAACTTTCAAATAGTTTGCATTATCCTAACTACACGAAAATGACATTTGTAGGCGAGTACAAATTTTGAAAGATACGTTTTTTATATTTTTAGGAAATATGTTTTTTTTTATATATAGGTACATGGATGTACATAATATATACATATTCAAAACGGAAATCCTTAGAGATGGACAAAAAATAGAGAAGGTTAATGAAATCAGTTATTCAAAGGAAAGTAATGTACTTCGGTCATATAATTAAGGAGACATAAATCTACTGCAACTAATTATCCAAGGAGAAGTAGATGTGAAAAGAAGTAGACAAAGATGAAAACCATGCTGGCTGGATAACGTAAAGGAATGGACGGACACATGGTCATTGCCAAAACTATAACGTAAAGGAATGGACGGACACATGTTCATTGCCAAAACTATAACGTAAAGGAATGGACGGACACATGGTCATTGCCAAAACTTCCGTTTGACTTCTGATCTGTCAGATAGTGTTCGCAGTGAGTTTTCTATGTTGATACCTGTTCATTCCTTCATATTTTTAATCCTCTTTTTTCTTCCCCTACCTCTTTCCTTCAATGATCACTTGCAGCTGGTCGCATCGTCCATTTCTCAGGATATTGCCGATATAGACTACTTTCCGTCTCGTTATAACAATCATCAGTTCTAGTTTTTTTATTTAGTTGATGCCAAAACCTTTTATTAGAAATCTTATCCGTCCGTAATAACCGCAAGATCTTTCGGTCATATCTCTAAGGTACATTCAGTTTATTTATCATCGATGTTTTTTAGTTATGCAAGTTTTTATTCCATATAGCAGTACGAACATAACATATAACCAACTTCCATTTTGTTGTCCATCTAATCGTTTTATTTGTAAATACTTTCCCCATTTTCACGAATACGGTCTTCGCTTGTTCAATTCGGCTCCTTATTTCATAATCCGGACCATTATGCACTGTTAACATTACATCCGAAGTATTTAAATGTATTAGTTCGATGAAAAATTTTATTGATAATTTTTATTGTTATTTTCTGGATTTCAGATTCTTTGCGAACCACTATGATTTTAGTTTTTTACAATTCGTCAATATGCCCAGCCTTTGATTCCGTATTAATTTTATTCGCCATCTCTTTAGCCGCTATTAATGCTTATTTCTACTGCGAAGCGAGAAACACTACCTGTAAAAATCGTTTACATCATCGATGGGAAGAACATGTACACACTGGAAACGTGCACTTATAAAAAAGAGTCTAACAAAAAAAAGTATAACTTTGAAGGGTCGCATTGTACGCGATTTCCTAATTGGCGCTTCTGCCCGAACAGAATCTTCGATTTGATAGGTTGGCACATTAACCCTTATCTTACCCGGTTGCACGCTGACACAATACTTTTCTTCAGTAAATTTCTACATACAACCGCTTCGCGTCTTAGTTTTCGCTTATGTTTTGGAATTATATAAAGCACGAAACACTGAATCAAATTACACTCGATATAGTGTGCTATTATTAAACTCCTGATGGTAAAAATGATACAGTCGACTACCCGATCGATCGAAAAACCGAATTAAGGGGAACTGTGGTTAAATATTTAGTAATTTCATTCGAAGTATTTAACGACCAATAATCTATGTTTTTTTTATCATACTCGCACGGACGCAACTTTTAGTGTCCGAAAACGGATATTTGTTTGCATATCGAAATGAAACAAATGTTGTACATCAGTAGCATTGAAGAAAACGATATTGTGAATTTTTATTTGTACAGAACGAAGACGCAATAATAAAAGTGTGTGTCATATTGTTAGACTGTGCACCATAAATACGAGAATTCTAGTCGAAGATCGAGTTCGAAATAATTCGTCATTATAGTAGAACTAATTCGAGTATAGATAATACGGATAGTTAATTTAAAGGTACAGTGACTGAAGGCTAACAAATAGTCACTAGCCTTTTTTTTTCCCCAACCTTATATACACATATATTCTGCTTTGTTGTTCCTTAAGTAATTCTTGATAATTATTCTGTAAATATTTTAGAATTGAAAAATTCTACTTAAGCCGTCGAGTACTCAATTTTTAAATGCCGAAAGTTTACGTACACCGTATAAAGTAAGATACGGTGATTGAACTGGTTAAATACGCCGGAATTTCTTAACCCTCTAATGGTATGGTGAAATGTTGTGATGACAAACGGTCGGGTACGACTCAGCGTTAATTTTTCCTCATTTTAGTTGAAGAAACCAAGTCTAATTCATATAAACAACAAGGCATGAACAAATTATTGTTTATTTCATATATTATACATATATAATATTATTATACTACATATTATAGGTGCATTTTAATTTTACATTTATATCGTAATCAGGTGTGCAATCATGACATAATACCACTTTATGTGTTCCGCAAATACAACGGTCACACTTTTTACAAAACTGATTCCCTTTTCGATCTAGAGATAGGTGGCAAAAGCCACATCGTCTCCTCTTCGGTAATACCTCGGCTGAAATTCTAGTTTCTTTTTCGTCCTTTCCTAATAAGTTCCGAATTGTATTGCGAAGCTCTATTGGAAGGCGGAGATTGATTAGCGGCATCTCCATCATTGGTCTTGTCAAAGCTAGCGCGAGGTTCTTCATAAAGGAGGAGAGCGTGCATCGTTTGGATAATATTCATCTCCTTTGTTTATTTTATATGAGATAAAATTATTTATTGCTGCAAGATCCGAAACGCCATAAAAGTATCTCATGGGCCATCGCATACTTTTCCGTTTTGTTGTCTTGTCATGACAAAGTTTATCAACAACATCTACACTACCCTTTGTCATATTGTAGAACTGTAGAAGAAATGAGAAGCACCTTTTTGTTTTTCTATGGGGGTGAATGAAACATTTTATCACACTGGTACATGAAACGGGTACTGCCTACAAAACATCATCTTCTTTATCACCCTCTTCAAGAATATGGTCTTCTGATTCAGAAATGTCTTCATCTAGTTCGTAATCAAGTTCTTGGTCTGAGTCCTGTTCTTGACGCTCGGATGTATATATACGTTTATTGAATGCCATGGCTGAACAATTGACGACGTATTGTTTAAAAAATAGAAAAAACGAAAAAGTAACAAAAAAAAACAAAACCAGATGCATAAACAGTACAGTGGGTCGAATGCGACCCAATCAAAATGGTACGCTCACTTCGTGCAAACACAATGGCAGTATAACGTACACTGGAGAGATAGCGACTGGTGAGCATAATAAACCACTGGTGAGCATAATAAACCACATCTGGTGATAGGGTACTGAAGGTCATAGATCATCAATAGGGAATAAGGGCGGAGTTATGCACACTTAACTTGCGTCTGGGTCGGATACGGCCCACATCATACCATTACAGGGTTAAAATTTAACGTAGTATAAATACCCCGAATTGCCACGTATAAAATCCGATGATAAATGTACGTGTGCATAGAAGAATATTACGAATTTCGAAAATTTTAAAAATTACTAGACTACAGAGTGTATTTTGGATTAAAACGTGTAGTAGAAACTAGGCGCGTTGTGGAAAAAAAAGGAACAAATCGCATCATTAGGGCGCGCAATCGTAATAATAGTAATAACAAATGATGGTGAATTAGGAGACGTCGTCTGGTATTGTAAGAAGCAGCATCAAAAATTGATAGACGGACTGAAAATGAACGATGAAAGAAATTTAATTATTCTTGTTCCAGTATCAGGAGTTAACAAGAACTATGGCGATTTCTGCCGTAAATTAAGCGGTAAGATTAAAGACGAAGTTCGCAAATATATTTGTATATATATATATACATATATATATGTAGCTGTATGGTATTTTTCTTAGAGTATCATATTCGAACGATAAAACAATATCATCGATTTAGTAGTAATTTGTGGTAGAGCAGCCAGTGGATATAAGGCGATTTCTTGTGAAACCACAAAGGATTGTTAATATTATTATTATTATTATTATTAAAAATCCTATCATTATTGTTAATTGTTATCATCATTATCACGGATGTACACGATGATGGTTCTTATTAACACGAATATCGTATTTATCATTGTTATAACAGGCTATTACTGACAGTCTCGTTAATCCTTTACCTCCTATACTAAAATACCTTTTCTTGCGCACGAAAGGCTATGCCGTTTTCTTTTGCGACGTAATGTATACACATATACCGACGACATTGTCTCCTAATAACTAACCCTTTGTCTAGCGCGAAGAAAATTCATCTCTTTATACTCCGTTACACTTCATTCGCGATTTACTTCAGGACCAACGTAAAAACGCGTTCAGTTCAATAATATATATATATATATATATATATACATATATATATATATATATATATATATATATATATATATATACATATATACTACATATACATACATGCAATATATATATATATATATATGTATGTGTATATATACGTTTACGAGGTAAGGGCGTTGAAATAATTTTCTAGCGTCTCGTTTGCTTTAACTGCGAAAAGAGCTTTCGTAAACTTGAAAGTCCGTCGAGCTTGTAACAACATCGACACATCGATTCTTCTCCCACAGTCCTTACTCCTTGTTTTTCACTCTAAAATGTAAAAACCCTTAATTATCGAAGCAACTCGTCATTCGGAAGCTACGTCGTCAAATTTATATCTCCGCACAACGTATATATAATGTATAATGCGTATAGAGGAAACTGAAGCAGAGTTGTTAAATTAGATTAAACTTTTCTACTCACCGAGTTTATTACTTTAATTCCCTCGATTTCCTCGCTTGTATCACTTCGCCTAACGACCTATCTTTATTACATCCGCTACCTAATACGTACAGCTCTTACCGGTGTTACTCCGAAAGTAGCGGAATGTGTATTGCGTTAAAAATTTACGGCGCGCCTTTATTTTGATCGTTTTAACACTAAAGTTTTAAAAGTCGCGATCAGCTTCGAAATAATTCTACTTCGATTCTGGATATTTTCTTTAAAATTTTCGTAAACCGCCATAGAAAAGTCTAGTCTAACATTTTTTATCACTCACGCACACGCGTAGCGATATTAACAGAACGTTAATAAACCGAATTTAATCCTTTATTAATTATTAATTAGGAATAAATTATTCGTTCAACCGATATCACCGTCAGAACTACAATACGGGGGAGAAGAGTCGGGTGCTCTTACGACAAAACTCTTAAAAGAATCTCCGTCGAGGTTAACCGCGTCCACCCCCCTGATCAGAAAATAAATTGACATCCAAATCATCTTTAATCCTAAATCTATTATCGAAACTTGCGAAAAATTTCGAAAGTTGTTCTCAGCGTGCAAAATCCGTCTATTCGGCCGTAGTTATTGTTACATTAATTTACTTAATAAAGGAATTCTTACAATGAAATAAATTATTATTTAACTCATAACTGAAATGAGAATTAAAAGAATCTTTTACGTCAGTTTCAATTTTAATCAGATACCACCCTTTGATCTTCGCCAACAGGCCGAGAATAGACACAGCCTTGTAGTACACAATACGAATCACAAACATTTCAGTTTTTCATACAAATTTCGATAATTGATTCAGTTATGACGTCAACTTGCAAAAGTAAACTTCACACATCCTATCAAACGTAGCGGGAAGTTATCATACTCCTTTGATTATTTTTGACATCAGGGAACCGCATATTATCAGTCAAATCGCAATTCATTGAATTAGAATATTCAACATTTTGCGTTGATAACATACCTAATACTTCGAGCATTGAATTGTTTATTTCCAACCTACTTCAACTTGCTCAAATCTGCGCACCACACTTCGGACTAATACAGTAAAATAGTGAATGTTCAATAATCATACGCGACGGAAGAAAAGCAGTACTGAACATTAATCTCATCAATATTAATCACATTTTATACAATAAGGAGCGTGCTAAAACTATATATATATATATATATATATATATATATATATAAAAGGAAGCCAAAAAGTAATAGTAGCGAGATTTTACATAAAAAATAACTTATAAAACTTCTGCAGAGAACGTTCTAAATCATTACATATTCCCCCGGCAGTCATTTAAAACAACATACTATGAGCTAACGTGAAGTATATGACAAACGACTCTGCTCAACACCTGGCTGTCTTAGTAAATGGTAACCCCCTGAAAATTTATTTGCTAATCAACAATCTCGCTGTATAATAAAAATGAAGAACCATATAATTAAAATATTGCCTTCAGGGAACTGTATTCTCCTATTCATATTGCTAAACCAACTCTAACTGGCCCTGACCATTTTCATATTAACGTATTAAGTATGCTGACAGAAAAATTTACGACAATCTTATTTAGCTGTTAAATGATATCTGGTCTTCTGTAACATTCCCAACAATGTGACGGGCCGTGACGGTTATCCACATTCTAAAACCAAATAAAGATCTAAATCTACCTGATAATTATACACCGATTTCGCTTACATCGGTGTTGTGTAATCTCATAGAGAGAATTGTGAATACAAGACTCCAGTTTTTCCTCGACTCACGCGATCTAATTAATAATAAGCAATTTCAGAAAGTCGCGCTCTACAACAGACAAATTAGTGTTCCTTCAAAATTCTATTCTGCACTCACTTGCCAGACGACATACACTAGAAGTATTATTCGATTTTACAAAATCCTTCGATATGGAGAAAAAGTATAATTAACTAAATGAAAAAATGGAGTATAAGCGGCTGCCTCCTTAATTTTACAATAAACTTTTTACAACATAGGAATTTTCATATCAAACTTGGTACAGTAAAATCAAACGGTTATCCTTTAAATAATGGCATTCCTCAATGTTCTATTTTAAGTCTAACCTTATTTAAAATAGCTATAAACCGGTTCAAATGTCACTGTTTCCAGATGACCTTAGTATATCCCTACTGATGTGCACGTAGGTGAACTGCACTCCAAGAAACAACAAATAATCTGTGTTTTTTGATCCAATGGTGTAAAGCTCCCACTTAAAAAATAAAAGCAATGCACTTTTGTCGAATTGTTACGGTGAAACTGGGTGACAAACAAATCTCAACTACAAATCAATTAAGGATTTTAGGTTAGTATTTGATGACAAGCTGAAATGGAAGCACCGTATTAATTCTCTAAAGACGTCCTGCATAAAAAGACTTTTTAATGAAGAAATTATCTCGTACTCTATATGAAGGAGACAAATCTTCATTGCTGAAGATTTATCGAATACTCATAAGATACAAATGTGATTATGGATTTTTAGTATATCCTTCATAAAAAAAATCACTTCTTTGTTTACTTAATCTAATTCGTAACGCTGCTTTACGGTTAACTCTTGAAGCTGTTAGAGCCGCTACAATAATTAATCTCTATTGCGAAGCAGATGAGCTACCGCTTGATCTACACAGAGGCTGTATTTTGACAGAATTTTTTATCCGTCTGCCTACAGGATCAACACCATCTGCATCTATTAATCAATTTCATAAAAAATATATTATCCATTACAAATCCGATCAATTTGATTAAATTTCAATTTACTTCCATAAATTTACGAATCTATACCATCAAAAGTACCCTCGTAATGTTCCCAATGTCCAGACAGACACGTTGTTGACAGAAACTAATATTACCACTCCTAACTAACCAATCATCGAAGTTCAACCAGCTACTGTTAAAATATAACAACTTTACAGTTGATTACACCGATGATGGTGTTAAAGAAAAACAATAATGGTGGATGAGATTCGGTCCAAGAAAATTTTACGGTTCATTGTTCCTGTTCATTCAACGTTCAGCATGCTTTCGTGTGAATTATACAGCTTATTTATAATATTAAACTGCGCCAGATACCGGAGATTCAAACTTACTAATCTGTACAGACTCTCTAGGTGCCGTGGAACGTATACAGTGCCACTAAGAAAAAAAAACACGAATTCATAAAATTGATCATGGAAGAATGTCATGATTCGTAAAACCAAATCTAGGTAGCTTGGATTCTAGGCCACGCGAATCTTGGTATCGAGCAGAAAAAGCATTAAAATTATCGCTTCATGGGATCTGTAAAATTTCAATACCTGCTAGTGTGATATTCAAGCGCTTCACATATCCGATATTCAAAACCGGTGAATCCAAAGATGGGCTAACATTCCAATGGAATAAAATGCGGTTCGTTTTATGAAAGCTATTTGTAACACTTAATAATTTAAATAAATAAATAACTTATATCGGTCCACTGCTGGACGTAAATTGGAGAGAAAACATACTAATCTCCCGTGCGGTCCAGGCAAATTGGGAGATATCAACAACACACAACACACTGCGCCGGCGGTCACCCATCCAAGTACCGTTGCTTAACTTCGCGGCAATTAAACGGAAAGCTGCCGTACTCAACGCGCTATGCCCGTCGGCATATATATATATATATATATATATATATATATATATATAAATCGTCTACTCTTTATATATGAATATACGTTTCTGCCTAAACATGTCAACTTCTCTTCCCTAATCCTTCAGAACATACCTTCTAAAAAAAGACTCCAATCATTCCTTATTCTTTCTCCGTGCGTCTGACCCTTAGTACAGATACTTAAAAAAAAAGTAATCAATTTATCAATAAATATATTGCAGTGTGAGATCATACTTGAAAATACTTTAGACAAGATTCCAGTAATAAGTGGTGTATCCGCGGTTGAAATAATTCTGTATAAAGAGACAACACTAAGCAGGAGCTTCATTAGCTTAGTTAAAATTTTATTAAATATAAATGAATTTAATTTGTGAACAGAATTACTAGAACAATAATTAAACGAATGTTCAATTGTTTCCTGATTTAAATAATTACACGTCATTTATATTTAATTCCGCCAACGTTAGGTCAAATTTTGAGAAGCACAAACAATTAAACTTTATTCAGAACACATTAACATGTTGCGTAAACTCCAACTTATTATCTAGGATTATTCGCAGATATTTTAGCGATTTTACAATAGGAATGGGCTGATAAAAATTTAACTAAGTAGACGTTACGAAATTGAAAAATAATTAAACTTTGTGATTTTAATTAATTTTTTTTTTATTGTTTACATTACGAATATATTTAAAATATTGAATTATTATACGACGATTTTGATGATGGTGAAGATTATTATTATTAATTATTATTGTTATTAGTATAATTATTTTTGGTCGTTATTTTAATTTCCGATGCTGTCATTGTTAGCGAATTGCTTCCCGGCTAATAGCGAGTGTAGCCAACTGGGTGTTAGGTCTGTTGAAAAATATTGTAAAAAATGAAACTTCTTAATTTCACGAAGTACTCGGGTAGATTTTTAGAAATATATATATATATATATATATTTATATACACAAAGTAAAAAAAAAACACCTGCTCCATCAGTTATATTAGGAGCTGCTTAATATATTAATTATTAGCCGAGAAAAATAAAAGGTTTCAGCTTTTATATTTAGAGTCCGAGACGAAGGTAATAAAAGGACAACATTTTCATAACGTTCATCTCTGAAAAACTGGGGAAAATTTATCTCTTTTATTAAAAAAAAAGGAATCAAAGAAAAAAAATTAAAAAGTAATAATAATAAAAAAAGTAGTAATGTTATAAAAAGCAAAAAAGAAATTTCACCAGAAATTTCAACGAGCGGGCGTGAAATTACAAAAAACGTTATAAGTGGTCTTTACAAAATGAATGTTGCCTCGTTGCTGGTTGCACTCGATAAAAGTTTTCATTAAAATACAAAAAAAAGAATCATAATAAATAAGATGAAATAAAAATAAAAGAATAAAAGCTTTTGCGAAAATTTATTTTTTTGTTACAGTTTAAAACTTTTTGTTTTTAATCATAGTAGACTGTCAATGGTAGAAATTAATGATTACAATAAAGAGCGAAAAGTGTAAAACGTTAAATTTCTAAAGAAGTAAGAAAAATTATTTACTACTTGATCGCAATTTTTTTTTAAATTTTGTTTTATTTTTGTAGTGTACCGTGTGACAGGAGCACTCGAAGGTAATGTTATTGAATGTTATTATAAAGTTGATCATATCGATATTTCGGAGAAATTGAAAAACTGTTTGTACAACAACCGGGTTATCGGTTTAAACTTCTTGTATAGTGAATTGCTATTGAAATGTTGAGGTCGAAATGTAGAGTATTGTCTCAGGTAATAAATGTCGGAGTGTTAAGGGTGTTCGGACGCAGCGGGCGCCCAAATGCAGTGTGGTCGATGCGAAAATGAGATAGACTAATAACTTCCTACTCTTTAAGAAAGATTTCCAAGGAAAAGATGAGAATGGAAATCTTTAAGGTGATTTGTTGTAGGAATAACACATTCGGTAGGTCTCGAAAGGTTTCATTCGTTTCGATTTGATGGAATCGATTGCATCACATTCGGATATAGGAGTTATATGGTTGAATAGTGGCTGCTTAATTAGCTGCTTTGTCTGCTAGTTCATTTAGTAGAAAACTCCGAAATGGATCTGGAATGTTTATACTTACAATAACGTATATTGCGACTTGACATGTTGTAATTTCCTATAATATTAATCAATATATTCGGACGCATTTTATACGTATCGTAAAATTAATTTTTTAAATTGTTCATTGCCATATATAAGGAAGTAAATATGATATGCGTAATTTTTAATACATATCAGTAAGTTTTGCGTACCTGAGACGATTTCGTATAATTTAGGAATAATGATTTTATATTCGGGGTAATTTTTTTAAGCGTGCTGTCCGAAACTGGCCATCGAACAAGACAGGCATAGGTTAGCGTGGGTCGAGTAACAGATAAATATAATAGCTTCTCATTAATCGTTTATAGATATAGATTTATATATATATCATCATCTCATCTATCCTCACTCGTGACCGAGTATGAGTCCTTCGTATTATCCGTGTTTATGTGGCATATGAGAAAGTAATCCAATGCGGTGCGTTGTTTTAAACGTTACATTTTGTTGTGTGATATTCTTCTTAACTGAGGGCTTTCTTCTTTTACGTTTGATATTGATTGATTTTAGTACTAGATCGGACCATGCTGTACGGTTATAGGCGATGTTTTCCCACTTATCTTTTAATGGTTGAATGCCTAAACTTTTTAGGTGTCCGAAGATTACGTCTTTGAATCTTAGCCGTGGTCTACCGAGCGGACGTTTACCATTTGCCAGAACGCCATACATCATTCTTCTAGGTATTCGGTAATCTTCCATCCTAAGTACATGTCCCGTCCAATTTAGGCGTTTACCGACTAGCATTCGATCAACTGTGTGGAAATCTGCTCGGGTCAATATTTCTTCGTTTGTTATTCGATCAGTCCAGTGTATTTTAAGAATTCTACGTAAGAATCTCTGATGACATGTATCTAATTTTTTAATCTGATTTTTCATTATTGGCCATGTTTCACTCGCGTATAGAAGTACTGGAATGACAACTGCTTTATATACAGCTAGTTTAGTATCGGATAATATATTTTTGTTATCGAAAACCCTTCGCTGTAACTTACTATAAGCAACGTTTGCCTGTTTTAACCTTGATGAGATTTCATCATCCAGCGATGCGGTTTTGTTAACCACGCTACCTAGGTATTTAAACGCTTCAACCGAACGGACTTTGTTTCCATTTATTTCTATATTGGACACCACGTCGTCGCAAACTTGTATGATTTCAGTTTTATCGAAATTTATACTTAATCCAAAGTCCTTATAACCTTTTCTAAAATTTGTATAGCTTCTTTCAGCTCGTCAGCTTCATCTGCAATCATTACACATTCGTCTGCATATTGTAAGCTTGTCAATTTGAAGGTCTGTGTCCGTTTATGTGAATTAAATCTGGTGAGATTATATAAACCACCATCAAAAAGGAACCGTATCTTAATACCGATATTAGCTGCGTGCTGTATGAAGGCCTTTTGCACCATACCCATATAAAAGTTAAAAAGCGTAGGCGCTAAAATGCAGCCTTGTTTAACTCCGGTGTTTATGTCTATAAATGTAGTTAAGCCTGCATCACATATTATGGCTGTTTTAGTTTGATCATGTAGCTGTTTAAGAACACATAGTATTTTCGGCGGACAGCCTACTGCCTTAAGACACATCCATAAAGCTTCTCTATTTACGGAATCGAAAGCTTTTTTAACATCTACGAATGCCATATATAGCATAGATGCTTGTTCTCTATTTTTTTCAATTATCTGCCGTAGTGAAAATATCATATCGACCACACTTCGATTTTAAACCACATTGGTTTTCTGGTATCAGTGGGTCAACTAGAGTCTTAAGTCTTCCTAATAAAATTTTACTAAATACTTTGCTTGCCGTACATAAAAGAGCTATACCTCTATAGTTAGTGCAATCTGCTTTGTCACCTTTGTTTTTAAAGATTGGTATTATTGCCGCTTCTTTAAAATCCTGCGGTATTTTTTCTTCGACCCATATTTTACTATAAAGAGCATGCAAACAGTCTACAATATCTTTTCCTCTAGATTTATATATCTCTACTGGTATGCCATCTAACCCAGGAGATTTGTTATTTTTCATGCTCTTTACAGCTTCATTCACTTCATCTATAGTTGGCGGCTCATCTAAAAATTTATTTTCATCTGTTGTAGATATAGTTTGTAACAAATTCATGTTAACATCGGTAGTATTGTTTAAAAGATCATGAAAATATTCTTCCCACCTTTTCATTACACTTTGCCGATTTAGAATTAAATTTCCTAAATTATCTTTGACTGCTGTTTTCCGTTGATATTTTGGCCCATAGACGGCTTTGATTGCACCATAGAATCCACGAGAATCGTTTCGATCAGTTAAAACCTGGATTTCATGTAATTTTTCTATCCACCATTCGTTTTGTAGTCTCCTCGTTTCCCTTTGTGCTCGAGCTTTTGATATTTTAAAGGCATCGTGTTTAATTTTATTCGTTTTGTCCGCTTGCATTTGATGAATGCCTGCTTTTTTTCTTCTAATAGGTTCTTAATTTCCCCGTTTTTATCAGCAAACCAGTCTTGTTGCCTTTTCTTCCTATATCCTAGTACGGTCTTACATGTAGTGTTTATTTTTTCTTTGTATTCGGCTGCTGGCATATCTTCATTGCATTTCATTTCCTCGACTGTATTTTTGAGTTCCGTGTTAAGATGTCGTAGAACCGATATATTTTTCAGTGTTGTTAAGTTATAAGTTTTATATTTATTTGCATTTGGCTGCTTCGTATGATAATAGTAGCACTTTCTAAACCGAAATTGTGAGCGCAGCATAAGGTGGTCTGTATCACCGTCTGCACCTCTCATAGCCCGTGTAATTTGACAATCATTTTTCCGTTCTTTCTTAATTATTACGTAATCAATCATGTGGACCATTTTCAATCTGGGATGCACCCATGTGCCTTTATGAATATCCTTCAAATTATAATTTGTATTTGTAATGAATAGACCATTTCTAGCGCAAAACTGCAAAAGACGTTCTCCATTTTCATTTTCCTTGCCTATTCCATGCTGTCCGATCACACCTTTCCAAAGGTGTACATTTTGACCTACTCTTGCATTAAAATCACCTAGGATTATAATATTACTTTTTGTATAAATTTTCTTTAATACTGTTTGGAGTTCTGCATAGAACTGCTCTTTTTCTTCGTCTGTACTTTTTAATGTTGGTGCATATACACCCGCAATCTCCTGGCAATATATATATATATATATATATATATATATATATATATATATATATATATATATAATGGCGATTTATAACGATGGGGATACCGAAGGAAACATTAAATAAAATAAATATAAATTTAAAAATTAATAATATTTAAGTTAACATTATATATATATATATATATATATATATATATATATATATATATATATATATATATATATATATATATATATATATATATATATATATATATATATATATATATATATATATATATATATATATAGATAGATAGAACAAAGGTATTTCCATTGTAAGAGGTTTAGATCGTCAAAACAGATAAAGTTAGATCGTAAAGCTATAATAACTAGGATGATGATAGTAATAACCTCGGTAATAATAAGTACAATAAAGTTAAAATACGAATAATGCGAGGTTATTAGGGGAAATTCGGAGATAAACGGCGTGTAGAGCCAGCAACGCGTGATCGCGTGATTATCTATATATATCTATATGTATCTATATGTATCTATATGTATCTATATACGTTTTAGGTTTAAGACTCGTCGTTTAGTTTAATTTCGAACGAGATATCGTAACGGCTGGTCGGAATATCTAGTCCTTCGAACGGCTCGTACGCGACGAGAACGTTACAAATAATGTTGAAAGATCGCTATTCGTTTATATTATAATATTGGAAATAAATTCTTCGGAGCGAATGAGACTGTAGTCGATTAAAAATAAAAATTAAAAAAAAAAATTTAAATACATATCAGATCACAAAAAGGAGATACTGTGCAAAGCAGGGAGTTACGAGCAGGATATATCTTCACTATTCGGAAGCAGCCATCGTCAAAACCTGCGGTACTAAATTTTATTGTGTGTGCTTAATTTATATGTATAAACAATCTCCATGTATTTGTGTAAATGATTTGTGTTCCGTCGTAATATTTTCTTATATAAGTATCTGTTTAGAATTGCTTTTTTTTTTAATATTTTAAATGTGCAATAATAATAATTAAACTAAATCTTAATTGAATTAAAACAAATTCTAGTCATTAAATCGTAGTGTCATTGGGTCCTACGCGTAGAGATTTAGGTTACGCAAAAAACTCAATCTCGTTAAGTTAATCTCCTAAAAATTTTCGGTATATATATAAAAAAAAAAAAATTGTTAGTAATTTAAGTTTGTGCATTTTAATGCACTGGCGACCGCGTTAATATTGTTCTTTTTTATTTATCTTATTACGTTCCTGTGAGAGCCTCATAAACACTCGGGCCCACCAACAGGAGAAAGTGTAATAAGTGGAACGTCCCTGTACCCAATAACTTGGTGATCCACGAGGGTACAAAACGTTATAATTTGGCGATCCACGACGGATCAGAACATTATAATATATATATGCCTAAGTGGTGCTTTACGTATAAGGTGACTACAGCGGGTAGGAGCAATCATTACATATAAATCCGTATTTTGCTATATATGAAACTAGGGGTTCTAACCGAGTCTAATGCTAATTGGTGGTTGCTACCGTTATGATTGAAAGGGTTAAAACATTATTTTCCTATTGCGAAACCGAGTCAAACTCAAGCTTCGCATTTCAAGTTATATACATGAATAGAAAATGTTAATTTTACACTACAAAATTTTCACCGTTTTACAATATATTGCTCGTTGAGAAATATATGCTTATACGCATGTGAGCATAGATAGACGTATGCCAATGCGTGCCTAACGTATACAATTTTATGTTTACAGATATATATTTATATATATATATATATATATGTGTGTATGTAGGTATTACCTAAAGTATACATATGGAGTGGATGGTATGCGGGGTAGAGTAATATTTCAAAATGACGCTGGTTGTTTTCCACTGCATAGGCACGATTGTTTAAGTCTACTCTAGAGCAAAGTTGTTATTTTGTTGGTTTTTTTTTGTTCGAAAAATATTGTCAACCAGACGTAATTTATCAACCGGCTTTTGAAATATTTACTTCATTTTTCAGTAGCGACAGAAACGCGGCATCTAGAAAAATCTAGTTCATATCTTCCGTCGGAGGTAATTGAATTGACCAACCCACTCCACTGGCAGAACTTTCTTCTGCACATCTCGTCTTCCCTGTGGGGGAATATAATAATAACCGACTCGTACCAAAAAAAAATACTCGAACGGTAAATACGAAAAAGAAAAAAAAAATGAATTTAGAACAGGAAGAAATCCGACGCAAAATCTAATTACGTTAATGGTTCTATCTTAGGATATTTTTTTATTATTTACATTTTTTTAAACGAATTAACGTTATTTCTATCGTCGAAATATATTCCGAATAATAGAAACAACGATAATGATGATGTTGATAATAATAATAATAATAATAAAATGATAGCAATAATAATAATATCAATAATAATAACATCAGTAATAATAATAAATGTTGACATTTTACTGTCTGTTGTATTATATCGCTTCTAACAGTCGGGTTTTTACTTCTTTTCTGTATTGTAGTAATATCTGTTAATTTTCCCCCAACTACGATTTTGGGCGTTATTTTCCCAATTGTACTTTGTTGGGTTCGAACATAATCTTTTAAGGTCTCCCTAGAGCACATCCTCAAATCGCAGCCGTGGTCTGCCGAGCGAACTTTTACCATTAGGCAAAACGCCGTACACATTATTTTTGGAATTCGTTCGTTTTCCATGCTCAGTACATGTCTGCGTTTTGCCGCTAGCATCTGACCGATTGATTGACATTTTCTTCTAACTAAAACTTCTTCGTTTGATATACGATCAGTCCAAATGCTAAACATACCCGGACGATGACATGGATAGCGATCATAATACGGTGCTTATGAAGACTCGGCTGAAATGTAAGAAAGTCGATAATACAAAGTACAAAATAATGGTACCAAAAGATGATCGAATAAAAAAGCAATACTGATAAAAGGTTAACTAGGTCAGCGTTCACAAACGTGTAATAAGGACGTGATGACATCGTTTACAAAATTTCCAGTGCAATTCTTCTCCAATATTCCCTATTATCGGTCATCTGATGAAAAGCATCCGACATATTATATCGTGTTAGCGCATTAACTTGATCAATCTAACGTTTTGAATATCTTCCTTATAGCCGTTTATCACCACAGTTTGTATTATTTTTCGTTCGAACGAGTATGTTTCTCGCTATATGCCCGAAATATCTTACCACGTTTCTACTAATTCTTGTCAAAAGGCTGGCATTTACTTTTAGTTCTTCCATAATGAACTAATTCATTCGATGAACTCTCAATATTTTCGTCTCGAAGGCATTTATACAGTTGGCACCAAATTTTTTAATGATCCGTATTTCGGATGCGTACGTGGCAACGAGAAAAATGACTACATCGATAAATCGCTATTTTGTTTTCTCTTGCTCTTGTGAGACGTTTACTTATTTCCTCCTGATATCAGTCTGTATATCGCAGCGAGGTAGCCGTATTGTCGTGCTACATCGTAATATCTAATTTCTATCGTTTCTGGTTTATTATTTCCAGCTCTGTCAACAATCAACACTTTTATTTTCGATTTGTTCAATTTAATATTGCAATTTTCATTTACGACTTTTAGATTTTTCGCACTGGTTTGAAACTTCTTCTCCTGAGGAGGCTGTCAGCGTACCGCAAATTAGTAATTTTGTGACCTTCTACTTTTCCATCCGTAATATGGTATAATATGTTCAGTGTATATACATATATTACATAACAGAGATGATATTATACATCATTGTGTCTAATTCCTGATTCGAACAATTTACAATTATTAACTCTTACGGTATTGATGTTATTTACACACATCTGGGCTTGCTTCGCGAATTTAACTTAAGTAAAATTTTTAATATAATTAAAGCTATATTTAATAATCTTAAATCACTTAAAAATAAGGATGTTTTAAGTATGCTACAGGTAATAATTGAATCTATTATTAATACGTATTGGTTGTCGTCCACCCCTGGAATTAAACTAGCTGCTCGGAATTGTAACTATTTAATGGAGAAGTATGACGAGCTCTATCATTTTATCTGCATCAACCGTATTGATGTTGCAGCACTATCTGAAACCAGGCTGGACAGCAAACACAATATCCAGTTTCCGGGTTACAATATATTTAGAGCTGATGCAAGTCGTAGAGGGGGTGGTGTTGCTCTTCTCATAAAAAAACACTTCCAAGTAGAACTACTTCCACTACCTCACTTAACCCATGTCCAAGCTATTGATGTTGATATCATTACCTACAGCAATTATTATGTTACTAGTGGCACTCGTGCTACTAGTAATCATAATAGTCATAATAGTCGTAATTCCATTTCTATATTTTCTATATATAAACCGTCCATACGTATGCTTAACTTTGCCAATGACATTAGGCAGTTAATGAGGGTCAATCACAAGGTAATTTTAGTTGGAGACTTCAATGCCAAAAGCAGACGTTGCGATTGCTTTAATGATAATTCTGCTGGCACTATACTTAACCAATTATCATTAAACGGCCTTCTTCGCATAGTGGCTCCCTCTGAGCCCACACATTTTCCCAATCGAGCAGGATGTAGAAACAGCATCTTAGACTTAGCACTTGTAAAAAACCTAAACACATCAGACCTAATCTCTATTAACGATCTCTCATCTGATCATAATCCCATACTCATTAGTATTTTTACCACTAAATTCCTCTTAGAAAAAAAAGTTTTAGATTACAAAAGTTCAAACTGGCTTCAATTTAAAGAATACATTAACAACAACATTGTTCACACTAACATATGCGGTCCCGCTGACATTGACAAAACCATAAGTAACCTTGTCGAACTAATTCTGACATCCATTGAACAACATATCCCTTAAAAGACCATTGTTTATTCACCTACATCTAATTTACGTCAGATCCAAAAATTACATCAGACGATTGTGCACCAAGCATTATGGCCGACCAGTCGCCTCTTTTTTATAGCAGCTATTGACTCTTTTGACCAAAACTCTTCGCCACTGCCTCAAAAACCACAAAAACGAAAAGTACAACAAATTCCAAACAACGCTGAACCCCAAGGATAATAGTCTTTGGAAGGCGACTAAAAACCTTACCCACCGCAGTAAGTCTCTTCCATCCATCTGCAACCCGTCCTCAAGTGACTATGTTTACACTGACATAGAAAAAGCAGAGATCCTGGCTGCTCACTACTTCAAAATTCACGGACAGAACTTACAATTAGCCTCCAGCTTTCAGCGAAAAAAACGTCCAGTCGGAGGTTCAGAGGTATCTACGCAGTACTAAGACATGTCTACATATAACTAACACTACCCAAAATTGTGTTAACGTCTTTGTCCTCTAGAAATATCCAATATCATCAAAAAAACGAAATTAAAGTACTCGGTAGGCCCAGATAATATATCATTACTTACAATCAAGAAACTCCCTCATTCCGCCATTGTCGTATTATCAGAAATAATTGGGATACTTTCCGCAAAGCTGGAAACTTGCCAAAATCATCGCGTTGCCCAAGCACGGTAAGGATCTTTCGCAGGTTTCCAACATTCGCCCCATTAGTCTACTGAGCAACCTAAGTAAAGTTGCTTAAAAGGTGATTTATGTTAGATTATTATCCCATGTCGACAACAATAACATATTTCCAAACTTTCAATTCGGCTTTCGATCTCATCACTCTACAACCCAACAAATATGCAGAATAACCGACTCCATTACTCATAACTTCAACTAAAATAAGCATACCGGCATGGTACTATTTGACGTTGCTAAATCATTCGATACAACTTTGCACGCAGGTATTCTTTATAAAATGATAAAATGTAACTTTCCAACATACTTAATTCACATAATCAATAGTTACTTAGGCAGTAGATATTTTTATGTATCTGTAGGTAATGCTGTCTCGTCTCACAAATCTCTGCGATGTCCTGCAAGGCAGTATTATCGGACCACTTTTGTTTTCCCTGTATCTTTATGATTTTCCAAACCCACCCAACACGCAAGTTGGACTACTTGCTGACGACGCTGCGATATTCTGCAGCTCCCATACACCTAGCACAATTCGTAATAGACTTCAGTATGACTAGTCACGACGTTCGGCAACGAACAATACGAGGATGATATATATATATATAAATTGTGTGTAATCCCTATTATGTGTTTCGGGCATACTGGTTTTGCGTACTGTTGGTAAGAGCTTGCTCCATTTGAACGAAACGCAAATATAATTCTGGTTGATATTCTTGCGATTTTTTCAATGATCCGTATAAAATTCCAGGTATTTTATCTTGTCACTCGGTTGGATCAAAATCCACCTTTTTCTTTTAAATAAGCTTTAAGTCACTTATTGACAATAGTTAGCAGAACTTTGATATGATATTATTTCATTTTCACATTTTGTCATTGCCGCTCCAATGTGTTTCAGATATTTCGCAAAGTGAAATTTTCAGTTTTATTTACTCGTTTTCTAACATATGTATATTTCTACCCCCGTGCAATAAGTCTTTTACATTGCATGTAGCTAGACTATAATTCCTGGTTCGTACGTTCGGATGTAGTTGTTTTCCAGTCATCCACTTCACAGCCGCGGTCTTATTGCCTACCTCCACCATTCAGGTCGCATATTTAACACCCGTAATAATATAAGTGTGTGTGTGTGTGTGTGTACACACATATAAAATCGTCATCATAATTGTCAATAAATTTGGGCTTATTTTTTTAATGTATTACATTCATCTTTTTGATCCTTTAATCTTATAATAAAATTAATTCCCGTTAATTTCATCGTACATAGATAATGCTCACATCTACGCATCGAGTATATCTATGTTATATCGAAAATATTACCTCGTGTAAGCGTTATATGTATACGAACGTACGTATTCGATGACTGGGAGTGAAACTGACGCACAATAAAATAAAATGTGAGTGCACAAATATATTATATATTATAAAATATTTCGTCAATGGTAGTAATACATTGAATAAGCCTCGCTGTAGCGTATTGCACCTCTGTGTAAATCGCACAAGCTGTAAAACTTTAATTCGAATAGTAAAGCATTCGTACAAAAAACAAATCATATTTTTTATATGTCTGAAAAATACATTTTTGTGTTTCATTTTCAGAAAATTTAAATAATCTCAATATTCCTAAAATTTCAATTCGGTCCCACGCTCTATTATTATTTCGTTAAATCCGTTCCAATGTAATTTCCTCTGGATATGTGAATACTTAATTCATTATAATGCAAAATAATTTTAGTGTAGGGTGTTTTACTATCGACGCTGCTAAAATAAGTAAATAAATAATAATAATTTACCCTAGAGTGGATGATTTTTTTATATTTTAGAAAAAATTATTTTAATTAATCATAACTGTGAACTAAAATTATGCAATCACATCAATCTAATACATACGGTGTCTGAAAAACTATGCTATTACGTATACGTAATTGCTCATTAAATTGTATTATACGTAATTGCTCATTAAATTGTATACAGGTTTTGGTGGTGGTTTTTCTGTAATCTAGTTCCGCGCTATTATTACTGTATTTATTATTTCTTTTTGTTTTCATTTTGTATACGTAGTAAGAATTTGTTCGGTATACGTAATAATATTGTTTTGACATTGATTTTTGTAATTTATATTGTGTGCTAAATACACTTTTTATTTATTTATTTATTTATGCTCATTAAATGGTACATAAATATGAAAAAATGTGTCTTTTACTGAAATACATACATATATACATATAGTTCAGGACCGGGTTGATGCATTTGAAGAGCGTTTTGACGCAAAAATTACTATCGAAAAGCGAGGTTGCGCTACTCCTGGGAGTGTTAAATAAACCATACGCGTCAAGTTAAGGAAATAAAGGTATGAAAGAGATAGAATAATAAGGTATAAGTTCTCCCAGATGTATTTTTAGTGAGAGAATCAATGAATAAAATAACTTGCTTATCAAAAAAAAAGCTCAAAGAATTTTTTAATGAAAAAGCAGACAAAGTCTCAATTACAACAGGGTTTATAAAAAGAGAGAGAAAGCTAAAAGGCTCATCGTTCATAAAAGCCATAGTCTTGGGTAATATAGGGGGTTGATAATTGTAGCGTAGAAACAATGTGTCAATTACTAAACGAGGACTCGATAGATATAACAAAAGAAGGTTTGGATTTTAGATTTACTGAAGAAGCAGTGGAATTTATGAAAAGGATGTATAATGAATCTGTGGTTCTCTTTAAAAATATCTTGCAAGTTGATTGCAAAATCTTACAGCAATTTAATAGTGTTAAATTATTGGACATTATCTATATTACTCTACCTAACAGTATGGAAGAGATGTATAAAGGTTATAGTACTAGCTACAGTGGCTATGAAAGCAATACTAAGTCTCGAATAAAGTTACAATTAGTTTTCGATTACATGAATCAGATAATAGACCAACTTAATTTAACGGAGGGAATAAGATCAGACCAGGGATATAGGAAACATTTAAGTAATATATCAAGCAATGATTTGCTAATACCTGATCTCGGTTATTTTGTGCCAAGTTCTTTTAAACAAATCAATGAAACAGGAGCTTATTTCATAAGTCGTTATAAATCCGATACCAACATATATGATGTAGAAACAAATCAAAAAATGGAGTTATCAGAGTGTTTAGAGGATAAGTTATTTTTAGAAAACGAGGTATTGTTAGGAAAAGAAGCAAAAATTAGAGTAAGAATTATATGTCAGAAACTAACTGAAGAACAGTCTATAATTAGAAGAAGGGCTAATAAGTTAGCAAAATCACATGGATATACATCTTTTCAAAAGAATCAAAAATTGTTGGATTGGTCGATATTCATAACTACTGTTCCAGAGAATAAAATTAACGCTGAGCAAGTATTAACGATCTATAGAGTGATAAGTTATTCATAGCATCCCTGGAAAGCATGTTCAAAAATGAGGCTGGATCGAAAACAGCAGAAACAGAAAACTGTGTAGCGTGTAATTTTGCGAATACGGTTTACCATATCCTGCAAGGATGACAATTCAAGAGGGATAATTTTAGATTGTAACAGAATTATTAAGTAGTAAACATGACGAATTTAATGAGTTAGCCGCCGAAGAAATTAGTAGTAGGAAAAATTATAATTTATTATATCGAGAATATAACGTTAATTTTATTTAGATATTATTAAGTTTAGTTTAAAATTACAAATATTAGACGGTACAAGTGTAAAAGACTGTAAATGGAGTTCAGAGTGGCAATAAACTTAGTTGGATTGCCATTTTAACTCTTAACTACAAACAAGCGGTCAAATCGACTGGTAAATGATTTCATTTTTTGGTTTATCAAGTATGTACTGGTACTGTACCTTTTCAGAGTTTAGTATCGTGTCTATATTCGAAGTAATGAGTTTATTGTGTTGTAGAATAGTTATTTTAACATAAACAAAATACCGCTTTTTTTTGTTTTTTTTTTGTTTTTGTTTTTTTGGCCCAGTTTTCACCTTTGGCCAGTTTAAGTGGATTGTTCAGACTATAACCTTATATTATTAGCCTTAATAAAATTATATAATCTATGCGCATCCAAGGAGATAGGATCTACCATAAGTTTTTCAAGTTGTATTGGAAGCGTATTCCTTGTCGATAAAAGTTCAGACATAAAGCTGTCTCTATTTTTATATTTTGGACAGGACCAGATCTGATGTTCGACGCTATCTTCGATATTACATATCTCACAAACTCCCATTCTGATGATCCCCATACTTAGGCTTTGGATATTTTCCCAAAACAAAAAATACCCAGAAGGCATGCTTCATTAGAGATCATAAAAGGGTCGACTGGGCTCAATATCAACAGTGTATAACAACAGAAATACAGGATCTCAATTTGGAGGATTTCTCAGCCATGTCTCCACAATCTTAATGGACCATTAATAACATGATTCTTTCAGCGGTGAATAAAACAGCACCACTGATTAAGAAATTCTCCGGCATGTCTTCTGCATGTTCAGCACCACAAGGGTGGTGGGATGCAGAATGTAATCGATATGTTGCTCTGCGAAGAAAAGCACTAGCAATTTAAAATTCATCTCCTACGATGGAGAATTACTTGCAGTATAAAAGGCAACAAGCCAAAACTAAACGATTTATTAAACAAAAAAGAAGGAATAACTTCCGAAAATGTTGTAGTAGTATTAGTCCAAGTTTGGGAACCAAGGAGATATGGCAGAGAATTAAAAGGTTTACAAGCCTTCCTCCTACATATGTAAACGCAACTGATATCCAGTAGCTTACAAGCTTTATACAACAATTTCAAAGCCCAGTTGACCCTTGTAATGAAGCAGGCCTGATGGACGAACGGAGTATGTCTATCCCTTTTTTTGAAAACTCTATCTCAAAAGAGGAACTATTTCGTAGTCTAGATCATAATAAAGATACAATGGTAGGAGTGGATAGTATATCATACAAAATGATACAAAAGCTACCAGAGGAAGCTAAAAATATGTTGTTAATTTTTTATAATAAATCGATAAACACAGGATGCATTCCCCCTCAGTGGAAGGAACATTATGTTTGCCCCATACTCAAACCGCGGAAAAATCCTGATGACCATAAATCATACAGGCCTATTTCATTATTGTCGTGTATGGGGAAAACGTTAGAAAATATTCTGAAGTTTAGGTTAGAATGGTGGGCCTATAACTTCAAACAAATTTCGACCACCCAATATGGTTTCAGAAAAGGTTTAGCCCAAGGGAGCCTCCTCACTCCGTTATTATACATAGTTTATACGAAATCTATAGAACAAATTCAAAATAAATCGATAGTGATATTTCAGTATGCAGATGATCTGGTGATAAGTGGAGCAGCAGCTTCTATAGACTTAGCAATTCAAAAATTATAGATAGCGCTAAACAAGTTACAAAATCTTCTAGTTACTTTACAATTGAATATTAATATGGATAAGACTCGTGGTGTCTTGTTTACAAGAAAATTCTTCCGTACATCACCACTACTGCGCATTAATAAAACGTCTATTGTCTTTGAGCAGTCCGTCAATACCTGGGGGTAATGTTTGACCCTAAATGCCATGGAATGAAGAGACCCCAATTTTTGTTACAAAAGTGCAACAAAGGACTTAATGTACTACGAGCCATTACCGGAATGAAGTGGGGTACCCATCCAGTAGTAGGTCTTCAGATCTATAAAGCTCTCATCAGATCCCATATAGATTATATTGTGCCGTTCATTACTTTTAATAAAACACAGATTAAAAAATTACAGTTGATGCAGAATGTTGCCCTTCGTTTATGCTTGGGCGCCATGCGTTCCACTGCCATTAATATCTTACAGGCAGAAGCTGCGGAGCCTCTTTTTTCGTTAAGACAGAAATTTATATCCGTTGAAATTTACCTTAGAGTCAAGCAGCGTTACCCTCACGTAATCAACAAACAACTACGTACGTACAAAGCACGCAATAATAAATATTGGCTTGGTAAAAATTTACCTCCACTCATTGATAGTCGTAACCCTTCTATAAGACTTCCTTCCAGTTACTACAGTTTAGATTAATTGTAGATTAAAATACCGTTTGTGTGTGCTGATGTAGCAATAATATTATTTCGCTTTTCATTGCCCTGCTTGTAATGCCCCATTTCTACGGGGATAATACTGAAATAACTCGATATAATTTTATAAAATAGTTGGGAATGGCTTTGGTAACATCTGAAATGAAACGGAGACTGCAGACAGCAGGTATCAGTCGATAAGTTCGATTATATGTAAGTCACATACTAAAGATAGATGAATGTTTTGGCACTGGAGCAAGTACAAAACTGTCGACCAGAAAGACTTGCAGAAAACTCCCGTCGACGAAAAATATTTCATACATGTCTAATATGCAAGACGTCCATATGTATAGAGTGTACAGGGCGTTATGTATGCAAAATATATTGCACGTTTTTACAAATATTATTTTTTAAATATTTCTAATTTTTTAGGTTTAATCAACATTAGTTAACAACATTTTACAATTAAAAAATAATATTTAATCAAGTTTTATAGATATATACGAATATTCCATTAATTGTGTTTAAAACTTCATGAAACGTTTTTATTAATTTAAGCACAACTAATTTAATTTTACTTCAAATTTATTGATTTTTTGTTTTAAATCTATCCAAATGTCACGAATTTATTATAGTACAATAAAATATTACTTTTTTAGTAATTTAGGTAGCTATATTATAATTTAAACACCTCGGTCAAAATGTCATTATAAATAAATATGTCATTACGAAATGAAATAAAATACAGCATTTTCGAAGCGTATAAAACGTGCCATCCAATTTGTTGCTAATTACGTAACATTATGTTAGCTTATATAGCAAATACGATAATAGTGATATTAATAATAATAATAATAATAATATCGAAAGAAAAGCGAAATTCTTCATCGTGAAAGATTGTCTGTCGGGAAACAATCGCGCCAAGTTTTCAGTTTTACGTATCGTCAAATAATAACGATAACGTTTCTGTTACGCGCAGACGACGTCAATATGAAAACTTTATAAGTAAATCGGAATTTGGGAGGTTTATAAGTTGGGCGGCTTTTTCCGATTTGTACGCCGAACGCGTTAGAAGAACTAAATGTAGCGTACGAAAGCTTTCCAAGCAGATAAAGCAACAGCAGTGAAAACTTTCATCGAGACGTGCTTCGATTTAGCTTTTAGTCTGCCAGAGTGAAATTTTAATTCGGCTCTACGTATATAACGCATTATACGAAGCGCGATTAACAAACTTATTTCTATTTAGATTTTAGTGCGAAGTGCTCGAATTTGATTCTCTCCTCTTCTAATCAACAACGTTAATTAATTTCTTTTCACATTCCTACCCTCCTTTCCCACGCAGCCAAGACCTCATAAAATCTTGAAAAGTAGAATCGTGTACATGTATATAGGGAGAACTCAGAGAAAAGAGAGTGAAAGAGAAGACATTGGATTTATATAATGAAGAATTGAATAAGTTTTTATAAATCCATACACATAAATCCATTAACTTATATATATATATATATATATATATATACATATATATACATACATATATATACTTGTACATATTACTATAATATATATACTTGTATGTATTAATACAATTTATTTTTACTTGTGTGTACTAGGTAATAAAATATATACTTGTATGTATTAATATATTATATTTACTTATGCATAAAGATAACGCAAGCTACCGATTGTTGCCAATTTGTTTCGATGGGCCAGATTCAATAATTTGTTATAAATCGAAACCGCCTATTTTTCGATATAAGGGGTTATACCTTTCTTCCTTTTTCCATCGACATTTCCCTACAGGATCATTTTCTTCAGCCCGTTCGCAGTAACAATCGCTGCCTAGCTTCAATTTTAGGCTCATTTAAAACGGAGTCATTTGTTCTATGAGCCGTCCATGCTGTACTTAGAATTTTTCGATATCCCTTCATTTCAAAAGCTTCGATCTTATTCCTCATCGATTTAAATCGTCCACTGTGTCGCTATAGAAAAAACCAGCGTTTTCAGAATCAGAGTTTTGTTATTTCAGTGATCTTATGATCTTTCTATATACGATTTCTGCTCCTGATTCACCATTTTGGATATGCATGTACATTTATATATATATATTTATATATATATATATATATATATATATATATATATATATATATATATATATATGTGTATGTATATACTTATATGTAAATGTAATTTATGTTTATGTACATAATTGTATGTATTAATATTATATATATATATATATATATATATATATATATATATATACACACACTTGTATGTATGTATTAATATAATTTATAGTTTATATACACATACATACATATATATATATATATATATATATATATATATAATATATATAAATATAAATATAAATATATATATATATATATATAATCAAATTAATTTTATTTACCAAGTACATACATAATACAATAAATAATAATACACGCTGCAAATGCGCGGAATCCAGGAAAATTTTAACATAACGATATCTTAACACTAATTAGATTGGTTTAAGAATAACATTTAAAAAAATGAAACCACCGCAAAAACTTTAAAGGGAAATGTAACATATTTAGTAATAATTGAAATAGTAATAGTTCAGCAACGAATACCAGCTATATGCACCAACACACATAAAATGGTAATAATCAACAATTATTATCATAACAAATTTACACCTAAACGTACGCAATACATACATGCAATCCATATATATCGAAGCGTACAGTACCGATTACAACCATGTATATAGTTAGGTAGAGTAAGTGTACAATTTATTATTATTTATTTTATGTATCTATAAGGAAATTTGATGCTTTCTCCGGGCTACAAAATCGACTTTTTTCACTTTAAATCGTCTATAAAATCGGCTATTCGAGCTAAACCATTGGGGCTGGACTTTTTCGAAACTAGACTCCCGACGCTATAACATTCGTAGAAGGTGATTTTTCGAAAGGTCCGACTGTTAGGCCGCTAGCAAAAATCAAAGGCGAAATTTCGATTTTGGAAATTTCGTCCATTTTCTGGAAAATCCGCTTTTTCCGACGTTTCTCTTTAATTAATCGCGATCGAATTCGTTATCGATCGAAAGCCGACTAAATTCTCCGTCGAATTGATATGTAGGAAAATTTTCGCCAAACGTCAACAACCGACCTTTAGGCGAGGTCGAAGTTGGCCATTTTGACGTAGGCGGAATTGACTTTTTTTTACCGAAATCGCTTTAAAAAAAACCAGGCCCTAACTCGAAAAAAGCCCTCGTCATTTTTTACTGAACCCTATCGGCATATCTTTTCGATCTCTTGGTCGATAGTCATACGATGCGCCCAACTTCCGGAACAATTCGGTTTATCCGGCATTTTCCTGGTAGCCAACTATCGCCACCTTTGGCAAGGCATAGTGAGCGACGTAAACATTTTTAAACGATTCCGACTTCGGAAATAGTCGTTACTGTATACGATGTACGGTAAAGAGCGAAAATACCGCGAAAAAAAATTTCAAACCGAAACCCGAAACTTTCAAACGGGGAGACCACCCCCTAACGATTTTTTCGAAATTTCGTAATTTGCGAACTGTTCCCAATTTGTGAAAATTGTTCCAACGAAAGTTACGCGCGATTAAAATACGCGTCTAACGATGGTATTCGCGTATTTTTATAGCGAATACTCGTCGAGAAAATTGCGGTTAAAGGGTTTTGGGGTTTTGCGCCCTTTTCACGGTCCCTATGATAGATAGGGGGTTTGGGTTGGAATTAAAAGAAAGTAGACGTCGAGATCTATAATTTATGTCCTAACGTAAATGTTTTAAAAATTAACCGGTAACGAGATATTGCGAGTTTAAAATTTGATTTTCGATTTTTCAACATTTTTTCAGGCATTTTTGGTCGGCCGGTTAGTAGCTATATATGTATATATATATACATATTAATTATCAATATATATTAGGTTTTTGGGCTATCGCTTACGATTAGAGATACGAAAAAAGTGGTTATTAACTAACTAATTAGATGGTCATAGGAAAATCTATTAAATAAATCCATATATTTCGCCAGCGGATTAGTAGCTAGATACATATATAACTGGGAGATTAGTAGCTATTATAAACGTTTGATCGATCTTTTTTTAATATATACATAGGAAACAGCATCTGCAGGGGAATGTTTGGCGGGTAGGACAGCGAAAAAGAGTTTAAAATTTGATTTTCGATTTTTAAAAATTTTTTCAGGCATTTTTGGTCAGCGGGTTAGTAGCTATATATGTATATGTATATATATATATATATATATATATATATATATATATATATATATATATATATATATATGTATATATATATATACATATTAATCATCAATATATATTAGGTTTTTGCGCTATAAATCGCTTACGATTAGAGATACGAAAAAAATGGTTATAAACTAACTAATTAGATGGTCATAGGAAAACCTATTAAATAAATCCATATATTTCTCCAGCGGATTAGTAGCTAGATACATATATAACTGGGAGATTAGTAGCTATTATAAACGTTTGATCGATCTTTTTTTAATATATACATAGGAAACAGCATCTGCAGGGGAATGTTTGGCGGGTAGGACAGCGAAAAAGAGTTTAAAATTTGATTTTCGATTTTTAAAAATTTTTTCAGGCATTTTTGGTCAGCGGGTTAGTAGCTATATATGTATATGTATATATATATATATATATATATATATATATATATATATATATATATATATATAATATACATATTAATCATCAATATCATCATCATCAATAGTCGTAATCCCCCGAAGGGATGTCGTGACCGCAATTCATGTTACTGCTTCTTGTACTAATGTACGCCATCTATTCCGGTTTTCGGTTTCTCGCGCACATTCCACGAACGATTTCCCTGTTGCTTTCCTTATGAAATCGGTCCATCTGGTGTAGACTCGTCCTCGAGGTCGTTTTCCGGGCGTCTTTCCCTCTATAATTAATCGCTCGATAGAATTCTGTCGCCGCATAACATGACCGAAAAATTTCATTATTTTCATTTGGACATGGCTGGTTAATCTTTTTGTAATTTTAAGCCTGTTTAATATTGATACATTTGTTTGTTTAGCTGTCCAGGGTACTCTCAGCATCCGTCGCCAAACCCACATTTCAAAACTGTCTATGCGTTTTTTATCGATCGCTTTCAACGTCCAAGTTTCCGACGCATACATAAATATTGAAAATATTAAACACTGTGCAAGTTTCATTTTCACTGCATTTGTGATGGATGTGTCTTTCCATATTTTATTTAATCTACTCATAGCACTTCGTGCTAACTGAATTCTGCGTTTTATTTCATTTGTAGAGCCACCTACGTCTTCTATTAATGATCCCAAATATATAAATTCCCGTACCGTTTGATATCCATCTATACATTTTTCAGTTTTATTTATTGATTTTTTCGCATCAATTATCATTAATTTTGTTTTTTCTTTATTCAGTTTTAAGCCCTTGCTTACTTTAACCAGTCGTTTCATAAGAATTTTCATCTCACTAACACTGTTGGCTATTAGTGCTGTGTCGTCAGCAAAACGCAAATTATTTATTTTCCTGCCTCCAATAGGGAAACCGCCATTCCATCCATCTAGTATTTGACGCATAACATGTTCTCCATATAGATTAAATAACATCGGAGAAAGAATACAGCCTTGCCTCACTCCTTTTTGTGCGGTGAATTCTTTTGATTCTATGTGCCCGTCAATGCGCACTATATTTTTATTATGATCATATAATCTACTAATAATGTAAACCAGGTGTTTTGGAATTCCCATTTCAATTAGAGCGGGCCACATCTTTTCCCAAATAACACTATCAAATGCCTTTGCATAGTCAACAAAGCATAAAATCATCGGAGTGTTGTATTCGAGGGCCTTTTCGATTAGTTGCCGCACATTCAGTATCTGTTCGCGGCATCCTCTTCCCTTAACAAAACCTGCTTGTTCGTCCGGAATTTGTTCTTTTACGAATCCCGCCAGTCTATTTTGAAGAATTTTAATCATCAATATATATTAGGTTTTTTGCGCTATAAATCGCTTACGATTAGAGATACGAAAAAAATGGTTATAAACTAACTAATTAGATGGTCATAGGAAAACCTATTAAATAAATACATATATTTCGCCAGCAGATTAGTAGCTTGACATGTGTATATACATATATCACTGGGAGATTAGTAGCTATACCTGTAGCCCAAAACGTTTGATCGATCTTTTTTTAATATATACATAGGAAACAGTAGCTGCAGAGGAATGTTTGGCGGGTAGGACATATAAACTTCGCGAGTTTAAAATTTGATATTCGATTTTTAAAAAAATTTTCAGCCATTTTTGGTCGTTGGTCGGCGGGTTAGTAGCTATATATGTGTATATATATATATATATATATTAATCGTTAATATATATTAGGTTTTTTGCGCTATAAATCGCTTACGATTAGAGATACGAAAAAAATCGTTATTAACTAATTAGATGGTCATAGGAAAACCTATTAAATAAAGACATATATTTCGCCAGCGGATTAGTAGGTATATAATGTCTATATATATAACTGGGAGATTAGTAGCTATATATACTGGTAGCCCAAACGTTTGATCGATCTTTTTTTAATATATACATACGAAACAGCAGCTGCAGAGGAATGTTTAGCGGGTAGGACATATAAACTATATACATGTACATATTAGCTGTAAGTATCTCACGTACATACATAACTTTTTATTTATATTTATTTATATACATGTATATATAATTTTTAAGTATACATTCGAGATTATTAATTTTTTAATTATATATATAATAACATGCGCGTATAAAAATAACCTTTTATAGTGGCGGATGTGTCTTAAGTTCAACAGCAACTGCAGTATGACGTCATCACGACGAATTTGGTTTTATCCGATGCCAAATTTCTATAGCAAAAATTAATCTCGGGAAAAATATATATAAATTAACGATATTTTTTTACATTCCAACTAAACTGCCGCGTGACAAGTTGTTGCATATAGGAATGGATATTCGTGGATAACTCGGCGAATTTTAGTCGGATTTGGGCAAACTTTTTTTGTTTTACTCGTATTGAGCCCCTCATCGATACAGGTCCATGGGTAGCCCCTAGTTAATTACTAAATAAAAGTTTCCATAAACAACGCGTTTCCTTAAAAATGACTAAAAATACATACATAAACATGATGAAATTTATATGTATGCGTATGTATTAATATTATATATAAATGTACACAACACACACACACATATATATATATATATATATATATATATATTTATACATGTTAATGAGATACAGGGGGAAAATACCTCCTAAATTTGAATATTATCGAGATATCAACTGAGTGTATTTCTTTAAGTCAGGAATTTAGACATCTTATTGAATATGGCATGTCAAGGTTGTCGAAAGTTTTAATCGCATATGAAGAATACAATAAATTTCAGACTGAAAATTAATGTAGATAATTTTCAAAGAATGTTTCTGAACATCGATACAAACGTATATACATGCATATGTATATATATATATATATATATATATATATATATATATATATATTCTTCTTCTACTTCTCATTCGTTTTCGAGTATGAGGTTATCCTCTAATTAGGATGCGGTTTAGTCTGCTAATGTTTACAGTGCCGGTTATGTGATATAAGTCCTATTCGGTGTGTTGTGACAAATTTACATTTATTACACTTGAACATTTCACTGTAGTTACCCTTCTTCTGTGGTACCGTCTTTGTCTTTGTCTTTTTCTTTATAGCTGGTTTCTTGTTGGTAATCGTTTTCTTAACTAACGCTGTCCACTGGAGCGATTTTGGGCCATAATTTCCCATGGTCTTGTGCTACAACATCTTTGATGTTACGTCGCAATCCAAATTTGCATCGTTCGATACAATACTTCCCAAGTATTTAAATGAATCGACGATACTTAGCCGATTTCCAGACAAATGAAAATTAAACATACTGCTGTTAGCCTGGACTATTTCTATTTTATTATGATTTATAGTCAATCCAAATTCAGCGAACACGAACACTAAAGAATCGAGCGCTTTCTGTAGTTTTTGCGGATTATTACCAAAAAGTACCCAGTGATCTGCATATTGTTGACTAGCGATTTTGAAAGTGCTGTTTGCTGAACGAGTTTTATATTTCGTTAAATTATAAAGGCCTTTATCGAACCAGAATTTTACTTTTATACCTGCTACCGATGATAAACGTTGTTGTAAGACCATGTCTATCATGCCTATATAGAAATTGAAGAGCATAGGAGCCAATACGCATCCCTGTTTTACGCCAATATTAATATCATCACAGACTGATCATTTTATTTTATCATAAAGTTGAATTATCAAATGTAGTATTTTTCGTGGATATCCTATTGTTTTTAAACATTCCCAAAGTCCCGTTCTGTTTACTGAATCAAACGCCTTTTTAACATCAATAAAGGCCATACGTAATGAGGTATCTCTGGTTTTCTCTACTAATTGTCTAAGGGAGAATATCATATCTGTAGCACTACGATGTTGCCGAAATCCACACTGTTCTTCTGGCAAATATGAGCCCAATATATTTATTTATTTATTTAATGAAGCCACACAACAGCTAACAATATTCTAGGCTTATAAATAAAATAGTACAATGAATAATTTTTTCTGAATTATAAAATTAAAAGTAAAAAAAATAAAATACAAAATAATCTTCAACAAATTAATAAATACAATATAAACCTTAACGTATATACTACATGTACATTAGTAAAGGAACACATATACCAAACACCCACCACATAATAATAACAATCTAGAACCATTGGAATAGACAACAGCGAAACTCCTGTTTTCATCGCAAAATATGTTCCGGAAGCAACTTATTAAAGAAATATCTGTTATGAAAGTATGCATATCCATACAGGGAAATATGTTCAAAAGAGAATTATATAAGCGGAAAGCTGACGCCAACGGAGAACTTAAACCGAGGTTTGTTCTTGCACGCGGCTCACTAAAAAAACCATTCGATCGCCTATTTGGTCTTGGTACAACGTAGGAGACGGTTGATGTTAAATACTCACTATTAACTCTATCGTTGCATACATCATGAAGAAACCTTAATTTGGTTATTTTCCTTCTGTAGTGTAAAGACCTCACATCCATTATATTTCTTAATATATCGTAATTCATATATTTAGGGTAAATACCTGATATACGATAATATAGATATTTTAAAAATTTACACTGAACTTTGTCAATTAACCTAATGTATTTATTATAATACGGATCCCAAATAATTGAACAGTATTCTAAAGGACTACACACTAATGCATTATAAAGCGACAGTAGCGCCCATGGATCTCTAACCCGGGATCGCTTGCGTGTTTTATTTTACGTGATCACTCGCGCGTTAGATTTTCTCTAACAATTTTTTAATTTAGTTAATTTCATAAAAATATGATTTTCATTTTTATCCAGATTATATTTAGTGCTTTAAAAACTAAACACTTAATGCCTGAGATAGTTTTTTGCGATTTCATTCTCCCCTTCCACCGCAGAGATACGCTACTTTTCGCTCATTGAAACATTGATATTTGAACCATGCTAATTTACAGCTATAAATTGTAAAAAACATTAATCAGGTTGGTTATTGCGGTATGTTCTTTGCATATTGGTTTGGAGCAGAGACTACATTGATTCTGTGTATATCTATTTTTCCGTATCGGGCAATACCTGCATCGTGGCTTTCCTTGAGAAACGCTTTCCTTTGGTGATGGTTGAAACCCCCGTTATATTTCGTATTTTTTGCTGAAGTGGTAAACTGAGACTAGGTATTGCTGCGCGTTTTAACAAGTGCGGTTTTGTTAATGTTTTACATAAGTCTGTTAGAAATTGTCTTCTAGCGACTATGTCATTAGTTTTATAAATAATTTGTGCATTTATAGCCCCAATATTCAATAGACTACAAAAGATTGTAAGTGGCCAACGATTGCTTTTCCTTGTAACTGAATATTCACTTTTTAATCGATCCACTACATCAACTCCGCCTTTGGTCAAATTATAGAACGTTATTACTTCCGGTTTTTTCAAATCAACAGAATCCGGGTCAATATTATCATCACGATGCATCGTTGATAACATTAAAACATTTTTATTTCTTTTTGGAACGTACGAGCAAAGAAGACAGTTGTTTGTATATTGTCCATATGCAAACATGCTACTCTGTATAATGCTTGTTACTCGCGTTCATTGTTATCTTACGATATATACGGTATTATTCTCGCTATCGTCGTATTAATTACCCTCTCGTTTATCGGCAGTTACAACAATTATAATAATAAAGCTTCTTACCCACCTATCACAATTGTAAATATTGATAAGAATTTGTTTAAGAACATAAGAGAAATAATCAAAAATAATTTTAAAATACGTAATTATAATAGAACTAGTACGTCTATTTTTGTACAAACAAATGATGACTTCAATAATTTAATTTCATTTCTTAAAAACGCTATCATTCCTTTTTATACGCATTTACCAAAAGAACATAAACTGATTAAAATGGTTCTCAAGGGTCTGCCCTCTTCATTTACGAGTAGTGAGATTGAAGCAGAATTAAAAACATCTGTTGATGTCGCTTCAGTTACTCAATTTAATAAAATAATGATACTACTGTTATAACACCATTACCGGTGTTTTTAATAACTTTTCCGCCCAATACAATTATGCAAAGCATTCTAGATATTAGGACGCTTTTTTCATGTGTTATAAGATGGGAAAAATACGTAAGAAAAACGTTATATTTACAATGTTTTCGTTGTCTTAGGTTTGGTCATGTAGCACCAAACTGTCAGCTTCCCGAACGTTGCTCTAAATGTAGTAAGTCCCACTCAACTTCTTCTTGTACCACTAATATTATAAAATGTGCCAATTGTCATGGGGAACATTCTGCTAATTCTGAACAATGTAGTGTTATACAAAAAATTGTAAATGCGAAGTATAAAAAACATATTTCCATTACGAAGACAGGTTTCTCCAATACACAGCGTCAAACAGGTTTAAATACTAATGTAAATTTACCTAATAGCATTCTAAATAGACATAATAAGTCTTATTCCTCTGCAGTTAAGACTCGTAGCAACGATGTGCGTACTGATGATGAGAATAATAATTTTTCAATAACCGATCTATTATCATTATTTCGTGAATTTAATATTAAGTTAATTTTTAATATTGTTAAATCTGTTATAACCAAATTGAAATCTTTGACACATGCAGACATTTTCACTAAGTTACAAAGCGTTATAGAAACTATTATTGAATTTATTTAAACTAAATGTCATTAATACATGAAATTCGTATAGTTGCTTGGAATTTTAATTCCATTCTACGCAAGTACGATGAATTGCATCACTTTACTATACAAAATAAAATTAATATTATCGCATTGTCTGAAACTAAACTGGATAGTTCTTGCAGATTACATTTTCCCGGTTATAACATTTGTAGGAAGGACGTGTGCCGTAGAAATGGTGGGGTTGCTTTATTTATACACAAGCATTTACGGTTTGAAGAGATCATCACACCACAACTAAACTGTATACAAGCTATTGGTGTAAAACTCTATCTCGATCATACTAACAATAATAGAAATAACAACACTACTAGTAATAATGTTAATTACAGCAGGAAAACTCGTAGTATTTCTATTTTCGCTGTTTATAAGCCTCCTAATTGCATGCGCAAATTTTCTGACGATATTCACACTCTGATGAAAGTTGATAATAAAGTTATTTTAATAGGCGACTTCAATGCCAAAAATAAGTTATGGAATTGTTTTGTTAACAACGCAGCTGGTAATATACTTCATGATATAAGTACACGAGCAAATTTCAATATTTGCGCTCCTGCTTATCCTACTTTTTTCCCTGATGCTGCGGGATTTCGACCTAGTATCATCGATCTTGCTGTTGTTAAAAATGTTTCAATTACCACTCCTATCTCAATGACTCAGCTGTCCTCTAATCACAACCCGATATTCACAATTGTTACTAATAACGTGGTTGAAAGAGATAAATGCGTTCTACCCGATTATAAAAATGCGGACTGGTCTGGATTTTAAGCAGTTTATATCTAACAGTATAAATTTAAACATGCGCATTCATAGTATCGCTGACAGCCGATTTAACTCAATTAATTCTTACTTCCACTGAATACTTTGTACCTAAAAAAAAAATAATAAATCACACACCATATAACAGTTTACCTATGTACATCGTGGTGATAATTAAATTTAAAAATCATATCCGAAGGCTTTATGTCAAAAACCGTTTCCACTTTCAGTACCGAAATTTAAAATATATATTAAACCTTCTACATAAACTAGTTAGTTTTCTGCTGAATAAATATAAAAATGATCAATTTCATAACTTTCTGTCTAAACTGTCACCTAATGACAACAGTCTGTGGAAAGTTTGTAAGCAATATAATAAACGACATACATACCACCTCTCTATGATAAGCATGATTAACGCCACGTTTATAAAAATCGTGATAAAGCTGAACTGCTCGCTTCAGAATATTTTAAAGCTCACATGCGTAATTTCAACTTAGCCTCTTCCTATCAGGTTAATAAAATTCAATCCTCTGTCAAAAATTACTTAAAAAATATTAACACACTCAATAATATTCATTATGCCTCACCGAGAGAAGTTTTTGCTAAAATTAAATCTATTACGCTTAAAACATCTGTGGAAATGATAACGTCTCAACTAGAGCTATAAAAAATTTACCTAAAAAAGCGATTGTTGAGTTTACAAATATCATAAATGCAATGTTTAAATGTGGTTATTTTCCTTCTAATTTGAAAGTGGGTAAAATCATTGCATTACCCAAGCCGGGTAAGGACGCTACTCAAATTTGTAATATTCGTCCAATCAGCTTGTTAAGCAATCTGAGTAAAATTGCAGAAAAAATAATTCTCTCTCGGCTAACAAGTCATTCTGATAATCATACGATTGTTCCCAAAGTACAATTTGGTTTTCGTCATAATTATTCAACTACTCACCAGATCGCTAGAATAACTGAATTCATTACACATCATTTCAACTGTAACAAACATACGGGGATGATTTTATTCGACGTAGCGAAAGCTTTTGATACGACGTGGCATAAAGGAATTATCTATAAAATGATTCGATTCCATTTTCCCCCATACTTAATCAAATTAATTTCGAATTATTTAAGCAGCAGATTATTTTATGTAATAGTTAATAATGACAAATCCACTATGAAGACGTGTTTAGCAGGAGTACCACAAGGAAGTGTATTGGGGCCCTTTTTATTTATCTTATATCTTTCCGATTTTCCCACCTTTGCAAATGTTCAGGTTGCTCTTTATGCCGATGATGCAGCACTTTTCTGTAGCTCATACAGGCCTACTGCAATACGTAACAAGCTGCAAATAGCAATAAATATACGTTACTTTCACAAATGGGAAATTGATATAAATCCGGAAAAAACAGAATCCATATTTTTCACTCGTAGAAGACCTTTACTTCCCGCGATGCTCGAAAGAGGTACAGAAGTAAACTAATTATCCGTTGTTATATTTCGCCCGGATTTATCGATTGGTTGCATTAGACGTTTCACTACATAACTTGCACTATTATCTTTTTGAAATGGACCTGTAGGTTGTTTTCCATCATATATTTCCATGTTGGAAGTATAAAATGTTCTAGCATCAACAAGGGCATATATTTTGATCCCATATTTGGCCGGTTTATTTGCAATATATTGCCTAAACTTATTTTTTTTTTTTCATCAGCTATTTTCAATCCACTGCTGGATGTAGCCCTCTCGAAGTTCCTTCCATTTTTCCCTGTCAGCCGCTTTACTTGCCCAATCTTTTCGAAATTTATTTATATCGTCAACCCAACGTGTTAGTGGTCTGCCTATTCTACGGTTACCGTCTGGAGTCCATATTGTCGCTTTATTTGCCAAGAGTTCCTGGTGTCTTACCAGATGACCAGCCCATCTCCATTTTGATTCCTTTATACTTAGTATTATATCCTTTATTCTTGTTGTTTCTTTAAGCCATTTATTTTCTTTCTTGTCTTTCAGTGTTATGCCAATCATTTTCCTTTCGATTCTTCTTTGCGCTACTCTTAGCCTTTCCTCCATTGCTACTGTTGTATTCCACGTTTCACTCCCATAGGTCATTACCGGGAGCACGCATTGATTAAACGTTTTTCTTTTCAGACTTACAGGAATCTCCTTATTTTGTAAAATATTTTTTAGTTTTCCGCATGCTAGGGCGGTCATTTTGATTCTTCTCGTTATTTCCTCCTCTATTCTATTGTCGCCTTTTATAATCTGTCCTAAGTAATTGAACGATGTTACTTCCTGTATTTTCGTCTGATCTATCATAACATTACTGATGTGTGTGAATTTGTTTCGCAACAGAACTGTTTTGGCTATGTTAATTTTTAGTCCTATTTCCTTGCTTTTTATATTAAGTTCTTGTGCCATTTCATTTAATTCTTCTATATCTTCGCTAAGTAACACTACATCGTCCGCATATCTGAGATGGTTGACATACGTTTGTCCAATTTTTATACCCTTACTATCCCATTTTAATTTTTCAAATATTGATTGTAAGGCCGCAATGAACAATTTAGGTGACATCAAATCTCATACCTACCACGAAATGGTTCTAACATTTCATCAATAGTACACCATATTAGTTTATTGTGTAACTATCTATGAACGCCTTTAGAAACTGGTCAAAAATATATATGATTGGCGCTAATTTATCAATTTTTTTACGCTCTAAACGAGAATCAAGATTATCAAAACGAATCGCTTGCAAGAGAGTATGAAAACGTCTTTCAGACATAGTTGCCGAGAAAAATTCAGGAGCTGAACCGTCGGCAGACCATAATTCATCCGTATTCAAATGTTGAGCCTTCTTTACTCCAGCCAAATATAACAATCCTAAAAAAGCTAATATTTCTTCGAAATTTGTTGGAGGACAGTCTCCTTCACAACGTGTATAAGAAGAACGAATTAAATTTAGTTGTTGATTTGTACACTCAACAATATAAATATTTATATCATCCGGAAAAAATATTTTCCAACAGTCTAAAATTGTGTTTGAATTTTTAGCTACGCCCTTCACTACCGGTAATTTTGTAATTACATTTTGGCGAACGGTTTTTGTAATCGGAGGCTTATATATATATATATCCACTCTGTACCATCTTTTCCAATATAACAAGGTTTATTTCGTAAATTACTCGGTGTAGGTGTAAGTACACTATAAGAATCACTATTACCTGATTGTTCTGATTCGGTATCATGATATGAATGTTCAGATGTTGTGTCTGAGTCTGAGTTGTGATCACTAATATTTATCTCTTCATCTTCTTGCAAATTCATTGTCACAGTATTATTTGTTTAAAAATTATAAAGAAAAATAAACAAAAAACGTATGAAGAAAATTATATAATAAAACCTTGAAGGTAATAGTTTTCATATATAAGATGAACTCTTTTAGCGATGAAAAAAACACCTCCTAATCGTTAACTCACTACTAACAATTCATGTGACGTAATCGCTCGCGCGTTAGATTATTTCTAACAATTCAAGTATCACCGATTACAAACCGGAAATACTCTGCGATAAATTTAATCACATCTGCAAATATGGTGTTATTAGTTCCATTAATATGTGGATTAATCGTCGGTGGACAGCTGATAATTTATCATTCAAACTGTTACAGTTATTCTTAAAACAAGCTGTTTGTTAGATTTTTTCTAACAGTGCGAGTTATCACGGGCTAAACACATATGAATTTCTTATAATAAAACCTAGCATTTTATTAGAGCGATTAACAACATCGCTTACATGTATTGAAAACCACAGATTTTTTAATTATCTGCTTACCATTCATCGTGTAAGTGAACGAGTACCTATTTCTATTTCTACAGAAGCTCATGTGGACGCATTTGTCATAATTGAAAGATAAATGATTTTCTTTGCTCCACAGAACCGGCTTATCTAAATCTGTTTGTAAAGATTCACAGTCAGCTAGTGAAGATATAGGAGCATAAATTTTGAGATCATCAGCAAATAAAAGAAATTTTGAGCAAAGGTTCTTTCCAATATCATTGATAAAAATTATAAATAGAAGAGGACCCAAATTCGAACCTTGTGGAACCCCTGAAGTAGGTGAATATGTATTAGAATGGTAGCCACTATACACAACATAGCTCTTACGGTTATATAAATAGGATTCTAATAATATTATAAAATCTTTTGACAGTTCAAGCAAATTTATGACTGACTGTGTCAATTGCTTTCATAAAATCAGTGTAAATACTATCAACTTGTAAACCACAATCCATGATTTTTTTTTTTTTTTTTTTAACATCGTACCAGCACTTAGTGCTACTAACAACGTAGATCACGGATACGAGAGGGATTTAATCAAGTGCCTCCATTAAGGCACAAGACTGCGATGAGGGAGAAGGAATGTACAATATGGGAATGAGATTGGGACGAAATAATGATAATAGGAATAAACAGGTACAATAATAGGAGAGAAAGACATACGCTATCGCCTGGAAGGAGAAGGGAGACTGAAATCAATTAGGTGATAGGAATAGCATCGCGACACCACTTTCTTCTCAAACGTCTTGACGGATTATCTGGAAGACACGATGTGTGCATTCTGCGGATGATTGGATTGCTGCTAACCTCGAACTTGTCGAATAATTTTTTATATTGCTGTATATGTATGTCACCGACATAAGGAATCCTAAGATCGTTATGTAAAGTCCGATTGGAGACGTAGACAGGAGCGGACGTGATGGTACGAAGTATCTTCGATTGCTACTGTTGTATTCTTCGAAGATTACTTTTGCAGGTACTTCCATACAGCTCTATTCCGTAACGCCAAATAGGAGCGATCACTGAAAGATAGATGATCCGTTTAGTCGTTAAGTTTAAACTTGACTTCCGACCTAATAATGGATACAGCAATTTTGCACGAGTAATGGTTGTTCTTTTTGTCTGTGCCACGTGTAGCCTCCATGTAAGCCTCTTATCCATAATTAAGCCAAGATAACGTACCGAGTTCGCTTGAGTAATTTCTTCATTATTGATTTTCAGTGCTGGACAGCTGACTTTTCTATTTGTAAATACAACGTGTTTGCACTTATTCGGGTTAAATAGCAGACGCCAGCTCTGTGCCCATAGGACTAACCGATCTAAATGGTTTTGAACTGCTGTATTTGCATACATGACGTCTGAGTTGGACGCAAGGATAGCTATATCATCGACAAATGATGCTAAGATAGTCTGATTACTGGTTGGTATGTCTGCTGTATAGATTGTATATAACAACGGTCTAAGTAAGCTACCTTGTGGAACAGACGATTGAATTTTATGCTCTTCAGAGAAACAATCATTGATTTTAACAACAAATGTTCTATCGGATAAGTACGATTGAAGTAAAGCAAATAAATCGGAAGAGAGAATTTGTCTCAGCTTGTAAAGTAGCCCGGGATGCCACACTTTGTCGAATGCCTGTGCAACATCCAAGAATACAGCTGAGCATACTTCCTTTTTTCCCAACGTTGAGGAGATTGCGTCAACCAGCCGATGGCACTGTTGCACTGTAGAGTGTTCAGTACGAAATCCGAACTGATGGTGTGGAATTATTCCACGACTATTTAAAATAGATTGAATACGATTTGAGATTAAATATTCTAGGATTTTGAATCTAGAAATCTTATCAGTGTATGTAACTAGATTTGTCACAGTGGACTTGTGTTTCATAAATCCGTGTTGCTCAGGCATAATTTTAGTCAGTAAATAACTGTTCAACCTAACGTATATTATAGATTCTAATAATTTAGCAAGTGTACAGAGTATAGAGATAGGTCGATAATTGGCGATTAGCTGACGATCACCCGATTTATATATCGGTATTATTTTAGATGTTTTAAGAGAATTAGGCCAAATGCACTGTTTCAATATTAGATTAAACAGATGCACTAAAGGCTTTTCTAATAAATCAGAACACAATTTCATAATTATGAATGATAGCCGAATCAACTTTTTAATCTCAGCCTACTCTACTGAACTTTATGTAATCAGTACGGTCAGCTCTTCTGCGATATGACTTCCTACATTTCATTTTGAATCTAAGTTTGCGTTTTATTTCTTGTGTAAACCATGGGGGATACTTAGATCTAAAAATTGATTTTTTTAGGTACAACTCTATCAAGCGCACCATAAATCTTACTATAAAAAAAATGTGTTACCTCATTTGTATTAGTAATATTATAAATCTCAGTCCAGTCTATTCTTATGTTTCAACTTATCATGTAAAAGTTTACAAAATATCTTGCTAGCTGTACATAGGAGCGCAATTCCCCTGTAATTGGTACAATCAGCCTTATCGCTACATATATTAACGAAATATAAATTTAGTTCCCCGTTAAGTCGCTATTTCACTCATCTCTTGTGGATTATGACAATTTGAAAAAGTTCCGGCAGTTTATAATTACCGATAAAAACAGAAAAACAAAAAAATTCTTACATGCAAAAATAAATATCTGGTTTTCTTAAAAATGGAGAAATATTAACTTCGGCCGTTATTTCACGTAACGAGAGTGTAAGTATGTCGTTATTAACCTTTTCATTCAACTTGACTACTATACGATACACGTGAAGTTTTAAAGCTAACGAAAAAATTTCATTTTGCGACCGAAGCGAAATGTGTAAAATTTTAAAAACATTTTTGTATAAATGTTCTTGAAAAGTGTGGAATGTAATAATTTTTTTGTTTTTTTGCAAGTTAACAACAAATAAAAAGGAGTTAAAATCACTAAAAAATCAAGAAACTCCTCTCATTCCGCTGTTGTTGTGTTCTCTTACATATCAACGATATCATTAAACTAGGGTACTTTCCACAAAGCTGGAAATTTGCAAAAATCATCGCATTCTAGAGGGAAAGGAACCTTCGCAGGTTTCCATCATCCGCTCCATTAGCTTACTGAGTAACCTAAGTAAAGTTGCTGAAAAGGTAATTTAGGTTAGATTATTATTCCACGTTGACAACAATAACATAATTCCAAACTTTCAATTCGGCTTTCGCTCTAATCACTCTACAACCCAACAAATATGTAGAATAACCGACTGCATTACCCATAATTTCAACTTAAATAAGCATAGCATGGTACTATTTGACGCTGCCAAAGCATTCGATACAACTTGGGACGCGGTTATTCTTTGTAAAATGATTAAATGTAAATTTCCAACATGCTTAATTCATTTAATTTACTTAGGCAATAGATATTTTTATATATCTGTAGGTAATGCTGTCTCGTCTCACAAATCTTGTTTTGTGTGTGTTCGGCAAGGCAGTATAATAGGACCAATTTTCTTTACATTGTATCTCTACAATTTTCTGAATCCACTCGACACGCGAGTTGAACTCTTTGCTGGCGAACTGCGATATTCTGCAGCTCCTATAGACCTAGTATGACCCGTAAGAGACTACAGCATATCGCGGTTATTTAAACATTACAATAAATGGCAAATTAGCGCAAACTTGAACAAAACATAGGCTAAATATTTTACCCGTAGGAGACCAGCTGTATCTGACAATCTGATGGTACAGGAAAATAAATAAGAGCGGAGTTCTTAGGTTCGTTATCTCGGCGTGATCCTCGAAAATAGGCTTACTTTCACCAAACACGTAAATAAAATCGCAATCAAGAAAAATAATTCCTTCTTTTCCTTGTACCCTATCCTTAATCACAAGTCCTTCCACAACATTAACAACAAGATAATCCTGTATAAACGTTAATCCTGCCAATATTTTGTTAGGATTGTCCTGCCTGGAGCTCGATATCAAAAGCTTCTTTTAATAAATTACAAGTTATTCAAAATAGATGCCTCATATATATATATATATATATATATATATATATATATATATATATATATATATATATATATATATTCTCAATTTCCCTCGTTATGTCAAAATCGACACGATGCACGATCTACTGGCCTGCCCAACTTTAGGGATTTCGTTCTAAAACTATCGACTGACTTTTTGTGTAACACTTTTGTATACGTAGTATTAAAATTTAAGAACTCGCGTCTTAAACAATTTATTTCAGCAACTTAGACATAGGTTCCTATATTACAATGTATTGTTGGTAATTAGAAAACTTGTTTATTTTGTAGCAGCAGGTTTTTAAGTAAAACTTCTACTGGCACGGTATATATGAGGAATTTATCCGCAAAACGAACAAGCGAGCCATCTAAATTAACGAAAGGATATACATATATATATATACGCACGTATGCCCGCGCACACACACACATATATATATATATATATATATATATATATATATATAAATATATATATAATGAGTATCCCTTGGGGGGTACTTTGTACCTTCTGGGATCCGGAGCTGTAACCGGAACGGGGCGCGTTCGCAGGTGGCGGATAGTGGAATTGTCTACAGATATGTAGGTTAGTAAGACATTAGTCGAATAAACAGCCGCGGACCAATAGCGGCTACTGTCGGAAAGTCTCTAGCAGACGATTCCAGTAGTGACAATGCTAGGAGACACGAGGATGCAGATGGGCAGCTTGAGGACCTGGCCATTAAAAGTCTGCAAAAATCCTATGACTGTCTCTCCCTCGGCGGGTTGAGGTCGCCGTGAAAAACCTTAGATTGTTACCCCCTCAGTAACAACTCGCTGCGTTGCGGTTTGGATATTTATCTAAAGGCTAAGGGAGACAACCCTGACAGAAAACAAGCGCTGTCTTGCGGGTAGGATTTTTATCCAAAGAATAAGGGAGTAAACCCTGACAGAAAATCAGTGGCAGAATAACACAGCCTTATTACCTCTGCTCCTGCAATAATTCTACTTATACTATACAAAACTAAACGAAATAATTTTAAGGGTGATAAATAAACAAACAAAATCAAACAAATAACCATAATAATTACAACAATATTGATAACAGTTAATGCATAAAGTTACATAATGCCTGACCTGGCAGCAGGGATAAAATGCATCCTCCAATTTGCCTAGCCAGCACGGGTGATTAGGCTACTCATACCCAGACATGACTGTAAGAAAGAAAGGCCGTAACAGCCAAGGCCAAAATGGGGAACCGGATGTGACAAATGTCTCCTTACCGTCTAGATTAAATATAAATCAAGGAGGCAACCACCGATTTAGACAACAACCGCCCGGATATAACGTAGCCTGTTGTGTAACAAGGGACAAAACCAGGGCGAATCTGATGTATATAAGTACATATAATGTAAGAACATTAGCAGCTGAAGATGAGCTATTAGAACTCGAAGAAGAACTAAGTAATATTAACTGGGACATAGTTGGACTCAGCAAAGTAAGAAGAATTGGCGAAAACACCATACAATTAAGATCCAAACGAATGCTTTATTACAAGGAACATGGTTCAAAACACATAAATGGTGTAGGCTTCTTAATCAATAGAAAATGGGATGATAAGGTGATTAAGTACACCAGCATATCGGATAGTGTAGCATATATACTGGTGCAGCTAACACCAAATAAAATCCTTAAAATCATCCAAGTTTATGCACCAACGGAAACATACTCAGACGAAATAGTAGATGAATTCTACGAACAGATACAGGAATCCCTTGACAACGACTGCTGTACGCAGACCATGATTATTGGAGACCTTAATGCGAAGATAAGTTCCCGGCATGATGAACGTGAAATCACGCTTGGAGAGGATGGCTTCGGCACCAGAAATGAACGTGGACAAATGCTGGTTAATTTTCTAGCACATAATAAGTTATATACAATGAATACGTTTTTTAAAAAGAATCCGATGCAGAAGTGGACTTGGAGAAGTCCGGACTTCAAATATAAAAATGAAATTGACTTTATAATTTCTAATAATCCGCACGTAATTCGTGATGTGTCTGTGGTAAACAGAGTTAAAACGGGCAGTGATCATAGACTATTAAGATCTAAACTAAAAATCAATTTAGAGCCTAATAAAAACGTCAGAAAATACTTGAAGGGAATAAGGATTGATCCCGAAAAACTTGTACAAAATAAGTTGAAATACCAGATGGAATTAGAGAAATAATTAAAGGAAATAAGCTATAATAGACAACGAAACAGCTACTAATATTAGTAGGATGATGCGAGAATGCGCGGAAAAAATATCCTCAAATTACAAAATTATATCAAAGAAAATTAGCGATAACACTAAAGTTTTACTCCAACGGCGACGTGATTTGAAACCATCGAAGGACAAAAATTTAATCGAATGGGCCGAGTTAAATAAACTGATAAGAAAAGAAATGCGGAATGACATTCGCAAATTTAATACTAATGTAATAAAAACAACAATTTAAAGAAACAAAGGTCCGAGAGTGTTTAAAAAAGCTTTGACGAATGGTATAAAAATACTTACAAAAATTGAAAACTCACGGGGAGAAATAATAACGAATAAAAACGAAATAACTGAAGAAGTTGAAAGATATTTCACCCGTTTATATAATAGCATTGACCGAAACCAAAATAACAACAATTATAACAACAACAATGATAAAGATGCTCTGCAAGAAGTGTTATACCAGGAAGTGTGGTCCTGCAATAGTAAATGCACTGCGATCATTATTCAACCAGTGCCTTACTAATAAAATGATACCCACAGCATGGGAGGAAGCAGATGTTTTCTGATGCATAAGAAAGGGAACACGCAATTGCTACATAACTATAGACCTATCAGTATGCTATCCAAATATATGAAATATTTACCCGTGTTATAGCAAACCGTATAACACAAATAATAGACTATCACCAACCGAGGGAACAAGCAGGATTTAGATCTGGTTATAGCACAATGGATCATTTGTTAACGGTTAGAACATTAGTACAAAACTTATGAAGAATACAACATCCCACTCTATATGGCGTTTGTAGATTACGAAAAGGCACTTGACTCGGTTGAAATATGGGCAGTGTTACAGTCAATATGTAACTGCAGAGTTAAAGAGCAATATGTGAACATTATCAGAACACTGTACGAATCAGCTTCAATGAAAGTCAAGCTATGGAAAAGAACTGCAAAAATACTTATAAAAAGAGGTGTGCGACAAGGTGATACCATCTCACCAAAATTATTTATTGCAGCCTTAGAAGGTGTATTCAAAAACTAAACTGGGATTCGAAAGGCATAACATTAAACGGAGAAAAACTGAATCGCCTACGATTCGCAGATGACATAGTTATAATAAGCAAGAATAAAGAAGAATTAGAATCTATAATGAACGAACTTGAAACGGAATCTAGAAAAATAGGACTAAGAATAAATAAACAAAAAACAAAGGTTATGACCAATAACATGGATGGTATGTCAGTAAAGATAAATGGGGAGCACATCGAACAGGTACGATCGTATATTTATTTAGGAAAAGAAATATCTACAGACAGAGGAGAAAATATGCAGAGAGAGATACGAAGGAAAATATCTCTCGCATGGGCTGCATTTGGGAAGTTGTCAATATATTTCGAAATAAAGATATACCGAATAGTTCAAAGAGCAAACTTTATATCCAATGTATCTTACCGGTGTTAACAAACGGAGCAGAAACGTGGAGCTAAGAGAATGATTATAAAAATAAGAAAACGCAAACATCTCACGAAAAGATAATATTAAACGTCAAGTTAAAAGATCGAAAAACCATTACTTGGATCAGGGAACGTACAAAATTGACCGACGTGTTGGTGCGAATATCAAAATTAAAATGGACGAGGGCTGGACATGTGGCGCGTAGACATGATGGCAGGTGGACAAAACATATCCTGCAATGGTGCCCATTATATTCAAAAAGGAAAGGGGGCAGACCAACAACACGGTGGCGAGACGACATTGCCAAACATGCAGGAATCAATTGGATCCGGGTTGCACAAGACCAGAATCGTTGGAAACGTCTGGAATGTGCCTACACCCAGCAGTGGCTTGAAATGAGCATAACGTGATATAATGAGTATGATGGAAACGATATAGTGTGTACGATAAGACGATACGGACACATTTAGTTTTAGAAAATCTGAAAGACTTATTGTTTTAATACTCATTCACTTATATAATTTTCGTTTACTTTTCATTCCTAATTTCTTGGAAAGTTCGAATAATTCGGGAATCAAAAGTCGAGTTCATCGTAATTAGTATGTTAGTTGTATAGTATTATTAGAAACAGAAGTAGTAAATTGAGTCCGCGGAGACGTAGCCGGAATAATAATAATAATCAAAGTGTTCGTAGGCGGTGGTAATGGAAGATTAGTCGTAGTTTCAAAACGCTATAATAGAGAAAGTTAACAAAGCCGTCACTATAATAACTTTATCGCAGAAGAATTTTAGTCAAAATTTATCTTATCTTTGGGTAACTCTTCTCTCCAAATCGCGCGAGCAAATACTTTATTTACTGGCCGCTTTCTACAAGAATGCCTGCATCTATATACGTAATAACTACAGTAATATATACATATATATATATATATATATATATATATATATATATATATATGTATATGTGTGAGTGTATATATAATTATGTGTATTTTTGTGGGCATGTGTAAATATGTATACATATTATACACAATTATGGGTACGTATGAATAGTAAAAATAAATACATACCGTGGATTAAAAATAGCAAGGGAGGTGGCTCAGAAACCACCACAGTCTTTAAATTCTTACACACACACACATACATATATATATAATAATACGTGTGATTTGTTTATTTTATTTTGCTTGCGATCTGTCCTTGAGTAGACAAAAAGTAGCAGTGATATTTATTATTACTAAATCGAATGTCTAATGACAACTACCGGTTTTGAATTATATCGAGTAATTTGGGGCTGCGCTCTAGAAACTCCATTTGGGTTTGTCATCTGAGCCGTCTGGAGTTTCTTAAGATCGGAAGCTAATGGATTGACACGGTGGTCGGTTGATATATTAGTCGCTGTGAATTCTCGCAGTTTGTCCTATATTCGATATATCCAGCTCCTTATGCAGGTCATCATGTCGAATGCACGTCATTGTGCCCCAACTATGTTCCGTAGTACCTTCAACTAGAAATGCTGGATAATTTTCATATTACGTTTACCGACCGTTCTTCAAACATCTATTCCGAATGTACATAAAGATTTGAAGACAATTTTATTTATTTATTTATTTATTTATATTTTATTTATTGTAATGAAGCCACTCAACAGCCAAAAAGTCAATTATACTGTAGGATTATATTTCAAATAGTACAATGAATAATGTTTAAAAATTATAAAAACGAATGATAAAAAAAAAAAAAAAATTAAAATCAAATGTAGAAAATACTACATACATTCACAAGTCTCACACCCATTAAACACATAAGGAAATCTACAAGCCTATTCACAAGTCTCATTAAAACACTACACACAATTCACAGGATACGGCTGATGTTAAATACTCACTTCTAACTTTACCGTTACATACGTCGTGAAGTAACCTTAATTGGCTATTTTCCAGGGTAAAGACTTCACATCCGTTATATTTCACAATATATCGTAACCCATATATTTACGACAAACACCTGATATACACGGTAATATAGATATTTTAAAAATTTACACTGAACTTTGCCAAGTAACCTAATATATTTATTATAATACGGATCCCAAACGATTAAATAGTATTCTAACAGAGTACGCACTAGTTCATTATAAAGCGACAGTAGCTTCCATGGATCACTAAACATGTATAAATGAACGTATAGAAAATTTTGAGTTGTCATCAATATTAACTCCGTGATCCCGCACCACAGATTTGCTATTTATCTGACTAGCATTCATGGTGTAAGTGAAAGAATACCAACTTGATCAAATTATAATAACAAGAAAAATATATTTGTACGAAGTTATAAATATGAAAGAAAATATGACACGGATTACATTGTGTGCCGGGAACATCTTACCACAATATCAAAGTAAGAATATAACGAATATCTTATACAAGTCTGAATATCGATCAACAATATACCAATATATATATATATATATATATATATATATATATATATATATATATATATATAAGTAATGCGTACGTGACTAAAAATGTTCACAATAAAAATTAAGTCGTTTTCATAATTATTTACCTTATAATAATACAATAATTCCGACATCGATAATAATAGTCGGAAGAATAAAAACAATAATCCTAATAATTTAATCATTACAAAGGATCTCTTCATACGATAATAATAATATTAATAATAATTATAAACAAAATCCAAAAAGCTCGAAGTGATTGAAGAAAGGTGAATATGAACAATAATTAAATTAGCTGAAAAAATACGACGGCCTAGAGAGTCGGCAAATTGCGATAAATACGGACTGATAAACACACCGGAAAAGGTTGAAGAGAGTAGGTACTATTTAATCGCATTCGTACCAGACATGGCAAATGCGGTGATATGAAATCAAAATGGAAATCGACCAGCAACCCAGCATTAGAATGTAGGCACGTACATCGAGTATATTGTCCTTGAGTGCCTAAAAAGATGTTTCGACTTGGACTTTCGAGAGTTCTGTCCGTTGTCATCGTCTGCTCTGTCGTGGTTGGTTGCAGAAACTGGACGTTATTCGTTGAAGCGGCTGTTGCCATACGAAATAAGAAGAAGTAGATTAAAAATGCAGTCAACGCGCTGTTAATTAACAATAAACTTTCAACTGGAAGTAAGCGTAATTTGAATTATAATTGAAGAATTTATTATCACTGCGGAAATAATTACGATAATAATAACAGTAATAATAATGGTGATACAGTTGTACAACACAATATACACCACATAGCTCTTACGCTAAAACAAATAGGATTCTAACAATATTATAAAATCTGTTGATAGTTCAAGCAACCTTAGTTTATTCAGTAGATGTGAGTGGCTAACTACTACAAATACTTTACTGAAATCAGTGTAAATACCATCAACTAGTAAAACCCGTGATCTATGAGTTTAGAAATCTAATCAGTGTACGTAACTAGATTCTTTACGGTGAACTTGTATTTCGTAAATCTGTGATGCTCAGGTATAATTTTAGTCAGTAAATAACTATTCAATCTAACGTATATTACAGCATGTTCTAATAATTTTGCCAGTATACAGTATAGAGATAAGTCGATAATTGGTGATTAGCTGACCATCACCCGATTTATATACTAGCATTACTCTAGATGTTTCAAGAGAAGCAGGCCAAGCTGTTGTAATATTGGATTAAACCAAAAAACTAAAGGTTTTTCCAATAGAACACTATACTTTAGAAATAAACGGGGGCGAATTGTCAGGGACCAATAGAAGATTTTGGCTTCAAGTTCTTAACTGCTTCGTTATACTCCCAAGAAGAGATAAAGTTGAGTTTAAGACGTTAACACTATCATATGCACGAAACAACCTCACATGAACCATCACATAATCCCATTCACTGCTAACGTACATAGTTTTACAAACATTAACAACAGAACGCGGCACAGTTTAATAATCATAATTACTGATGCGATTGTAGCTGTCATAGATAATTTTAAATAATGCTGTATCGGCCGGACTGTCTTGATCTCAGCCACATTCCAAATCTCTGATAATTTTTAAACGCTGTATAATTAAATGTTCCCGTAAATAATTCGCGTTCCCTTTAGTTTTTCCCGTCAATTTCCCTTTTATACGCGTAATAAACTTTACCGGTATAGGCCGTGATTTAGACCGTTGTCCTTTTCATCACGTTGCTTACTGAAACGGTGCGACCTATGAACAGATTTTGCCGTATAACAATACCGATACAAACAGCTTTGGTCGCAATTATAACACCGAGCTTATCAGCGGCTAGTGTTATTACTTGTTAATCCGTATTTTCATATTTGCCTTTCGAAAGTGCGTACATTAACAACGAGTTTTCGCGCGAATACAAATTTATCGAGCCTACTATTGATATCTGTTTCCATTTCATCCATACGCTGGTTAAATTGCGATAAGAAATTATCGAGCGTGGATTTAACCGCTTTCATTATATTCTTCGTTAGTAAATGTTGAAGATGTTATTCGAATTTAAAGTCTGATTTATTATTATTCTTTATTTTAACATAAATTGAGTTTAGGTTATAAAGCCGTTACTACTCATTGTATATACAAATTAAAATAAAAACTAAACGCTAAAATATGAGTTATAAAATAGAGAGGTAATTAACTAAACTAAGACATATAGGGATATTGATAAGAGGCCAATTGACACAGAGGGATTATTTAAGCATAGGAGGTATGCAATAGAGTACGGAGGGAAAATACCTAACTGTCTTGTTTAAGGTTTCTCTGTGTGCACTATATAGACTGCATGAAAAAATGACACGATTAATGTCTGCTGTCGAACCACAGTCCAACGGAGACTGGCAAGTACATTTGTTTATCGTTTCTTCAATCGTACCTATCGATCCAACGTAGGAGGTGTATCACATTTGACGTGACTTTTCTTTATATTATCTTTCATTACTACTTTGGGCTTATCACCAGATACAGATAACGACGAGGCATATCGGCGAATAAAAATCAATATGCACACTGCAGATCGAAAATTATTGAAATACACAACATACAAAAATCACGTCACTCACTGCTGACAACGATACAGAAACGAAGTTTACATATTACTACCGTATCGAGTTTTTGTACAATAAGACTACTTTGCTTCAAGATTTTAGGTCGAACTGTTTTCTACTGACTAGGATACGATCTTTCCATTTTAATCTCTGATCAAGATACAGTCGCGAATGTTTAAAGAACTTTGGGTTTTCATCGAATGTGATCTAGGTATTTTCAATATATCTGTTGGGAATGAACACATTAAATTTAGATTCATTCACCGTGATTTTCCACAAATTTAACTATTTATCCGAATGTATAAAATCATTCTGACGATGATCAGTGTAGTAACAGAAGGATTAATAACGCCATGTCATCGATAAACACGACTAGTATCGTCAGGAAAATCGGTTATATAGTATACATCTGATAAAATAGTACACTAACCTGTGGCATACCGGAGAGTTTATAGCACATATGTTCGAGTAAGCGCAGTTCGCATTAATTTGAAAAAATCCCATCTATTAATACCAATGTGGCGGATTTCTATAATAAACTCGTATGCCGCACGATGCATTTTCTGCGTCGGGAAGCAGTGCGGCGCGATAATTTTTACGCTTAAAAGTGCCATCGATAACGTTTGCATTTGCTCTATCGTGCTACGCCGATTTCCAAAACTAAGTATCGGTTTATGCGATGTATGCATATGCATATATATAGATGCGCATGAATGGCTAATGTAAGTCGGGATAGAATTAATCGAACCGTGGCTAAAACGAAAACTAGAAAATAGGTAAAATAAGCTGCAAAAAAAAATTATTCTGGAAATTTTTTGTCCGCGACAAAGTTAAAGTACTCGTTTTTCTTCTATTTTATTTTACCTAATGTATAGCTTCTGAAACGCGTGTGTCCGATACGTAATCGCGGGTAGATAGAACCGTGGTGTACACACGGTACTTAGCCACACGCGTGTGACGAGGTGCGTATACGACCGGTGGAGTATAATTTCTATTATCGTAAAATTCTACGAAATAGATGTTGTAACTTGCGGCCATAGAAATGGCGGTAGGGTACGAAATTATTCCGGCTTGTTTAACAACGTACGTTATTCTGCGAAGAAAACTATTACATATATATATATATATTTATATAACCTCTCCGACGGGGTTGTTGTCCCAAAATGCGATTGAGAAAGCTTCCATTTTTAAATATATAAATAAAATGGATCGAACGAATAGGGACTAGTGAGAGAGATGTTAAAGAAACGAGGAACCGGGGACTATAACGAAACCGTCGTTGATAAGGTGAAGTGGTGTTGTAAATTGTTCCTTTATTTTTCCACGTCGATTGCTCTTTCTTTTTCATATATCTGGAAAAATTTTCTTAAAAAAATTACCAACCCGGAAAAACGGATAAAATAAGAGAAAAATAACAATAAACTTTTCCGTATAATATGTAAGTTACATTTATGGAAAATAGAAAAATAACACCATCTAATGGTAATAGTAATATCCATCATAATAATAATAATGACAATAATAATGACAATAAAATTATTAATAATAGAAATCATAATATTACTATTACTACTACTACTAATAATAATAATAATCGCAATAATAATAATAATATAACGTAAAACCAGCAATAAGGATTGTAATCCTGGTCAAATTACTCTAATCCTGTAGAATGATAACTATATGCACGCGGCTGATTCGATTGGTGTAAAATATTTTTATTTCAAACCGACGCATGTCCAGAACAACCGGGCTAAATTCTGAATTTTATAGTTGCAACATTACGACCGTGACTAATTTTAATCGAAGTAATCGCGTTTAGTTATAAAAAAAAAATTAACGGCTTTTCACCTACGCGAAACTAAATCGACCGTATCTGATAATTCGTATTAGTTCCAAAAGTTTCGGGCGCATTAAAAGAACTGTTCCTAATAGTAAAAAAACATAAATTTGCACATATAATAAGTGTGTGTGTGTGAGTAAAAAAAATATTAAAGATTTAGTAGAACGTCAGAAGTACGATCTAATAACCGACTCGATGGTGGAAAGAAACGATGGCAACGTGTTTAAGCACAATTTTTATTCTAACACTATGACCTCGGCTAGTTATATAGGTTCCGTCTAAAAACAACAAAGACCCGCGGGGACGTTTTACCAGACGAATATATCTTATTCGAGTACTACCGGGGGGTTGTTTTCAACCTTGTGGAGTGGTGATAAAGTTTTAGTATTCGCGCGACCTGAATTCAAATCCAATCGGGAACGGCGAACAGATATATCCAGCTAACTCAGCTATCGATTCGGTTGATCAAATGAGCGCCAACAGGCCGCTTAAGTAACGACACGGATGAAAGACATAGTTAAAGACGCGTGTTGATTTGCTGGTCCTTCTTTCGAAATTGAAAGGATTTTACTTTATACGCGATGCATAAATTAAGAAAATTAGAAGTATCTAACTTTAATTTGAATCGCGAACAATCTTTTTTTTTCAAATTACCAATAAGAACAAAATAAAAATATTTAACTAATAGTTCGGTTAATAAGATGTTATGCAATATTACGATACAATCGGTTAAAATTTTATTCAACTAGATGCGAATAAGGCAAACAGTTGATTGCGATGAATATCGAACAGCGATATCTTTCTATTCGGAAACCATGGTTCGGAACTAGAATTAGGTTAAAATATTTTTGAAGTGAAACTTCTATTGGTGCGATATATATGGGGAGTTAACCCGCAATACGAGCGAGCGAGCCAACCGAAATAACGGTCGTATATATATGTATATATACGTACATACACACATATATATATATAACCATGTTTTTTTGTGTCAGGTGTGTCAACGAAATAACGGACGGATATATATATATATATATTACCCTGTTCGCATGTACCGCACTATCAACACGCCCTTATCAAACCGCGTTTAGTTGCGTTAAGTGTGTCAACAAAATAACGAATAGAGTACAAACACACATATATATATATATTTATACATAAACTTAGGTTAAGTGCACATTTATTCTACGATGATTTATTTTTGCAATTATTCAAAATGCTAAACAGTTTAGTTACTACTTCATCTGCTCTATTTTCGGTAATATCTTTATTGCAATGATTACAGCCCGAAATATTGCGCTTAACGGTATCGGTAAAGAGTTACATGTTACACATTTGTCAGAGAGTGCGTTGTTATACTTGTATAATCTGTAATGTGGCTCGTTAATAAATTGTACGTTAAAAAAATTAGATATAGTAAATGATCTATTACTGAATCATTTTTCAACGTCTGTGAATTTTTTTTTAGCTACACGATTATATTCATTCCACTGTGATCGGAATTTATTTGTATAATGCTTACCTAGTGTACAAACTGTTTAAACGTTAAAAGTTTATTTTGTTCACGAATGAAATAAGGTTGTCGATATTTTACACTACTGAATTCGTGATCTGAATTTATATGATTTTTTATGAAAAGTATGTTAATACGTTTCTCTATATCTAAACTGAATGGCTTGATTGCTGCATTGACGAAGCTGGTAGTTCTGTAGGATTTGATTAATTTTATTAGTTCTAAGATAGGTTTTTTTTTTTATATATTCTGGAATTTCCTTATTTTTAACATTCCTTTATACACGACACTGCCATAAAGAATGTTGGCTACCACTACACACTTTTATATAACGTTATTCCCTTTTTCTAATTTGAACGGTTACAATTGAAACTAATAGGATGGCGACGTTTTACAAACCACGCTTCAAGAATGTAATCTTTATCTGCGCGGCATGCGTTTTTATCGCATCATTTTGACTTCTGTCGGGCGAATACCAAATTACCTTTACGACTAATAAAGTTGACGATGTTAGAGGATTTTTTCCAAATTTGTAATCTACATAATGCAGTAATGAAACACCGACGCACGTCACTAGATACCATTTGCGTCACCGTACCACTATTTTCTGGATATTACAGATTGAATCGACTTGTACGGGAGAGCCAGATAAATATTGAACCAAGGATTACTGCGATATTCTTTATGAACACGTGTAATAAGACGTAAAAGGTGTCTGTTAAATATGTATAAGGAAATCCCGCCTAGTATTGCGGAATGTCCAGGAATCCACACATACGCCACATATTAGCAGCATGCAAATGAAAATTCGTAATACATGTATGTATTTACGTGCTATAATTTCGAAAAGATGTCCGTGGCGCAGTAATAATTCTAATTTCCAACAGTTACATTACCAACGTCTCGTAACAGTCGATAAATTTGTGAAAATAGCCAAAACTAGTTGTTAATAATTTCTCGTTTTATTACCTTTAAACGTAATTTGAACGTAATAATAAAAATAACGATATCAAAATAAAAATAACAATAATAATATTAATAACAAAAATAATGATTATAATGTTTTAAAATAACTTTTCTGATTCGATTAAATAAATACAATTCACCAAATTCGCTATTTCCTTCGCCATTATTAATGGCGGTAATATTTCCTACTGACAACTCCGGAAGATTATGTACACGTAACTTATAAGTGACGTAATTATAGTCAACCCGTAACAATTTCAACTGCAATTTCTTCCTGTACACGATTTTGACTGCATATTAAATAAATAAGTAGTTATATATATATATATATATATATATATATATATATATATATATATATGTATATGTATATATGTATATATGTATATATGTATATATGTATATATGTATGTATGTATGTATAAATGTGTAGTTACATAATACAATATATTATATATATTATGCGTTCACATTACGCAGTATTTGTAGAATATAATGCATATTGTCGACATCTATCAGGTTTCCCCACATTTTTTTGAATAATTGTTATTAAATAACATTAGTTTTTTAAAATTTAATTTTTGCACGACGATGCGACTACTTCCCGATTTAGTTCATTTCATTTCTCTCTAGATCTATTTATCTATAAATATGTTGTTTATGATACATACACGTGCAGCGTGTGCTAGAATAGTGCATTAAGATTGCACTTTGTGTATATATATATGTATGTTTGTATGTACTTGCAGAGACACAGGGAGTCCACGAAAGAGTAATATGGGGCATCGAGATATCAGACCAGAAATCCCGTACGTGGATAAGACAGCAGACTAAATTGTCGGAACGTGTAGTGCAGTTAAAATGGAATTGTGCAGGCTATGTAGCAAGAAGAAATGATGACAGGTGGACGGGACGAATCAGAATGGCTTCCAAGAGAAGGAAACAGAAGTCGCTAACATCCAGCAGTGGATTGATATATGCACATTGTATATATAGTATGTATGATACATACTGTAAGCTGCAGCGTGTGATAGAACAGTATACTAATATTGCACATATATGTATATATAAAAAAAATAAATTCTAGTAGTTGTTTTTTATGCTTAAAACTTTTACCAACCGCAAACGATGACAATGATGAGGATATCAACAAAAACTTTGACGAAACCAGTACAAACAATGGAATAAATTCAGGTCTATATACTCATGTCAATAACGAACAAAAAAAATAAGAAGAGACACCGATGAAACCGTTTCGCGAACTTTAACAGATTCAGAAAGTTCTTCCTAGAATTATAGGATGTAGATATTGATTGAAAAAATACGTTATTTGTGGGGTTACCGTTAAGCTTAAGAACCCCCAGGTAGTTATTAATGTATCGTGAAAACCTTAGGAGAAAACAAATATTTCATTAATACCTCGAAAGAAGATGAACCGTTCAGGGTAGTGATTAAGAATTTACATCGTTCTACGGATATAGTCGACATTAGAAAGGAAATCGAGGCCAGAGAATATCAAGTGATATCGCTAATATTCTACACCACAAAACCAAAAAACCACCCTTCACATGTTAGTTTTAGAAACGAAACCGTTGAAAAAAACAACTGAAATATTTTAAATCACTCGAATCTTAAATACAGTAGTAGTAGTTGTTGAAGAATCAAAAAAAAATCGCATCTAACGCATTGCAAAATATGTCAATTATTCGGTCACACAGCCAATTACTGCAATTTATCATTACGTTGTGTCAAGTGTGCTGTTATGCACAATACTAAACCTTTTTAATAGAAGCTCGTCTGAACCTGCAAAATGCGACCTGTGCGAGGGTAATCATCCATCGAGCAATAGAGGATGGTCAGTATACAAGCAGCAAGCGGAATTCCACAATAAAATGAGCTCTCTTCATGCCAGTGCCGACTAAATATCAATTTTCCAAATGATGCTAGAAATATTTATTTTAACGGTGACCCTAGTAGAATAAATCGAGGATCATATGCTAATAAGTACAGCTTCCACTAGAAATCTAACTGAACCAAATCAGATGTTCACTGACCATACCGATAGAAACTGCAGTTACGAAACTTCGATGATGTTGAAAATGTTCCTCAACGAATTCTAATCCACAATCAATCCATTAATATTGCTACTGACGAAAGTTATTCAGAAATCACGTCCAAAATGATGTCCAACATTAATATAGTCACACAATATTCACTCGTGACAGTACTGTGGAATGTAAATGGCATTACACAAAAAAGAAATGAATTCGAACTTTTCCTTCAACAAAATTAAATCGGCGTAGCACTAATCACTGAAACCAACCTCACGTATGAGAAAAATTTCAAAGTTAACGGATATATAGCACACTCGGTTTATGGAGATCACTAGTATTAGTTAAGAACATATGTAAACAATATAAAAACTTTGAATATAGCACTTTTCCCATATCATATTGCAGCACTGAATGTCGAAACACTTGCAAAGGATTTAATAGTAGCTGCAATCTACTATCACCCAGGTTTTGACATACCGCAGATGGACTATACTTCAATTTTTAACAAATTGGGCAATGAGTTTGTGAGCTGTGGTAATTATAATTTTAAAAAATAGCGCTTTCAAGATCAGTAAATCCATCAGGAAAGAAGCTTTAAAAATCTATACAGTATAACGCGCCTACTGTTTTATCCCCAATATTGGTCGCGACATCGCAATAGGTTCCCAGACGTCTTAAATTTCTTTGTTAAGTTGTAGCAAGGAATGCAGAACCGTCATTGATCTAGACTCCGATCATGTTATAGTAGTTGCCACTTTCGATTTATCAAACAACAGATACTTATAAATCGCAGCACTAATTGGAATACCTTTACAAGAATTATTGAAAACAATATAAACTAAAGGACAGCAATGACATTGACGCAGCTATTAAACATTTGTTTAGTCTCGAGCAGTATGCGTGTAATAACTCTCCTAACCACCGCGTATCAGGGAAACCCCATCAAAATCTTTACATAACCGTAGAAATAAGAAAATTAATTAAGGAAAGCAGGTCAGTAGGAAGAAAATGGCAACGTGGTCGTTATCCTTATACATCAGATACAAAGAACTGCGCAGCAGATTGCAGAATAAAATTAAGAAGTATAAAAATAAAATGTTCAATTATTATACGAAATCTACCAATTATATGGACTTGGGTAAAAAAATTATTAAATCACCCGGAAGAACCGTACGGTATTAAATCGAATAACAATTAGATTAAAACAAAACAGAAAGAGGTGAATACGTTCGCGGACCTACGATTTTTCAACCCATTCTCTGATCGTGACAAGTTACATTCGGACTACAAAGTTCGTTATGTGACAGTGCGACACATGCTACTTCGGTATTTTCTATAAAAGAAGTTGTAACAATATGCCGTTACGTAAAGCTCCTGGTTTGACAAAATTATTGAAGAAATAATCTCCCGGCTGCCATAGAGAGCGGCTGTTCCTTTTTGTTATATCCTTGATGCAATTTTAAATACTTTCCCAAGACGTGATAGAAGTCGGTAATAGTCATGGTTCTTAAAAATGGCCAATTAGTTTATTTTCTTTTCACTATCGAAAGTCTTGGAGAAGGCAATCTTAAATCGTTTATAAAGAAAAAAAACAAGATGTTGATTTTCTCATAGAGTACTTATACGATTCAAGAATGCCACCGAATATTTGATGCAATTTCATTAACTCTGGAGAAAGGGGAGTTTTGTTCCACGATATTTCTTGATGTCACGCAGGCATTTGATAAGGTCTGGCACCCACCCCGTGGGTTCTTATTTAAATTGCGGCAAATTCTCAACGAATATATTTTCTACTTCTAGAATCTTACTTGTAAGAACGCTCGTTCGTTGTTAGGATAAATGACTCGTTTTCTGAAGAATATTCAATTAGATCTTACGAACGTATTATACGTAATTTTATTAAATAGAAGATGGAAATAGAATAGAGTTTGCGAACATAATTTAATTTTTGTCTCGTCCACTATTTCAATTTATATAAGAACGAAAATGAAATTCTGGATTTATAACGAAATATTGTCGAAAATCAACTGACGACCAGATGAAGTTTCCAGGAATTATCGGTGGTGGCCAGACGCGACTTGATTTTATCGCCGGACGAAAAAAGAAATTTTCGAACGATAATCGGTGGACGAACGGAAGAACACAAATGGAATTGTGGTCAACTTGGCGTATGGCTGAAATGCATCAGATAATTTAAAGACCATTGTCCTTAATTTATATACGACGATAAACTGTTAGCGATTAAACATCGCACGCACACATACACACATATATATATATATACTGAAAGATACAACGGCGCGTGTTAATCTGGATATCATCATGTTGCAGGAAGCTCTAGAATTTTATAAGTTCAGCTGAAGAAATATATCCTTACTCCCCTTACTCAGCTGCAACGTATATAAATATATACATTGCTCGCATTAATGTTTTTACCCGTTCTTCTCCAACGTTTAGATATTATTTACAACTGCGAAAATTTAAGTGAGTAGTGTGAAAGCGGGGATTTGCTTACTGATCGGATCTAACTCCGACCATTGAGAAGCGTATTAAATTACGGTGGGGCCAGTTAATGCTGAACTACATGTTTTACCCCGTTCCTTTCAATCATATTTAGAATGTGAAAGCTTGTTAAATGGTAAAAAGTATGTTACTATACGAAAGACAATTCCAAAGTAGTCTTTAGTTAAACACAGACATCTCCCTTAAGATTTAGTCTCTGTATTAAGAATTTGTCACACTGTACACCTAGTCATGTTACTCAATTATGGATCATCAGAAGTGTAGTTTGTGAGATATTTAGTACTGAAGATTGCATCGTACATCGTATTTGGTCCTACAAGAATATAGCTTTCTATGTCAGAACTTCTATTGACAAAGAATATGCTACCGTAGCAACTTAAACATTCTATTGTGGATCTTACCTCCTCGAAAACACGTATTTCATGAAGGTCAGCGATATAAATTTATAATTCGAATACATTTTAACTGACCGAAAAGTGAAAAACTGGGCCAAAAAATAAACAAGTAAAAGTTCTTCAACAGGTGGACGTCACTATTTTTACTATTATCATCATCATCGCAGTTTTTCTGGTTTAAATACAATCAACGTGATTAGCTATAGCCTTGCGAAACTCGCAACGTACGAACAATTAAAAAAATTCGCGTATTTCTAACGGAGTATAAAGGTCATCGCGATAATTGACGAATACGGAAATTAAAAACATAGCGAAGTGACTAATTTCGAAATAGTTAACAATTTCGTCTATCTGGGGTCAGTGGGGCAACACCGATAACGCGTGTCACTGAGTATGAAACGCCCGCTAGCTATTACGATTAACAGATTATCGAGGATCTAGAGAGATACAAAGCAAACGTCTTAGCGGCTAAACACATTGAGCACTCATTAAAATGACGAGAATATTCTTAATTGACTGAATAAAAAATTGCCTTATGTAATCAGCAAAATGGACGTATTAAGCGGTAGAAATAATATCGTGGATTGCTTTGCCTTTTTATGTAAATAAGAATCAGTCCGCGACGTACAGTCGAATTGCCAAAGTTAACGAGTGTGTACGATGGGCTACAAACGGCTCAACACGCGAGTTAATTTGATAGTGCGAACTGAGTTTCACTTAACTTTGTTCAATCTTTGTGTACATTGCCGATATAATTCTGTTATTCGATATGCAGTTACAGCTTATTAAAGCGATGGATCTATTATCATAATACAAGGCCGATTGTATCGTTTTATTTATAAGAACGAAAACGATTTACTACATACAGATAACAGTAATATTAAAATAAATAAATTCATAAAAAGCAAAAAATCCTACAGCGTTCATTGTGTCAACATCGATTGCCAACAGTATATGGCAGCAGTCAGGAAGCATCAGAATTTTTGTTATCATCGACAAATAATTTCAAAGAATTTCAACGATTTATAGAGATGTACGCGTGTGATGATCACGGTTTGTAGATAAATGTTTCAAAAACAAAATGTATATAGTAATTCGAAAGACAAACACGAAGTCATCTACAGGGCTACCCGTGAATTTGCGGATGAAATTAAAATAGCTGAAACTCAAGAACAGGTAAAATTCGAATTTGAAGAGTCAGAATCACATCCCTAAAACTAAAGCAAAATAATATTAATAAAATGCTACATAACCTTCGTATTGTACGGTTCTGAAAGTTGGATAATGACAAAAGCAACGCAGCTAAAACAGGTCTGCTTTGAAATGTAGTTGAACCGTAGAATACTTCGCATAAAGTGAACACATAAAGGACGCAATACGGAATTATCGTAACGTACGAATAAATGCGAGGAAGTTGTAAAAGTAATCACGCATCGAAAACTGAAGTATTTTGGCCATGGAATACGACACCCAGAACGATATAGTCTGCTGTGCGTGTTAATGCTGGGAAAAATTACAGCCAGAATACCACGAGGAAGAAGAAAATACTTATTAGCTAACATTTACTAGCAATGATAAATTTTTTCGGAGCAGCTATGCATGTCAGCCAACATTCGATAAAGGAAACAGTATAATAATAATAATAATATAATCAATTATAAAGAGTGACGCATTTTTACTTATTGCCTAATTTTAGGTTGGTGTTGTGTACGACGTCATAACCGCGTCTCTACGCATTTATACCCAACCGCTAGTCGAAAGACGCAATTATCTTACGTGATAAAGGAAATTTCATGCGGTTATTTGAAGTGAGTGAGAATTATTAATATTTCTACTATATATAGTTAGAGCAATCTTGAGGTTGCAAATTTGTATATACCTGAAACATTAAAAAAACAGGTCGCAAAAACCAGAAAAAACATTTCCTAAATATATATATATATATATATATATATATATATACATATATACAATTAAACAAAAGGATATAAATTTTTCTTGTTATTTAACTTTTGTCAATAATCAATTCAATACAAGATTAAGGAATTAATGAAATCAACGGCTATTCAGTAACAAAGATATTTTATAGACACTGAAAAAATGAATGGATTAGCGTGTCCTTCAATTCTCTTGGAATCATAGGGACAAATTAATATAATGTTCGGTTAGTATAAGACAAAATCGGTAGGGTTAGTACAAGGGGTTAAAGTGTAGAGCTTTACTCGTTCACACATACCCCATCTTGATGAAACCGCCGTAAGAACTCTCTTGTAATGGTGTCTTAAATGGGATTACAAAAATTATCCTATATACCGGTGACGATGGACGTAAATGTATACATATATATATATACATAATACATATATTTGTGTGTTGTCATACATAGCGTTTGTATGCGAGTGTATTCTTACGAATTAAGGAACCACTTTAGATTCGTATAAAATTTGTATTACCTACCCATTTTTCGAGTTAATACAAGATGCGTTCCTAAATAGGTTAAGGAATATTATTTTCTTATATTATTGAGAGAATACGCGTCTTCTGACATGTATATTTTAACTATATAAGTAAAAAACAACGTATAAATCTATAATATCGTTCTTCTATCTGCATGTCGAACTCAAATCGAATATATTCATGTGCGCAGAAAGATTTCCTTGCGGTGGTAAGCACGTTTGGAACTAATGACCCGGGTCAATGAAAACTGTTTCTTCTATTAGCAATTGTAAAACTAGATTTATTTTTTAGATACGCAACAATTATGTCGTGTTTTATAAAAAATTCATACAATATTCTGTTTTTTTTTCCGTAATTTTTCATATACAACTTTTTTGATCCCAACATTTAGGTTCTAGTTAAGAGAACTGTCCTTCGTGACATGCACGTTGGTGAATGTGATTTAGTTCATCTATGCGAAATTCTATTGAGTTTTCACATTTATAATTAACGGTGTGGATATTACGATAAACGTTAACATTACGGTACAATCTGATAAAATTTTATATCGATTATCATTACTAAGTGATTTCGCAGTAATTAGATTTATATCGCAATTTTTTTTTTTTCAATCGCATAGTCGTAAAAGAGACTTCGTGCAATGATGCGATGGTTAATAATGTTTAGATTTCATTTATCGTTTACAATTTTTCTCCACATTTTGTCTTTTTAAGATTAACTATATGAGAATATCTAAAACTACTATCCGAGGATAATGCTACCACTCTTCAAGAGTGTCATCTTCGCATTTTTGCGGCATCCGAATCATCGCGTTATTTTAACTTCTGTCGGACGAATCCATTTAGTTTTTGTTAAATATAAGCTAGTTACAGGAACCGAATTTTGAGTTCCGAAGTTAACATTATTACTAACCTTACTTTTATTATAGTTCGGTATTACTAAGATTACTATAAATCTCACGTTCGTCCTAATTTACGTTGCAGTACATCGACATCGTGTCTATCCAACATCGATAACTGTCAATGTCACTTCATTTGTGAAAGGCAGTTGCGCCAAATCACAGTCGACATTGACGATCGAAGCGACGAGTGAATACATACACGATTATAAATTTAAAAGAGCAAGAAGAACAAATGGACAAAAAAAACAGACTTTGAATATGCAGCTATATAAGCTATACACGTGAGACAAAGCTGTGAATAGATAATATGCAGCTATATAGCTATACACGTGGGACAAAGCTGTGAATAGAAGTTAATACAAATTATAAGTCTGTATATTGGAAAGTAAGGAAATAACTGAATTATTATAACCGGATATACGCGATGAATATAGTGTAGTAGGAAACACGGAATTTATATATATATATATATATATATATATATATATATATATATATATATATATATTGCTGCTAAGAATATAATAATATTCGTAACTGGAAGGGACAACATAGACACTAGTTAAGCAATAGGTCAGTATCCGTTTGATTTTAGATTTTGTGGGCGGAAATATCTTCATTAGCTCTACAATTAGCGAGATAACCATTCTTATTACTTATTGAAGTAAAACTTCTACTAGCACGTTATATATGGGGAAAACGAGCGAGCGAGTTGAAATTACGGACGGATATATATATATATATATATATATATATATATATATATATATATATATATATATAGTGAGAGGTATTAAAAAATCTGCATAAATTCTTTGACTGTCTCTCCCTCGACGAGTTTAGGTCACCGTAAAAACCTTTAATCGTTTCCTCCTCAGTAATAACCGATGCCTTGCGTTTGGATTTTATCCCAGGGCTAGGATGTCGTCCCGATAGAGCGACAATTAATCCAGAAAGCGTCTGTTTTTACTGGTGAGCGTCGGTTCTCCATGTTAGGAGCGGCTGTATAACAGAAAATACTGTAAACCGCTACTTGGGCAGGGTAATCCGAGTTGGTCTATTTATGCTATGCGTCCCGGCTTGGTTCCAGGTCATTATGTGTGAAATTTGCAAGTGGATATGTAACAGAAAAGAACCAGCTGTCTCGTGGAAACTATGCTACTGGTCATATTACGAATGCTACGAATCTCAGAAATTATTTTAAAATAGGAACTTGGAATGGTCAGAGGGCTCTTTGAAACCGAAAAACTGAAAAAGTGATTAACGATCAGTTAAAAAGATATGATATTGCTATTGGCGGTGTAGCTGAGACACATTGGAAAGGTTCTGGACAGTTTCAAACGAATGATTATACACAATATTACTCTGGTACTGAGTTCGTGTCGGGGAGTGGTGTTGCTTTGTTACTTTCGAGAAACTTTCAAAATTCAATAAAACAATACCCGGCAGTTTCGGATAGGATTTTAACTGTTTCATTGAAAGCTAAGCCTACAGTGATGCATATAATACAGGTGTACGCGACTACAATAAGCGCTACGAACGAAGAAATTGAGCAATTTTATAATACACTATCGGACGAGCTAAAAAGAATATCGAACAGAGAAATTGCAGTAATAATGGGCGATGATAATGCTAAGATTGGCAAGGTATGTTATGGTCAAAATGAACAACATTCATGTCGAATAGTTGACCAACTTGTTTTTATTCAGTGACGGCTACTGTATAAATGAAATTAAAAGAAGAATTAATATGAGTGGCGCTAAAGTTCATAAACTAAAGTATGGAAACATTCGCATTCATCGATGGCCACTAAAATTCGAATAATACAGTAATTTTCTCCATGTTCACATATGGTTGCAATTGTTGAACTATCAATCGAAAAGAAGAAAAGAAAATACACGATTTCAAGCTACGGTGTTAACGGAGGCTTTTAAGAATATTGTGAACCGAAAAGATGACAAATAAGATAGTTTTACAGAGAGTGTTACCGAACTTCAGGAGAAAAAAATCGTACGAAATAATCAAGTACCGAATCGCCGGATAAGAAATATCGTACGAAGTAATCAAGTATTGAATCGGTTTAAAAACATTGCTAGGTCTACGGAAGAAGGTGTTCTTCTTTGGTTGCTTCTTAGAATTTAGTCAAACGTAATTTTTTGAGCGGACATTCAATTAAAATTAAAACGAAATTTTCTTATTTTTCGTGACTTTTTTTCTCAACTTTTTTTTAAAAATATTTTTTAAATTCGAATTTACTTTACATTATTATACGACTTAAGGCCGCTCGCAAATATTCGCTTGTCTGGATGCAGAAAATTCGATTACGCGGATTAACATTTAAAATTTAAAAATACGCCTACGTATATATATATATATACATATATATAATTTATATACATATGTTTATATATTTATGATATATAGAATTTGCGGAAAAGATTAAAATTTACATTTAGATTAAACTAATTCGGCTAAACCGGAAGTATAGCTAAATTATGTGAACTTTCCGCGAAAGAGGCCTTTTTTTGTAGCCCATTATACGAAAGTAAATAGAGAATTCGAGGCTCCTTTAGAAGTTGACAATTTTTGCGAAATTTCGTCAAATTTACGTCTACACCGAACTAGGATTACTCCAGTGTTGCGCGAAACGTAACGTATCTACTTTATATCGTAATATCTTTCTCTTTAAGTTGCTTCTCCTAATACGGATTCGTCAGTTATCCATTCGCTCGCTACATTTATAACGTCCTACATTTTATTAATAGATACGTATCTATAAACACGTGTATATTGCTGCGAATTGCAGCATACACTTTTTCATCATTTATCACGAAAACGGACTTGCTAATTTCCAATGAACTATGAAGATAGAATTGTTGGAAACTACTAGACATGGCATGGGTTCAGGTTATCGAGAGTGTGTGCATCTGCCCTCTTGTTTGACTACTTTATCATAGATGATTGCTTAATGACCGTGATAGTTAGCTCGTAATAATAACTTAATTTAGGCAACTGATCTATAGTAAACGCCTAGAGAATACACCGCTAAACTCAGAACTCGGACGAATATAATTCAAAAACCAGCAGGAACAAAATGGGGTGCTTACCGCATACTTTAAGAACTTCAGCCCTCGCGCTGATATACTCACCGAATATCCTACACCAGTATGGTTGAACAGCACTCACACAAGTAAGATTGATATAGAACTAAATGCAGCTCTTTGTATAATCTCTGGCGAAACAAAATCTACTCTGGTGAAATGGTTACCTGTACTAACATATAATATTAACTAAAATAAATACAAATCGACAATTACATCAATTATTTAAGTATATTTACCTACGAATAAATATGAAGTTGAGGAGGTGGAAGAAATATATGAACAATTAGACGAGACTCTAAAATATGTAACTCCGAAGGAAAACTTTATAATATTAGACGATTGGAATGCTGTAGTAGGAAAGGAAAAGGAAGGAGAATGGGTTGGAAGCTATGGTTTAGGCTTTTGAAATGAAAGAGTAGTAAGATTAATAAACTTTTGTAAAGATAATGAAATGATGACCGGGAACACAATTTTAAAACATTAGCCAAGAAGATTATGTACTTGGAAGACACCGGGAAATAGGGAACGATACCAAATAGACTGCGCATTTAGTCAGGAGAAACCAAATCGAGCAATGTAAAATATATCCAGGAACAGATATCGGAAGTGATCGTAACGCTAAGAGTTAAAAAATTTCACAGAAAAACAACAACTGTATGCAATGGGATGTGAAAGAAAAACTTAACACATGAATAATATAAACATCGATGAAAAGTCGAATCTTTTCAAAAAAAATATTAGCAAATACGGCGGGAAAAACATTAGGAAAAAGTGAAAAAGTATCGGAAACCGTAGACCAAAGACGTGGATAGTTTAAGAATGTAAATACAGAAGAAAGAAAAGAGATCTGAAATAATTTTAGAAAAACAGTGAAGCAAAGAAAACAAAAATATCATTAATAGAAAACGATGCGAACATTCTTTTAAGATTTTGAAAACACAACTAACAGAACTGAACTTCAAGATAAAAAGGTCGCAATAGAAGACAAATGAAAAGGCAAAAGATGAAAGAGATACATAGAAGATTTATATAAAGAAGATAGTGTATGAAATAAAAGCGATAACACGCAGGGAAAGGAATATATAAAAGCAACCAAATCATTAGATTATATAGGATCAAAAATATCCATTGAAGAATTTGAAAAATCCCTAAAAGAACTTAAGATAAGTAAAAGCCTTAGATGGAAACACAAAAGAGAAAGATATATTACTTAATCGATGAAATATATGAAAAAGGACAAACTACAAGTGATATCAATATCAGCAAGATAGTAATGGTTTCAAAAAGAAAAGGAAATGCGAAGAACATCGCATAATGAGTCTAATAGCACGCACGTCTAAGATACTAACAAAGATTATATTAGTTAGAATTAAGAGTAAAATTGAACAAGAATTAAGCAAAAACCAATATGGATTTTAAAAGGGTAACTAAGGAAGCGATATTCGGATTAAGAGTAGTAATCAAAAAGAAATCAGAATTAAATAAACCACTTTATATCAGTTTTAGGAGTTTAATAAATGTCCCTGGAACATGCTTAATGAAAAACTGAAAACGATAAATAGAGATGATAGAGTATGAATGATGATAAAAGCATTATACAAGAATCAAAAAATAATAATAAAAATATGAGAAACAGAAACTGCAGCAACAATAAAGAAAGGAGTGAAACAAGGATGCAGCTTATCTCCTACGCTGTTCAACATATATATATATAGAACAAGTGGTTAAATTTTAGAAACAAAAATGTGATCATGGAATCTCAGTAGGTGGCATCACAATAAGCATGTTTATGTTATGTTTGCAGACGACGTTGCAATAATGGCAGGAAGTGAAGAAGAATTAAAATGTTCTCTAAATTAAATGGACCGGAGAAAGTATAATATGAAAATAAATAAAAATAAAACAACTGTAATGGTAAAGAGAAAAGAAATAAACATAAAAATAGACGGGAACAAATAAAACAACAAAAATATTTGGGTAGCATTGTTACAGAAGACGAAAGTAGTAAACAAGATATGAAGGAAAGAATTGCAATGGCAATAGCGCTTATAAGAAACGAAGCCCATTAACATAAAAAAATATCCACATGTATACGAAGAAAAGATTTATTAAAGTAATTCACATGAAGTATACTGATGTATGGGTCAGAAACGTGGAATCCGAACAAAAAAATGATCATGCAACTGGAAGCGTTCAAAATCTCTGCTGGAGAAGAATAGAAAGAATCTATTGGACGAAAATAATAAGAAATGAAACAATATTAGAAAGTTTCATATATATATAAATTACAATCTGGCTGATGTAGTCAATAAGCAACTGGGATGTGAGTTATGACAGGTTGGGATATGTCATTCAACAATGACACTCCGAACTACCTCTCCAATCATTCAAACCGGTGGGGAAGATCTAGAGGTGTACGATAGTTCAATCTGCGAGGCCCATTGGCATGATTTAATAAATCTACCGCCAGCTGGTTAGAGTGACACTATGCAAGTAATCTCCACTGCAATCCAGAACTACTTCGTGCACTTTTGGTATTTTTAAGTCTTTATGCAAATTTTCATTTCGTATATACCAGGGTGCACCGGCTATTAACCTTAGTATTTTTGATTGAGACCTCGCTGCACCATTTTGATATTCGATATTGATGCTCCCCCCAGAGTGATATGCCATATGTCCACACCGGCTTAATAACTGCCCTGTAAAGCAATAATTTCGATTTTAGAGGTAATTCGGAAGTTTTGCCCAGGAGCCAGTACATGTTCCGCAGTTTAAGTTTTATTTCTTTAACTTTGGTCCTGATGTGTTCCTTCCAGATCAAGCGGCAATCAATCCACATACCCAGTTATCGGGATTTATTTTCCTGTGGAATCGTACCATTAAGATCAAACTGATTTGGATGGGTTAATTTTAACACTCCATTGTCGTACAGATGTCCAAGTCGTTTAAACCGCGCTGTAATTTTTCTGACGCCGCTACCGGATTATTATCTCTCGCGAATTATGTATCATCCGCAAATGCCGCCATCTCCACAAAAATTTACCGGAAGGTCGAACATATATATGAGAAAAAGAATTGGCGACAAAACAGAAGCTTTGGCAGGATAAAATTTTGATACATCACTACCGAATTTAATTTGAAGAAATCTATGTGATAGGTATGTGGACAGTAGTGTGTAGTAAGGATGTGGCAGAGTGCGCTTTATTTTTGAAAGTAACCCTTCGTGCCATACACGATCGAAGGCCTGACTAACATCCAGAAAGTCTGAAGAACAATACTACTGCTTTTCAAAAAAATTACCGATGTATTTTTGCACCCCATGAACTTTCCCTATTTTAGAATGGCCAGGGCGAAACCTAAACTGGTAGTTTAGAATCGTACTCTGTAGGTGTTTTGTTAGTTCAGGCAGCAATGATTTTTCGAATACTTTTGGTACAATCGGTAGAAGACTAATAGGTCGATATGACGAAGGATCACTAATAGGTTTACCTAGTTTTGGTATCATGGTTACTTGAGCGATTTTCTATTGTGATGGATAGTAAGCCAACCGTATGATACCGTTGAATATTGTGGTTAATAGTACTACGCTCTTTCGCGGTAGGAATTTAAGCATCTTTCCAGTGATTAGATATTACCCAGGAGCTTTGTGCATTGATAAATTACCACAATCACTCTCTAATCTTGGACGGAGAAAACGGTTTTATTGGAAGGGGACAGTTAAGTCGAATTCAATTTATTTATAGAAAAACTCCGATCCGTTATCGGGTGGATGTGGTTTAAACACATCCTTTAGGTGTAACCCAAAAACTTTCGCCTTTTCAAGATCGCTACGTGTCCATTCGCAATTATGTTTCCACAGAGATGGAATCACTTTCTGTGGCCTCTTAAGAGCTTTAGTGTCCTTTCACAATGAACGATCGTCATTTTTGGTGCCCACGTTGGAAATAATTGATCTTAAAGTTTAATTTTTATGCATTTTCTGTAATGTGCTTAATTCTTTGGTTATTTTATTAAGGTCACTTTTGTAAACCGGGTGCCTTGTAGCTGCCTCAGTTTTCTAATTTCTATTTTGGCATTGATTTTTTCTCTAATAATTTGTGGGTAGTTAATATCGGGAGTTGCAGTCTGCTTTGGGGTACTTAACCATGCCGCTTTTTGCAATGAATTATTAAAATATTCAATCACTTCATCAACATCGTCGCCGGTTTTTAATGGTATTTATTTTATTATTGTAAAATTTAAAGTTTGTTTTATTAATTATTACTAACTGACTTATTTTTAGTATTATAAGCGAGTGATCCGATGAAGGATCAAATGATCTTTCAACATTAGAATATAAAGTGCTAATACCCTTACAAATGAAGAAGTCAAGTAAATCGGGTATTTTATTTCTGTCTGAGGGCCAGTAAGTAGTATAACCACTAGAGAGCAGTGTCAATTTTGACTTTGATTCGTCCTTCTGGCGTTGTTACTCTAGAGCCAAAGAATGTGTGCTTAGCATTATATCTCCACCTACGATGAATTTATTGCCTAATGCGTTGAAAAAATCATGAAATTGGGCCTGTGCAATTTTATATCTGACTGGCAGAAATGTCACTACCGATAACTGGTATACCAGTATTACGCTGGCGAAGGCATTGTTTGAAAAAAAATTAACTCTCGTTCGAACAATAAGGAAAAACAAACCTGATATTCCGGCAAAATTTTTACCCAGGAAAGATAGACAGTTACACGCCAACTATATCGTTAGTGTCCTATGTTCCACGTAAATCGAAAGCAGTAATATTAATTTTAACGTTACACCATGACTCCAATATTGATACATCAACCAATGAAGAACGAAAACCAGGAATAGTCACCTTTTATAATGGTACAGAAGGAGGTGTTGACACAAATGACCAACTTTGTGCTAATTATAATGTGCGGACAAAGAGATGGCCACTTTGTATATTTTACTACATACTAAATGTTACCGGTATCAACAGTTATGTTATTTATAAAAATAATATACTAATAGATGGCAAAAAAATTATCCAAAGACGAGAATATTTATCAAATTTAATACACCAGTGGTAAGACCGTATCACAAAATATTTACGAACTCGGTTAGAAATATATTTGCAAGAAGAAGGAGAAGATTTGGACATTTCTGATGTATCAGCAGCTCCATCTTCCCTACTACAAAGCAGACCCATGAAGAGACAACTTTGTTACATATGTCCGCGGAAAAATGATACCAAATACAATACACAGTGTTACATCATGTGTAAACGGCACCTATGTAAAAATCATAGTTTCATAACATGTATATCTTGTACAGAAAAATAGATTATAATATAAATTTTGCACCGAAGAAAAGTTGAAATATTTTAATGAACTTATGCGCACGCTTATATTGAATAAATTTATGGTTTTGTGGATAAAATAATTTATTTATTAAGTATAAGTATAGTAATCTTGCACCTTTTTAAATTTTATTCAAACAATTTCCAGAATTTTTTATGGGGTCATTATGACCCCACGCGACTAAATATGTTATATTATGTGCGCGACCAATTGAGGGTTAATTTCGGCATGAGTGCTTTGAGTAGATCCATCAACCGGTAGAACATAATCTCCATGCGATTGACTGCTGTAACGCTGATAGGAGGTCACACCCAGGACAGAATTTAATATTATTTTCATTATTTATTTGCGGTAACATTTGTAAAATTATTTTGTTCACGATTTTCCTTCGACCACTACTTGCTGCTTTAGCGTAAGACGCACTTGAAGTGTTTAATTCGAACGTTTGTTGTTGTGCTACTAATGCCTCAGTGTGACCTTTCATGGTACCTTTCATTTTGTTAGAAAAATCGACAGGTATGTTTTGCTGCATAACGCAAGATTTTTATTACTATGAACTGTTTTAACCTGGTTATTGAATTATTGATGTTTTCTTTTACATATTTCCAAGTCGACAGTACAAGCTTTATAATTTTCAGGGTAATTGCCACTGCATAAATCGCAGGTGGGAACAGTTTCCTTGTCTTTAGTACAGTCGACTGTTAAATGTTGTTTCCCACACTTGACACATCTTGGCGTTTTTTTTTACAGAAGTTTCGAGAGTGGCCATACTGTTGACAACGTACACATTGTACAAGACCTCGTTTATGCGGTGTCTCCAGTCAATGAAAAATAAAGTCTAATAATAAAAACAAGAAGTCTTAAATGAATTAAACATGGAATACCTAGTGCAAATAATAGAAGAAAAAATGAAAAGTCCAAGAGGAAGACCCAGGCGAAAATACATGAAACAAATACAAGGAGATGTAAAAGCAGAGAACTATGGAAGTATGAAGAAAATGTCACTGTCCGGAAACTTTTAATCAAGGTTGTTCACCAATCTATTAACAGATCTGATGAATTAAGAAGAAGATATAAATATTAATAATAAATACTATATATAAGTTATTTTGATTTTAATTTTCAGTTTTAGAAAATTACTCAATATCGGAAACGTAGTTTTAATTTTTTGTAAATATTGTTACATATTTTAATTAAACATATATTAGATAATTTATATTTAACAGCAAGGTTTATTCTCTCTTTCTTACTGGAACGGGCACACAAATACATCTACACTATTCTATATATATATATGTATATACGTATATTACGTAGACAATATAATTATGTTTTTGAAATGACGAGGTCGAGGAACTGAGGATAGAAATAAGGCATTTGCTTCTTGAGAAAATTGCGGATACCTTTTCCCGAGGGCTGTTTCCTTTTCTAAACTGATAAATTAATATTTGATGAATCCGCCTATATCTTCTTCGGACTCGAAAATTCGGTGTCTTGATTCTACTTTGTTCCGTTACAGCGGCAATTTTAACTCGAATTTCGTTCACCAACCCCGCTATCACCACCGGTTATAGCGTGGTCGTGGCGATAAGTTTCGTAGAAATACCGTCGAAGCTTTTAAAACCATTTTCATCGCTTCCTTCTCCACGTTTCTTTCATTTATATTTCACTTTACTACTACTACTACAAGCGAGCTTATTTCCAATTCGGGAGACAACTTTTCTTTAATTCGGTCTTATTCGCCGAACGACGCTTGTAATAATAGAAAATACGCGATACAAGCAGGAGTTATATAGGGTGGAGTGTCTTTCGACCTATCCTGCAGGTCCCATACACACGTGATCTACCAACGTTCGTAACAACGACAACAGTCGCAAGCGCAATATTAGCTGTCAATGATGATATCGGTTAGGCAAATGATAAAATTCAATACGATCAGAAAATGGACCCGGAACTGTAAGATAAAACTAAATACAGCAAAAAGATATGATGACAGTACGTATCGAGTATTATTTTCGCAATCACACCTAGAGCTGACTGGACAAATATCTCGGAATGAACTTAGACGTCAGAATGTTAGGGAGGTCCACGTAAAGATGAATGTGTTTCAAATTAAACGCAGAGCACAAGATTTGTACTTGCTCGTCGGTATTCTGTGTTGCATGTGCAATGCAAACCATTACTCTAAGGTATAAAGCCTATATTGACGTAAGGGCTATCATTGTCGGGATGCACTGGCAAGTCTAACAGGAATCATGTGTAGAAACGGCAAAACATCATTTCACGCCCAATTGTGGATGCCTACCGGTACTCGCGAAATAAAGACATTCGTAAGGATTTTTATATATGAAGGTTATACAAGTGTTTACTGCAGCGCATGTGAATATATACAGAAGCTGATATCATCGGGTAGCCTGACATTATTTGAATAATCAAAATAAACGTGGACTAAAACACGCTATTTTGCTTGGCCAACTGACAGATCTTTGACCTTTAATTCAATCGAGAAGTCTACCACATTCACCGAACGAATACTTTGAGCATCATCATCAACCCTTAGATGATTGGATGGTTGGGTGTTAAAGATTTAGTATTTACTTATAAGCTACAGATCTGATCAGCGATAGTTTTGTTAACTGGAAGTTAGCTTACAGCCGATTAATACATGTCGGCATTCTTATGCACTAAGCTTTTTCGTATGTCCTATCGCTGATTGTTAATTCTTACATTGCGAAATTGACAGTTTTTTGTTAGTTTAATTCTTAGCACGATTTAAACAAGTGATATTATAACGAATAATAATGATAATGTTTCTTTCTTTTCTTTGGATATCGATTCAAAGTGTAATTTGGTGAACTTAAAAAGCGTGTTAATCGAATCCTTCTTTATAAACAAATTGAACGAATCATTAACAAATATGCTTCATTTTGCTTCATCCTCCGTTATTGTTACGGAGTAAACAAGTTGATATTAGCCACACGATCTGTCTACACCTTTGTACAGTAATCTGATTTATTCAATATATAATTGGTTGCATTTTTAGAAATTTGTTACTCCACGTACTGCGAAAATGTGACTTTAGAATAGACGGTGTAGAATTTTTCATTATTTCGACTTACCCCTACGTGATATTTTTCATCCGATTCATCTTTGTCGTTTGTTAAGTATCTACTCCAAGCCGTTTTAGCGCATTTCTGGCATTCTTCGACGTTGACAAAAGCACTGTTTATATTGTGTCTCTACGTTTTTCCAGACCCACACAACACGCAAGTTGGACACTTTGCCAGCAACGTTGCGATATTCTGCAGCTCCTGTAGACCTACTACGATCTGTAATAGATTAGAGCATATCGCTGCTACGTAAATACTACAACAAATGGCAAATTAGCACACAAACCTGAACAAAACCGAATCTATTTTCTCCTCCCGTAGGAGTCCAGCTCCATCTGACAATCCTATGGTACAAGAAAATACATTAGAAGTAGTGTGATAAGGTTCGTTATCTTGGTGTGATCCTCGACAATAGATTTGCTTTCACTAAACACATAAATCAAGACAAGCGATGCATTCTCTTCCTTCTATCCATAATCCTCTATAAAACATTAATTGTACTTAAAATATAAACACAGGCGACTAAAAACGTATTATAGCAATAAATTAAAATTAATTCATTTATTAGTACTAACTCCTTTACTTAGTAAATACACACAACACCCATGATCCACTTTTGTGTTTTTTAACGTAATATTAAAATTGATGTACTCAAGAACCACGGTTTGGAGATACATACAATCGTACTATCATCCAGAGAATACAGAAAAAAGTCATTCGCCTGATCACAAGAGCGATATGGTTCCAGCATAACGATGGTTTGTGCCTACAGTTGAAGCGATTTTAAATATGCACCATGAACAACGACAACAGGCTTATATAAATATAGAAGCTTAAAAATGATAAATATGAGAAAACGTACACTACAGTCGTTTGCTGCGGACGTTTCCTTAAAGTATTGATAATTTTCTTAGCTATCAGATGCTTTTTTGTGATCAAATGCATCGTATAACGATTTTAGTGAGAAGACGTTGGCTGATGAAAAAGTATCGCATGGGCCGCTTGTTCGAATGCACGGTATAGAACACGTAATTCGGCAGACAAGAACAGTAAATAATTGCGGAAACGAATAGCGAATAAAGACTATCGATGTGCACCGTGAAAATCATAAAAAGAAAATGAAATGAAAGTACTCGGTAGGCCCTTGCTTATAATTAAGAAACTCCCTCATTCCGCTATCGTTGTGTTCTTAAGAAAAATGAATGGTATCTTTAAAGTGGGATACATAAATAATATCGCAATCAATGCAAATAATGCCTTCTGATCCTTGAACCCTATCCTTAATCAGAATTTTTTTTCTAAACATTAACCACAAGATAATCCTCTATAAAACACTAATTCGTCCGATACTTTGTTAGCTGGTCCTGCCTGGAGATCTATATCAAAAACCTCCTTTAATAAATTACAAGTTATTCAAAATAGATGCCTCAGATATATTCTCAATACACCTTGCTATGCCAATATCGACAGGATGCTCGAAGCTGCTAACCTGCCCTATATGTTACAGATTTTGTTCTAAAGCTATCGACTGACTTTTTTATTAAATGCTCTTACCAAAACAATGAACTCGTCTTCTCGATTGCCAATTACGATTCCAGGCAACATCGTTTCATATATTCCAAATACAAACACAGACGACTTAAACATAACATTATGTAGTAATTAATTTTAATTTATTTATTTATTAGTATTAGCCCATTTTCTTAGTATCTTCGACACCCGTGTCACCCACTTTTGTATTTTCATTTATTTTTTTTTAACATAGTATTTATTTAAGAACTCATGAACAATATGGTTTAGCAATTTAGACTTAATTTTTTATATTAACATGTATTATTTGTAATTAGAAAACTTTTCTATTTTGTGGTCGCAGGGTTTTTTTTGTTTTTTTGTCCTACAATATTTAATGTTTGATTTTTCTTTATTCTTTATATTTTTACTTCGATATTGTGGTAAGTTGTTCCCGGTACACAATGTTGTTAACTCATGTTATATTTTCTTATGTTGCTAATTTATGCAAATATATTGTTGTTTTTGTTGTTGTGAAAACATGTACTGGTATGCAGTGTGAATATCCGTTGATGACTCACCGATATTGAAAAATGCAAAATAAAGTTAGCAAGCTGTTGCGGCCTGTCGTCGCGTATGCGTATCAGGAAATGTATGCATCGGTTAATTTATACAAATTTTCTCAATTACTGTGGTCTTTTTATTGACAGCAGATGGCGTTCAATTATATGTGGGCATTAGACAGGTATACACAAATATCTCTCTCTATACATACACGTGTGTATATTATATATAATATATATGCATCGTCTTTATCAACATATCCGTTCGCCCAACACGAGCAATCGTGTAACTACGGACCCTGTTTCCGTGCAACTTCATTCGTCATGCGCTTCAATTTTTCGACAGACTTATTTCATCCTATATCGTTTTACAAATAATAAAAGATAATATCTTTTTTTTTTTTATTTTTTTTTTTAGATTTTAACAGTGCACATGGGTAATTTTGGTTATTAGACTTAAGCCCAATTATAAAAAGAAATAAATAATATCTCCTAAATAAAATGATATATTACTCCACCCATCCGGCCATGATAATTTCCGTGATAGCGCGCTATTATTATTGGGAGATGACGGAATACGAACAAATATATTTTAAACAACTGTCTGATAGTGCCGTCAAAAATTTGCTTTTAGTGAACGATAGAACTTGAAATTTTGATTTTTCGATTAAAATTTCAGCTTTGAGTATAAACTGCGTCAAATGTGAAGTACATTACTTAATCGTAGAAGGTAGCAGCAGCCAGTTGCGGTTAGTTGATTGAATCCATCCCGAACGGTGTTCGATTAATTATCCGCGCGGAGGACCCACATATTTGAAACATTTCACTAATGAGACGACATTGTGAATGCGGGATTGCGTAAATAACGACGTCAATGTGGGTAAAACTGTCGAAGGAATTATTTCTCGAAGAAAACAAAACTCTTAACAACGATTAACAAATGGATTTCAACGTTAAACAGACGGATCCGAAATGGTTGTAATATACATATATATATATATACGTATCAATATGTATATGCTTAGAGTAGAGGGGGTACATTAGAAATATAGAATAATTTAGTTGAAATATATAAAATTAAAATAAACAAACAAATAATAATAAAGAATACGTGAATTAAAATACGTACATAAATTCGTCTTGTGTGTTTAACAATAATTGTCGATTGACGATATAGAGAGCTAACATATCTAAGATAGAATTGAATTGAATTAATAATAATAACAATAAGATATGTTTAAGAATAAAGAACATATCTTGTACCTGTTATCGATTGCTGGTAAATTTTGTTGCATTTGTCTTCTTATAATATAATATATAAATTCTGCAGCCAACATAATGCTGTCGTTCACACTTCGTGAATCTCACGAAGAGTACCATTAAAAGCCCACAAACAATGTGCTCGATAGACTGATATGGACAACCACAATTACAGGCAGCGTCAATTTCTATCTTCCATCGCGTAACCTTATCCAGTACGAATCTGATTCAGTTGTACCGATTCTTTGCGGGGTAAGTTAACGCGTTCCGTTGACAGTGAAAAAATAAGGCCAAACTATTCCCCACTTCGCCACTCCAGCACAAACGGTTACTCGCTCGATGGTGACGGCTTGTGTTCAATTGAATTCGGATTAGATTAGGACCAGTAGCGAACGTTCTGTTTACGAATTTGGAAAGCTGAAAATGAATCTCATAGCTGATCATTCGTCTTCGAAATTTTTCTGTATCTTTTCAGCAAAAAGTTTCCATCGTGCATATTCGATACTTTTTAATTTCCGAAGGAGATGAAATTTCAAATCTTCCAGCGATATACGCGAACAGTTTCTCTCGACAGGTTTAAAGTGGCAGTATAACGACGAGTAGAGCGTCCGGGATACATGATCGCTGCCTGAACTCGATCGATGTTTGTGGGGTACGAAATTTATTTTTTTATATCAGGAAGGTTTTTTTATCCGTTGCAGAAGCTTCCCTTGAAAGTTTTCAACCCACTTTAAAATTGAATTGCGAGATGGTACAGGTTTACACCGCGTAATTTTAAATTATTTTCTAAACACGTCGTTGCACTGTCACGATCGATTGAAAATAACAATCCACGCAAAACGAGTACTCCTTCCGTTATAAGATGCAATGATAACTCAAACCGGACAAAAACGAATTTCTCCATCTGGCTGTCCTGGGACACCCTACATATATATATATATATATATATATATATATATATATATATATATATATATATATATATATATATATATATATATATATATATATATATATATATATATATATAAAAAGTAGGTGAATATCGAACAGGTATTGAGATGTTATTTGGAAAATGTTTTAAAAAAAATTTTTCCAATTCGTATTGTCGACAAAATTGTAAAATTATTTTTTATCCCGGAACAGCCGAAGCAAAAATTGAAATTGTTCCCGATTTTTCAAATAACCCATTTCTTATTCTGTTCTGTTGTCCGGTGGATTTGACAGAGTTCTCTAAAATACGTAACTTTTGGAACGTCTTCATTTTTATTACGTTTCATTATTTTCCCGTTTACAAAAAACGTCTTGTATTTTACGTATTTCTTTGAAAAAAAGTTCATCATTCGCAACCGTATGTAAAAATGAAAAAAATCGACGACTCGATACGTAATAACCTTTTCAGGTTTTAATGTACGTACGGATTGTCGAGTAGCATTCCCGGGATATTGGAGAATCTAAATTTACGAAATCATTCGGTACTTCCGAAACCGATCCTTCGATGTCTAGACAAACTACGGTTTCTTTTGTTTTTTATTTTCCTTAAAAAGAAAATTCGATCAATTTCCAGTCGCGAAGGCGTTTTAACGCGGGTCGGTCGAAAACAAAAAATTACAAACATATGGCTCGGTGGAGGACAGAAAACGACTACGAATTGTTCCCTATTTCGATCGTATTACTAGAGGAAATAACCTGCACCCGGTGAAAAAAAAAACGACGTACTAAGTCGTACCACCGTCCGATAAAAGACAATATCAAAGATGTTCGGATCAAGTATTAGATGTGGCGCGATCAAATATGACGACGCTAACAGCGCGTCTGCTACGATAGCAACGGATAGATGTCGAAAAAAGAGACGATTGGCTTAGAGTGATCACGATGTCCGGAAGCACTTAGCAACGATTCGAGATATTATGTTCAAAATTATTTTAGCGAACATTTGGACGAAAGAAATATGTAAACAGTATCGTCGAAATATCCGCATCGTAAATAGAACCGAAGCCATATCGTAAATAATTTTCGGCCGAATATTCCTCGGCTTTAACTTTACTTCGGAACAATGCTTTCTTACTATCGTTACAATAATAATAATAATTATTATTATTATTATTATTATTACTATTAGTAGTAGTAGTAGTAGTAGTATCATCGTCACTTGTTTCGGAAGCTTTTCCTTCTGGTTTCGTCGATAAAACCGGATGAAAAGTTGGAAAACTTTTTGCCGGAATCAGAAAATCTTTTAAACAAATAGGGGGCTTATCATTCGGCGTTTATTCGAATAAAATTCAGAATTTTCTGCGACCTATTTCCAGTTTTGTCGAAATTGTTTTCAACCTCTCCGTGCCACTTATTCTCTTTATTCGAAAAAAAATTTTGGAATAACCAACGATAGCGTTTTTTCAAATTTATTTCGAATTTTAGAACAACACGTTTTAAATGAAAAGTCCTCAAAAATAAAACAGGTCGAATTTTCCCCCTCAGTCGATTTCAATGAAAATGAGCGTAATCGCCAGAAATAATTTTAAACATCTACGACAACAGAGGTGGTTCGCCATTTTGTTAATCGTATATACATATATATACATATATATATATATATATATATATATATATATATATATATATATATATATATTATATATACGTATATAAATGCTTATGTAATATAAAGTAACCTATACGGATATAAACCAAACTAGGAAATTAGTAAATTACAACAACACATTTATTTCAACAATTACATTTTTGACAGTGTTACAACTGCGAGTAAATTCATTAAGACACCTAAATAATAACATTAGAAAAGTAAGAAATATAAAACAACTTGAGCTTAAATTAAAATTTAATTTTTATAATAAATATATTACGTAGGAAAAATTAAAATAAAAAGAACCCTACACAAAAGAACGAAACGCTATAATTAACTTTAAAAATTGCCTATACTTTTACTTAGCTCATTATCGTGCTTTTGACGCTTTTTATAAAATTTTCGAGATATTTCGCTGCTAATGTATTCAATAATATATGGAAGTTTTAATCGATTACGTTAGTGTGCTATTTTATCGTGTAGCATTCGGAGAAATTCTGCAGCGGTTATTTTGAATTAATTTTTTATAACTACTATCAGATACGTAACACCATACAGGATACGCATATGTCAATCTTGGTCGGATTACGGCAGTATAGATTAATTTTTTATTTAATAAGACCGGGGACCTTTTATTAATTATGGGGTACGGAATTTGGATATAGCTTTATAAGCTCCATCAACAGCATAATTAACGCGGTTATTATTAAACGACTATCCATTATCACTGCTAAATAGTTAACCTCTTTAAAAAACGGAATTTACTCGGATTTCACCGCAATGTCAGACAAAGGTGGTCGTCTTCTTCTTGAGAATAAGATGGCCTCTGTTTCCCCTCAGCATTAAGGTTTAGTTTTCATCGCTGATAATATTTAGAAATTGAGTTTACAGCTTTCTGTAATCTCTTACGAAAATGGTATCACTTCCATGTAAAGTGCAAAGCTAAGTCATCAGCATATAATGCGATATGTACATATCTCTGGGATATCGTTTAATAATATTAGGAACAGGTATGGAGTAATTTCTATTTAGGACACACGAGTAATAGGTTTTTATTGAAGAATTATCCGAGTAATTTGTAACGTAAAATATTCTGTTGTTTAAATAAGATTCAATTAATTCAATAAGATGTATTGGTAATCGAGATTTGATCATTTTATTATACCGTTATGCCACGCTGTATAGAAAGCTTTTTCTAAGTAAATTAGTATCATACCTGTGTGTTTACAAAGATTAAAATTATCAGTAATAAAATCGAAAGTTCTCGCAACTTGATGCACTCTGTAGAATAACCTGATCTAAACCCGAACTGTTCATTAAGAATCTCATTTTTACAAGAGAAATTTTGTAACTTATTCAGTATGATTTTTTCTACAATTCTATTAAGATTACTAATCTAATATTATTAACATTACTTCTATCCTTCCCTGGTTTAGGTAACACAATTATTTTATCATTTTTCCGCTTTTAATGGTTACAATCTTGAACGTGCTATTAATTAAATTTGTAACGTAAATGATAGATTTTTAATCATTGCTGCGGAGATTCCGTCATCTTCACATGATGTTTTATTTTTTACTAGTTTAATATGTTTTGCAACTTCAGATGGGCCATTCGAAAGTCCCGTCATCAGTTATTGCAAAGATTTGTTAGCCGATCTTTGTTTTTTAATAGTGTGTTCGTTTATAAAAATATTTCAACGTCAAAGAACCGGTGATATAGTAGGTAAAAAAAAGAAAATAATATTGAATATAATCTGATTATTTCGTAACGACGTTATTCGCTATATTTCGTTTACCCATAAGCAAATACACACACACACACACTCAAACGTTAGGATGATCCTTCAAAATTGTTTCGTTACGCGGTATGAATTTTTAACAAAAAGCTCAAGGGTAAACGTCAGCTCGTGTTTTTTTTCGAACCTACCCCCGAACGGTAAACTCCGAACTAGTAATCTTATTTTGTTCGGAACTACGCCTTCAAGGATTCTGGAGATATTTTATATTAGGACGATCATACTCCGCGTCTCGTAAACGGCTAGACAAGTTACTAACGAGGAATTGTTGAAGAATTTTATTTGATCAATTTGCCAAAACGTTTCCTAAGCATGCCGATTACACCGCGCGTGGAATTACGAGTTCATTACGCCACGATGGCTATTTTTATTAACTCGAATATCGACAGATTGCCGAGAAATTTTCTCATCCTGGCCAAACCGATATAGAGTAGATTTGATTTTTCTTTCCGTATTCAATCTATTTCCTTTTTGCAGTCAAGAATTGCAGTACAGTAGACATCCGACTCTTCACTCCCTCCCTGGGGATTATTAATATTATAGACCCGCCGTTTTCGTATTCCGCTTATTGGTAATTTCGACGTTTATTTCGCTAAGACGGTCTTAAAATCCGTTAATTTCGCGCCGTAGCGAATCTAGGTTTTTCTGTCAAGCAATATCCACTCAGTTGTAGAATAGCTGGATTAGCGGCATTTCTTAGTCAGCTTAAAAAGAGTTTTTTTTTTTGCTACTTTGGCATCGTGCAAGTCGGAACGTATAGACTGATTTGACACGAACCGAGTGACGTCTATAATTTGCCGTAAGATTTTTAATTCCGTCGACTGTAAGCGGTGGATGTTAGCGGGCTTAACATTGCCACATAGTTCAATGCCATAAGTCTAAATCGGTTTTATGACCGAGCTGTAGAATAATTGTTTGTTCTCAACCGATAGCTTTCACTATGTTCTACAAATTTCGCACATCCTTAATTCTAATAATGTGTGTTGACTCCGTGGAGTATGTTTTCTATCAATACACAAAAACCAACGTATTTAACGTGGGAGACGAATGTCCCATCTAGATGGATCGATAACGTCGGCCCTTTATGCGGAGTAAAAGTAATATGGCTGCTTTAAAAACCGGATAAAGCATTTGTCAGTAATTAAAGAAAAGTGTAAAACAAAACATGAAAAACCAAAAGAATTTCCATTTCTTTATTTCATTATTTTATTTTTTCTTTCGTCTTTTTTTTAAAAAAAAAAATATTACTGGCTATTGTACAGTTTCCTTCGGATTTCATATTCACCGACATCCATTATTTTAAACGTAGCATATAAACAAAATTAACGTTATCATCCTTAATAATGAAATAGATTATATAATTTTCCTAATTCTTCGACAGATGGCTAACTTATTAAGTTCCGTTATATTCGATGTTTACTAATTGCTTTTCCTCGCGCTGGATATGGTAAACCGTACCCGCAGAATTACACGCTATACAGTTTCCTCTAGACGTTTTAAATATTTCTTAAAAGTATGCCATCGAAATGAATTGCGCGTTATAAAAATTATAATTATCATCATTGTGTCTGTCATTATTTGAGTGATGGCCACGTCAAATTAAGCATAGCGGAGAGTGCGTTCCTTTTTGTTGTGAAATTTCTACGAAATCCAAAAGTGTCTTTTTTGGGAAGACGTATTAAAGTTTAACTTTTTCCCTGCACCCCGGGGCACAGAATGAAATTTCTTCTTCGGCGGGGTTTTGCAATTTACCTTTTGCATATCGATTTAACCGCGATTCGATAGCATCCGATCGTGCGACTTAATAATTTACTTCGTCCGTGAAATTCGCAACGTAACGTTCTTTTACTTAATTCTATAGTCCGTTATTAATTTATCCATTTTCTTCCATATTGAGCAATTCTTGCAGGGTCGCGTAATAAAACTTTTTATATAGTTGAGAACTCTATTGTCCCGATTCCTTTTTGTATTCTTTCTTTTAAATATTTCAAATATTCGGCCGCTTGTCGATTTTTATTATTTCCTGTATTTTCTTTAATACCCCTTCTTTATCTCTTCCCCAATTTGCGTATTTCGCCGTCGAGTCTGGGCGTTCTCTTCATCTAGTTTTATGTATGTTTTCTTCTTTTCCATTAATCCGGGGATTTTACTGGTAACTTTACTTAAGTTCCGCGGAATTTTCGCTTCAATCGGAAGCTGCACCATTATGCATCGTCGATGTTAAATTTCCAACACACACATATATATACATATATGTATATGATACACATATAAAATTTTATATCTTCTTCCCCGGGAATATTTTTACAATCGTTAAGGTTCTGTCATGTTCTGTACTATTATTATTATGATCTAAATTAACGTCCCGTGTACATCAACTAAGGCTAGAGGAACAGTGGGAGGAAGTTAAATCAAAGAGTAAAGACGTGACACACGTAAAAACACGATTAGATTAGTTAGAGAGGAGTATTCAGCTTGGAACGAGAAGGAAGTTAGGAGGAAAGGCTCAGAGACAATCCGAGTGAGAAGTACACAGGACAATCAATGAGGATACTGAAGACAGAAAGTGTGACGAACACGCGGTGTACTGAAAAGGCGGAGTTCTCTCGATGAGGTATGAATGGGTGAGTCTTGTATGACGCAGACGTAACCTCCTGGGGAAAACGTTTTCACTGCGGTTTGGAGGCGAAGTATTCCTAGGTAAAATTCTTGATTTGGTGAAGTTTATTTAATGAGGAAGGTCGACTGCCACGTTTGTTGCCACGAAGCAAAAAGTCTTTGACATAATTACGTACATCAATAGCTTGTAGCTTTGCTGCTCTATCTGCCAATTCGTTCCCTCGAATCCTTGGATCGGTTTAACTAATAACAGCTGTGTCACTTTCTTGACTATAGGATGCTGATCGTTGCTAAATACATCGCGTAAAGATTTCAGCACTCAGAGAAAGTGACACATACGCTTCGTTACTGCTTGATGTTAGAGGTAATTATGAAGTCCGCAGTGAGGTAAATCGCATAAAGTTGTTTTGTGTGTATATATATATATATATGTATATATATAATACTCGGACAATTGCGAAGGGTAGAAATAATACAATCTTAAGATAAAACCATGCTGCTTACTTCTCAATAACGAGTAGAGCGTATCGTTTAGGAATTTTCTGTGATGATAACAAATTTTTCAAAAACGAAGTCGTAAATCGCGTAAATCGAAATAACGCTAAAATAAAATTATTCCAACTTAAAACAAATATCGAAGTCGAATAATTTTAAAATAAAAATAACAGCGAGCTTTCGGACATTTAGGAATCCGAAGTGATACACGCACGACGCTTTAAACTGAAAAATGTTTAAACTTTTTTTTTTTCAATGAAAACAACTACCACGTTGTGTCGATGATTTATTTACTCCTGGGGGAGTAATGAATCTTGACTTTTTTCGGAATGTAAACTTAATTCGTTGGGAACCGGTACGAATGCGCTACATGTAGCATCGAACTGGCCCAGATATACATACGGGCGTGCATACGAACATATATATATATATATATATATACATATACAGTAAACTCGCGATTATTCGCGGTTTGGAGTGTGGTGGCAACCGCGGATAAGTCAATCCGGCGGATAATCCGCAAAATTTGCAAAAGAGCTTCGTATATTTATAATACGTACCGGCGTACATATATGTATTATACACATTCCACAAAAAACCTTTCTCAATTTTTTTTTTCCGAAATCAAAAACTCTTCTTTACTCGAGATTTAAGTTTTTGCAACATCATTTTATAACTGAGCGATGCATCGTTCATCAAGATAGCGAATAAGTTCTTTCCTTCGATGTGTATTAGAGCTGCGTCGTGGCTTACTCGTTTCTTCGTCTTATCTTCTTCTTCCTCAGTCTTCTCTGAAACCATGCCTCATGCTCTATCAACAATTTGTTGATCGGTAAGATGTTCAAAGCTCTTCGTCGAGGTCACTTTCTCCTATAACGGTTTACGATAAATTAGCGAAATCAAAAAATCCATCCGAGAAAAATCGCGGATAATCGATAAGTCGCCAGCGGATAATCGAGAGTTTATTATATATATATATATATATATATATATATAGTTTCGCGGTAATAGGAACATATTTTTTATAAGGATGCGTTCGTATTTTAGTCGAGATGTACATTTACGAACACGTCGAAATCGTTTTAAATGCTTCGAGCTTTTAAAATTCGTACTTCAGGCCAACCCCGCTCATTCAAAATTATCGCCGTTGTTTCTATCGCGTGTTAATGGACCGCGTATTACAAAGTTCAATCCTTGAACCGAGTATCGAAGAAATTATGCAAAATAATAACTATCTGCGATATGGTCTCTATATCTTATCCGCTAAGAGGTCGGGGGGTTGCATAGTTTTACTGCGCTAAAAAATAGGTAACTCGAGGATTATTGTAGAATAATGTGCTTATTATTATGCGCGTCATTCGTTTGTTAAAAATTGCTAATCGGTCCTCCGGGACAGATCGCTACGATTAATCTTAGATATATACAATATACGCAAATTTTATTCTAATCGCGATAGAATGTATTAGCTTCGTCATTTTTAGTCGATAATAAAAGATAAGCCGGGCAACGGTGACGAACCGCAGAGAGACTTTTTCTATTTTTCTCGAAAATTTTCCGTCTAAAATGAATTACGTTTAAAAGACGGGCTTGCGAATTAAGAATCACCTTGGACCGTCGTCGAACGAGATAAATTTCGGAGTCGTCAAAATTGGACACGTCTCTTCGTCTTTTCGTATTTTAACTTTTAAAATTGGAAAGACTCTTCGACAGTTGCTTCGAATTGCCGCGAACTCGTCATTATGAAGTCCCCTCGACCGAAGTCTGAAATTTTATCACGCGTTAAAGGTTAGGGAGAATTTATTTCGTTGAGACAAGAAGACGGTAAATAGAGACGGATTACGCGATGAAAAAGGCATGTTCGGTCTTTCTTTTTTTCTGAAACTCGTTTTTTATCGTTTTCCCTGTTCTCCGTTTATTACGTCTTCTCGGTTCTTATTTTACCACCAACAGTCCTACCAGTTTGCAAATAATAATAATAATAATAATAATAATAATTTGGACGTTTCTATTTATGACAGATGAAATTTTCCGACGGTACGTGTTCGAACTGACAGTACGAAATACGTTCATTTACTAAAAAAAAAGTGCCAGCTCTTTTTCAGTCACTAGTTAGCCTTCTTATCTTTAACCGCGCGTCGTAACTACAACAGTATTAGTAATAAACAAATGTGCCCCGGTACAAGTGAACAAAATGAATAAATAAACGAAAATAAAACTGCTTAGAAGTATTAGTATTAGTAAGTATTAAAAGTAATTTTGTTAGTAGTAGTGAGATTCGGTAAAAACGACGGTATTAGTCCGGAGTTAATACTTTGTACAGACGACGTTGTCGACAAGTCGTAAAATTTTAAATTTTCTTCTGTCACTCGTTTAGAGATGACTGACGTCTAATTCGACGAGAGGTAAATATTTCGCGGAGGAAAAAATTGACGGAATTTACTTCGTGTTGGCCGTCGGAAATATCTTGGCCGGAGGGGGTGTAAGATGTTTTAGACGAACGTTTCAATTTTGCAAATTTTTCGCTCGTCTATTTAATACGGTTTCGGAAATGTCTGTTCCCCGGTAAGGGCTTCTTGTTTTTTTCACTTCTAGAATTTTCACCTTCTTTCAACTGTGTTCAGTCCGTTACGATTTGACCCAGCGCAAAAGCAATAACAATAAAACTAATGAGACGTTTAACGGGCAGCGGCAGCTTATCGTTCGAATTCGTCAAATTTCTTCCAGGGCTCGATATAAAAATTGACGAAGAAACGCTTCCATTTTCCACCGAAGACAGACCGATAATAAAGCGAGAAAATTCCGAATGTAAAACAAAAATTGTAAAATGTCCAGATGAATTTGACGTATATATATATATATTTTTTTTTACATAATCCCTTGGCGCTTTCTTTATACACGGTTCTGCTTTCAAAACAGTTTATCCTTTAAAGTAAAAGATAATATTATTTTTTATACAATTTGTAATTAAAAAAAAAAAAATCAATTGAAAATTAGTTAAATCACTAATATTTATTTTCTTAAAGAAAACACAAAGCTTTTCGTCATTTACGCCATTATCAAGTGAAAAATTTTAAAACTATAAATTAAATATAATTACTTAAAAATATGTGATGGTAATTGTGAAAATATGATCCAAAAATGCTGTCTGCTTCTATTCTGTCTATTTTTTGATTTGTTGAAATTTAATATCAATATATTTGTTTATTAATTTTGTTTTTTTATATTAATTTTTTCTTCAATACTATTTTCCGGATTCTGTAAAAGTTGTATACTGGTGGAATTTTAAATTTTTCATTTACTGTTGCGATGTATGATGTCCAAAGGTAAAATATAAAATATAAAAATATACAACCACAAAATTTTTTAAAAAACACAATTTTACAAATAAAATGAAAACAAATATTAAGAAAATAAATATTAGTGATTTAACTAATTTTCAATTGATTTTTTATAAAAAAATCGTTACATTCCACATTATATAAAAAATTAAAATTTGTAATTAGTCTGTTTAAATTATCTAGCAAATGTTTTCGAAATCTATCACGAGAGAGACACCGGGGAAAATTGTATACGTTCCCCGTAAAATAATCGGTTGGAGCCAGCTCGAATGAGGTTACCTGTCAACAGGCACACACGTTAAGTCTACACGTTCGTAAATGCCTGACCTACGCTTGAGGCTTAATTTTAAATTACCAGATTATTAGAAAACGACGAAAAATGCCATCCAGTGAGAATCAAATTTAAATTTTCTGTCCGACCCGAATCTAAATTTTTTTTTTGTTTTTTTGTTATCCGTAAAACGATTCTAGGAGAACGCTTAATAAGACGCGCCAAAGGTGAGTGGAAAATTTTATACAGAGGGTACAGAATTATTTTTTCCGAAATGATGAAAAAAGAAAACGAGTCAAAAGTGAATTCGCGCTAAATAAAGAACTTGAAAAGTTAATTAGGTTAAAAGAATACTTTGCGTCGAACTTGTACGGACGTAAATTAAAAAGCACCACCGAAAGAAATAGGAATAATGAAAAAATTTAATATAGTAGACAAGTATCGAGCAAGCGATAACACGCAGTCCGGATAACGGTAAAGAACAATTTCGTAGAAAGTGTTGAACGAATCCAAAAAATAAAGTAATATAATCATTATATATTACGTCGTAATGGTAAATAGTATGTAATAATTAACGAAGTTAACGAACCGAGATGAGGAAATAACGAAAATATATTACACCTATTAATCGATTAATTAATGGTAAAGAAAGTTCGAAATTTGTCGAGGAAATCTACTAAAACATTAACTTCTGTCGGAGAATCGACAAGAAGATCGACCATCCTGACCAAATCGATACGATATTAGCCGTTAACTTTTCCGGATCTCGTTTATACTTCTCAGAAAGCTGATATATGAGTTTATCGACCGATCGGACAGTCAGCCGAATTGTGGTTGTAATTGTTTTTGTTGAAATTCTATAGTTGGCGAACAAAATGTGAAACCTTAAATGTTTTAACAGTGTCCGTAACGATAAAACGTGCAGAACGGTCTTCATTATTTTTGCGACGATGTATATATTATTCGGTAAAAGTTAGGTGAAATTTTGATGGATTTGAATATGTTTCACTTTAACGCGAAATTCACGATGGTTATATGAAAATAATAACGCGAAATTCACAATGGTTACATGTAAATAATATAGAGCTTAGCGTTGTTAGATGTCTTAGTGAAGCGCAATAAGTTTGGAAGATTATCTGTATTTTTTCTTTAAAAGAAACCTACAAACACACACGGATAAGTTCGTACACAAGCAATCGCACTGGATCCGAAAGATTTTACTACGCATTGAGTCAAAATTATATTAAATAGCACTTGCTTACAAAAAAAGAAATGGAGAATATAAAAGATTTATTTTTTAATATTTACTCGCAGCATTACCAACAAGATCATTTAGCAATATTTAGGGGAAGAACATAAGAGGAAGGGTATAGTACCCACACTGATAATAACCACGCTCTTATATTAGTTCCAGGAGTTTTCTGCAACTTAAGCGTCTTATATCGCCGGCTATATCCAACAGTCCTGATACGAGGATATCAGCATGACTTTGCGCATATTGTTTAATGACCTCGTATACATAAGGAATATGTTTAAATCACGGTGAATGATCTAGTTTGCTACAAGGCGCATTTGTTATCAGTCGAATAATTTTATTTCCAGCTGTCTGTATAGTTCTTACATTTGTCGGCTTTGCACAACCCACAGCTGCACCACGTATGTCAAGACGGGCTTTAAATTCGCACCATAAATAAGACGTTTGTTGTCAATAGACAATGCGCTATTTACTGCCCATTGACCAGAATAGTTTTTAATAGGTGCATCTGGTTATTTTCTCTCCGTTTTAATATCATTTCGATATGTTAGACGGCTGCCCAAGCGTAAGCCCAGATATTTCACGCTCGATCTGATTGGTACGTATGTGTTGTTGACTCTAACAGGAGGACATACAGCATTTCTGTTAGTAAATTGTATTTTTACAGATTTGTTCTCGTTAACAGTTATATTCCATTTGTTAAACCAGTTTTCAGCTGGGGTGATTTCTGTCTGAAGATTACTGCTCGCTGTATCAGAATCGATATGAGAAGAAAGAAGTGCCGTGTCATCGGCGTGGCTACCTGAACATATAGGAAAATCGGCTGTGTAAATTAAATACAATAGGATTCTGATAAGAGATAAATCCAACGTGTCAGACATTACTAAATCGCTGTTGAACATCGATAAAAAATGGTGCATAAATATTTTTACTTTGCAATGAATTCACTATGATACTAACTACCCTATACAGCTGATCAATTCGGGTGTGTTGTTGCAAAAACTCGAACTGGTCCGGTGTAATGTTATTCGAACCGGTATACGGGAGTAACCTACTTAACTCAATAATCTACGATAAAATTTGCAACCGAGAGATCGAGCGGTCCGAGGTGACGGTGTGCGAATCTTTACCTGGTTTCAGAACAATAATAACTTTTGTTCTTTTTTTTCAGTGTTTTCAGTACGAATTTAACCTCTTGGAACAGGAATGTTTAAGCGATTATTGATGTTATCACTAGTGATATTTGGCTTGAAGACTGTTGCCAAATAATTAGCAAAAATATGGTCCGTTGCCAAATATTATGCACGATTGTTTAATAATTTTTTTTTTATACACTTCCACAATAAATGATCGTTGGTTACTAGGAGGGGTGAAAAATGTGATAAATAATTATTAAGAATTTTATTTTCAATATCAATTAGTACTCATTTTATTTGCTTAGTTTTATTATTGATCGGAGTACTTAGTTTTGTTGTAGTTTGAATACCACGTGTCAGATACTGTGTACTATCGATATCGAGGTTTTTGAACGAAACAGAAAGATTAAACTTAGTCTGAACGATTCCCAATCTGTTTTGTGATTATACAGACTAATAGATTCTTCGTTATACATCACAGAATCTTCAAAACTGAGAATAATTGCGGAGTGATCGAAAAAAAGTATCGAACGTTGGTTTAATATCATTAAAGTAGACGAAGTTTCTTTAGTAACAAAGAACTCTAAAAGATCGGGCAGCTTATTTTTATCAGCTGGCCAATATGCTGATTCAACGGTTGATATATAATTAGCGTTATTACGCTTCGGTGCTCATCCTCAGGCTGTAGTGACCATAGATCCCCACGTTGTATTCTTACAGTTCCAGTATGCACCTGACAGAAATCTGCTACCTAAAGACTGAATGAAACTGTTGAAAATTTCTGTCGTTACTTTATGACGTAGTGGATTATAAAAAGGTGATAATATAAGTTGACCGTTCGTTGTCTATATGCTAGTATTCCTCACTGAAATGTGTGAGTTCGCGATGTTTTATATTATAGCTGAGCTACCCTGGGCTCTACCTGATGGATGTGTGCACGAGTATGTAATGTAAATATTAACTTTAAAATGATAGTGTCAGAATATGAAAAATACGATGCATTAATGGTTTTTACACGAAAACGTTGCTCTGGTTACAAAATTGCCAAAAAAAAAAAAAAAAAAAAAGATGAAAAATCTGGTTAACAAAGAAGACCTTAGATAAAATGCACCACAAACGGAAGGCAGAATTCCACGAAAACAAAGTTAGACCAATGTTCGGCACCTCTGAGAAATTATACAATATTTACAAAGCATCAAATATCCACACCCCAAAGAACATGTGGCAGATGTATATTTAATTCCTTGCTCGTACGGGCTCACCTATATTGGGCAAAATTGGTAGAAGCATCAATCAAAGATTAAAAGAGCACAAAAGAGACTGTAAGCACAAGAAAATACGCCTGCGGTGACTTCGCACATGTATCTTGGTGGAATACAGTTTAATCATTTTGAAATCTCGTTAATTTGTTTATTGCCCAGAGAGGAAAAAAACAGATTATAATAAGAACAACTGCTAATTTAGTAAGCAACTCCACATAGAATTAATGATGATGAAAACATCCGGATGGAATGTGCACACAGCAGGGCACTTGTTCATCACAAAACTATTAAGTCGAGATTGCGTTCCACTACGCGTAATTGTATAAATACAGATACGTCATTCAAAACCGCTCTCCGTTTGAAAATACGAAAATTGTAATAATATCGCTTCTCGGCCTGTTGAGCATAATCAAAGTGTAGTGTTCTTATCAGCTTAATACCTGCTAAAAAATTGTTTAAAAATGTTCATAGTTAATTATAATAATTTTCAATCCGATTCATTATAAAACTTGTTTGCAATTAATTTTCGAAAATAATAAATATACATTTTAAAATGTTTCGAATTAATTATAATAATTTTCATTATAATATTTGTTTGCAATTAATTTTAAAAATAATAAATATTCGAATTATTATCCATACTACTGCGCTCCAATCGATAACATTCGATACCAATTGTCGAATAATTGTTTTTTATAAACTTTACGAAATAAGTATATATATATATTTTTTAATTTTTCGTACTTTATGCGTGACGTTTTTAATAATTGTATTTAGCCATTTGAAATTAAATATACGAGAAATAACGAGTTATTTGTTTCGATTTTGTTGATTTTGTACATTCGGAAACACGGTTTCAAAAATCAATTTTTTCGAAAACTGTCGACCAGCGGATAAAATTTTTTCGTCACTAGTCGTTCTTATGCCTATATGTGTACCAAAAATGACGAATTTTGAAGATGGGCGTATGTTAGCCCATATGGTCATACCGTATTCTAGTGTACAAACTGTTATTAATATGCAAAATAAAATATTACAACGCATATTATTTACTAACTTTTCCTACCCATGAACGGATTTATACCGGTGGGCATTAATAGACACCGATATCAAGCAGCAATATATCATGAAAATATAGATCTGATACGAAACTTCAGAATAAAATACGCTGGTTCATCCACAAGCCTTTACATGCCACATACAAAGCACTTGACTATCTCAAAAATAAAGAAAAATAAATAAAATTTATAGTAATGACAGACTCCATACCTGCAATACAGTCATCAATTGCTATTAAACCATACATGGAAAAATACAGAATAACAAATCAACAATTACGTTGATGTGGATACCAGTCCACTACATATGGGAATAAAATAGTAGATAATGCAGCAAAATCGGAAACAAATGTCGAAATAGATATTAATAGACATTATACAGAATATATCCCACAAATAAAAATAATGAAATATTAACAAATGCAAGAATATGATAAATAAAAAGAAATGGGGAAACAATACCATAAAATTCAGACAAAAATACCCAAAAAACACATCATGGTTATGGAATAGTACAGTATAACAGAAACTTTTTCACAACAATTATCCGATTAAGAATATGACATAATAAAATACCTATACACCTATCTCAAATACACATAATTCAAAATAGTCTATTAAATGTCAAGAGGATATCAACCATTATGGAAATGCGAGAAGTACAGACAAAATCGAAACAATATGATAGGGGAATTATTAAAATACAAACACACACTGCCTCTAAATATTGAATCGATATGATCCAAACAACGAAGATACATATATAAGTTTAGAGTCTAGACTAACATAGAAGTATAATAAGCCAACTATCATAGCTTAAAGCAAGAAAACCATCCTAGTATAGATGGCCAAAGCGACCCCAATGATACAGGCCCAAACAAAAAATATATATATATATATTTTTTTTTTTAAAATGGGGGTGCCTTTACAGCTTACCCAACGTGATACTGTGGGGACTATCTACATATTAATCAAGCATGCTGACTTCTCTAAAAACGTCGCTATATGGGGGAACAATTGTAGATTATGCAGATGTAAAAGGGGCGATACATTATACGGAGGTGTAATACTCGAAGAACGTAACAAGATAAGGTAAAGCTCCGAACGCAACGGTGCTACAGCAGAGCATTCAAAAAGGACATGATCGGGGTTGCAGACTGCCTGTTCAGAATGGAGGGGACAGAAGGGAGTTTCTCTAAGCTGCATACGGAAAAGAATATTTATGTGCAACCTATGCACATACATTATATTCGCACATATTGACGAACGTACGTACATAATAAAATATAAATAAGTATGCACACATTCACACGCAAATAGTATAAAATAGGTAACATTTTTACTTCTACGAACATATGCATATCATAATGCACGGGGCATATATATATATATATATATAAAAAGAAAAAACATAACTTCTATTACATATACACTATTACATAACGTTCGTAACTATACACACAAGCGTCAATCGAACGTAGTAATGATAATAATAATAATAGTAAAAGTAATCGTAATAACAATTATGTAGAATAATATTAACGATAGCAATAACAGAAACAAAAACACGAAACCGAAGAAAACCGCGCAGGGTAGGACGAAAAGTTATTTCGTCTGGTTATATAATTGGAAAAGCCTTTCGTTCGGTTGAATTCATCGTACCGCACATATGATACGCTATTAACTAAAGTATACACCGAGGGTAGATTATCAGAAAAGATCGTCGGCGGGTAAATAAAAGGCTGACTGGCACGGTATAAGGTTTTACAGAGTAGATAGAAATCGGACGATAGCGTCGAGGTTTTGGTAAGGAGGGGATAACTTCGTTAGGAATACCGCAAAACGACATCGTTCATTAAAAGCAGTCCCGTTGCAAAATATAGCGGTTTTACTCGCTGCAAAATTTAATTCTACACGAAAGATCATTTTGCTTTTCCCTTTGAAGACGAAGATATAATAATAATAATAATAATAATAATAATCTCGTAGTGGTAAAAATAAAAATAACTTCGAAGGTGTTAATAATTATACAAATAGGAATATTAATAATGATTACTTTGGGGAAACATATATACGTAGTAAAAATCCAGCGGAAATTAACATATGAACCGATGATCAAAAATTAGAACAAGTGAAATACCTTAAATATTTAGGACACATAATAACACAGAACGCACATTGCACCAACGGAATCCGACTAAGAATAAAATTGGCATTCGTGAAAAAAAAGTCAAATAATTACGCAGAACACGCCCTCCATTACGTAAACCTATAGTTAAGTTGTATGTCCGTGCAGTGGCAATTTATGCGGCGGAGACATAGACGCTAAATGAAAGAGATGAGCAAAAATTTGACGTCTTTGAAAACATGGTGCTGGCGACGATTATTAAAAATCTCATTGATCGATAAAATATCTAATGAAGAGTAGAAGTACAAGAAGAAAGATCACTCTTGAAAACGATTAGGAAAACAAAATGGATCTGGCATGTGTTAAGATATAATGTAGCCTACTAAAAGATATCATAGAAGGACGAAAAAAACCGATGCGCAGACCGAAAGGAAGACCAAGAGAGACGCTGATAGACTCAGTCAAGAAGGAAGCACAATTAAAAAGACGGCCGTCGGAAAGGGAAAAGGGTGGGGGACTTCGAGGATAGGGGCGAACCAGTCAAATGACTGAAACACCCATCATGATGATATATATATATATAATATATATTATATATATAATTTCAATCGTGATTGTAATAATGGTATGAATTTTCATTAACAAAAATTACACGACAATTATTTTTATTTTTTTTATTTTTTGGGCACTGCTGAGGAGCAATCACAACCCACTAACGTGTTGATAAATAGTTATTATATATTGATGTTACAATTGGTTAGGAATTTGTAAAGAAGGAGGAAAACACGGTAGTCATTAGAAAAAATTAAGGAAGTAATGGAGAAAGGAGGACGATAACCGATATTATAATAATAACTATGAAAGCGGTAATCATGAAATCCAATTTATGCCATTTCTAAGTATGTTAAAAATAAATTAAATAGAATATGCGAACGAAAAAAAAGATTAACAAACAATTATATTAAAGAACGTTAGTCGTATTATTAAACCGGGCCAATTGTGATTAATATTGTTCGATGAAAATTAATAAAATTAATTGTAATAAAAATAACATAATAATAATGATAATAGTAATACTTATAATAACAATAATAATAATTACAATTTAAATATTAACGTATTTATTATTCTACATACAAAACGGGTTTGTAATAAATAAGTAAAAGGACAATCCGTAACAGCAAACGTCTGTATTGAAAGTGATATTAATTTACAATATATAAAAATTTGCACGAATTATGTTTGAACTAATGAAGAAATATTTACCAGCGCGCGTACACAGTCAAACATATGCATACATGCAAAACTCATTTTAATTAATACACACGCGGATATATACTGATCGTGAACAGTGGAAGACGGATATAGTAATGCCGGACCAGCTCTAAGATTGATCAGCCCTGAAGAAGAAGAATAAGATACGTACTTATAAGTACGTATACATATCACACAATCACACGTATTTACATACACATTATATATGTTGCGGTGGCGTTGTTGCTAGAGTACTCGACTGTAAACTCATAAACTCAACGGTCGGAGGTTCGAAATCAACTCGTAACATTAGAAAGTTTTCATCATTATTTAATTCTTAATTATCACGGAGAAGGCAGTGGTACCCGGCTCAATATAACATCATATGCACGAGCATCCGCTTCGCATATAAATATATCGAATGCTAGCTCATTTTGTACGTAAACATAAACATACGATGGCTAGTCACGACGTTCGGCAACGAACAATATGACTACGACGATATATATATATACCAAAAAATATATATACATATACATAACATGGACGAGCATATCGCGTTGAGTGTGGCGGCTTTCCGTCTAATTGCCGAAGTTAAGCAACGGTACTTGGATGGGTGACCGCCGGCTCATTGCGTTGTGTGTTGTTGGTATCTCCCAATTTAGCAGGCCGGCACGGGAGAATAGGCTTTTTTCTCTCCCAATTTATTGATTTGGGGAGACCTACGTCCAGCAGTGGACCGATATAGGTTAAAAAAAAAATAATACATAACATATGTCGCGCAGATCACAATTGATATTTCGACATTGAGTACGAGGAAGAAAATATTTATTTAATATTGAAATTCTTAAATTCGATATAGTAAACGTGTACTATGCGGGTCGGTCCCAACGTTTTTGAAAATCCTTGATCATTTCTTTAAATAAGTATTTATTACATTATGTAGTACGTGTTACAAGCGCTTTATTAAGGTTGAATTACGAAGTTATGTAATTGTATACAGAATCATTTTATGTGTTAAATTATATAATAATTAACCTAATTTTGCAACTGAACGCTTGGGATTATGAAGAAAAATATTATTTACGGACATGAAATTAATAATCTTATCGGAATGCGTGTACAACAAAAGCAACGGTACGTCGTCGAGATTAAATAGGATTTAGTTGAGAATGTGGACAAAAATTAGGAATACGGAATCTTTAATATTAAACGTAGTTTGTTGCTGCAAGGTGAACATATAGATAAGGAAGCGCCCAAATAAACGGATTCAAGTTGGTCAAAATTCACGTTTTAGAATCAAGTGACGTAAACCGAGAATTACGCATATATTAAAGGACGGGCATGTTAACGACAGTTCGTTTATGTTTAGGCCATTCTATTACCGTTATATTTTCTGGGACCGATACTTTTGCTAGCTGCAGAGCATGGTGATCCGTGTTCACAGAATTAGTCGTATGAAATTCGGCAAGTCTGTATTTCAATAAGTGGTCCATCGACCGAATCTCTCCGCAAACGCAGTTTGGATTCTTCTTTAATGATCACTTCGACATATCACCTAGCTCGTATATTTTTCGTTGTGTGTGTGTGAATATCCTTCTTTCTTCATCTGATTACGCGTTCGCGTACTATCGATTAGCCTTGGGGTATTTCTTTCGTGACCTTAAGGAATCTATTTCTCGACTTCTTCTTCGTATCGTATAATCATCGGTTATATATCAAAATTATCATCATACGTCTAACTCTTTAATAGCCAGGCTATGGCTCCGTCATTAAGATTGTGAATATAATGTTAAACCCACAGGTGCAAATTAACTACAGTCTTCCAATATATATGCTGCATTGTTTGTTTTACCGCACTGGTTGTCGTTATACTCCACTTCTGCATTAGATATCCGCATCTTCCCTGTTCGGTCCTAATTCTATTGAGTGTCTTCCATAGTTTCCTAGATAAATCCATTCCTTTAATTTCATTTCTTGGGTCGACAACTAAATGGGAATTTGTTGTATGTTCTAAATTCCTTTCCATGTTATTTTCCATTTATTAAACTCTTTCATATCTTCTGATAATAATTCATTCATTGTCCAAGCTGATTTTCTGGATTTGAGTCTCGATACTGGTGCGGACCTTATCTCTTCAGAAGTCGACTTTAAACGCGCCTTTGCTGGATGACGAGAATCGTGGATTTGTTTGGTTCTTTCCACGTCAGCTGCGACTTTCCTTCTTATATCAGATGGCGCTATTTCACTTTGAAGACACAAGTTGTCAACTTTTGTAGGTCTAAGGCAACCAGTAACTAAACTCGCTGTGTCGTTAATAGCTAAATCAACCTTTTCCCATATGTCGAATTTGCCCATATAATGCAATTGCTGATGTTCGAACTACTTCTGGTTTTGTTCTCCATGACGTCCCGATTAATTTTCCGATAATTTCGTTTCTTATATTTACTTTCCTTTTAATATTTTCACAATGCACCGAAAGTACCACAAGCTTCCATCTAATGTGACCCCCCCAATGTATATATAGGATTTTCTTCACATTCGAGGACTTTACCAGATTTTATTTTTTTCTAGATTCGCAGTTTTCCAAATGGAAAGGGTGCACTTGTGTCTTCGTCAAGCTAGGAAGTGAATCATTTTGAAGATAGTATTCATCGATTTTTCCAAGAATAACACGGCGAGTGTAAAATTTTTCCTTAGGAAAATGAAAATATCGTTTCGTGCAAAATCCACGCTTCAATATATTATCAGGCGTGTTAAGTACGAATGTGAGTAATTACTAAAACTTGATAGAGAACCGCAAAAAATTGAAATGGTACTGAGAACGACATGATGTCCTTGAACCAGGGACGTATTAACGATGAAACATTAATTTATAATTACACTAGATGTAGAGCGATAACCCTAAAAAATCGTAACCCAACTAAAACGAAATTAATTCCAACAACCGAATAAAGGGAAAATCCGCAACGCACGTAATATTAAAATGTTCCGATGTGACATCTGGTTCAGACAAGTTTTAAACACAGCGACAACTGGCAGAAAACTTCTGTTTATGATTAGATAAAAAGCGACAATAGTTCTAATAAAATAAAAACAAAAAAAATTAAATAAGTATACGAATACAAGTAACAATAAAAACAATTTTCTAAAATTTAAAAGCTATACCCGATTTAAATAAAACAGCAGATAAAATTAATATCAACGATGATCGTAATAAAAGTGAAAACTAAATAAAAATTGAAACAATAATTCGGACAATTATTAAAATAGCGGTAACGAAGATAATCAAATTCAATTTATGTTTTTCACATATCGAATTGTAATAGAGATGAATGAAATAAATAACGGGCAAAAAAATATTTACTATTAATAAATCAATTAACCTTAACGATAATTATACCGCGGCGATAGGTTAGGCTTAAAACTAAGCGATTACCATCTTGACATATCTGCTATCGAACAAATTATAATTACTGCAACCGGAGCTTACGCTGTTTTTTTTTTAATATATATATATATGTATATATATATACATACTTCTCAGAGTAGACGACAAGAATTCTGTTAATATGAAAATCTTGACGCTCATTCAACGTACATATTCCTCGAGTTTCGCGCTAATGAGAAAATTCCATTGCGGTTTCTTAGTAAAGTCTGAATTTTCTAAATAATTACGGATCCTTCCGTTATTTTCGCTGTTAAATAGTCACGAATGTGAAACCTCTTTAGAACTTTAGGCGACAGTTCATAACAATGCTCACATGTCGCATACAGCACGCAATACAAGATGCTATATATATTTATATATATATATATATATATATATATATATATATATATATATATATATATATATGTATGAAGTAATATATTCATTGGAAAATAATCGATTGCGATAAATTACTTCAACAATACTGGAATTTTTATTGCGAGAAATTTCTTACTGCAGGATTAATTAATAGGAATATCTAAACACTACTTCGTTAAGATGAAGACCCATCCTATAAAACGATATTTAATGAAAAAACAAGAAACAAAAAATTCAAAACACAACAATAGGAATATATTAAAAGTTTACAATCCTGATCACGTGTTTTTCGAGTGCTCTTACGCTCTGAACTGTAACTTAAATTAATGCGCGCGTCTTGTAGTGGTCCTCCTTATAACGTTTTGTCTGTTCTTCACCTTGATAATTTACATCTATTTGCGGACATAGTTTGTCCGAGTTTATAGAAATATTAGCAAGGAATTACAGTATCACGTTGATTAGGCTGTAATGACATCCCCATTAAAAAAAAATAAATGTAGGACTTTGTTGACTTGTAAACCTACTCACCGAAATTCGTTTAAAACTTTGCCGGTTTGTAATGTATTAATCGTTAATCTATTAGACTGTACAAAACAGAAACATCTACAATTTATATATATATATATATATATATATATATATATATAAATGTAAATGTAAAAATGTAAAACGCGTATATTTGCCATTATATTAAAAAGTTATAATAATATTTAATAAATGTACCGGAACAAGTGCCCTCTCCATTTATGAAAGTAAAAATTCTAATAATATAAACTGGTAAATAATAAATATACAAGATAAAAATAGTATTGATGGAAAAATCAGACAATAAACCATCACAAATGAAAAGCGGTAATTTAAAAAATAATAAATATAAGTTTAATTATATAACGAATATGTAATATCATTTATAAGTAATGGAAACGAAAGCAAACAAATTATGACGTTATGAGAATAATACATTTTGTTTAATGCGTCGATGCTTATACTTAGTATATCTAATACTTAGTTCCCTGGAAACGTAATTTCCTATTGCTGGAAGTAAATTATTACGGTGCACACTACAACTGAGAAAAAATTTTTGGGATAGTTTGAGGATATAGTCTTTTACATATGGTATCTGGAGAGCACTATGCATATATGAAATTTTAGTGTATACGGGGACATTGAGGATACAAAATGACACCAAGATAGCGTATCTGGTCAGACCATTCTATATCAACGCCACTGATGAAGTCTGGTCGGTAAAAACGATCTTCGAAGTGAAGAAAATTGCTTTCGTTTTGGAAGGATTAAGAGCAATTTGCCATTTAGAAAAATACTTAATTACACGATCAACACCGGATTGTAACCTATTGCTGATAGTACTTGGCCTGTAGGAACTGCAGTACAACGCTGTGTCATCAGCGTATAAGGCAACTTCAATGTTATTTATATGCGGGAAATCATGCATGAAAAATGTAAATAAGAATGGCCTCAGCACGCTACCTTGAGGCACACCGGCAGAACAGGATTTGCTACTTGATTTCGCATTATTTATAATGGTATAAAATGATCGACTACTTAAGTAACTATTAATCAGTTTAATTAGATAATTGGGAAACCTGGTAACAATCATTTTATAGATAATATGGTCGTGCCAGGTTGTGTCGAAAGCTTTTGCACATCAAATAATACCATCCCAGTATGTTTATTGAAGTTAAAATTATCTGTGATAGAGTCGGCAACTCTTGCTATCTGTTGTGTTGTGGAATGCTTTGGTTGAAATCCAAATTGACAACTAGGTATTATATTATTAGAGTTAGTGAAGTCACATAATCATTTCAGAATAATTTTTTCAGCGATTTTGCTAAGATTGCTAAGCAAGCTGATTAGATGGATATTGTCTATCTGAGAACAATCTTTACCGTATTTTGGTACTGGAATTATTTTAACCACTTTCCAACTAGAAGGGAAGTACCAAAATTTAAACATTACATTAATCAAATTAGTTAACTGGAGGACGATGGCTTTTTGAGGTAGCATTTTAATGACAGTAGATTGGATACCATCGTGACCTACCGAGTTTTTCTTCTTTGTTGATTTTACATGTGTAAAAACTTGTTTGGGAGAAGTTAAATTAATATTAGTTGTTATCTGAGGTGATGCGATAAATCTGCTGACAACTTTATGTACTTTGTTCTTCTGATAGCTTGAAGCTAAATGGATATTTCTGCTGTGAACCTCAAGGTAGCGTGCAGCAAGCAATTCTGCTTTATGGGTATTATTATATGCATATGCGCTAGTATGGGGATCATGAATTGGTGGAAGTGCTTCATGATGTTTGGTATATTGTTTACATATCTTCCAAAGGCTATTATTTTTAACAGAAAGATTAGAAATTATTTTACTAAACTTTTCGTTATTATGTTTATTTAGTAAATATCGAACTAAAATCGAAAGTTGATTCAATAATTTCTTAATATTTTGTGAATCAGTACGTGAACGACTTTTAGCATAGGATCTTCTGAAAATATTTTTGATTTTAATTATGGAAGTTACATATAAAGGGATCGAAGATATAGGGGAAACATTCTGCTTAATAGGAACAGAAAGGGCAATAGCTTCATGAATCAAGTTCGTCAGAGTGGTGAGACAGTGGTCAATGTTGTCAGTATCAGAAATAGACAGGTTTAAGTTTATATTATCAGAAATATGACGCTTGAATAAATTCCAGTTCGCATTTTTAAAATTAAATGTTTTACGTGCTGGTTGTTGCAGTATGTTGCCAGTTTTGACCATTATAAATATTGGGTTATGATCGGAGAATAAACAGTTAACTGAAATGGGCAGCGTTGTATCGATATTTTTGACTAGAACTAAATCAATAATACTAGGTGTATAGCCAGGTGGTGGGAAGTGTTTAGGTTCTCGTGGTGCTAATATTTGTATATTATTTGGCAGAGAAATACTAAGCCTGATTATTATTAAAATTATTGCAAGACTTATGCTTAGAGTTTAAATCGCCGATTAAAATAATGTTTTTACTTGTCTTAATCAAGGATAAAATATCTTCCCTATACTTAGTCAATCGATTAGGCGGTTTATAAACAGCAAAAATAGTAGCGACTTCTACATTGCGATTTACATTATAAGTATTACCAGCAGTGATTAAATAAATGTTTATGCCAACAGCCTGAATACTATGTAATGGGGGCGTTGGCACAATATCATACTTTAGTCGTTGATTAATCAACAATGCTGCTCCTCCACTACATCGCGTCCCATCTTTTCTACAAATATCAAAGCCAGGAAATTTAACTGTGAGGTTACTGTTCAGTTTAGTTTCGGATAAAGCAATGATATCAATGCTATTGTAAATAGCAAATTCATGAAGCTCAGCTAGTTTGTGTACTATAGAATTACAATTCTAGGCAACTAACTTAATCATATTACATATAAAAAAAAAAAAAAAATTACATATAACTTATTACAATTATTTCTAAAATAGCCGCTATTTTTGTGAAACTATCTGCATTCGCGGGTGCATTTAGTTTTGTAATTATAGTTTTAATAACAATCATTAATTTATTAAAAATCAGCGCCCTTAAATAATGATAAAATGGATGATAGGCCTTGAGTCGGTGTGAATTAATGTGTCATTAACATGGGATGAATTACTACTACATCGAGTTACTTCAGAGTAGCTTTTCTGTCGAGTTTTGATATTATTATTATTATTACTATTATTTGATAAGTTATTATTAGTAGTATTAAAGTTATGATTAATTTTAATGTTATTAATTTTAAGCAAGTCATTTACATGGGGAGTAGAGAACGACGGAACCCTCCTATTTTTTGCTAGGTTTGTTTTACGTAGTCTGTCGATATATATAGGGCACGTTTTAGTGTTTAAAGTATGGTTTCCCTTGCAATTAGCACAAACAAAAGTTTCCGAAGTTACAGCGGTACAATGGCTGCTAAGATGTGGCCCACTACATTTCAAACATGTGATAGATTTATTACAGTTTAATGAAATATGTCCGAATTTTTGACACCTATGACATTGAACAACAGGTTCTTTTGATTTGTATTTCTCCCATCTAATAAGACAAAAACACAGACTTTTAATATTCATAACTTGTTGTGAGGTAAGCTGGGAAGGAAAAGTAACGAGATAGATGGGAAGTAGGGTTATCGTAGAATCCGGATTTTCAAATTAAATAATTTTATCTACATCGACTTTGGTCTTTAATTCAGCGTATATTTCATGAATTGATATATTATTTGGTAGACGTTTCAGTATCATTTTGAACGGTCTACGTTCTTTGGGAGTATAAGAAAAAAATTGGGCTTTTTGTACTTTTAATATATTCTTAAGTTTATCAAAGTCATTAATATTATGTGTACAAAATATAGTTTTATTAGACTTTGATTTTAGTATTACGTTAGAACTTAATTCTTTATTTATTATATTTACCGTCTGATTATGATTCGTTAACTGACCATCGACAATAATCGGTAGTTTTATTATATTTACCATTACGTATATCTGAAATGTTGGCGAAGGTAGACGAAATGTTAGTAGACGCTTGCGTATCAGCGTGAATAGCATCGTAGATAACATCCGATTCGATTTGAATGGGGGAAAACCGATTTCGCGTCGGTACACTATCGATATATCTTCAGTTTTCAACTTTTTAGGTTTACTACCACTGTTATGACGATTAGCGTGTAGCCATACATTCTGAACAGTTGTATTAGTCTCGTCAGTTGACATTATATATATATATATATATATATATATATATATATATATATATATATATATATATATATATATATATATAATATATAATAGTTCGCTGTCATAAACGATCATAAAAATGAAAAAATGAAGGAAAGAGAAAAGATGATTGGATATAGAAATGAAAATGTATATTAATCAGACAATCACAACGAATTACCTAATTCGGGTCTTCCAGAATGAAGCTGTTCATTTACATTTTCATTCTTTTCTACGCACAGTAGATAAGAATTCCCAGAGAAAACTCAGCCATTTAAAGTAATTGAAAGTGCATCGCGCACTATTATTCCTTTTCAGTCGAATTCTAGCTGGAAAAACCATATATTGAACATTGTACCAGTGGATTTTAGTAGAACTGAAATTACTCACAGAACCTTCGGTATTGTTCCATATAGACATTCTTTACAACGTTCAAGTCCGCATGCAATGTGTCGTTACATAATAAGACGCGGATACCATTAAACGCAGAATTATGGGCTGCTGTTGTATTTTAAGAAGATTAGTTGGGTTCGTTGTCTCATATAGTTCGAACCCATAGTAGAACGATAATCGACAGATATCCAATGACACGAGAAAAGTTGGGCGAACGGAATAAAATTAGAAACATACTAAAACATTTGTCGCTGCGAGAGTAATAATTGCTAATAACTGATACTCGGATCTAAGTAATTCTGATGAGCGAACATCTCTATCAGTTATGTATATGAAGTGGAACCTCCTCTCTAATTCGTCACCGTTGAAACTCCCGTTTATGCTCGGAACGCTAAAAAGATCGGATTATTGGAAAATACAGAAAAGTACGGAAACCAAAATTGTTGCGTTAAGAAAATTAAAATAAATTCCGCAAAAGCTGTTCATTGAAATATAGAAATGTCGCGTGTATTTTTATACATGTTGTGAAAACACACATAAGACAGTTATCGAGTTTTGTTTAGTAGGTGAAATTCTAGACTTAGCTGTAATGTTTCTCAATTTCGTGATCCATAAATTGCCAATAGGTGTCGGGGTTCAGTTGTGCTCGATGTACTCGAGGGCAGTACCAAAAGCGTTCTCGCCGTCGATGTGTGTAAAATTCGGGTAGGGAGTTCGTCTTCATCATCATCATCCGAGTACTCGTTCAAAGTTTCTTTACCATTATTTTTTAAAACAGCGGCAATAATCCGGTTATTAATGCTAGCCGTTGGTTTCATAGTCTTTTTCACAATAGGCAATACACTCTTCAACTTCATCGACATGGGTATTCCGTTTTATAGTTTTAGATCGTTGATGATTTCCCAGCTTGTCGTTGTTGTGCTAGTTTTCAATTTGGTCACTTTCGTCATAACTTTTTACAGCGTGTCTAAGTTCGTCATATGAATCAGCAATTGTGCAGGTAGAATCCTTTATGTTTAAGAATTTCGTAGCTTCAAATCGACAAATCGCAGTCGTATTAACCGGAGCGTTGGACCACAAGGGCTGGTATTCTGTCATCGGTTAAAATGGTAACGAACCGGGATATAAGTAATGAATTTTGTTAGATTTAACTACCATTAAACTCAAATTTTATTTATAAAACTTTAAAATGTTGGAAATGATTAAAGTTTATTATGAACAATGTGCGTTATATATGGATGTGCGTGTAAATAACTCGAATATCGGATGAACAGTGTGTAAAACATTGTCCTGATTGTAGTAATAGTAGTTAGTGGTGATAGCAACAAGTTAATAAAGCGTCTGCTACTACTAAAAGAGGTATTTACAATACGGTAAACAAAAATACACACTGTGAGAATGTGGATGGGAGTGTATTTGGGTATGGATGAGTATCTACTATAATTGTACCATTGTGTATATGTGGGAGAGTGTATGTGAATTTTATAAATTAAAAAATTAACGATACGTGTACGTAATAATATTTTAGATGTACACATATTGTAAAATGGTGCAGATCCATCGACAAGCGTATGCTTGACGGAACATACATTACCTAACATGTAAAGAACGGGGTGGGAATGTGTGTGTAATTGGGTTTATTTCGTGTATTATTGTATTTTAGAATAAATATATGCTTTTGAAAAAAAAAATTATTTACAATGGAGGAGTACGAGCTTATATGTAGAGGAAAAATATAAGGACAGCCAGACCGGCAAATATACACATTGAGAAAATATGTAAATAGTAGCACATTGAAAATGGCGCATTATGCATTAGTAGTTGCATCCAGACTAAGGTATATATGGGAATCGGTTGATAATATATATATATATATATATGTATGTATGTATATAATTTATGCATTTCGAAAAAAGTGTTAGAACCGATTACGGGGGAAGGAAAAATAAGTTTTACAAAATTTACGAGTAAACAGAACATGTTAAACGCGAGAGGTTTTTGCGACGAAAATATTGGATTACATAACAGCGCGAAAAAATTAAAAGAAAATGGAAACTACTTGTTCGCTGAGGAAGACAAAATATCAAATACCGGTAAAGAGGTACGCAGAACAAATAGACGAGTACATTTTAACAAGATCGTCAAATGAAATACTAGAGGAAAAAATGCGTAAGGAAACTTCAACAAAAAATCAGAAACTCTAGAGCGTGGAAACCATCGCGGACGAAATTGAATAAGTTGCCGGAAATTTTAAGAGAGCTGAGCAGAAAAATTTGCATGACGAATAAAATGGGTAAGCTATAAAAACAAAAAATAGGTTAGACATATATCGTAGGACCGAAATGCTGGTACTGAAATTACGTGAACTAAAAATACGAGTGTAAAATAGATTGGGTGAAGATAGATGAGGGTGCAAATGCGAGCAAACGAGAGACAGTGAAAAAAATGGAAGACTAAATGTGCAAACATTAATTAATACACACGTATATATATATATATATATATATATATATATATATATATATATATGTGTGTGTGTGTGTAAAGAATACACAGAGACTGAGATGACAAACAATCCCAGAAGCACGCGAATGAACTGTAATAAATGACAGACAAGTCAATGACGGATCAGGTGGACGATGAGCACTAGGAATGAATAATAGTAATAATAATAACTAATTATCACCCCATGCACCCAGAATAAACATCTGTACCAGATAGTTTTAAGCTTGTGCGGTTAAGATATAGGGGTTGTATTGGCTTTTTGTATAATTTTCACTTCAGCCAAATTAAACATCGTCTGTTGGTTGAAACTAAAATCGGGACAATTCTGCGTCCTGAAGCTTTTATACACCGGGACGTAGTACCGCAAAAAATAACAGTTCAAAATTGGACGTATGGTCACACTATACGTACTGTACAACAAATACGCGTTAAAAAAATAAAATAGTAGTAGTGTTAGATTAGTGCTATACCTAATATTGGAATAGATAGCGATAATATGGTTGTGTTCCGGCGCAAGTTTACGCAAGCGTCAGTGTAAAACAAGATATAGTCGGGAGTTAGTAGATCTTTATAGCAAAGTCATTCGTTGTGTTATTAAGACGATGCATTTGGTTAGATTTAGGTTATATTCATTTTAACGAAGTGGTTATAAAATTTTAGTTTTCGGTTTTTTTAAATTACATCGACGCTCGTGCAGGCATTAGTCGAATTGTGGGCTGCTTTGTTTATTATGTACATTTTGAAAAATTTAGAAGTGTATTATTAATATTCAAAGGTTAGCCATGAATACGTAGCTAGCCAGTGCATTTACATAGAACACATGATGTAAATAGAACGCAAAATGCAACACATTTTTAATCGCAATTATCCGAAATATTCGTTGTAATTCACGAAGTTGTTAAATTACATGTAACATCTAAAATGTAACGAATAGTTGCGAACGGGTTTATTATGACGTTACAACTTTCTAACTGAATGTGCCGGTGACTAGAGATAAACGGTGTCGTAACTACACCAATTTTATTCTGAACGCAAAATTACGAATATTTAAAAATAAATCAGGGGTTTAAAATAAATATCGCATTACACATTAGCTTAAGCGAAAGTCAAAATTTGATTTCCAGTATTTACCACATATATATATATACATATATATATATATATATATATATATATATATATATATATATATATATATATATATATATATATATATATATATATATAAAGATACTATTAAATATTTACTGGCGAACGGAATAAAATATTCTTAGTAATAATTAAAATTTACTCGTAAATTCAGCTTAATACACTTTTTAAGAGACAGGCCATTTTATTTATACTAATTACCACTGAAAAGACAATACGAAGTGCTAGTGTATAAGATAGTCTTATCTAGCACGTAGACCCTTGTAATATGTAGAATATAATTTTTTTTTTATCAGATATACTTTCCTCTTTTAATCTAAGAGTAGGAATTTATATAATTTCAAATATACCCAATTTTTGACCCATATATTCCCGGTTTTGATACAATATAGAATGTAACAAATTATTTGTTAACACTCATATACCATCCTAAGAAGTATGCTTCCAATAAACTAGAATGCTTTATTTATTAAATTTCTTCTATGTTCCCGGGTTTGTACCTAGATTTGGATGATTGTCATCCGGTCGGTTCGTTATCATGTAATACCACGCGGGAACCTATTATACGACATTGTTTCTTTGAAAATAAGGTGTCCGTTTCCAGCACACCGTAACTGATTAATATATTCATCTTCAGATTTATAGATACCATGCCGAATTAAAATTATAAAAAATTATTTCAACTTGTCTAACCCGTATTCATCTTCGTTACTGACTGCACTATCCTGTTCCTCTTGCTATTAGTCTGGAAGGGCACCCTGCGCATATTAGAAACTATAAGAATATCAACTATAAATGTAAACGCGAATTTAGATTTGAAAAACGTGTATACTGGTAAAATGATACTATTTAAAAGTTAGAAGTAATTAAATTTCAACATTCCAATATATTCGGCAGAGGAGTATAAGTAAAATGGAACGTGAAGCATGGGCTAGGGTTATAAATAATTTAAAATTATTGAAATATATTTAAAATGTAAGAAAATTTAGATCTTTAATGTCAGACTTCACGCTCGATAAATAATTGGAGAAATACATTAAAGAAAGAATACTATCTTCAATAAAATTGATGTTTTAACTAGTTCATGTACATTGTCCGAGTCCATCACTTTATTTCGTTTTAACCTATCTTTCAATGTTTGTTTCTTTCTGATTATATATATATATATATATATATATATATATATATATATATATATATATATATATATATATATATATATATTAAATACAATTTAATATATATGAATTAATAAAAAAAATAATGAAACAAAAAATCACTAAATTAAAGTTATATAAATAAATTACATAATAAAATAATAGAAGAATCAGTTATACTAATGCTAAAATATAATAAACTAGAGTAGCCTGCGGAATTAGCTTAATACATGTTTAATTTTGGATAATTCAGAAATAAAAACAGGAAACTGTTCTGTAATAATATAATTTCATTTAATTCAAGTGCTCAATTTTATACAACTGTAGCAGGTGATTATACTTACTGCACTTATATATTATATTTTCGACGCTTTAAATATCATCGCTTTCGCAATTACAACATTTAGTTTTATGATTAATTTTGAATTTATTTAGATAGTACTCGATAGAACGATAGTAAGTATCTGAGTCGTGTGATAGTCTACGATAATGTTTTTATTTTTAAAACGTTCTTACACTATAGGAAAAAAAACTTACTAATTTATCCTTCGTTAAAGCATCATATCGTCTTTTAAACTATTTGTTGAATCTGTAAATTAATCTTTCCTAGAAAATCTTTACCGATACTAATATACGAGGCGATATTACGCTTCGATATTGGTAAACATCTCCTTGACAGAACTAATCTCTATTTGCATTATGAACATTCAGAGGATGTACTCACAAAACGTGGAAATATCTCACTAAAACTACGTTATTTAATGATATTCAACAAACTCGAATATATATATACATATACATATATATATATATATACATATATATATATATATATATATATGCGTGTGTATAGTTATACTAAATAATTGCTTTTCGTCCGGGATATTTAATGTTTATTTCGAAAGATATTAAATAATCGATGGATACTTGTCAATATTATTATTACGGCGAAACTAATTTTTAGAAAGAGCTTCGTCAATGGTTATTAATTTAGTACGTAATGTACGTATTATATGCTCTCGCTCTTCTCTTCTTAGGAGATAATTTTCAATATAAATATTTTAAAAAATTCAGAAAATTAAATGGATTGAAATAAGTTGGGAAAGAGGGAGACGTTCAACTTTAGCATGATGATCAGGTAGGATTTCAGAGAGGAAGGTCGATTGGAAAATGTGTGCTAGGTATGAATTATAAATTGAACAGCTAACGAGTAAATGTTGGACATGGAAATTGCAGTGGGAACAGAGTGGGAGAGGTTGATTTGATAGGAGGTTTCTATGTGTGAATTTTGGAGTGACCTAGACGAAGTATCGTGATAACGATTCCAGAAATTTCAACTTAACCGAAAAATAAAAAATTTCGGTAGCACCAAAATTCCATGTACCACATTATTGAACCTCCTGACATCGAGTAGTAGTTTCCGATAGGCCGTTAGTAAAGTTATACGATATAATGATACCATTAAAAAAGAAAAACTATTTATTTAATATAAGACGATTTGTCTAACATTTTGTCAATTCTTTGTCTTGCATTGTGGAACAGTTGAAATTTGCATTATACCACTGCGCTACGTTCTGCAATCCCATTTTTTTTTTTTATTCCCGGCGATCTTGGTACATTATACGTCCAAAATATTTCGGTTTTCGAACTACTAATTTTATTTAAAGGACTTAATACTTCACAGTTAACTTGTCGGTTCACATTACTTTAAGAATTCAGCACTATCATATTTCGAAGGCATCTAGTTCTTTCTTTAACGTCTTAGTTAAAGTTCAACTTTCAACCCTATACAGCAGTAACGAGAATACGTATTTTACCAGCCTTAGCTTTAATTTTATATTTATGTTTCTTACTACATAATACGGCATTTTAAAAAATACATTACTGGCTTCTCAATCCGGACTTTTATTTCTTCGCTGCTATTACATTGTTCATTTATGTTGCTACTGCGGGTACTTCCCTATTTTAGGTTCTCCATCAGCTGCTAGTGATATCGTTATCATGTTTTTGGATTTATTAATTAAAAACGCTTATATCGCAAAGAAATTCGAAAATTAGTCACGTATAAACTGGGTACGCGCAACGGGAAAACTTATAACAGTCTGTACTTACGCGTGCAATAAGGTGGTTCGTCCGACTTATCGCCGCAATCGTCAGCTCCGTTGCAATATCTGTCCAGAGATACGCAATTTCCGGTGTTGCACCGATACTCCGATATCAAGCATGCGTCCGTATTCGAGACGATCGTCCTCAAAACGGTCGTCACAATCATTGCGCAAATAATGGACCGCGTCGTCATCGCTAATCGCCGAAAAAAATGTCCGTCTCTTATTTCGTTTTCTGCAACATTTTTATTTATACTTTAGTAGAATTTTTCAAAATTAAGATAATATTACCGAAAAATAATTTTCAAACTGTTCGCACTTAAATTAATTATCTTAATTGGTTCGCAGCTAACAAAAAAAAAGAAAAAGTCGTTAATTGCGCTTTTGGTATTTTTTTTTATTATTTTTTTTTTAAAGCGGGATGGGAAAATTCTTCGAATCTGATATCATATTTTTATTCACGCGCTAAATACACTGCTGATGATTGGAAAAAAAAAGTAAGTTTCAAGAGAATGATGAAGTCCATTACACAAATGCACGATAACCCAACATTCAAAATTAATTTATAGCGATGAAAGTACTGATGAGAATACATAATCCGTTCTTCCATCCAGTAAAGAATAACGAAGTTGCGCATAAATTAACTTTTAACAAAAAATAAAAAAAATCAAATTAACGAATGTTAAAGTAAAATGTTCTAGCGGAAAGATTTAAACAAAAAAAAGTTGGAACAAATAGATCGAAAAGTATCGGTCTAACCTAAATAAAAATAAAATACGAAACAGCAAAATGAAACGGATATTAACTTATATCTAAAAACTTCTGAAAATAAAACAATAATATAAAAAAATAAATACTTTTATAAAGTAAAAAGTAAGAAGAATTAAAAAAAAAATGAATTAAAATATTAATTAACGTAAGGAGAAAGATGAACAACCACGTTACGAATAAAGTAATGCAAAAACGATAAAAAACAAATACAAATGGAACAAACCAACGGTATTGCGGTCAGGGTGAGACATCAATTGCGAGCAATGAAATTTTTAATTTTTAATTTCGAACGCATAACCTGTTCAGCCAGCAAACGGAAATTTCTAACATTCCTACTGAGAGGATAAACATCTATACAGTCTAGATCAAAAAACCAACAACGAAGGTCAAGTATACGTTCTAGGTCATCTGCCTCACCTACAGTATAATGAGTGCAGACAAGATCGCTAGCAAGTCGAAACCTATAAGGATATATGTCTTCGTGCCAGTTTCAGCTTCATACCATCTGCCCTGCTAGTTCGTAATCGACAAAACTTTTCGCGCACTTCGATGTCACAGTCGAAACTAGAATACACGTCCGTAAATTAACGTCTGCGGATATAATGCGATCAATCTCGATGGAGTTTTTATTTTGTTAGCAACCACTTACTTAGGCTCCCGACTAACAGGCACTGGGAAAAACAACCTATCTGCAAACGTTAAGATGTTCGATCTTTTATAATTTTGGACATCGGAAACGACGATAGCAGCTTTAATGACTTAAAGGGTTCTTATTCCACGAATTTTGGAGATTCGTTTGTGCACTCCTTTAGCGTGAACCGCTTCTTTCGGTACGTTGATTTTTTTTCCTGTAATTTTCGACACTACGAACTTTATTAAAAGTACGGAACCGAATAATAGATAAGAGTTTAATAGTTGGCCTGATACGAAAATTAAACTGAACGATTAGTTAAATTTTTTATTTCGCTAAATTTTACTTTTAGATATAGGAACTGTTTTTGTCAGTTGAGGTTCTTCTTAATTTTAACGTTATTGGAATTTTTAAACATATAGAAGATCATTTTGGGAGCGGAGGGAAATTTATTTTCGGATGAAGCATCGATATATCGTTTTTTTTTTCAAGAGTAGGAATATTTTTGAAAATTTATCGGCGACTTTTTTTCTTTTTTACGAGGTAGCAGGATTTTTAAAATAAAAATTTAAAAAGAAATAAACAAAAAAGTGACGCTGGGTGTAATAAAATAGACTACTAGATGGACGACGAGGTCTAATTGTAAAATCCGTGTAATGAAGAAGAAAACTGAGTTTTGAAAATTTATATACGCGTAGTATTTTATATATATATATATATATATATATTATATATATATATATATGCGTACATTAATATCTATATGCGCATTGGAGGTAACGGATTTAGTCCCAGAACAACAAACCCATTGGAACCCTCAAAACCGTTAACTAAAGAATAAAAAAAATATACACACATATATATATATATATATATTAGCGAAGGAGATGAGGCATTTAATACGGTATTCAACTATCACACTTACGTAGGACCGTCATGAATAATTTATATGGAAAAACGAACTTAGAACGTTAGTTGTAACAAAAATGTAATAGAATCGGGGGAAACTCTTTTCAAATCCACTTTTGCCGAACGCAGCAAGTCCTCGTCTACGATTCCAGATAATATTTGTCTCCTCACTATATATAAACGCATATATGCACATAAATACGTATATATTTATTTTTCTACATGTGTTAGACGTATATTTAGAGGGTAGTAGAATAAAAAATTTATTCGTCCTTAACGGCCACGATATTTACGTTAAATACAAAAGCGTTGGACGGTTATCGACTACTCCCCTTAAAAGTTTTCTCCCGACATATTTGCTCGGAGGGACCGACTTTTTCCGGGCCCTCGATTTACACGACCACGCGAAGACGATGGAGAATATGCTCGGCGCTCTACATGTAGACCGATATCGACGCATTTAATTATCTACACGTACATTCGTATGTGCGCTTTTTTTTCCAGGCGCCTTCCTGCCTATCCGACACCGTTCTCCGATTTTATTATTATTATTATTATTATAAGGAAGTAGAGGTATACACGTTGCAGATAACAATAGAAAAATGGAATTTAGTAAGTTGGAAAATTTTTAACAGAATTATTAGGAGGAAATTTCTATTAAGCGCCGTGTAGAATTTAAACGATTTATCGTGAAAAGTATTAACGTTCTTCAAATGTATGAAAAATAATTTTACGTTAAGTAGTTTTTATTTTCTATAATACGACAGAATTAGATTAGGCGATTTAAATCGTATCGTACGTTAATAGTAGCCTAAAAGACGGTTTACCATAATATCTCGACGCGAAGTAAATAGTCGCGCTCGCTGGCGTGGTATTTTGAACGAGAAATGCTTTTCTACCTTTAGCTAATTCAATGTGTGACCCATTTACTCGGCTGGTTTCATTCGTGGCTGATAAAGACGAAGTATTGCGAAGTTTAACTTTGTTCATTCTAAACGATTAGGAAAAGAATAAATTCAAATACATTATTCTATGCGGTAATTCTTCAACGTAAGGTGACACGAAGTATGTCGCAATACCCAATGTTGCTCGCTGATCAATCCTTTTTCTACATGTGTAGCAGGTCGAAAATTGTCTACTCAGATTTAACAAAAATGCACTTAAAAATATATAACAAAACGGAAGGGTAAAACAGTTTTTTTTTTTTATTAAAACCAAAAAACCATCGAAACATTAAAATTTTAACACAAAAACTGGATTCATCCATAAATAAATTTAGATTTTATTTCTTTTTGTAATAATAAAAAAAGTAATATAATTTATACTTTCCCGAATTAAGTTCGTATTAACCAATTAAATAAAATAAATTAAAAAACATGAAATCATAAAAAACTAATTTAAAATACCACAAAAATATTAAACTACATTAATATACGGCACACGAAATGGAATTTGCCAATTAAAATGCGAACACTGAGACGTAAAGAATTAAATAATATATATATATATATATATATCATCATCGATAAGTCGTACACCACATGCAGGGGTATTGTGACCATGATTTGTCACAAGACTAACCAGGCTGCGTCAACAAACCTGTGATATTTACATAATCCTGGAAAGTTCGGCCGGCTGTTATTATACGAGCACTTGTTAAATAAAGTCAGTTGATTGTTTTAAAACAAATTCTCTAATGTATGGCAGGTTAGTAGCTATGTGTATGCTGTGAACACTGGCAAAGCGAGTTGCATTGAGAATGAATCTGACGTATCTATTTTAAATGACTTGTAATTTGTTAAAGGTGGCTTTAAATATCGAGCTCCAGGCCGGACAAGCCTAACAAATTAATGGACGGATTAACGCTTTATAGAAAATTATGCAGTTAATGTTGAGAAAATGTGATTAAGAATAGGGTACGCGGAACAGAAGGCATTATTTGTTTAGATTGCGAAATTATTTTTGTGCTTAATGAAAGTCAGTCTATTGTCGAAGATCACACCCTAGGTAACAAACCTCGTCACACCATTCTAATTTATTTCTCCGTAACGTAAGATTGTCACGTAAGGCTGGTCTTCTACGGGTGATAACTTCGATTTTAGTCAAGTTTATGCTATGTTGCCACTTGTTGTAGTATCTGTTTTCTATTACGGATCGTGCTAGGTCTATTGAAGCTGCAGTATGTTGTAGCGTCGTCGGCAAAAAATTCAACTTGCTCGTTGCGTGGGTTCGCAAAGTTGTACATATACAATGTAAACAGTGGCCCAGTTATACTCTCTTGCGAAACACCCGCAGAACTAGTATTGAGAGATGACACGGCCGGCACCTACGAACACATAAAAAGATCTATTGGCTAAGTAACTACTAATTAAATGAATTAAGTATAGGGAATGAGCATTACATAATTTTATAAAGAATGCCCGCGTGCCGTGTTGTATCGAATGCTTTGGTAACGCCAGATACTACCAAGCCAGTGTGTTTTGTTTGAGTTGAAATTTATAGTGATAGAATCTGCTATTCTGCATATTTATTCAGTAGTAAAGTGATGAGAGCGAAAGCCTTAGTGAAAGTTTGAATAACATGTGATAAGCGTAAATCACTTTTTCCGCGATTTTACTTAGGATACTTAGTAAGCAAATGGAACGTATATTGGAAATCTGCAAAGGGGGTTCTATCGATGATATTGGCTAGTTTCCAACTTTGTAAAAGTATTCAACTTTAACAAAGAGAACACTACAAAGCGGTTAACGGTATTATTAGGGTCCACCGAGTACTTTATTTTTATTTAATATTTCTAGAGGGGAAATTACTTTAACATAGTGTTTGATAGTGTTCGTTGCATGTAGATGCCTCCGGACATCAGAATTGACTTTTCTGCGCTGATAATTGAGGGCTAATTGTAAATTTTAATTCTGAAGTAATGAAACGAGGAACTCTGATTTTTCCGTGTCGGTGTGCGCATAGTCGCCTGCGGACAAGTCGTAGACAGATGGAAGAGACTTACTGCGATGGATACATTTATTGGTCGCTTTCCAATGATTATTATTATCCTTTTATCGTGCCGACGAAGTTGTTAAACTTGTCGTTTTGATGATTTTTAAGACAGTGGCGAAGAGTTTAATCAGAAGAGATAATAGCTGTTAGAAACGGCTGGTCGGCTATAATTTTTAATGTATAATCGTCTGAAGTAATTTTTCCAGTCTGATTAGTACAAGAATAGGCGGTGAATTAGATGATGAACAAACGATAGATTCGTTAGATCGATAGAATTAGTTCAAAATGATAACTTAACATTTTGTCAATTTCAGGTGGGACTGCTTAACACAGTGTGGCCAACATTTAATGTATTCTTTAGATTGACTTTAGTTTACGTTTTTATAGTCTAAGCATTTGTTTTTGTTTTTTGTTCGAAGAGGATCTTGGTTTTTAAAATGGTAATAAGTGTTAGATTCTCATTAACAGAGAATGTGGCTTCATGTATCTTGTTTTTCTTTTTACAAGTACTAAGTCTAAGATACTGTTTCTGCATACTGCACGATTAGGAAAATATGTTGACTCAGTGGGAGCCACTATGCCGAAAAGGTTATCAAATGACAAATAGTTAAGGATAGAGCCGGCAGAATTATCACTAAAGCAATTCCAAATTCTTGCTTTCGGCGCTGAATTCTTCAGATAATATTATTTTGTGATTAATGCCAACTGTCTAATATCGCTGCCGAAGTTATGCGTGTAGGCGGTTTTGTATATAGCAAGTATATAAATAGAATTACAATTACGGTAATTGTTATAATTACTAATGCCGTAAGCGTCACTAGTAGCGTGATAGTCGCCGTTCGTAATAATATTAACACCGACAGCTTGAATACGCAGCTCAAGCGAGCTAATGGAAGTTCTAATTATGTCTTATAAAAGGAGAGCAAAACATCTACCCACGATATATACGAGCTCTAAATATATTATAACCTGGAAATTTGACATTTGAATTGCCGTCTTGCTTGATTTCAGATAGTGCTGCAACTGATCGATAGAGTTAATACGGGTAAAATGATAAAGCTAATTATACTTTTCCATTAAATTCCAAGCAGCTCGTTTAATTCCCGGGGTGGAAGACGATTAACACAAATTAATAACAGTTTCAACGAGTACCTGTAGCGTACTAAAAAAATTATTTTCGTACGATTTAAGATTATTAAATAATTTTCCGACATAATTTTCTACACGTGAGAGAATTCACCTTAACATCGAATTAACTAAATAATAACACAAAATTTATCAACATCGAAATAAGTGTCCGGATGCACATTTTATGTATATACATACACCCATGCAAACATATACATATGTCTACTAACACTTGTACATTTTACAAATTGTTTATATTAAGAAAATTTGAAAGTAACCTGTAATTTGTTCAACACGTGTAGACGGTACGATCGTGTTAGAATAAATAAAATATTTTATTCCAATCGTGTTGTCTTCCCGGTATACTCGATGATGACGAAATTTTAATTTCCGGTATACCTCGAAACGCTCTTATAAATTGCACGATATGACAAACGACAAACTCTTCCCAATGCAGAATTTTATTTCCCGTGAAATGTCGCGATAGTGTTGGAAAAGCGTTTAAAAATCGCTTCATCTTTCTCTTTCGACGTCTCGCGGTACGTACGAGCATACATAGTTAAAGGTGCATACTACGTTATGTGTACGTACTTGTAGGAGTTTAGTTCATTGAAAGTAGTGTGAAAATGTTTAATATTAGAAATGCGCCCAGACAGGTTGTAAGGTAGGTAGGTAAGTAGGTAGACAGGTGGTATTGCATGTGAATAGATAGGCGGGTAAAGTAGTTGATTATACGTGTGTATCGGACAGGATTAAGGGGTAGGTGTAAAAAATTCGTTCGAAAAGATAGACTAGGGCTGATAAAATGAAGCGACAGTTACATTAACGCACCGCAGGGAAATTCGAGTGATATCTGAACAACAATGAAAATGACACATTTCACACTTAACGGTATCATCTGCCTGATTTTCCGCTTATAGGTAAACATTTTCTATTTACATATATCGTTGTTGCCTATTAGCGAATTCTGGTTATATAACATACATATATATATATAGATAGATAGGATATGATATAACGTCTGTTGACGAGAGAGTACCATCGTTACATGTGCCGAAGAACTTAATGTATGATCTGGAATTATGAATTAGCAACGGATTTATGACGCGGTTAAAACTTTTGAACTACAAAGTATAACTAGTCGGGCTTTTTTTTCATAATCGATCTAAAAATCTTCTTCCAATTTTATCGAAACTTTCCCTTCGATTAAAACACCATTCGAATAAACATGTTGGAAAATTTTACATACTAATAACAACTATATCGTCTATTTTTATCGATTTCCTATAGCCTTATAAACCAGAAGAAGAATATAAGTTACCTAGTATAGAAAAAAATTTTGTTATGGGCAGGTCGCATCCAAATTGTTCAACCCGAAATCCCGAAGAAATGCGGACTAAGAAATTGGACGATCGCAAATTCGTTCACCTTAATTATTAACTCGTCGTGTCCCGATTACATCGATAACCGACAGATGCCGCGAAATCTAAATTTACTTTGCATTCTATCTTAATTAGATGTAGCGACTGTTAGCGGGAAAATATTCCCAGCTAGATTTTTATAGCAAACGACCTACTATATAGTCTGTTCGAGGTTCTATAAAGTTGAACTCGAATTTGGACACAATCGTTTGTAATTTAACTTTAGACAGAGAGTCGTTAGTTGCATAATTTATTTTCATCTATTTCGAATCATCTCTTTACCTACCCCACCGTCGTATTTACGAACTGAGAACCAAAGGAAAAAAAAATATATTTTTTTAATCTTTGAAGAGATTAAATCGGCTGTTCATAGACACGTATCAAGATTTCGACACCATCCAAATCCATTGGCAGCTAACCTACTTAATGAAGAAAAATCTAAAAGATTAAAACGGAATAGAATCATAGATCTGATTTGACTACACTCTAATATTACTCGAAGGTGGTTGGATTTGCTAATGGGCAAAACCTCCTGATATATAACCTACATAAAATCCAGTAGATGATTTCGTTTTAATTAGTTCTGGATTAGAAGGGAAAAAAAATGTTTTCGCTTATCAAAGTGCGATGACAACAATAATAAGGAGCCGGAGGAGCGTAATATCCTACGAACGACAGAAATAAAAATTAAATTGTATTATCATGGACCGAATGACGATTTTGTCCAAATGTTAAATGATTCGAGAAACAAAGTTACTCTATATTCGATAATTAACATTTTGTAGTAGGTCTAAATTGTTACGCACAGCCTGTTGGAAATTTTACCGAGCAAAAATGATCTTCGTCTAAAATTTGAAAGATGTAACTTTAATTTTCTATTCGTTATCCACATTAGTAACTAGCAGAAAATTCTGCGAAACATTTAGGTAAAATGTAAAAACTCGTATATTTGACATTATATTAAAAAGTTATAATAATATTTAATAAATGTACCGGAGGCTCTCTCCATTTATGAAAGTAACTAATAATATAAACTGGTAAATAATAAATATACAAGATGAAAATAGTATTGATGTAAAAATCAGACAAAAAACCATCACAAATGAAAAGCGGTAATTTAAAAAATAATAAATATAAGTTTAATTATATAACGAATATGTAATATCATTTATAAGTAATGGAAACGAAAGCAAACAAATTATAACGTTATGAGAATAATACATTATTTTTAATGTATATCCAATACTTAGTTCCCTGGAATCGTAATTTCCTATTGCTGGAGATAAATTATTACGGTCCACACTATAACTAAGAAAAATGTTTTGGGATAGTTTGAGGATATAGTCTTTTATGATACTTGCAGAGCACTATGAATATATGGAACTTTAGTGTACGGGGAAATTGAGGATACATCTAAGACATCGATTTTGGACTAATTGCAGTCTATTAAAACTAGCATTTGAGACTGAAGACCAAAGTGGACAAGAATATGTTAAAATAGGCCTAATGATTGACTTGTAGATTATTAATTTATTATTAATATTTAAGTGAGATTTACGTTTGAAAATGGGATAAATTGAACAGATTGCTCAGTTTGTCTCAATATGCTTAGAAAACGTTATTCTCTTGTCTAAAATGACACCAAGATAGCGGATCTGGTCAGACCATTCTATATCAACGCCACTGATGAAGTCTGGTCGGTAAAAAAGGTCTTCGGCGAGTGAAGAATTGATTTCGTTTTGGAAGGATTAAGAGCAATTTGCCATTTAGAAAAATACTTAATTACACGATCAACACCGGATTGTAACCTATTGCTGATAGTACTTGGCCTGTAGGAACTGCAGTACAACGCTGTGTCATCAGCGTATAAGGCAACTTCAATGTTATTTATATGCGGGAAATCATGCATGAAAAATGTAAATAAGAATGGCCCCAGCACGCTACCTTGAGGCACGCCGGCAGAACAGGATTTGCTACTTGATTTCGCATTATTTATAATGGTATAAAATGATCGACTACTTAAGTAACTATTAATCAGTTTAATTAGATAATTGGGAAACCTGGTAACAATAATTTTATAGATAATACCGTCGTACCAGGTTGTGTCGAAAGATTTTGCCACATCAAATAATACCATCCCAGTACGTTTATGGAAGTTAAAATTATCTGTGATGAAGTAAGCAACTATTGCTATCTGTTGTGTTGTAGAATGTTTTGGTTGAAATCCAAATTGACAACTAGGTATTATATTATTGGAGTTAGTGAAGTCACATAATCTTTTCAGAATAATTTTTTCAGCGATTTTGCTAAGATTGCTAAGCAAGCTGATTAGATGGATATTGTCTATCTGAGAACAATCTTTACCGTATTTTGGTACTGGAATTATTTTAACCACTTTCCAACTAGAAGGGAAGTACCAAAATTTAAACATTACATTAATCAAATTAGTTAACTGGAGGACGATGACTTTTTGAGGTAGCATTTTAATGACAGTAGATTGGATACCATCGTGACCTACCGAGTTTTTCTTCTTTGTTGATTTTACATGTGTAAGAACTTCTTTGGGAGAAGTTAATTTAATATTAGTTGTTATCTGAGGTAATGCGATAAATCTGCTGACAACTTTATGTACTTTGTTCTTCTGATAGCTTGAAGCTAAATGGATATTTCTGCTGTGAACCTCAAGGTAGCGTGCAGCAAGCAATTCTGCTTTATGGGTATTATTATATGCATATGTGCTAGTATGGGGATCATGAATTGGTGGAAGTGCTTCATGATGTAGTGTATATTGTTTACATATCTTCCAAAGGCTATTATTTTTAACAGAAAGATTAGAAATTATTTTACTAAACTTTTCGTTATTATGTTTATTTAGTAAATATTGAACTAAAATCGAAGGTTGATTCAATAATTTCTTAATATTTTGTGAATCAGTACGTGAACGACTTTTAGCATAGGATCTTCTGAAAATATTTTTGATATTAATTATGGAAGTTACATATAAAGGGATCGAAGATATAGGGGAAACATTCTGCTTAATAGGAACAGAAAGGGCAATAGCTTCATGAATCAAGTTCGTCAGAGTGGTGAGACAGTGGTCAAAGTTATCAGTATCAGAAATAGGTAGGTTTAAGTTTATATTATCAGAAATATGATGCTTGAATAAATTCCAGTTCGCATTTTTAAAATTAAATGTTTTACGTGCTGATTGTTGCAGTATGTTGCCAGTTTTGACCATTATAAATATTGGGTTATGATCGGAGAATAAACAGTTAACTGAAATGGGCAGCGTTGTATCGATATTTTTAACTAGAACTAAATCAACAATACTAGGTGTATAGCCAGGTGGTGGGAAGTATTTAGGTTCTCGTGGTGCTAATATTTGTATATTATTTGGCAGAGAAGTACTAAGTAACACGTTGCCGGCCTAATTATTATTAAAATTATTCCAAGACTTATGCTTAGAGTTTAAATCGCCGATTAAAATAATGTTTTTACTTGTCTTCATCAAGGATAAAATATCTTCCCTATACTTAGTCAATCGATTAGGCGGTTTATAAACAGCAAAAATAGTAGCGACTTCTACATTGCGATTTACATTATAAGTATTACCAGCAGTGGTTAAATAAATGTTTATGCCAACATCCTGAATACTATGTAATGGGGGCGTTGGCACAATATCATACTTTAGTCGTTGATTAATCAACAATGCTGCTCCTCCACTACATCGCGTCCCATCTTTCTACAAATATCAAAGCCAGGAAATTTAACTGTGAGGTTACTGTTCAGTTTAGTCACGGATAAAGCAATGATATAAATACTATTGTAAATAGCAAATTCATGAAGCTCAGCTAGTTTATGTACTATAGAATTACAATTCTAGGCAACTAACTTAATCATATTATATTAAAAAAAAAAATTACATATAACTTACTACAATTATTTCTAAAATAGCCGCTATTTTTGTGAAACTATCTGCATTCGCGAGTGCATTTAGTTTTGTAATTATAGTTTTAATAACAATCATTAATTTATTAAAATCAGTGCCTTTAATTAATGGTAAAATGGATGATAGGCCTTGAGTCGGTGTGATTTAATGAGTCATTAACATGGGATGAATTACTATTACATCGAGTTACTTCAGAGTAGCTTTTCTGTCGAGTTTTGATATTATTATTATTATTACTATTATTTGTTAAGTTATTATTCGTAGTATTAAAGTTATGATTAATATTAATGTTATTATTATTAAGCAAGTCATTTACATGGGGAGTAGAGAACGACGGAACCCTCCTATTTTTTGCTAGGTTTGTTTTACGTAGTCTGTCGATATATATAGGGCATGTTTTACAGTTGGAAGCGTGGTTTCCCTTGCAGTTAGCACAAACAAAAGTTTCCGAAGTTACAGCGGTACAATGGCTGCTAAGGTGTAACCCACAACATTTCAAACATGTGATAGATTTATTACAGTTTAATGAAATATGTCCGAATTTTTGACACCTATGACATTGAACGACAGGTTGTTTTGATTTATATTTCTCCCATCTAATAAGACAAAAACACAGACTTTTAATATTCATAACGTGTTGTGAGGCAAACTGGGAAAGAAAAGTAACGAGATAGATGGGAAGTAAGGTTTTCGTAGAATCCGGATTTTCAAATTAAATAATTTTATCTGCATCGACTTTGGTCTTTAATTCAGCGTATATTTCAAATGAATGATGTATTATTTGGTAGACATTTCAGTATCATCTTGAACGGTCTACGTTCTTTAGGAGTATAAGAAAAAAATTGGGCTTTTTGTTCTTTTAATATATTCTTAAGTTTATCAAAGTCATTTTATGTGTATAAAATATAGTTTTATTAGGCTTTGATTTTAATATTACGTTAGAACTTAATTCTTTATTTATTACATTTACCGTCTGATTATGATTCGTTAACTGACCATCGACAATAATCGGCGGAATAGTTTTATTATATTTACCATTACGTATATCTGAAATGTTGGCGAAGGTAGACGAGATGTTAGTAGACGCTTGCATATCAGCGTGAATAGCATCGTAGATAACATCCGATTCGATTTGAATGGGGGAAAACCGATTTCGCGTCGGTACACTATCGATATCTTCAGTTTTCAACTTTTTAGGTTTACTACCACTGTTATGACGATTAGTGTGTAGCCATACATTCTGAACAGTTGTAGTAGTCTGGTCAGTTGACATTTCCGTTACTAATTCATTATCAGCATCGTCGTTATCATCCGATGTCGATGTCTTTACTTTCGGCAGCCAGGGATGTGCTACAGCATCGAATGGAAAAGTAATCCAAATAGCTGAAAACAAAATTTCTTCGTCTGATTACTCATTCTCGTTTGTTTCGACGAAAGTCACGCACTCGATACAGATCAAACGGGTCAACGAAGTATAATATATGTTTACGTTCGACAGCATCGGAATTTTTCACCATCTAAATCCGGAGGCATCTTTTGTCTATTCATCTGGATTTCAGAAGGCTGAATACCTCGTTAGTTGGTCTTTACCGATTAATATAATTAGCGAAGTTTAGTCATTTTTCTATTCCTCTTCGCGTGTTAATTTACGGGTACTGCTTATTTAGTTTAGTTCTAAGATTTCAGTAATAAAGCGGCAGGAATCAGAACCCACTATACTGCCCCAATTTGTATATTTCGCGCGATTTAAAATATTTCTCATCTTTTCGGAAATATGTTAAATATTTTTTCTTACTACGAAGCCTATTAATTACGATCCATAAAACTCGAATTATTTCACGGCATAACAGTGTCATTCGAAATTAAGCGACTGAACTTTTATTATTATTATTTTCGAAAAAAATATATTTAGATAGGAATCGCATATTGATTAAATATTTAAATATTCGCATACTGATTAAGAATTTAGAATCGTTACGTGCACAACTATTGCTACTTAATTCAAACTATATTTAGAAACGAATCACACGTTGATTAAATATTAAAAATCATTACAAACGTAATTATAAAAAAATTACATACGCGACTACTATAACTGTTTACATTGAAAATATATTTAAATACGAATTAAATACCGATTAATTATTTAAAACTGTTACACGTATATATCTATAATTATTTAATAGAAAATTTTATATATATATATATATATATATATATATATCGAAATTATTACCAAAATTGTCGATTTCGTTAAATATTTGAACGAAGTGCGACATTGATATATTTTTAAAAATGAATTGTAGAATTTTTCTTTGAATAATTTCTTCGTCGATTAAAAAATATTACACGGAAGTATCTGATATATTGAATCTAAACGCAACTTTAAATATAATATTTCAACTATATTTAAATAAAAAGCTGATTTTTAAGATTAATAACGTTCGAACGGTTGATTTGATAGCGCTGAAATTTTCAACGTACAATTAGATAATCGATAAAATAACTCGGGGTCCAAATTTTAAAATTCGTAGTATTAAGCTCCATGTTGTAAAAATTAATTTATTATTTTCAACTAAATACTAATTGTAATATTTAAAATCTATTAAACTTCTCAGTTGATACTAAATTTTGGAATCGACTTTCATAGTAGATTAGTTTATAAAGAAACGGTACATATCAACCATATCCACAGAAATTTACGAAGTTTGAAATAAAATTTACACAAATTAATTCTAGTTACATTTTCTTTTTCTTTAAATCTGTATCGCTCTATAAAAATGCGACATTTATATCACGTCTCAGTTGATACTAAATTTCGGAATGAACTTTCATAGTAGATCAGTTTGCTACGAGAAATAAAGAAACGGTACATACTATGGCGATCTAAGACGATGGAGGTACACCGAAGGAAGTATTAAATAAAATAAATACAAAAGTAAAAATTTAATAATACTTATATATGTAAATGTATGTGTAAGTAGGCACGTGCCAGATTAAGCGTATGTAGTACAATTTAAATCTATATCGAATGGGAGGATATGCCTTCGTCGGAGGAGATAGCTGTCGGTCGATCGTACTGCTCGTTATTTTTTTTTAATTAATAATCGTCGTATACTTTCATACGTGCTCGGATAAAAATATGAGCCATTAATAAATTTAGAAAATAACGAAATAAATATTTAACTACGGAGATAAAAATCGAGCGGAACACCGGACATCACCACGATCCGGAAGTAACGATTGATCTGACCGGTGATACCCACCAGGTTATGCAATTTTATACTTTCTCTGTATATGTGCGGATGAATTTTGTGTATATTTTGTGAATTTGTATTATTTCGTGATGTGAATAATTATTTGCGAATTATTTATATGCAATGTGATGTAAAACTCGTTTAATAATAATTAAAATAAAATACATAATTTATAACTTATAATAATTATTATAGCGAAACTGTTGGTTGTTGGCTCTACGCCAAGAGATTCAGTTTAGTGAGCGGTTAGTTAAATTAAGTCCAATTTCGTATGATATAAAATTAAAAGAGAATAAAATAAAGTAAATAAGTTGTAAAATAATTTGCACAGTATAACTGTGCTGGCGACCGCGGCATTTCGTATCTAACTTACTCTGGTACATTACCAGAAAGGAGTACAGTAAATAGTAACGTCGTAAATTGGTGACACACGAGGTGATCAGCCGCTAACGATTTACCATAATACCGAACATATGCACAGAAATTTACGAAGTTTCGAATGAAATTTACACAAATGAATTCAAGTTATATTTTTTTTTTCTTTAAATCTCTATCGCTCTATAAAAATGCGACATTTATATCAACTATAGTCGAAAACCGCTGGATGTGCGTCAAGATCGTGGAAACTAGAGAGCAAACGAGCCTTAGGACGACCAAAGATACGGTGGACAGATTCGAAAAGTTCAGGTCAAATTGGCGGGATGAAGCTCAATATCGCGTCGTCTGGGAAAAGTTTGGTGAGGCCTTCGTTCAGCAGTGGACTGATAATGGCTAATGAAGAAGAAGAAGATAGTAGATTTTGCTAGATAGTTAAATCTTGGAAAGCGGTGATTCTTAGTTAGATTTTTTATTAGAATAAATTATTGATTTTGTAAAACACCGATTACATATATTTACGTTGTATTAAAAAATATATTCAATTTATCGACGGAGCTCTAAAATGTGTACACGATTCATTTCGCAACATTTTAAATAGTGGCTAGATTATCTTATATTAATAGATTTCGTCAAACGAGCCGGAAAGTCTGTACGCATGTCGATATCAGCAGGTTTCGTTAGAACCGATTGAAAATTAGTCGACTTTCGAATACGGCGATTCTTAGTTAACGAATTATTGATTTTGCAAAACACACCGATTACCTATACTCGCGTCCTACTAAAATATATTTCCAAGCTCTTATATCAAAACTACTTTCGTATTAATCACTATGACCCGTATATAACGAATGGAAATATTAAAGCGATTTCTAAAAATATTAGTAAGTCAGCAAAGGCTATAACCAGAATATGCGAAGGTAGTAAAATCTCGTAATTGCGCTGAAATAACGGAGGTCAGTCTCGCTTTTAGCCTTTTGCACGATATTAGAGAAAGATAGTATAACTGCTATTATTAGCCACGACCGTAGGCCGATTGTCTCATTCCGGATGGTATCTTTGGGGAAATGCCAATTGACGCGAATTTTCCGGCCGGAATATAGAAATTGGAATATTTCATTATAATTAGACTGTAAAATTCGTTGTTTAACCATAACGAAATATATTATATATATATATATGTATATATCTTTAATTTATATATCATTAATATATATATATATATAAACAACGTGCGAACCGATCTCCATATTCGAAGCCATTAATTATCGCTACCGATAGCTTTTACTTTACGCGAATCTAGTACCGCTTAGTTTTCCTCTATACCGGTCTTGTGCACACCGAACCACTTTGTCTTAACTGCGATAGTGTGCGCGGTGAATCGCATTTTATTTCCTTCCCTCTTTAATAATGGTCATATTTTGGAAAGGCAAACGAACTGAAATGTAAAAATAAAAAAAAAAAATAAAACGAGACGGGACTATACCGTGACGGGGAGTGCTAATTTTACGAACGATTAATTTTATCGTCGTTATTATTGCCTCTCGTACGGAATAGAAACCTGCAGAAAAATAGAGAGCAGACGCTGCAAGAGATATATTCGGCAGTTTCTTTCATTTCCACAGCCAACCATCTTGTTAGTCGAAATATCCGCTTAGGCGCGAAAACCTCGGATTACGTTCGTTTTCGACGAACTGTTGTTTTTTTTTGCTCTTTCTAATTAATTCCGACTAACGCTCATCCTGATTTCAGATGTTTTCCTAGTTCCTGGCAAAACTTTTCGGAAGTCGAGAATACAATATCTCAAAGAATCGAAAACGTTATAAAATTCAATATATATATATATATATATATATATATATATAAGTACGGGTATTATGTACTTTTAAATATATGTGCCTAAGTTCTAGATATATATATGTATATTTTGATAAACCTATGTTAAACCACTGCTGAGATTGCGCAAACATTTCCAACGATTTCCATCTCGAGCGGTCCGATAAATTTTTGTCCGTTTTACGACATCGTCCTCGTGAGAACAACCTCGCAAATGACGGCTATCGATTTTTGATTTTTTTATTATTATATGCATTACGAGCCATACTTGGAAATAAGATCTAGCTTATAGCATTTGCTAAAATGCGGAACATTTTACGCCGTTATGATATTACCATCGATTTATGATAGAGCATTATTAAACGTTACGCACTATCAAAACTTGGACATTAAAAGATGGACATATAAAACGACTAGAGACCTCGGAGACACGAATTTATAGAAAATTACTATCCATATCACGAACGGCTAAAATAATAAATCGGAAAGGACCAGAATGTATGAAAAAAAAAGTGAGGCAAATGGAGTACTTGAGGCACTTGACGCGCGGACAAAATACGAATTACTGGACACTGACGTGTACCGTAGACGATACTAGCGCGGCTGGTCGCAGATAAATATATTGTCTATCAAATATCCGGTAGTGGTTGAATTTCGATACAACAGAAGATTTGCTCCATTTAGGTCGGAATCTACATTTATGTAAAAAAAAAGTCTAAAATGTGGACGCCAATATTTTTCCAGCCTCTCCAGAATTACTAGATCTGACACATTCAGGTTGCGGCGTATATTATCATACAGGCCCGTATCAATTAGCTAATACTCATTCCGTTTTGTTAAATGCTAACCCGTCTATTCGCTCCAGTTTGTACGAATTCTGGGTTTTTATTTAAATGTTTTTTTTTTTACCTAACGACAGCCTTATCTCCTTCTAATCCAAAAACATATGTTGCAAAAATGTTCAATTCGCATGAATCGAGAATACGATATTTCAAAGAATCCGGCGATAATAAAAGTTCACATGCTACACATCATCACATTTGTTTTCTGTTACTACCGATAAATACCGTTAAGTGCTACATTAACAACAGCAACATACGAGCAACCGGTTTGTGATAATCTACCTTAGTCGGATTAGTGAATACCAATCTAGAAGGGGTAGACGAGTATTCGGCGCGTTACAGGTCCTTTCTTCGGCTAAGCGAGCAAACCCTAACAGAAATCACGAGGTAAGGCAGTGCGATAACACCGTCATTAATTCCTCTAGGATTACATTTATGAATAGGGATAATACATAATTTTGTATACGTATAAAAAAAGATTTAGTAGTTCCTACATATATATAGACGTAATGTGTTTTCGCGTTGAAAATATCGGTAAGTATGATTTAAAACTTTCGTTTTAAAATTTCCTATTAGTGTTTATTTATTACATATATATATATATATATATATATATATATATATATATATATATATATATATATATATATATATATATGAAAACATATATGCAGGCCAACGTCTATACACAGCTATGCTGATGACTCTTAGTTTATAATGCATATTTACGTAGTATTTTGACCGTGTCATCTCACATCACTAATTGCAATGAGATTATTAATAAACTTAAAATAATAGTAAATGATTTAAACCTCCAAATTTGAGATTAACAAATCACAAATCACCGTGATATCTGTTCGTGATAAAAACTTCGACCAAATTTTATACGATAATATTAAAATTAATAATCTTACGGTCACTTCTACGGACCATATTAAATACTTCGGTTTCATTATAGAACTAATAAACAAATAGAATACATACATTATAAGGTCGACAAATATTATTATATCTTTAAGTTTCCTGGCGGCAAACTATGGGGATTAAACAATAAGTCCGAGGTAATACTCTACAAAGGTTTAGTGCAGTCATTATATACTCGTACTGCGCTGGTGTCTATTATAGTAGACTGACTAAACAGCAGATAAGTGACGAAATTCTAATTGTAGGAAATTTTTAATTGATATACCATATGTGTAACTGCACCTAATATTGCGATCCGGATCATTTATCTATCTTAATTCATATTAAAAAAAGATCTTTCACATTTGACGTTAAAAAAGTAAATAATGGTAATATCGGTAAAGATCTCCTCGAAAAGTTTAACTTACAGATTTACAACGAGTTTAAAATACGATATGATGCTTTAACAATGGATAAATTAGTAAGTTTTTTCCTAATGTAGTAGAACGTTTTAAAAATAAAATCATTACCGTGAACTACCACCTAACTCACTTACTGGTCATGGTTCTATCGGGTATTATGTAAGTAAATTCAAAATTATTAAAGAAAGTAAATGTAATTCCTAAAGTTATGAAATTGAAAGCGTTCAGTATACAATGTATATATATATATATATATATATATATATATGCAGTAAGTATAGTCACCTACGACAATCGTATAAGATTGTGCACTTGAATTAAATGAAATTATATTATTACAGCAGTTTCCTGTTTTTATTTCTGAATTATTCAAAATTAAAACTGTATATATATATAATCGCTGTTAGTAGCCCTAAGCTAATTTCGCAAGCTACTCTAGTTTATTATACTAATCCTTGTATTATTTTATTATGTAATTTATTTATATAGTATTAATTTAATTTTTTTTTTGTTTTTCTATACATATATTTTTTTTATGAATTCATATATATAGAATTGTATCTAATATATATATATATATATATATATATATATATATATATATATATATATATACACATATATATATATATATATATATACATATATATATATATATATATATATATATATATATATATATTGTTTAAAAAAAGTTGAGTATATTGGAGAGTAGTGATTTTATTAATTAATTATAAACAAACAAAATAAAACACAATCACTAAAAGTTTTTTAATCGCGAAGCCTTTCGACAGTTACGTCATTTTCAAGCGCGAACTAAAATTATTACATCTTTTTTTATATATGAAAAACCAGAAATGTTTATATAACAACTTAAAATTTGATATACATATTTCACTAGCCAAACGTAATTTCAATTTTAGATTAATTTACAATAAATTTCATTTATAAAACAGATTTTTGAATAAATTCTTCATCAAAATTTGTAAATATCTCCCAAACCTGGTTCAGGTTCTATTAAAAGTTGAATATATTGGAGAGTAGTGATTTTATTAATTAATTATAAACAAACAAAATAAAACACAATAATCGCATTGCGATTAAAAAACTTTTAGTGATTGTGTTTTATTTTGTTTGTTTATAATTAATTAATAAAATCACTACTCTCCAATATATTCAACTTTTAATAGAACCTGAACCAGGTTTGGGAGATATTTACAAATTTTGATGAAGAATTTATTCAAAAATCTGTTTTATAAATGAAATTTATTGTAAATTAATCTAAAATTGAAATTACGTTTGGCTAGTGAAATATGTATATCAAATTTTAAGTTGTTATATAAACATTTCTGGTTTTTCATATATAAAAAAAGATGTAATAATTTTAGTTCGCGCTTGAAAATGACGTAACTGTCGAAAGGCTTCGCGATTAAAAAACTTTTAGTGATTGTGTTTTATTTTGTTTGTTTATAATTAATATATATTGTTTGTTATCTATATATTCCTTGAAAAGAAACGGGAATTCCCAATTAGTTTTAATAGGGAAATAACAATCTCCGAATAATTAATTTATCACCGTAATTCTTCCATATTGTGTGGAGCAGGTTTGTATCAGGTTCTATATTTAGAGAGCAGTAAGTTCTGAAGGTGAAATAAAATTACAGGGGAATTCATTTTAGAATTTCACATAAACATGCGTACACAAATAATATACTTATTGTAGGTGTGTATTTGCGCATATAAAAATATTGTTTATTTTTTATATTAATACATAGACACACATACACACATATATATATATAGTTACGCGCAGAAATTGATTATTTATTTGTCGAATGATAAGGTAATTAGATTATTTTAATTATTATTTTTGTAAATTATATTCGCTAATGACTTATAATAACGCAACCGATCGATTAGGTTCGTTTATATTAATCATCGTTCCACGTATATTCGGATGAAAAAAAAATAAAAAATCACTAACGGGACAAAGAAACGTTGGTCAGCCTTGAAGAGATAACATTCAGACTCTAGACCGGTCGTTCAGTACTATCTGATAAACTAATTAGATTATTTTAAACAATTAATTAAATAGGAAAATTATTTAATATAGACAGTCGTTTTAATTTTACGCGAATTACTGACCGGTTGCTAATTTTCCGATTTTAATATTATTTATATTTTTTAGAAATAAAAAAAAATCATGTTGAAATTTGTTGCATGTTTGACAGTGCTGCTAGTGGTCTTGTTCGATCACACTCGGGTAAGGGTAATTATTACATTTTCCGGCTAATATATATAAACACGTATAATAAATAAATAAATATATATATATATATATATATAAATTGGAAATTGCTATTAAAATTGTTAATCATTTGCCAGCAAAGTACGTTTAACAACTGTGAGGATTTCCTTCCAGAGTACGATTAATTTCTGCGTAATAATTACTTCCCAGGTATCCGCTGGAATAAGTGTATATTTTTAAATAGTGTAATAAGGATTAATTATGTCACACTCGATTAATCCCCCCCACTATACTATTAAAGTACACCCGCCTATCGTACGTTCGGTTATATTATTTGAATATCTATTTGGGCGTTTTATCGAGATTTTAGATCGAAAAAAAATTATACTCCGTAACGAAATTCATAACTGAAAATTCCTTTATTATTACGCTATTAATTCGTTTCTAGGTTATACAAAAATACAAATATAAAATATTTCCCTAGCGAATGTTATAACCATTCTCTCCAGAAAACACATTGGTAAAAATATAATCAAAATTAATATTAATAAAGATAGAATTTATATGTTAAATTGTGGTAAAAATTTAAAATTAAAAAAATCACAAAAAAAAACCGCTCTCTTAAAAATAACAAGTGTATATACACACTTTTCTTATCAAACTGAACTTATAAGTTCATTTGTAGAAATTATGTTTTACACGCCTGATATCTTTTATATCTGTGTGGTAGAGATTGGTAAATCAAATATTCGAATATATGTACAACCGTAAAAAAAAAATCAGTTATAATCATTTCTTGTGCATAAGGGAATTTTAACATATCGTGTAAATATCTGATCGAAGTAAATCGAGGTTTATTCGATATTATTCGAAGTCAATGTGGTTTTTGCAGTTACCTGGTTTACATTACTTCCGCTAGTATAAGACCAAACTGGACAGGCGTAAAGTAATTTCCGTAAAATTACTTTTTTCTATATTAAAAAAATGTTTTTTGCGAAGATAGGGCGGACTTTTCGTTAAATATAGGATTGTTCTATTTACAAGATCATTAACATATAAATGTAAGCCGTCCTTTACATGTTCTTTCCAGTCGAGATGAACGTTTTTAATTTTAACGAAATGATTTAACGAACGCTTAATTCTTCGTAAGGTATTATAAATATTATCATTAGGTAATCTACATCGTACATTCTTAAATAATTTTTCCGAGTAACACAGAACATTTTTAAATATCCGATACGTTGTAAACAATTGACGTACCACTTCCTTTAATTCCGCCATCGGATCAATACGATAAAATCGCACGATATCGCTATCGGTCATTCCCGTCAAGTGGGCACTGTTTTGTTTATTTTTTTTGACACGCAAACCACATAAATTCCTGTAGTGAGCGACGGTTGGCAAAAATGAAAAAAAAAAGAGACCGAGTTTTAAAGACCAATTAATATAAGTAAACGGTTTGAACCTATACCAGTCATTTTGATGATTGCTGAAGAACGATCAAGATGAAGAATGCTGACATAAGCAACAATTTAAAAACAGGTAGAGTATACACTCCGATAGATATAATTGTATTTATTCGAAATCTATTCAGGCTCTTTTATCTTTTCCGTTCAATCGCATCGCACGATAGGAGGACCCCGTTAACAGCTACGCTCATTTCTTGTCACACTTTCTTTCCGTGTCTTGTTGTCTTAAGTAGCACAGAAGTGTGGTGAAATTTCGACAGACTTTCCTGAACTTAAGGTAGCGATAAACTATAGGACTTGCGAGATCTGTTAAAGCTAGAATACTTGTTCATACTTTCCTGCGTACTGAGACGGATGAAATACCACACTCCTCTTATACTTCTCCATTTGCTGTTAGTTTTAGTAATTGTATCAATTTTTTCCATATAATAATCTCCTGTATTTTGTACAGATTCAAAGGTTTTTAAGGTTTTTTGGTAATCTATAAAAGTTAACGCGAATGAGTGTCTCGTATTCGTCGCTAAAGAGGCCACAAATTCGGTTCACCCTATAAGGAAATGTGAATTTTGGGCTGCTCATGATGATGGAGAAAATGCCAAACATTTTGCCAACATCTTTACTCCTAATCCGTGTGATAATTTTTGACAATCAATTGAAAATAACTTTAACGTTTATCCTCCTATAAGTCGACATAACCAGGGGAGATTAAGAATGAAATTTGAACCCTTAATAAAGTTCCTGATTATGATTAAATAACCGCTAAGTTGTTGAAACGAACGTATATATTCAAAGCTATGTTGAGATTAATATCCTGTATAGTTAAAATTTCCGCACAGATTGTAGTCATCAATATGTTTACGTCATATCTAGATGAAAGGTACTAGCAAATCAAGTACGATGATGAATTATCCAACATATATCAGATAAAAGCAGGCTTATTATATCTTATTATTACAGCCGATGTACCTATTGATATATCTTTAATAGCGACTTTGCTGATGATGATGATACCGCACTAGAGTATATAGCTGACGTAATTAAAAGTATGTCAATCGAACATCAGGAGCGGTTACTTAGTCGTGCTATCCTGTCTGAACTAGGCTATTGAATAACACGCTACAGATGCAAATTCGCAGGTTGAGAAGAACTAAGCCATTAGATCTCCGCCGGAGGAATAAAAATTACCTAAATGATTAAATCATAGGATACTAATATAGTGACTAGTCATTGGACTATTCATGCTTGTCACGATGTTTTGCTACACCATCTACTGATAATAGCCTATTGGCTAGGAATAGAGTTAAAAATAACAAATATTGCTTCTACCGATTACTTTGATAAAATATATACGATCACGTTCCGAACAATCCTTCTATACACTCTTTTTAATTTGACGGTTCTATAACCACGTCCGTAGATATTTTGGATACCACCATTACATAACTAGTTTATAATTTTAGATATCCTCTTTTTGTCACTTCTCGAAGATTAGTATGTTGCACTAATCATCCCTGAATGTTACGTTTCTTTATATACACGCTGACTAGATATTCATGCGTTTTTAGTATTCGCGATTTTTTTTCGTTGATTTTCTATTCGTCATACCGATTGATGCGTATATTACTTCCTCTTTTGGAATTATATCAATGTTGCTGTAGGCGGTCAGTCTGCTAAGTATACCTTTATTAATATTACTTTAAAGGAAAATGAGTTTCCTTACATATGCGCAAACTTTATTAATCATTCGCTTTGTATATTTCTAATTTCCACTTCTTCGGAGTTATTTTTGTTTGCTACGGCATCATTATATTCGCTCGCGATGTACGTGAAATAGATTTCAATCGGATGTTTTCAATCAAACCGTAAATTGAATGTACGGTATGTATACTATAATCTCGTAGGCTGGTTATTATCTATAATATAGTGTAGGTTTTTTACTATTATGTTTATTAAGAAGCCAGTTCCGACCGTTTAACTAGCTTCAATTATTATAAAATTGTATAAATTAGCCGATCTAACTTCTATCAATTGTTTGTAAATTTTTTTTTTCTCTAAATGACTTATTTCTCGCCACTTAATGTTTCATTTGGTTTAAAGTTTTACTGCGCCAATTTATAATTTACATTTATTTATGGACATAGCGATATTTCTAGAGAAGCTGTCCGAGTTTATAGAAATATGAGTTAGGAATTACAGTATCACTTAGGGTAGACTGTAATAGGATCCCCGTAAAAAAAAAAAAATGTGGAGCAGATTAATAACACTCTAAAGGGCATATAACGGTCGTATATAATAGTATTTTTGATTTTTAATAGCCTATTTATACTCCAGCGATTCTTATTACATATTTATATTAATATTATATTTATGTTATATATATATATATATGTATGTTTTTTCATACGTCTATGTTCGAGTAATTGTACACGATATTTTACTATTATTTAGGCGCGTTCGATTAGATCGGTGAAAACCGAATCGAACGAAGTTTATAAGAAAGCCGAAGAATATTTTATGGCCGTTCAAGATTATTTGGATCCTTCCGAATATATCGTTAAAAAATTGCAGGATAAAAAAACCGAAGCCAGCGTGGTGGAAGTGGCAATGTCCTATTACACTTCATTGTACGACAATATACAAAAGGGAGTTAACGTGGTACGTCCGAAGAACTTTTTACTGTTTTTTGGTTTTAACTGTTTCGCACGTTTTTCTTTTTTTACAATATCTCTTAGGAAATATTTTTAATAATAATAATAACGATGCGGTTATGTTTAAACTATCGTCCGAGTGAAACTTAACACAACTTTATACCACGGATTTTATAAAACAGGAGTTATCGTCTACTTAGTAAGCGATGTGTATAACTTTCGATACGAATAACTGGTAACAAATTTAAAGAAGAGTAACGATAAACGCCTAGAGTTGGTCAGCCGGTGGTAAGAGTTTTAAGACGGAATACCTTAAAACGATAATGATACATGCGCTTTCAGTGCAAGCACATCAGTCGTCAAACATTGGCGATTTAACCGGTGATCGAATGGCTGTATTCGTCGTTTAGGTTTTAGAATTTTAGTCCGTCCAATTCTTTATATTAAAAACCTCAATTATAATTGTAATATATATAATTCGACCATCCTAAAATGGACTGTCCTTAAATTTATATAATTACAAGGATGTATCGGAATTATAATTATTTTATTGGAATATGATGATGATTATAATTACTACTACTTATAACGTAAACTACAGAAAGTATTTGATAATATAATACGTGAACATTTAGACATTTTTTTAAAGTAAAACTGCTTCTCGAAGAAAAATTAACAATAATCGTTTTACTTATTCGTTTAAATCTACACAATTGTTTATCGGCATTCACACTCACACATGCACGGTGGTTTATCTCTCTTACACACTCATTCACTCTTTCCTCACAAATTATATGGACACATGGAATGGCCCTATGGGGCTGCGTTAAGAAGGCCAATCAGCAGCTTGTCCAAACTCGGCAAAACGTAATCCTATGAATAATCTCGTAGATTTCTATCATTTTTCCCGCAACGATGGCATGACCTGGCAGTAATAATACAAGATATTGCAAAGATGCATAAACGACGACTGCATGGACATCCCAATCTTGAAGCGAAAAAATTGCTTTACATCGAAATCGATACTCGCCATTTGAAACGACTGACACCGCATGATTTGCTTTAGCATTAAGTACTAATTTATATATAGTTAGTAAGAAGCCTTGCTCGCTGGAGCACTTCGCACCCGTCTTTATGTTTAACACTAGTTTTAAGCGTATACACCATCGTAATACTGGTAATACTTATTTGAGCGTAGTCTTAAGATCGTATTAACTCTTAAAATATAATAATAAAAAAAAATCTACTCTCTCAATTTCACTCTCACTTTTCCTATTTTATTTTTCACATTTCGAAGTTGCACAATATGTAGTAGCAGGCCCTCATTTGAATTTTGCTCATTCTATATCACGCTTTTATCTTTGTTTAATTATTTTTATTTTTATTAATTTAATTATCTTTATTTTTATCGTTATTTATATATTCGTATTTATTATGTTGTTCAGGATGTTTTTACAGCCATATTTTCAATTGTTGTTTTAAGTGGCCAATTTTCTCTTCTTCCACTAAGTCAGCTGGAAGTTTGTTGAACAATTTCGCCATTATGTATTCGATGGTTTGTTCATCATATTTCGTTCTCACTACTGGTATTTTGTCCATATTTTTTTACCTTTATTTTTTACTAGATGGTCCCAAATTTTTATTATTACCACTACTAATTCTTTTTAGACGTATATTCACGAAATCAGTACATGCACATTCACGCTTTCTCATAGATCTCTTGCTGTCATAATTTATTACATTCCGTTAAGCAGTTGCTTGTGGACGGATTTTCTTTATCTCTCGCATTCAATCTGCGCGAAATGTACAATTTGTCTTATAACCTATTTATAATATTTCATTTTAGTAATGCACAACTCTCTTATAATATAATTTCTTTTATTTTATAATATTTTATTTTAGTGCATATAATTTATCTTTATTCCATCATTCACACAAACGCACGCGCACTTTTTATTCCTCGGTCACTCGCATTTACACTCACAATTACTCCCTCGTATATTTGTTTTTCTAATTTTAGTTTATTCGAGTTTCTAGTAGCAGATCATCCTTTTTGTTATCGACAATACGTTATCTACGGTGTTATCGTTTGTTTCGTGCGTTCGTTATTATCGGTCTAAAGTACTCTTATAAATATTTTGTTATTATTATTATTATTATTATTTGTGAGTATTATTCGGGATATTTACATTTACATTACAAGGTAGCACGTCTTTATCTTATCTTAGCGTGCCTACACAACCGAGATTATCTCATAGCGGAGCAACCGGTGAGATAATTCCATGTATTACGTTATTACGTTATTATTTTATTCGTACCGGTGTTGGTACTAATATCTATATTTATTTGCTACAACGCTTTGGCTGTTAACACTAAGTACTAACAAACGTCATGATACGTACGCCTGCGGCGTCACGTTCGCCAACGCCGACTGAGAGTAGTGTACATCGATCATCAGACAACTCTGCTCAAGATAAAGTTAAACCACTTACTATATCAAAATCAAATAATGTGTTTTCTATCAAAAGACAGTTGTCCACTGACACTGAGATTACTGATATAAAACGCCGTACAAGTCCTGAAAATGACACTGAAGATGAAAATTGGTCTAGTATATCTAATACTGAACTTATTACTCAACTACACCTACTAAAGCAACATAACAAGTTACTTCAAGAAGAAATTCATAAACTGAACATGCTCATTCAAGAAAAAGAACCTAAATCAATCACATTAGTCCAAGATGGCAAAATTGTTACCGACTTTCCACCATTACCAACTGCTACAAAACCAAACAAAGCGATACCTGCTGATCTTAAAAATAAAAAAAAAAAAAAGTTACCGCTGGATGCTCCTTTGGTCAGAAATAATCCTTTAAAACCACAAGTGGAAATAGAACTTTCCAAAGCCTCCGCAAGTAATTATTTATGAGCAAAAGAACTACCAACAGCTTTATAGCATGTTAATAGATATAACCAGTGACTTTGAAATAAACAGAATGAATAACGGTACATTCAAACTAAATGCTACTAACGAGCAAGCTTATAAAGATATCACCAAACGTCTCAATGAGCATAACATAAGCTGGTCCTCCTATGAAAATAAGCAAAAAAGGCCAATCAAAGTGATGGTTAAAAAATTACCTGAAACATGCGAACCACAAAAGATTGCTGAAGAATTAGGCTCTAAAAAATTTCAAGTATTAGAAGTAATTAATATCCTACAATGGAAAACTAAGAAACCTCTACCAATGTTTAGAATCACTTTTGATAATAATGAAGATATCAAAAAGATATTTGAAATTCAAACTATCCAAGGCGTAAGGGTGAACGTAGAATCACTGAAGAAATCTAACCTAATCTCGCAATGCAAAAATTGCCAGATTTGGGGACATACAAGATCATTTTGTCATAGAACACCGGAATGTGTCAAATGTGCAGGACAACATCTAACAAATATGTGCAACAAGAGCATTGATGATCACTCAAAATGCTTTAATTGTGGAAAAGCTCACCCAGCTAACTACAGAGGTTGTGAGATAATAAGGGAAATGCAAAAAAAACGTAACAAAACTAAAAACAGTACTAGTAACCAGAAGTCTCATAGAAATCCTAATACTACAAATGATATTCAAAATGTAAACAGTCAACAAACTCCTGAAATATCGCATGGTATGGAAACAGAACAAAAAATAAATAGAAATGAGAACAATATTGATAACTGCGATCAACAGACAGAGAACAAACAACAACAGTCTCAAATTAGTTATGCAGCCAAAGCAAAACAAAAATCAATTTTGGAAACTGCTGACTTCAACAGTATTGACCAGAAACTAAAAATCATATTAAATAAACTAGAAAAACAAGAACGTGAAAACCAAACTATAATATTGAGATTAGACCGCCTTGAAAAATCTAAAATCAAAGGTGACCGTTCTCATGATGGATGAGCTTAGAATTCTAAACTGGAATGCTAATGAACTCAAAAACCGGATAGACGAATTACGGGCAACACTAGATATAGAAAAAATTGATATATGTTTAAATCTCAGAAACCCACTTTACAAAAGAAAGCTATATCAAACTAAGAGGATACCACTGCTATCATGCAATACACCCACGAAATACCGCACGAGGTGGCAGTGCAGTCATAATAAAAGAAAGTATAGTGCAATATCATGATTTTAACCTAGAAAGAGATGACTATTAAGTAACCGCGGTCAATGTAAAAACCAACAAAGGATGGCTAACAATATCGTCGATATACTCGCCACACAGAAGTAAACTAAAATCCGATGACTACACAAATCTATTCTCCAAACTTTCGGGGAAATTTATACTTGGAGGCGACTTTAATGCTAAGAATATTGCTTACGGCTCAAATACTACAACCAAAAAAGAGAAGGAACTAATGCAAGCAGTGCTGCACAATAACTGCCAAGTATTCTCCAGTGGTAAACCAACATACTGGCCAACTGATCCAAATAAAAGGCCAGATCTGATTGATTTCTTCGTAACCGAAAACATTTCATCCAATTACATACAAGTAGATGAATATACTTCACTAATGTCAGATCATTCCGCAATGATCATGAAAATAAGTAAATATATCATCAAAAAGAAAGCGGGTCCAACGCTTACCAACAAACGAACAGATTGGAGCTTATTTAAAGAAAAACTGGAAATATATGTAGAATTATCAGCAAGGATCAAGAATACGGATGAACTAGAGAATGAAGCTGAAACTTTTGTGCAACAAATTCAGCGAGCAGCTTGGGAATCTACACCAATGGTTACTCAAATAATAAAAGGCAACAATTATCCAAAAGAAATCAGATATCTAATCGCTGAAAAACGCAAGTTGAGGAAAAATTGTCAGAAATTGAGAAACCCAATAGACAAAATTAATTAAACAAAATTACCGGGAAAATACGGAATGAAATTAGAAAATTGAAGCAGACCCTGTTAAATTCGTTTCTAGAAAACCTGACAGCTGATGAGTCCACTGATTATTCGTTATGGAAAACATCCAAAAGACTGAAAAATTCTACCATGCAAATGCCGCTAATCAAAATGAATGGTAAATGGGCCAAAACCAATTAAGAAAAAGCTGATATGTTTTGGGGAATTTCTAGAACAAACTTTCAAACCATTTGAAGATAAACGATGTGGAATTGGCCAAGACACCAAGTGTGAAAATCAAGTCATCAGGCTTATCACACCAAAAGAAATACAAATGGAGATTAAAAATAATGTAAGCCCCAATAAGACACCTGGCTTTGACTCAATCAAAGGAGAGTTACTAAAACAACTACCCAAAATAGGGATAATAAAGCTGACGCACTTATTTAATTCCGTGACCAGACTGAAATACAGCCCTAGAATTTGGAAATGTGCGGAGGTAATATTGATACCAAAACCAGGAAAAGACATGAATGACGTAAAATCATATCGACCAATATCATTATTACCAACCATTGCAAAACTATTTGAAAAGCTGTTACTAAAAAGGATAAGCCCAATTATCGAGAGGGCCAAACTCGTACCGAAACACTAGTTTGGATTTCGCAACAAACACTCTGCCGTGGATCAAGTCCATAGAATTACCCACATAATTGAAAAAGCACGTGAAGAGAAAAAAGTTTGCTCGGCTGTTTTTTTAGACGTGGCGCAAGCCTTTGTTAAAGTCTGGTACGATGTTCAACAAACTGGACAAATTACTACCACTAAACTACAGAGAAATACTAAAATTCTATCTTTCGGATCGATTTTTCAGAGTTAAATGTGAAAACAGCTATTCGTGCATTAGAGAAATCAAAGCTGGTGTACCACAAGGGAGTGTACTTGGCCCAGTTCTGTACCTAATTTACACGAGTGACATCCCATGCTCCGCTGATGCTATAACGGCAACCTTCGCTGATGACACATCGGTTATGTGCGTAGGCAACAATGTTGATGAAGCAACAAAAACACTGCAAAAATCCATTGACAATATATTTGAATGCTCTAAACGGTGGCAGATAAAATTAAATGAAACAAAATCAACACACATAAATTTCACCAATAAAAAAGAGCCATATATTTCGGTAGTAATCGATGGTAAATTAATACAACATAGTAATACTGCGAAATACCTAGGCATGACGCTAGATGCCAAACTAAGATGGAAAGAGCATGTGAAAAAAAAAAAAGGAAAGAACTTGAATTAAAATACAGCAAAATGTATTGGCCAATTGGTAGAACATCTAAACTCAGTATTCAAAATAAACTGTTGTTGTACAATCAGATGTTGAAACCGGTGTGGACCTATGGCTTACAATTATGGGGTTGCACTAAACCAACAAATATAAATATTGTACCAAAATTTCAGAATAAAGTGCTGCGATGTATTGTCAATGCACCCTGGTACATCCGAAATACGGATCTTCATAGAGATCTTAGTATAGCGCCTGTCAATGAGGAAATCAAGAAAATAGCGGTAAATCATGAAAAAAGGTTATCCAGACATCCAAATCCTGAGGTTATCCAGCTCTTGGAGACAGAGAACCTGCTTCGCAGACTCAAACGGAAGAAACCGTTCGAACTCTGCCACTGATGTTACTCGTATTGGAGATACACAGAGGTGCAGCAGTACCGACCAAAATGATGATCTAATCCAATGGGAAAAGATTATTTTACTCATTTTATTTTTTCTTCCTATCATATTAGGTTAAATAAATTAAGTAGTTAATTAGTATTTTTACTCTTTATACTAGGTACTATGTAAAAAAAAAAAAAAATCCTTTTTGTTTTTATATTCATCTGTTTGACGTTAAATTTTGTTTTCCCTTTTTTAATTGATTTAAATATTATTGTGTTCTACATTTTATTAATATTTTCGACTCGTTGTAGCCATCTTCTCATCTTTAGTTTTATAGTCTTTTTTCATTTAATATTTCATCCGATATATAACAGTTTTACCATTATGTACCTATCGGAGTTGTCCATATTTTGTTTTCATTACTGGTATGTTATAATTTAAATGTTTCCCTTATGCTATATAATTTGACAACAAATTTTTTTTGAACTCTCGCGCACGTTTATTTGGTCGAATATATTTCACAAATAAATTTATACCCGTTATATTCAGTACATTTTAGGCTTTCACAGGTTCATTTAGTGATTCTGCACTTGTTTCGGATATTAGCTTGAGACATTTCTTTTGAAGGTTTTCTATCTGTACGTACGGGGTTCTTTTTTGCTGCAACTATTCTGCAAATCCGTATTTCAGTCTCGATTTGATTAAAGTTTAAAAACCTTTTTCCCTTTTCCTGTTTATCCGCTACTGTCGACATTGATTCTTCGATAATGAAGCGTTTTCCCGTCTTCTATATTGGTTTTACTGATATTTTATCGACAATGATTCGAGGGTTTATCATTGTTCAGCTAAGCGGATGCTAATTGGATGTAAAAATTTTTGTAATATGTATATATATTTGAGCATTTTGTTATATACCGGTTAAATGAAATCGTATTTTTAAAAAACTTTCCTATTTGTAGGAGAATTTAATGTTATTCTAAGAGTTTCGAAATAATTTTAAGACATACTTTAGTTGTGGGCGCACGTTTATTACTCAGTTGCTAGGATTTTACTTTATATTTAAGTTTTTGTCAACTTGGCTTTGATTATATATATATATATATATATATATATATATATATATATATATATATATATATATATAATATATATATATATTATATATATATATATATATATATTATATATATATATATATGTATATATATATATAATATGATTGAAGGTGTTCGTTTAATTTCTTTATTGTTGTTATGTTCATATTATTGTGATTTTCCTTATTTCGTTTCGGTAATTTCTGTTTTCGTACAACTTTAAATTACGTAATATATATATATATATACACCGGTAATGTCGGGTGACCCAGAGAAGACGGATGGTTTTATTTTTTGAATAACGCGGTTGATAGCTATAAACCACGTGCTCCACGTCTCCAGAGATTTGTTATTGTTCAGTTTTAATTATTACGACATCCTATAACGAGAAACGGCGCGCGTTTTGCGTGGAACGTTATTTTTGGCGTGATTCGATCACGACAGTGAGAAGAGAGTTCGAAAAGAATTCAAAGTAACGCGACTTTTCTTTTTTTCTTTGCGATACCTTAAGAGCCACATTTACGAAACACGTCCACGTCCACAATATCTGGAATACCCGAAAAGTGTCGGATTTCAGAAGAAATTTTAAAAATTCAACAATATACGCTCGAAAAAGTCTTGAAAAATTTTCTAAAGACTGAATGAACGTATTGTTGCAAGTCGTCTGAACGATATTGTGTTCCATAAATGATTGTGTAAGCTAATCTTTAGTTTTTCTAATTTTAAATAAAATATCATTCGCCAATTATGGTCGAGTAGTTTTTGAGTTATTTAAAGAGCGACAAAATCGCACGTCTTTTCAATAAGATTTTTTTTTTTTTAATGTAATAATTTATCTTTAATTTTCGTTATCTTTAGGCGTACGGTGTTGAAGTGGATCCTCGTATCCCGGAAGAAAAAAGAGAAAAGTTGAAAATGATGTTAGAAAAAAATTATCCTAAGCTACATCAAGAACTTAGCAAACCGTATAAACGTGAAAAGGTTTTGAACATCATACGCGACGATATTTTACGAGAATTACGATCGTATCCGAGCCACGCTGAACAAACTTCTAAACTGGTACGTGATAATGTAAATTATCGGAAATATAATCGCAGCTACAAAAATTGACTAAACCCGTTACTCGGTGTTAAAAAAAAAATTGTTATTTACGCGTTTATTTATTTAATTTATTTAAAGAATATGACGGCGTACACAATAATAACAAAACGGCAATTATGTGTACTTACGATAAAATAAAAACGCGAACGAAAATAAAACTCACAGACAACGTGCACTATCCCAAATCTTGATTTTCTCGAGACGTCTTGTTACCGGTTTATTTAGGATCTTCAATTCGTCTGCCGATGATCGCGTCGACGGTACGAATCTATTGGTAACATAGACGGATGATCATCCGATTCGATTCAATTTTTTGCGCATCCCGACAAGTGGTGCAGCGTTAGGTTCATATTGGTTTCGGAATAGTATCGCATATTAAGAGCTTGTTTCGTAGTGACAGCTGCGATTGCTATAAGCCGGTATTCGCAGCTTTAGTCTAATTCCTTCCTTTTTTTTCTGAAATCTAAATTTACTCTGAAGTATCTCGCCCCTTTTATTTCTCGGTATCAGGATATTGTTTAAAATTATAAACGGACAGTGTGTATATTTTTCAGTATTTATTTGAAGATTCCATTTTTGTATCCGTTGAAGTATTAGGTCCGCCTATAAAAGACGCCAACGGCCTTATTAGCATGTTTTTCAGATGCAATTAACATCGCATCTTCTGCAAATGTTGCTACGCTAGCGGCATTATGCGATACTATCACTGATAATTTTAATCAAAATAAACATACAGGAATGCTACTAATAGACCTTGAAAAAGGGTTCGATACTACACGGCATGATGGAATTATTTTTAAACTAATTAAGTTTGGTTTCCCACATTATTTAATCTTACTAATCAAAACATATCTATACGACAGATAATTTTATGTGCAATTAAAAAATATAAAATCGGGTAAAAAATAGAGTAATACAGGAGTTCCGCAAAGAAGTATCTTAGGTCCGTATCTTTTTATCTTATACATAAATGACCTCCCACTGACTAAGCATGTCTAAATCTATATGCTGACGACACTGCAATCGTCGCAACGTCCTATCGTATCGATACCATTTGCCGACGACTCACCAATGCGGTAAATAAATTAATCAAATACTTTAATAAATGGAGAATCAACATAAACAAAAGCAAATCAGAGGCAATTATATTCACATAACCGACTAGTTACTATCAGAAATAATATAATTCCTCGGAAAATGCCCCGACATACGTATAATAAATAATATCAGCAACTACGATTATCAATCCTTAAAGCACAGATATAAAAATTACAAACATAGAAGAATTAAACACTCACTACTTTAAACATCCCTTCGTAATTTCTTTATAGTCAACATTTTGTTTCTCGCCGAACTGGCAAAATCAAAAATTTTTTGTATATATATATACAGCTGTTAAGTTTATTTAAAACTTCAATTGTTTTTTCCTGAGACAGTTTTTTTTTTAAATTTTCCTGTTAAAAAAAAATGTAAGTACATATTATTTTGCATAAATTATATTTTACATGTATATTAAGATTATAAGGAGATTATATATTTTCCGGTTAGGATTTTTCTTATTGTTTTATATAATGTATGTAAACGAAGTAAAAATATACCTTCTTCTTATTCTTCTGGCTACATGTTCATCAGTTGGTTTATAGAGTATATAACTGTACTTCTTGCCATTCTACGAGTTATTTTTTCTATAATTTTGCTTTGTACATCTCTAATACAAATTTTAAGTAGTCTTTCTCTTTCTATATAATTTATATTTTGCAGTAGCGCTTTATTCCGTATGTATATAGAGTATCGGTAACGCGTTCCACGAACTAATTATCTGTCCAAATTATTTCGAAAATTTCTTCATTCAACCGGATGAAATTCGAACGTTGCTTCCTCTACTCTTTTTTTCCACCGTACGAATGAAATTATATGTTTAATAAAAAAAAAAAAATCCGTACTTTCTATTAATCAATTTTCTTAACGACGGCAGGTGAAGGAACGTAATTTGGAATCGTTTCGTCAACTTTTGGAAAAATTGAAAAGAAACGTCGACACCGTTCACGACGAAGTGGAAAGAATTTTACACACGCCTTTCGTAAAATCAGATGGAACGTTCGAATCGTTGAAGGATTTAGGCATAAAACTCGATCAGGTAATTCTGAATTACACAATATCCAGTTAAAGGCGTCTGTTGATTTAAAAACTTGCGCTATAACAACTAACAAAAGTTAACAATGTGAGTGCCCCTTATGCATTCTGTCTTCTTGTATGCATCAGACTGTTGGACTGTAAAGAAGAATGGTATACAACGGATTAACGATTTTGAAATATACTGCTGGTGGCGAAAAGAATGACGTGGCCTGCAAAAATAACTAACTCGTCCATACCTAGAGGAGTAAAGATGGATCAGAGACCAATAGTAAAAACCTTCGTCGGACATATCGTACGACAAAATTGACTAGGAAAACCAATCATGACTGGCATGGTTGAAAGTTTGACATAGTTAAAAAAAATTGGAGGAGCTGAATGAAATAGATCGGACCCAATGGGTCGCAATTTGTTCATAGAGAACCTGGAAAGAGCCACGATATTGATAATGATGATGTTGGTTTTTGAAGCAACTTTACCGACGTAGTACCTGAGCAACCGAAAAGCTATTTATCCGATTGGTTTTTTCCGAAAATTATATTACGTATATAACTGTAACTATTTTAATCGTGTATTCATAAATTTCCGAAATTTTAATCGAAAATGTCAGTTTTGAAAAAATATTACCAAAGAGGGGCCTCCTCACGCGTGACGTTTTTCGAAAACAAAATTTCGGAATTTTTCTAACGATTTGTTTTTTGTTTTTTATTTTATTTCTACATTAGTCGTTTACTGATTAAAAAATTTTTCCGAAAGATCGGATACTTTAAATCGAAACGGCGCCCGAGATATAAAATTTTTCACTAGATTTACTAACACGTACATTTTTAAGCTTATGTAACATTCGAACGGTTGTTAATGTGGTCGAGCTGAAATTTTCGAAAACGATGGAGAGGAAAAAAGGACGGTGGGAAAATTTGAAATTTACAAAGTTTCATGAAGTTGTAATTGACTGATATTAGTAATTTTCACACGGGTGATTTTCAATTTTTTCGTACGTTACAAGTATAAACATATCGTTTCATCTAAATGTATGGAGCTGTTCTGAGATGGGTTACATACATGCATACGTACATATATATATATATATGTATGTATACATATATATATATATATAAATTGTTCAATTGTTCGTTTAAATATATGAAATATAATATCGGAACATTGTATAGGCAATTTATATATATAAACCAAACAAAATATAGCACAGTTTAATCACTAAAAGTTTTTTATGCAAAGCTTTTCGACAGTTACGTCATTTTCAAGCATACACAATATTTATTACATAATTATGAATTACCAGAAATATTTATATATATGTATATATAAAATCACTACTCTCCAATATATTCAAAATTTAATAGAACTTGAACCGGGTGAAATGAAATTACGTCTGGCTCGTGAAATATGTATATTAAATTTTAAGTTGCCGTTATATAAATATTTCTAGTAATTCGTATGTAACATTTATTGCGTATGCTTGAAAATGTCGTAACAAAAGCTTTGCGATAAAAAACTTTTAGTAATTAAACTGCGTTACATTTTGTTTAGCTTATAAACTATAAAATCACCAATATATTCAACATTTAATTTATATATATAACGCCGAGAATATTCGATTTGCTGGACAATTTATACGTAAAGTCTGTCTTATTTTGTACGTTCGCTTATTTCTAATTATGTCTAGAGAATGACAGATTACAGGTTATGGATCAATCGAAAGATTATTGCAGGTATTTTAAAAAATCCATAATATATCATTTAATATGGCAGAAATAAGTTCGTACAATATTTTAATTCGTTTTTTATACATAAATTACTCCGTGTACGCACATTGAAATACCTGGACGAATATATCAATTAAGGTCCTCAGTTCTCGGTCAAATCTTAAAATAAAAACGATAAATAAGAAAACCCGAATATAACGCTTGAAGGCTATGTTAAACTTTGAGAAATTTTGAACTGACTTCTTCAGCGAAGTAGCAAACTTGTTCCTTTAATTTTTTCCCTTAATTAATTTCGCAATGGGATATCGACGTTAAATTTAAATCTCATCCGCTTGCGAAAATTTGGATGTAGTCGGTAAAAGATCGAAACGATGTAAGAAACTCGGAAAGAAATTGATAGTTGCAGTTAACTCGAAGAAAAACCAAAATTAATAATACATTTTTACTCGCTTACGTCTATGGACATCGTTATGGTAAGTCTATCAGCACTCCGTCAAGAACGAACAGCTGTCAGAGTTAATGAAGGCCTCTAGCCATCTGATATTAGTTCGTTAACAACTTTCACGTTGACCTGGATTTATTTCGTACGCGTGTTACGAAACGATAGCACCAGCTTCGAAATTCGGATGTTAGCGGAAGATCATCGATTTCCAGACACCGTCTGCTTCGAATAAAGTATATCTATTTATTACGAGTTTTACTAACGTACCGATCAAAACGCGTGTTTTACTTAATAATTACAATTGATCGTTTTCGATTTTCCAGGAAAAGGAAACGCATAAAAAAGCTTTTATCGAGATAGCGGAAAGTTTTTCGGATACTTTCAACTTTCTAGAAAGTAAAACATCTCAAACCGTACATGAGTTCTCTATGTACGTTCTGGTACTAATTCAACGTTCGGTCGAACATACCATTCACTTAATAGATACCGTCTAAACAAAATCCGGTACGTTGTAACATGTTTCGTTAATAACGCGAAGTTCTGCCGTAATTTCGTATAAGGGGGAAATTTTTCGAGAAATATACGGTGAAATTTCGAAATTTGTAATAATATTTTAATCTCGCTTTCAGATAAACGCTTTCCATCGGTAAATTGTGAATTTCCTCATTACTATCACGTACGCACATGTATACAGAAAGAACAGACGCTCACACACACACATATATATATATATATATATATATGTAAACATTCATGAAATCGCTGTACGTAAAATACGTACAATATGGACCGAATCCACAATTAAGCCATGTAGAATATTACGGATATTATGCACCGCCGTTGTCTCAGTGTGTGTGTATATATAGTATACAGTGTACAGCGTACTCCCACATATTCGATGACGTGGCAATCGCGGAAAAACCAGTTCTACGGATAATCCGTAAAATTTTCAAAAGGTCAACAAAACATTTAGATCTCCCCGTTTTTGGATTCTCCTATTTCATACTGTAGAAGCTAACTTGCTTTTCCGAAGCGCCATTTTCAATTCGTTTTATTAATTCTAGTTTCTATTGAATTGATAAGATCACTTTTTTCCGCTTTCAGTCGTTGTGAAGTAAAATCACGATTCGCTAAACAAACGAACTACCCACCACGGCCAAGTTGACAATAACATTGAAGCCAAAAAACTTAAGTTGAGAGTGCAGTTCTGAGAGTTGTAATCATGCAGGCTTTCGGTGACGATGACTGGTATGACTTACAAAAAAAAAAATCCATCCTACAAAGACCGCGGATAATCCGCAAAGCGGATAATCGAGAGTTTACCGTGTATATAACAAGCGATGTCGACGTCCTAATTACGACGACGATGATATTAATAATTTAGGAAACGCTGTAATCTCCTGTTTATTCCGAAAAAATCTGAAAGTACTATATAAATTAACACAAATAAAATGAAAACAATTATCATCAGATAATATTGAATATCACTCAACTGGACGACCGAACAGGACAGCAATGGACGTAAATACTACCGAAATAATACGAGGCGCACATGGCCGGAGTGGTACCGCATACGTCGCAAAAATATAAAATATTAGTTTTCCAGCAGCACCACCATCCTCGAATTCCAGGCATGGTTAATAAATAAATGCAACACCTGCGGGGAATAATGATGACAAACTTGTCAAAAAAAGAATACAATATTCCGGAATATAAAAGAGGTATTTAAATATAAATTAAGGAAAATATCAGGAAATTTGATGACGCACTCCTGTAGGGATGGACGACCAGACGTAGACAGGACGTTCAATCGATGTACGCCGGCAAATATGTCGACGTTTGAAATTGTCACCACTTGACATAGTCCACTTCGACAAATCTGAAAGACCATGACGTTGACAACAGTGAACTATCACCCACACGTCGACAACGACGATGATGGAGATCATCATCATTGAGTGCCGTCTCCGTATCTGAGGTAGACGACTACTTAACTATACATATTTTGTTGTACAGTGTTATACAAGGAAATCATAATATGGCATTAGCAACTGATTGTAATCCATTTGTTATCATCATTCAATGCAGCACCGTACGTTTCTATAGTGTACTATAATGTGCATATGGTGTTGTACGTGGTGGTTTGCTATTTCATTCGAAAATAATTTCAGGATAATTTATATTTTTATTACGCTATGACAATTTTTACGTCGCCGTATTCGAACTACGTACCTTTCGTTTAGAAGTCCGTACTCTAATCACTAGGCTATCCCTACGACATAATGATGGAGATAATATATATATATATATATATATATATATATATATATATATATATATATATATATATATATATACATAATAAATATTAAAATTATATAGATTGAATATATACGCTTCACAAAAAACACACATATATATACAGAATAAATATTACATGTATGAAGCACTTCCGCACTTTTGGAAAATTGGAAAGATCATATTACTAGATAAAAACTCGCCGGTATTACCGAACCGCGTTAAAGTGTACGAAAAAATCATTATAAACAAAATTGGAAAAGAAATTTAAGGAAAAGAATAGCTACAAAATCTTGAATTTGGATATAGACCAAAAATCTACAAAACTGGCCATAAAGACTTGTACGGGGATAATTGAGACCTAACAAGATAGGTAACAAAATAGTTATACTAATAAGTTTCGACATTAGCTTTTGATAGGATAAAGGGTGTCTTTTATTTTATAATGTTTAATCGAGAACGAAATTCGATCACGTCTCTAGTCAAAAAATTTATAAAAGTACAGCAGTGAACAAATTATGTACGAAACTTACATCTGGAGTGCCTCGAGATTCTCTCGCCTTTACTTTTCAACACTGATATGGCGTAAATTCATAAGGTAGTAGGGCTGAAACTAATATTCAATTTTATGCGGATAATCTACTTCTCACAGTCGGACTTAAACATATCGCAGAAGCTGTAATCATAAATGATGAGATTAGGATCTTTACGCAGGAACTGGAGAAATTAGGGCTAAGTTTAAATCAGAAACAAAACGAATATATTTCTGTTAACGAAGAAAACGGATAAAGTGAAAGTTAAAAGTGAAATAGACGAAACCATAAAAATACAAATACAAAAAATACTTTGCAAGAATTAAACGAACTATTTAGGAGTAATAATGGATAAAAATCCAAATTTCATTAACCACGACACGTTTTACACGAAAATAAAAAATAAAAAATACTGCTAAATGAGATTGCCTTATATATAAATAATTTTCGGCTCAAATTTCATAATAGAATAATTTTATACTCTGCCCTAAACAACTGTAGAATATGCTAGTGTTATTTATTACCCAAACCACAATAAAAAAATATCAACAGAATAAAATCGAAACCAAGAAAATATTAGTAAATGTAGTGTCTGCTTATAGGACAATTTCTTACTGTACAATAAATGTTGTTTCTGGTGTGCTGCCGGTTGAATTGCAATTGGAGAAAATAAATGTGATAGCACAAATGTCGATAGAAAGGAACTGAAAGAAGGAATTGATAAAATAAGTAGAAAATATATAGCCAAGTGGCAGCAACAGCAATATGTTAATGACCTAGCAGAATGCCGAATGCATAAAATAATTCCTAGGAGAGAAGAACGTTTATCTAAGCAAACATCTATTACCGGATTATTTTGTAACGCAGTTTATGATGGGCCACCGAAATTTCCGGACGTTTTTGAAACGATTCAAAATAGCAAGCAGTGATCGTTGCAGAATGAGTGAAGATGGAACAGATTAAGCTGGACATAACATTTTAGAATGTTCAGCGCATGAACAAATACGAAATAGTTATAAGAGAGACACAAGGATTATAGGAAATGGTTCAAGGCACGAAAATTTTATGAATGTAAGGCAATATATCTAAATAAATATAATTATACATTATAATAGCCTAGAAGTGAATGAGTGTTAAAGAACTGTTTGGTGAAATGTTCGCTTCCTGATTTTCTTTTAAATTAAGCATATATAGTATATTCAAGAATTAACAAAAAAAGTTACTTGTAAAAATTTCACGAGGCTTCTCCTAGAAATATCGTTATTATTCGGGCCACTAAAAGTGGTTTATCCTCGTCCTTTAGAACACGTAATCTTTTAGTTCAGTTACATAATTTTGGTATAGCAGTTGAGTTTGCGCGGATTTCCAGACATTTAACTCTCCTTTTCTGATTCGACTGCCAGTTCCTTCGATCGTTTAACCCTTTTTATTCCGTACTCTACCTGTATTGATTTAATTGCTATTATAAAAAATGTTCGTAAAAAAAATCGGCAAGCACTGCGGTTAGTTCCTTATTGCGCCTTGTTTAAATCTGTCCAGCCCGATATAATACCTTCGTTCTATAAGCTCAATGCTCAGGTCAAGTGGAATACGATACGTAAGTTTATAATATGTAGACTACCATCTCGGTTTGACTTCCACATTCATTATTTAAAATACGTGTTCTTCTTTTTCCATCTTGCTCACATTCATTCGATGTCGACGTGGTAGCCCCTACCGATCGGATTTCCTTCAAATGTTCCGTCATACCACCGTCCTCTCAACATGTAAGGCTTTACGACGAGTTGATTTTGTTCCTTACATATTTCTCTCAAACATATCCTACTTACTTTTACTTAATAATAACCGTATTCTCCTAATTTTACCGTTCAGTGCTCTAGCTATTTAATGTATCTCCTCGTCATATATTTTCTCTTACTCGTACCAGTATTACTTTATCCTTATATTTAAAAATATTCATACATAATTTCTCTAGAGAGTAAATAGTCGAAAGTTATACGTTCCATCGGTATACCAAAGCGGAAAGTCTCAATAAAAGTTTAAAAAAAAACAACAAAAAGATGCTTCGTCAGCTAACGAGTTGATCTCTGCGGGAATGACTGAAGTGCGATAAACACCATAGGATATAAAGTTTAGGAAGTTGCTTAATAAGCAATCAACGGGTATTTATATGAACTTAAAGCATTTCGATATTTGACCTACTAGCTAAAGGGTTGTAATAAAATTTCCGATCTCGCCAATTTCGGTATAATTTATTGAAATTATATCGAATTTACAAAAAGAGATTTACTCGACTACAGACATAAAAGATGAGAACATTCGAGGCAAACCGAGTAAGACGTAGGGCGCAGTAAGAAGAAACTTTTCGTAATCAGGATGATTCAAAAAAATTGAAATTCCGAAATAAAAAATATTATTATTATTATTATTATTATTATTATTATTACGATCATCAGCAGTGTCATTGTTATCATTATAGCCAATATTATTATTAGTAAGCGAAGTTTGCGAACTACATGGTAGAGAAATAAGGCTTGGTTTGCAAATATAAATGCTTATATTGCGTGCATGTATAACGTGCAATGAATACTTAGAATTTGTGTATATGAGTAATGTTACATATACATATATATTTATTTAAATATGTAATAAAATAAATGTGTACAGTGATCCCATTGGTAAATTAGCACTGCGCGAATTTGTTGAAAAAGTTACGAAAATATTTCATTCGTTGTTTAATTGCATATAACTTGTATTTATATCAATGTAGTCACACTCACATACACAGACATATATATATATATATATCTTCTGTCGTCGTAATTCCTCAAAGGAATGTCGTGACGATCACACTACAGCCTCTTTAATATATATGTATATACATAAAAAATATGGTACATGTGTTTATTAGTATGAGCAGCCACGGGTAAATTTGTGAATATATATATGTATGTGTGTGTGTATACGTATTTAATTTATTTATTTGCGAAAAAAGGTTTTTCCGACCTTTATCGTCTATATTTAGTTTCTTTTTTAAACCTGCTACTCACGTATCGTTAGGTATTTAGGGGTAATTATATGAATTATATGGATGTACAGTATTTTTAAATATAATTTGAAGTTAATTTAATTTAATTATTGTCGTTATTACTATTACAATTATTAATATTGTTAGCAGTATTATAATAATCGTAGATGGTCATGAGAAAGAGACATGTTTTGTAAGTCAAAATTGTAATAATAATACAGCCGCTATCTAGTGCTATTGAGAGGCGTGGTTTTATTCATTTATTTTTAATTTTTAATTTTAATTTTATTTACACGTAATTCAAGAAGTTATGTGTTCGACATAATTTTACCGTTAATTCATTATCACTATTATTATCATTATTTTCTGAACGATAATTTATGCGTTTTTTTTTTTTTATTATTGACTTATTTATTTTTTGATTTGCAATTATTTTTAATTTATGTTTCTTCCTTTCGTCGTCATTTTTTGAAACGTACCGGTGTAATCGAAATTGAAATAAATTTTTATTTTATTTCATTATTACGTTATCTTTATACGTTCAATTCGACGGCCCGCCTATTCCGGAGACGTAAGTCTCTCAAATTGAAATAGAATAGTCTTTCGTTTAGTATGCCAAGGCACCGACGGAGCAGCGACCGAAATCGGGACCTTTTACTGTTTAAGACAGGCATATCCTGCGGAAGGTTAGTAGAAAGAAAAAGTTTATTATACCGCGCTAGTAAACAGAGATGGGCAAAAACGATATCGCTACTAGGTCCCTCACAACCGTCTAAATGTAGTCGACACTTCCGAAAACTAGAAACTTAGGATTCTAGTAGCTTTTCAAAAACTAACCGGAGATAAAGGTGGGCGTGATACGTATATCTTCCGTGTTCTCTGGATTCGTGTAAAGGCGTAAGTTTTTTAGTCGATAATTTAGTCCATTCGAGAGGTTAAGCTCGGTTCTTCGAATCAAGTCATTACATCTGAATATACATACATATATATATATATGTATGTATGCATGTATGTATGTATGAAGGTACCGTTTGTAGTAAGGACAAAAGTACGGCAAATCCATCGTGTCTATTCTAGTGTAATACAGTTAAACGATCATCGAATAATTTTATTATTATTACTATTACTACTATTAATACTACCAAACTATTTATACTAATGCCGTTGTAACGACATATTGGAGCAGAGAAATGTGGATAAAGAAATATTATTCTTAATCCTCGAATAAAACGTTCCCAACTTCGATACGTATCTTTAAAGTACACATTTTATCCAGCGTAAATAACACGTTCTAACATGTTTACGAGGGCTAAGCTTAATCCAGGAACCTTTTTAACAGTTGGTTAACCTCTCGGTATATATACATACAATACATACGACTATAACACATACACACACATTATTAGTAAGGATTTGTAGAGCTGGTATCAGCTTTGTCAATTTTTTGCCATCGAAAAGAAGTATTTTTATTACGAGATCACGATCAACGGTCATCGTGAGTTTTGCTTATTTTACGAATAATAAGTTGAAAACGGACGTCAATTTCTCCGATACAGCGATTACAATTTTAAAATCGGTCGGCCGGTATCTGGTATGATTTATATATTAGTTTTTAGAGAATTCGTGGTATAAAGTGATAAAAAATTACGACCCATTTTTTTAATGTGGACCAGCTTCAACCGCGATATTTCAAGTATGTAGCCATCGTTGCCTGGTAATCCGATAAGAAGACTTATTAGAAGATTTTTGGCCCAAAAACTTTCTCAGAAGTTGATCTTGCACTATATCTGCAGTCCGGTAACTCAAAAATAATTATTCTATTAGTTTTTTTATTATAACTATTTCGTATAACATCATTCGTATTCATCCGTATTGCTTCAGGCCATAATCCTGCAACACTGAAAATGACGTTGCATCGTGGTTTTAAAAAAATTAATAACATCAGAAATTGATATCTGAAAACTGAAAACTCGTATTTTAAAATATGGTTAAAGGGAGTTAATGAACAACCGGAAGCGATCCAAGAAGCTACATGCGATAAACTCCGAAATGTAATTTTACGTTTAAAAAAATAACATAAGCGCCCCAAATATCGTAAAAAAACAGATAAATAGGGCCATACGAAATGCATGTGGGGGAAGTCCAAGATAGATATTGGAACGTAAAATGTGAAAAGCTCTAAACTAATCAGGATTTACTGAATTCGCAAAAAAAAAGTGTAAAACAGTAGTTAGTATATATAAGAAAACAGAGGTATATCTACTGACAATAAATGGATAGTAGTAATTAGAGTATCTGAAAAATTGAATATATCGGGATATATCAATCAACCGTTTTAATGATGGGAGATATTTAGAACCATCGGATTCTCATATCGAATGCAGTGAGTCTAGACCATAATATGACTGAAAGGGATAAGTTAATATTGAAGCAGTGGATACGTTACTCTAACCTCGAACATAAATCCTCCGTCAAAATTTATCGTTCGGGTATATCACGAGGCGGTGTATTAGTTGTCTATTTTCCATTTTTTACATAATGATTAACCTACGTTACTTCACGTTGAAAAAATACCGTACGCTGATTATAAGACATTATTATATTGTATTATAGACGAAACACTATACGTAACGGACTAGAATAAGCTGTTAAATCTAAGTAGAAGTTTAATAGTGACAGTACTCAAGGTCGTTATAAAGGAAGTCCTCGTTTACCATTTCGTAATGATGATAACTCGAAAACTCTTATTTATAATTATTTATTTATAAACGGTTCACGTAACACAGCTAATGCCAATTAGCGAGCACCGAGGAGTAAACAATTGAATATAACTGAATTGAATTGGAAAAAATTAAAAACAAAAAACAAACATGATAATAATCTATTCAATACAAAAAATCGTACACCTTCGTCAATTTTTAATCGGCGATCGTATACCTATCGACGCTTAGTAAGGAATTATCACGTACACGTGTTATTCAATTCAAATTAACCTTCTGCCTGTCGGACTTTTACTGGTCTTACCAATGAGAAAAAATCACAACTGATGCTGTTCGATAGTCGTAGATCAAATCGTCGGTAGGAAATTCGTGAATAAAAGTAATGATGTCGGTAGACTCTTTAAAAGGTATACTATTCCGAATTATCACTGTATAGTGTACGACATTAAATGCTGAAGAACAAGAAGATTATTATTAGTTAATTATATTCTTACCGTTAATATCATTACTTCTTCATTGAATTTGTTCACATTTCGACTACCGTTAATTTATAGTTCTCGTTAATTTCCCACTTTATTCTAATTCTTTCTGAATGATTTTTCTCTCTCTTTAATTTCATCGTATTGTTCCAATCGTTGCATTTGTCCAGCAGTCTTTTAAACGAATTAACCACATCTTCGACTGAATTTATTGCTGTCCTCTATTTATTTTTCGGATAATATCTTTCTCAATTGGAACTCTCATCTTAGTACTCTTCGTTGAAGTAATTCGAAATTCTCTTCAAAAGTCTGGAGGCGAACCGTAAAATACGATTCGTCTTTTAGCTTTTCGATTTGGGATAACTATTGACTATTACGTAAAAAAAAAAAAATGGACTTTTCCAGCTCATTCTTCAATATTATTTCATATTCTAGCTTATTATTATTACCTACGTCCAAATTCGGTGCTTCGCTTTTTTGACGGTACCCTGCAATCGGTTCTTCCTATTATTTATATCCTCGCTTTTTACATTCGTTCCTGTATAGTTCCCTTTTTGTTTTTCCTTCCCTTCAGTTTCCCGCTATACATCCGTTAGTTCTACACTCGGTCTGCAGCTCTTTCGTACTCCTTCTATTTTTCCTCGTAATAATAGCTGTAGTAGTTCGTATTTATCACTTCTCATCATATGACCCACATATGTAATCTTTCTTTTTTTATTTACAATAGTTCCTCCGTGGTTTTTGCAAACGCGACATCACCTCCGCGTTTGTTACTTTCTTCATCCAGTTAATCTTCAAAAGCCGTCTATAAATCCACACTTCAATTATTTCAATTTTAGGTTTCAGCCGCATATGTTACTGTAGCCTATATATATATATATATATACAGCAATCGTAGTACACTAATATGGTGAACTGCACAATAGGCCCTTGAGTTTCAGGATATTCGTGTTACCTGTACCTAAGGCATAATTTTATTCTTTGGGCTTGTTTTTTTGTCGAAGTATATACGACATTCATTCAAGGTGTAACTTCCTAAACATCCATCAATACAGCGTCCAATTTGGAGCCAAGTATTCCATAGAGGGTAGTAGCTTTCTACTTTTCTTTTAATAAATCGTTTAATGTTAGGGTTTTCTTATAGTCCAATCAATTCGACATAGTTAATACGAGTATCGAATTTTTTTTTTTTATTTTTTTTTTATTTACAGACGGCTCGATTACTAAGATAATTTGCTTCTAAGGGTAGGGTCATACGGTATTAATTAATCCGGTTTGTGCGAGAAATTTTAATAATATATCTATTTTTTGAGGGTCATCCTGTAATGTTTCTCCTAGTGTAAAGGTTTCGATGGTTTGCATATTTTGCACATCCTGTAGTATGTGATTTATTGTTATTGGAGTATTGGGCATTTTGGAGCAGATGTATTGTTGAGTAGGTATTGCGATGTGAGTAGGGTGCGGCCTATCTATATTCTAGTTATAGCTACTTCGTCGCGACTTTTATTTTGTTCTACGGTTTTCCAGTGTCCTATGATTGGTTTGATTTGAAAAAGATGTGCGTTAGCGCACTGGGTCTCCCAGTATTCCTGATATAAAGCGTTGACTTTTTGTATTATGAATGAGTAGAGATCATTTGTGAGTGCGGATCTAGTCATTTGTACGTTTTTTGATTTTATTCTGGCGGCTTTGCCAGCTATTTCATTTCCTGCGATTCTCGAGTGCGCTGTAGTCCAAAGGAACGCTATTTGATTTTTTAAATGTTAACAGATAAATATAAATATTTATAAAACTCTACAAAAGTATACGAACACGGTTTTGGTTTGTCTTTCTGCGTGCGTTTGATATATTACTTCTTTCTCGTGGTGTCTCTTTCTAAAAGATTTTTCACTTAATTTTCAACACCCTAACATTTTCCCTCGTCTATGATTTCCATTCTTTACTTTATTCGGCCAAATTGTTTGCATTAATTCACGTTCTCGGTATGGACGTAGTACATGTGTCTTTTCCAAGTGATCGGTTGTTAATTCCATCTCCATTCGAAAATATATTATATTTGTACGTGTTACCAAAGTCGGTAAGTTCCGTGGGATAATATTTGTTTACTTTCAAGAGAAAATTGCTAGTTTAAAAAATAGTACCTACATAGTGGAAATTTTTATCTACTAACAAACGTTTTTAAACCAAATTATTCAACCTATAGTATGAATTTTCATATTTACGAGTATGTTCGCAGCGACATTCCCTCGATATGTGTTCTTATAATAACAATAATAATTTTACAATTTCATAGCGGTCGGTAATTTCGTAGTAGAAAGGGAGGCTTGTTTATTTCTGAAAAAAAATTTTAGAAATAGTCGGTTCTTTGATTTGTTTTTGTTTGGTTTATCCGGTGTTCTTTGAATTCTTCGACAATTGTGCAAGGTAGATCGACTGTGTACTGTACAAACCGCTTCCCAAGAGATCGCACTTCACGACGTTTCTTCGAAGCGAGAGATAAAGATGATAATTTTCGCGAAATTCTTGAAAGTTTTACTAGCCAACAACGACCGGTAGATAGCGTATAGAGTTTTGCTTTCTACGTATCGCGTCTCTTAATGACGGAACATTTAAGGATAGTGAAGCAACAACTCGGTGCACATATAGTCGCCGGAGGATAAGGTAAGGTAGTTTTTTATGTTTTCCTTACGTTAACAGAAATTGTTCATATTTCGCGCGTAATGAAGAACTGGCAGAAGAGAAAATTTCGATGAAGGGGTTATAAGTCGTTGGCAGTTAGTTTGTTCTTGGAAAGTTTCAACGATAATGAAGATGCAAAAGTTTCCCGAAAGATAGAAGATAGACTGGCGCGTATTTTTCTTTTCTGTTAAGTCAGTTTAGAATTCATATATGTGTGTGTATTGGGACGTGTATTTTTGTATATGTAGATGGAAGCTTTAAAGTTAAGTATCACAGTTTTTGTGTACTTTTGTAATATTATTTCGAGTTCATTTACTATACGTACCTACAAGAGACAACTTACACGAACAAAACTTAGTCAAATACTTTTTCAGTCTGCACTTTTAAGCTTCATCTTTGTAAACGATATGAACTATTTCCTCATGCTTCGTCAAATTAAGGCCCCACACATATACACAACATATATATATATATATATATATATATATATATATGCATCTGTATATGTATTTGCACATGTAGAATCGGTGCAGTTCGAAATTCGAGTAAATTTACATGTGTCGGAAGATACAAAGATTATCAGAATAAACTTTATCTCGACTTGTTAACATGACTTTTTGATGAACTAAACTGATGTCGTCCGATACATGTTTCTGAACTTTGTACAGATTTAATACTCATTATAATATCAGTTTTTGAACATTGCATAAATAAAAAAAAAGTAAAAGTATATGTAAATATTAAAAATCGCCGACTGCGTAATAAAAAATATTTCTGAATTGAAAAATTATATTTTTGAAAAATGTCAAACCTTTAATAGTATCGAAATAAATCGGTCGCTAATTAAATATCGAAAAATTAACAACAATTAGGAAACTGGTTTCATATCTATAAAAAGAACAGTGAAAGATTTCAAAAATGTATTTAAACGATAAGATTACTGAAACATTAATTAAACGGCGTTTCTCTAGATAGGTAGGTGCTTTTTATCTATAGATTTTCCTATCGTACACTGCACCTAGGTCATTGAAAAAACGTAAATTTGAAAAGCTGAAGGAGTTCGGTATAAATTTGGTGAATTTTAGAAAAATTAAATAAGCTCTCGTCGGCGTTCTAAGCGTGGGAAAGAATATTTTTAAGTTTGAGCGATTGATATAGGATGGATGATTTGAAATAGAATTGTACGCATTCAAGCTAACGAGAACATTACAAATTTAGCATAAATATGGAGGATAAATTTCGAGGATATAACTGTGTAAGATATTAATTATGGCCTAGACGCAAACGGGTAAATACAATATCGTCTCTTCTCCACATTGATTAGTACGGAGTGATCGAATTTTGTCGGTAAGTGTGTAGCGCAGACAAATGTGGAGATTCTAGAAGCTCCGAAGATTTTATATAAACCTGGAGATCTTTCATCGTTGTAGGTGGAAGCGGGAACCGTTGAAGCAGAGTGCTTTTATTAGTAGCGCTCCCTGCTTCATTGTCTCCTTGTACGTCAGTGTACGATGAAATCCATTACGTGATGTTATAATTAGATGACAAATTAATTTAGCCCGATATTCCAGACCACGTTTTAAAAACCAGTATTATAGATGTTTATCCTTCTTCACTAACACTGACGTGATGATTACAAAGTCATCGACATATAGACTCACACGACTAATGGAGCAATTTCAGTTACGATTTAATCACTAATGACTGTTTTGAATCAAAAAATAATTCTCGAGGTAATCTTTTACGTAGATTACGCGATGATGACAACGGATCTTTTAATATGACGTAAACGTACCGTTCGGCCAAAGGAATTTATAACATCTGTTTATTGAAACTCGATCGAAATTTTTACAGAACGCATCGCTTATTAACCCGCCAACTGACAGGTAGCTTTTCAAACGTCATCTACCACGTGAGAACATAACACTTTTTCGAATATATACACTAATTTTATACTTTATTTTACAAGTTTAAAGGTATTACTTAAAATAAGAATTATATAAACAACACTAAGCATGTACAAAAATTATATTTTAATGTAAAATATATACGAATGTTAAAAAACTAAACGATAAAATAAAAGTTGACATATAAAAAATTAAACGATAAACTAAAAGTTTACATATTTAGGTATGTTTTGAAACAGCTGGAAGTTAACTACGAATAAAATGTATTAGTTACTGTCGTCAATTTTCAAAACATTTCGCGCAAATATTTTTCATGTGGTTCAGACACATGATGTCATAACATTTTTCACAATAAAATTTTGTTTTTTTTATCCTCCGTTCTTGGACAAATTGTGCAGATCGCCTTTTTTTTTTTTGGTGGTTCTTTTGTTTCAATTGGCTGGTCAGAACCTTCAAAATATCTCTTTCCTTTTTCGCGTATTGTTCGTGGAATGTGTGGGTTTGCTGATCTTATTTTTAGCCAGTTTTTCAGCTCAAATCGTAAATCTCGTAAATAAATCCTTCGTGGAATTTGTTTATCTTCTGGGTTGTTGGTTGTGTGAATTATGTGGCTGTTGATTCCACTTAGATCCGACATTCTATAGAACACAACTAATGGCCACCTTTTGCTTGTTCTAGCTGTGGAGTATGTATAGGCTCATCAACTTTGTCAACTCCAGACTTGGTTGAATTGTAAAATGTAATAATATTAGGAAGCTTTTTATCTCCTGTTGTCTCGTCTATGGAATTGTCTTCTAAATGCATAGAAGATATCATTACAACATTTTTATTTTTCTTAGGTACATAAGATAAGTTTGTCATTTTTTTGCTTTTCTAGCTTGTACAAATTTATTTGGAAGTTCTTTTTTATTTTTACGCATCGTTCTCACATACGTCAATTTCTGTTCTAACAAATCTGACGTGAGCGGAATGCTAGAAAACCAGTTATCACCTGTTATATTTCGTCCGGAACCCCAAATCGGCTGAGTTAGCCGCATTACGATGCTATTTGCACTGTTTGATACTGCATATGGGCCTTCGGGTTGTTGATCTACATATATTTCAAATGTCAATGAGTACCACGTCGCAATGCTAAATATTTTTATGCCATACTTCGCTAGCTTATTGGGTATATACTGGCGAAATGAGCAACGTCCTCTGAATGCAACAAGTTGCTCATCAATTGTACAATATTCAGATATCGAATACGATTTTACACAGTTATCCTGAAAACATTGAAAAATTTCCCTAATTGAAGCAAGTTTGTCTGTTTTACGTCTCTCATTCCTTGTATTTATGTCATCAAATGTAATACATTTCGTCAGCATGTAGTACAGTTTGATATTCATTGTTGTTCTAAAAATCTCTATTCCCACCTTGCTTTCCGACCACAAATCTTCCATGTTTTGACCCATGTTTTGACGCCTGGAACGAATAGACCCGGCGATGTATAGCGATCCAAATAAAGCATTCACTTCAGCAATTATCTCACCATCCATAATGCAGGAAATATCAAAAAAAGCGGTTGTATTAACTACATATCTTTTTAATGCCTGTCTTCGACTTCAGTATATACCAACTCTTTTTAAAACGGCTCAAATTATTATGCCGAAAAAACCTGAGAAATCAGCGGAAGATGTAAAGTCATATCGGCCAATATCACTGTTGCCAGTTCTATCAAAACTACTTGAAAAACTTATTTTGAAAAGACTTAAGCCACTGGTGGAAGCCAAGATACCGGATCATCAGTTTGGTTTTCGTAGTTATCATTCGACAATCCAGCAAGTACATCGAGTTGTTAAGTACATCTTAAAAGCACTCGAAGAAAAAAAGTACTGTACCGCTATATTCCTAGATGTGGCACAAGCATTCGACCGAGTATGGCATAAAGGTTTGTTGCACAAATTAAGCACAATGTTGCCAGAAAACTTCTGTCAACTGCTGAAGTCGTACATAGAAAATAGGCGCTTCAGAGTAAAATATGAAGAAGCGAATTCAAATTTTCAATTGATACGTGCTGGTGTACCACAAGGAAGTGTCCTTGGTCCTATGTTGTACACACTATATACAGCGGACATGCCGACCACAGATGAGATTTTTACTGCTACTTATGCAGATGATACTGTCATCATAGTAACCAGAGACACCCAAATAGAGGCAATAGATTTACTTCAAAGACACCTTGACAAGATAGTTAGGTGGATGCAAGATTGGAAAATCAAGTTAAGCGAACAAAAATCCATCCATGTTGTATTCACGCTTCGACCTGTCGACGTGAATCATAATATATACATAAATAATGTTCAAGTACCTCTTGCTAGTTCAGCAAGATATTTGGGCATTCATCTTGATTCACGATTAACATGGAAAACACATGTCAAGCAAAAGAAACATCAGTTACAGCTCAAAATGAATCAGATGCACTGGCTAATTGGTAGAAAGTCACCTCTAAATTTGTACAGCAAGAGGTTACTTTATCAAACTATTCTACGACCCATCTGGACATACGGAGTTCAAGTATGGGCAGAGCCATCATTCAGCGTCAGCAGAATAAAATTCTTCGGACGCTGGTTAACGCACGATGGTTCCAGCGGAACGCTAATATTCATTGTGATCTGAAGATTCAACAGGTTGATGACGTCGTTCACAACTTTGCAGACAAACATGAACAGAGACTGTATGGTCACACAAATAAAGAAGCTATTCGATTACTGGATACTTCAAATGATGTGAGACGCCTTAAGCGAACACATCCAGTAGACCTAGTTCATAGATAAATAATAATTATAGTTTTATTGAACACGATTTTCATAATTAATATTTAGTTAGTATTAGTGAAAACTGATCACTGGGTCAGCATACATAACATGTTAAACGATCAAAGTCACTAATTATTTAACCTATAGGTTAAGATTGTAGTTATGTAACTGCCTTCCTAAAAGGCAGTATATTAAAAAAAAAAAAAAAACTTCAGCAATTGGATAACAATGCACATTATTTGCTCGTTTCAAAAATTTTTTGTTGGTAGAATTTACTATAATTTCTTGAATATTTCGGTCAATGAACAAATCCCAACATTCCAAAATGGTCTTGCAATTTTCCCAGGTAAATGTACAACAATATTCAGAACACGAGTACAAATATTTCTGTTTCCCGGTGTAGTTCTCCTTTCCTAAAATAGTACTGACGTTTGTGACACCCTCTTCGTCTGAGGACTCTGCTGAGTTTTCCGAGTCAGTATTATGGTCACTCGTGTGGCAAGAATCAACTTCAGAATCCGATTTTTCATCAATTGTTCCTGTAACTTCTTCCTCTTCTACCTCATCGAGAAGACGCCTCAGACGAGCCTGCTGCTGCTCATACTGATCCATAATTGAAAACCTTAAAAAATGAAGTAAATCTCATTTATACACACGGACACACTCTACATTTTATTTTTTATTTTTTAATTTCAAACTGTAATGTAGACATCATAGAAATTAAAACATTGCAATATTCAAATTTAATTCTGCAGTAGAACGTTTAAAATCTACAGATAAATGTTTTTGTTTTCTTATTTTATAAAATAAACTGTCTTTTAACATATTGAAATTTGTAATGTTATTTTCAATAAATAACATTAATTCCAGTATATTAATACTTCCATTTTTTTTTTTTTTTTTAATACATTATTCGGTAACAACAATTAAATCCTTATTTAAAAAACAACAATAACAACGGTTCTCCGAAAATATCTAATTCGAAAATACTGTTTTTATGATGAATCGTTTACAAACTAATTTATGATAAACAGTTCATTAATGACATCACAACAGAAATCTACATTACATCTACCTTATTAATTCTTAGTTTATAAAATTAAGTTTGTGTTAAATTTCAAACCTAGAGGTGTTGTAGTTTATTCGTAAAGTGTACCTCAAGAATGTATAAGTTATGGAATAGTGTAGGGCTCACTTCTAAAAATCACTTATTTAATTTTTAACATCAAATAAATGCTAGGAAATAATTTAAATACTAACCTGTTGGCTAAAAAAAAAACAATCAAAATTGAAAACTTAGTCTTCCACGTGGGGATCCTTTGGCACCCCAGTTGATATTTTAGAAGAAAATGTAACACTGTGATACAATACAAACCATTAAACGCAAATAGATCGATGCCAGATAATATTATTGAAAGCTACTGTGACGCTGAGCAGTGTAGCCAAATTATAAATATAAAATATTTTATAAAAATAATGTACGGGGTACTGTGTCAGCACCCCACATGGCAGTTGCCGGGTTAAGGAAAGATTTTTGCATACAATTTTATATCGAACACCAGTTGGTGGATTGAATACCTCCCAGGTGTGAATCTTTACTGAACGTTGATTATCAGTTATCTCTAGACTCAAGAATACGAAGAAGACAGTTGTTAATTCCTGTTTCAAAAATTTTACATCGATGCTTTTTATATTCCATGATTTTGTTTATTCGTCGAGTAAAACAATATTAGTTTACCGGCTACAACCGGATGAACAATTAAATTTGTAACAGACCACTAAAATTCCCTCGTTGGAATCCGACACCAGGTAATAGGAGCGTGGTAACAATACTAATATAAATATTTGTAAACATTCTAACGCGCGTTACGGATATACATACGTATGATAGGAGTAAAGCATTACGTATCACCTCCGGCAGTAACCACTTTAAAACGAACTAGACGTCAGTGTGTCACTACCAAGTGAATTAAATATTTACCACCTCACTTTTCTTATATTCGTTAATCATTTCCGATTCTCTCGAAATATAACTATATAGTTGTTTAGCAACACTATGAATTGATTAAAGAACAGAATTATAAAAGTTTACGACTTTTATCGAAGCCAAACTCCAAGCTGGAAAACAGTGCGCGACTACAGGACTAATTAGTATTTTATACGGAATTTAACATCGAGAAATAATTTTCCGTAAATAATGTATATAAAAAATATATGCTTCTGTAGGCTTTCGCAGTAACAGGATTAACATGTTAAGAAATATTTACTCTGTTATGGAATTAACTCCACTGTCGACGGATTACGTGGAACGACTACTTGTCAAAAGTGAAGCTTCAATTTTAGCGGGGTTTAAATTAACACCATCTATAATAAAAATGCAAGATGCGATTTACTCCTGTCTGCAACTTATTAGTAATTGCTTCAGTTTGTATATAAGAAATACGGAGAAGATATATGTCGTCAGCGTAAAGTGTAATCTGAACATCGGGTAAATTTTTAAAAAACCAAGTAAACAGGAACAAACCCAAAATACTGCTGAGCAGTCACCGTTGTGCATGTTTTCAGAATAGATTTCGGTATATCGATGCTAACAATAATCCGTTTACTAAAGAACTGCTGATAATTTTAATTACATAACGAGGTAATTGACTTTGTATGATTTGATAAATAATACCTTTAGTCCAATCGAAAGCTTTCGCTACATCCCGTATAATATCGGTATGTTCGCTACGATTAAAATTATGCGTAATAAATTCCGTAATTGACGCTACTTGTTAGGCGGTGGAATATCCTGCGCGAAAACCAAACTGCGTTTCGGGTATAATTTTTCGATCATCTGCAGGAAGTCTTAGACGGGGTGGTATAATTCTTTTCCTCATTATACTGAGATAATAAACTAAGAGAACGTATATGTTAATTCGAGTCATCGCTTTCATAATAATTTCGGCTACCTTTCAATTAATACCCGTATCTAAAAAACGGCATTTGTTTTACTTGCAAGTTTAACTGATGGCAATTTTCTTAATAACGGTAGTAGAAATATTGTCACCGCCTAAAGAACTTTTTAAAGTTGTTAAGAACTTCATTAGGAGTAACAATAGGGAAACTGTAATTTTTAACAGCAGAGTGAATTTTGTTCATTCGATAGCCGGAAGAAGCAAAATGATGATTTCGACTATGAACTTTTCCGGAAGAATTTCACCATTGACGACTTGGACTAACTAGCAGATATTTTTAAATAGAATTAGGAGTTCGTTTGGACGCACTGGCAATAAAACGAAGCAGGTGAAATATCGCAAAAGGCGCATCATGCATCTGTATGCGCTGTCTACTTCGCACATGCACGCGCAGCTTTCCTTACGAACGTGCCTCTGAAGTAGGCGTTTTGGATTTTATCGACTTTTACGAGGATCTCTTCCGAGTACTGTTTCAACTGACACGGCACAAAAAGGAATTTTACTTTTGTTTGAAAATCATTTTCGTTCGTTTTCAATCGAGATAACGACAGTTTTCCTTATCGAATAAAATACTTTAAAGCGTGTTTTCTACGCTAGCGTTACATGCATGTAGACATACACAGTTCACGTCTAACGTTTATATGTGTGTCTATATTGTACTTGCGAACGTGCGCGAGACTTCAACACCGACAGACGATTATTGGTAGCAGGGTAAGACGTAACGAACGAGACAGATATTAAGATGAAACGTGTAATTCGAAAGAAATAATTCGATCAGACGTGACTAATTAGAGACGAGGTGATGAACGTGTGGAAAAAATTGCTCGATTTAGAAACAATTTCTAATGTATATACATATATATATATATAAAATAGGTCACGGCCAAAGAAGAAATTCGCAAGGAAACGAGATTAAGATGCCTGTAAAGAATTTAAACGTTCAAATTATCCTTGACCTTTACTTCAAGTCAGCCAACTTATACTGAAGTCGAAAGGTATCGTCGAAGCATTTGTTAGCAATAGCGGTGGAAGTAGCGGTGTAGCAATATTTAGAAACCTCCTTACGTCGTACATAAGACACGTGACTAGAAGAATCTGCAAGAGATGAATAATATAAAGGTAATATTCGTCAGCGGTTGATGATGTATTCTCCGTACATAATCAAAAGGGAAAAAATTTTCCAGCTAGTTAGGGATAAGGCTAATGCAAAAGGAAAACAAAATTAAATAATAATTATCGTTTCGATAGTAGTAAAAAAATAATGAAAATCACAATAATAATAATTTAAAGGGTGAAAAAAAGGAAAAACTTTTATTTAAAAAATTCTTTCTACGGTATCTGTTATCATTTGGGCGGGAACTTTTCCTCTAATTATCGTGATCAACCTATTTATTTTTTTGATTATTGATAACAACATGTCGCGTAACGAATAGATAATTTTTAATCGAAAAACTACCAATTTAATTCGACAAATAACAGAACAATATTTAAAATCGCCAAATTTTTATATATAAAAAGAACACGAAGTTTGTCGGCCATTAATGCCCATTATCGTGTGCGGATGTAAAGAAATAAAATATTATGAAATACGCGTAATTAATTAAAAAATATAAAAGATATAATTAAATAAGCGCAAAAATAAAATGAAATGCGAGAAAATGATTTATACGTACAATATTAGAAAAGTATCAAAGTGAAAAAAAAAACTATCATTTACAAAATAACCCCATGGAAGGTTGATTATATTTTATAAATAACTGGTTTTATTGATTTTGAAATTTTTTTAGGTACCGCGATGTACGCTTAAATTATGTACTTTTTTTTTGCATTTTCTTTTCTCCTTTTATAGTTTTTATATATTTTTATATTTTATTTTATTTTTTTATGTCAACTCGATAATGGCCTAAGAACCCCGGAAAGATTTGAGGCCTTTTTGTATATAAAAATTAAGTAATTAATTTTTTTTTAATCACTACATCCCGCATTGTCGAATTATTTCACTCGAATCGATATTTGCCAAAACGAGAATCTGCTAATTTTTCATCTCGAATATAATAATACGGAGGGGGTACATTTTTCAAATCTTTCTTGAAACGAAGTGAAATTAATCGTAATTAATCGCAGCAGAATTCGATTAATATTTTACGACTAGGATGAAATTTACCAATGTCCGAGCCTTCTTATGTTTTTTTTTGTGATTTAACAGTTACATGTAGTAACTGTGGTTGGAGGAGAAAAGGAACTGTATAACTGAGGGAATAGTTGAAGAACTGTTGGAGAGGAAAGCAGATAAAGTACGCGGATAGATATTGGGCCGAAAAAGGGAGGAGTGTAGGGCAGTACAGTAAAATATGGCAGATAAGAGAGGGGTTTTGGAGTAAACAAAAGGGGCAAAAAGTCGGGGGGTTGGTACGTTGGAGAAGATGGTCGTGAGAGAGTGATATGTGACCGAGGCGGAGCCTGCTGAATGCTATGTAATTGGAACGGGTTAAATTGGTAGTTGGTTCCCAGAAGCCTACATTGGATTTGATGGCAAGAAGAAAGTTACGATGGTATGAATTCCACTTCTGTTGCAAGTTGTGGTGGAAGAAGTATTTGAGGGCTGTGTTTAGTACTGTGGACGGCGGGGATTTATAGGTTGTAAGAGAACCTAGTATAGAATGGGTGCTCTATATACTACTTAATTTCCCAAAATCCCCTTATGACCTGGAACTCGCAGGAACCCCGATTTTAAACGAATCGATTTGTTTTTTGTTACTATATGTACAACACGTCTGTTTGCGTACGTCCCGAAAGGAAATAAAAAAAAAATATATCGCTCCCATAGACTTCGTAAACGAACGGTGACGCTTAGACTCTGTACCAGTCAGAAATTCGGAGAATAGTTCGATTGCAATTTCGAACAATAGACGGTGTTCTTTGTAATAACTCAAGATTAGATTTAAATATATTTTCCTAACTTACTTAGAAAGATGTACATCGAATTATTTACTCGCCGACTCTTAAGGCCAAATATATCTCGTCTCTCCCGGTTTATTCGATAACACGCGTCGATCTCTTGCCAGACTTGTAAAGAATGCTGAAAAGCTACTTGGAGTAAATACCCTCTAATTTTAAGTAATTTGAAACGCTATTTCGCGTTCTGGTCCAATTGCTGAATGATCATCATGCTAGTTGCAATTTTAAATATATATATATATATTAAAAAAAAAATAAGAAAAGGTCCGATCTTCGCCGTATACAATAAATATATATATATATATATATATATATATATATATATATATATATATATATATATATATAAATATATATTAATATATATATAAAACTTCCTCTCACGTAGGAGTACCCTGGTCAAAGTAACCCTTATTTCCTGCCTCCAACCTTGACTATATTCGGCATCTTGAACACAATATCACACAATATCATTCGAGCTGCAGCAGCCACTGCATCTGTACATCTAATTGTTGCTCTGCCTTTTGGTCATCGCACCCCATTCATTCTTTCCACAATTATCGTGCTCTTTCGATTCCACATCGTATTTTCGTACGACGTGACCAATAAATTTCGTAATATATACGAGAACTTCCGTTTGTTAATCTGCGGGTTGTATTAATTTAGACGCTTTAGTACGCTTTTCAATCCACGAAACTCGAAGGAGACACCTCCAGAACCATATCTAGAAACTATTTATACGAATTTATTCAGACTTGCTGATCGTCCACGTCTGCGCACCATATAGAAATATTGAAAGAATCACAGTGCGTACAAGTTGAATTTTTGTATTTTTTGTGACAGAGGAGTATTTCCATATCCCGGTTAGTTTAACCATCGCACAGTTGAATTCTTCTCTTGGTTTCACATGCACGCCCTCCTAATCCGCAAACTTTTTCACAATTTTATAACCAGGAATGACTTTATGTATATATATATATATATATACATATATATATATATATATGTATATATTATATTATCGATGGAAATATATTAAACAAAATGAAAGAATTTAAGTATCTGGGAAATATTATTAGCAATGACGGCAGTCTAGATGACGAAATTTCATATTAGAAATGCAATGGTATCATATAAAAAGCTTTCTAGACGAGTTTTTAATAATAAAAGTTTAACAACGGCTACTAAAATGACCGTCTATGAAACTGTAGTAATGCCAACCATGTTATACGGCGGAGAAACCGGGCCAATAAAAATTAATCAACTTAAAAAGTTAGAAATCTGCCATTTTAGATTACTAAGACGGATTCTGCGAATTAACGGGAAAGATCACATATCGAATGAAAAGGTACTACAAATGGCCAGTTGTTGTTCGATTTAACTAGCGAAGTCTCACCTAAGATGGATTGGCCACGTAGCGTGGATGGATGAAGAACGTATTCCGAAACGTATATTTTACGGAATAATAAGTAATGGTAAAAGACAATGTGGCCGTCCAAAATTTCGATATAAAGATATGATTACAAGGACAATTAAGAAAGCAGGAATGAATCCGCGAAAAGACATTACTTGGGAGGTAACGGCCAAAAATCGGATCGAATGGAGATTATATGACATCGTGAACCAGCGGCTTGTATACTGGAAACCAAAGAAAAAGAATAAACATCATATTGACGTCGTTGCCGGCAGAACAGAAGTCCGATGCTCGCTTTGCGATTTCGCAACTTATTTTAAAATTGGTCTGATCTCGCATATGCGACACAAGCATTAAATAACATGAAGAGCATGATAAATGACATACTCGTAATCGTGTGAGCTAGATTATTATTTTTATATATATACATAATACATGTATACGTTGATAGCGTGGGAGATTATTAATTGTATGTCGATGGCTCTGCTGTTTTCAAAATTTCGCAAATCGAACTGAAATAAGTCTAATAGCTACTTCGTTTTTATCGCGATCGTTTACACTACTTTTCTACTGTCGTTATTATAACTTTCAAAACGAGTATCTATTACTGATTTCACTCCATATCGAAATGCTAACCATTTTAAATCCACCCGACCACATACACATATATATATAAATATATATATATGTATGTACACATGTATATATATTTTGATATGGATTTTTGTTTGTTCAAACTTTTCAAGTCTTTCTATTTTTTACTATGTTGGTTGGTGTACGTGTGTTTGTTCGTCTACCGTCGAGCGAAATGATTTGTATAGATTTTTTTTTTTTATATAATTTATAAAAGTTCGAATTTATTTTTAATTTTTGACTCCCTAATAATACGCGTACCAATATTATCCATTTTGATTTCGCGATTTAATTTACTTCCGTCTCCTGATTTCGTTTTCATCGAAGTAAACTAAATCAAATAAATACGACTGCGGTTCCCGTTCCACGAACAACGGTATACAGCTAAACGTAGAGGTTAGACGTTTAGCCGTAAGACGGTAAAGAAATATATATACGTCCAGTGAACACGGTGGGAAATTAGTATTAGATTATAGACGGATCATCGAGAGCTATTGTAAAAATACGTAGTTCGCGCTTTTTATTCTCGTCGGAACCAGAAGAATAAAACCGGAAACGTATATGTATCGGTATTAAGATTAGCCGATGGAGATGCATTTTATTCGAAACAGTTTAAACGCGGGTTGTAAATACGAAGCCATACATATAAAAGCGAACGCTCCGGCAGTATAATGTTTCGAGGGAGTATACGGTGCGGGTAGAAGCCTTCCCTGAAACAGTCTCTGGCTCAATCGGCATTACCAGCTAAAAAACAAGTCCGAGTAAACCCGAGAGAAATGCGGAATAATCAACGAAGAAACGGTAATTCGAATTTTATATAAAGTAGCCGATGCGTGAGAATATAACGACAACGATTTTTGAAACGATTTAAAAACTTTTTTAATTGGATAGGAGATTTCTTTTTTAAATGTAGCTCCAAGAAACGAGAGCTACTTCCTTTCTGCAATCTTAAACTTTAGTTTAAGTAAGCAGCAATCATGATTGGAATTACTGGTAAATATTTTAACGATAACAACGCGAGGAAAAATGTAACAGTTCGCAGATTCAGTAAGGCATCTACGAAAAATTATACATTTTTCCCTAAAAAATAATTGCTAAAAAAAAAACATTCGCGCCTAGAAGTGAAACACACACATATATATATATATTATAAGCCCACCTATGTGTATAAGTCGACGTGCCTAAAGCTACAAAACGTGGTTTGAAAGACGGACATTGGTAGTGCAGGTGCATGCGAACGGGATATTATATAATATATACAGTATATATACTAACTGACCCGGCAAACTTTGTATCGTCTCAGAATCAATAAGTGTATTATCTATTAAATAAAAAAATACCGATGGTACATTAGGAATCATACAAAAAAATTAAAAAATAAATTTACAAATAAACTGAAATGATATACTGATACTTTTTAATTTTTCTAGATTTACAAAACTCAATAAAAAATTATATTTAACCCAGCTAATAAGTTAATGCGTTTATTGATTCGGAGGCGATATGAAAATCACTGGGTAAAGGAAGGCTAAATCGTGTATTATATATATATATATATATTGTAGAATCGGCCCATCAAAAATAGATGGAAAAATATTTCACAACCGAAAATCAAATTTTTAAATCGCGATTTCTCGTAACCGGTTAATTTTGATAAAATTCGTAGATCTTCACGTCTACTTTCCTCTAACGTTAATTCGAACCCTTTATCTATTATAGGGGGGCTTAAATGGCCCAAAACCTCTAAAACCAATTACTCACAATTTTTTCGATTGATATTTCGTGTAAAAATGAATATTTGTTAGACGCGTATTGCAATGCCGCATAACTTTCGTTGAAAATATTTTCCCTGATTTCGCATCGTTTGTGATTTATTGTGAAAAAAGTGAAATTTGAAAAAATCGCGAGGTATACGGTTCTGTTTGAAATTTTATCTCGCAGTTTTTCCGCTTTATAGGATTAATCTTATGCAGAAACTGCTGTTTCAAGAGACGGAATCGTTTAAAAATGTTTACGTCGTGCTCTATCCCCTGCCAAAGATGCCAAGTCACCAACTTTTAAAAATTCGTTGCTCGAAATATATCGATCCTACTTAAAAACGGTCTTTTATTTCGAACTTTTCATTTGAATAACGATTAAATCGGCTTTAACGAAATCCTACGAAATACTACTCCAAAGTTTTTTCAAATAATTTATATATATATATGCACTGTCCTTACAATTATGAACACAACAAAAAAAAATCAGCAAAGTCGGTTGATTATGTTATTTAAAGCATTTGACAATTCATTTATATATATATATATATATATATATATATATCCCGTTCGCATGTACGTGCACTACCAACACCTCGTTTTTAAAACCACGTTTCAACTTATATACATAGGAAGGCTTATTATTATAAATAACAATCAATTATATTAGGAATAAAATTTTTATAAATGATCTTATATGTAAAGTTTAAAACTGTATAAAAACAAAAAATTAACTCTTTCAAACAACAGGCTTGGATAATCTTATGTAGCTCATTGAAGGCCTGGGGTAAACCATATAAAATTTTAACGAATTCAGATCATTTTAAATTTCCAGATTTAAATATTTATAGTGGGAATGATACTTGTTCCATCGTAACTGGTCATAAAGTGAAAATGAGTTTATTAATGAATAAATTTTTTAATTTTATAGAAGCTGGTTCTATTTCACTTAGTAAAGTCACACATATTAAATAAATAAATAAATAAAAAGTGTATTTAGCACACAATATAAATTACAAAATCAATGTCAAAACAATATTATTACGTATACCGAACAAATTCTTACTACGTATACAAAATGAAAACAAAAAAAAATAATAAATACAGTAATAATAGCGCGGAACTAGATTACAGGCACCACCAAAACCTGTATACAATTTGAGGAGAAGTCTATGAAGAATTTTAAAGCAGTAATAATAAATATAAACAAAATATAATATGACTGCTCAGCTATTTATATAAATTACATTAATAAAGTTCATAAAATTAAATATATAAATTACATACGATTAAAAAGCAGGTGATACATTATAATAGCATGTGTTTTATTCTTTTATGTTTATATCTTTTCTATTTTAACTGAAGACTAGTACGCGTATAGTCCCATATATCGTTTATTATTGAGTATTGGCTGCGTCTACAATCGTCAAAAAATTTTTTTGTATGCTACCTAATGATATCACCCACAACCGGCAAGTCTAATATACGATGCATGCGATCTGTTCTTGCATAGATAGGAAGTTTAAGAATTATCCTGCAACAATTATTCTGAAGACGTTGTAATCTGGACACATTTGAACGGCTTGTATACGACCATATTGGGCATGCATATAGCATAATTAGCCTTAATATAGTTTTATAGATAATTAGTTTATTAACAGGACTAATTTGGCATCGTCTATTAAAAATTGGGTATAGACTAAAAAGAGCTCTATGTGTTTTGTTAGATATGTACTCAACATGTTTGGTGAATGCGAGACCTTTATCTAGAACTACTCCTAAATATTTAACATGCATTTTCCAATCTAATCTAGTGTTATTTACAATTACAGAATCCTGTGAAGGCGGCCGTCTTTTGGTAAACAGAATCACTTGAGTTTTATCAGCATTTATGTTAATTTTCCATTTACAAAAATATTTATTTAGCTTAGCGAAACCATCAACCGTTTTTGTATTGTATCAGTTCGAAACGAAGAGCAATAAATTGCTGTATCATCTGCATATAGAGCCATCTCTAAATTCGTGATTTTAGGAATGTCATTGATAAAAAGGAGAAACAAGAAGGGTCCTAGTATACTTCTCTGAGGTACTCCAGCTAGAACAGACCTTACATCGGAATTTACATTATTCACTTTTACAACAGAAAGTCTGTCACTCAAATAATTTCTAATAAGGTGGATTAGATACGCGGGAAATTTAATTTGAATAATTTTGAAAATTAAACCAAGATGCCATGTAGTATCAAATGCTTTTTCTAAACCTGTGTGCTTATTTTGATTATAAAACCGTCAGTGATGAAGTCAGTAATTCGCGCTAGTTACATGACAGTTTATAAATTTTTTCTGAACCCGAGTTGTTGTTCTACTATCACATTATTATCATCTGTACACTTTTTAATTCTACACAATATAATTTTTTCAGCAATTTTACCTAGGTTATTGAGTAACGATACAGGACGTAAATCCGATATGTTCTTTCCAATTTTTTTTTTTTTTTTTTTGGCACTGCTGAGGAGCAATCACAACCCACTAACGTGTTGATAAGTAGTTATTGTATATTGATATTACAATTGGTTAGGAATTTGTAAAGGAGGAGGAAAACACGGGAGTCATTAGAAAAAATTAAGGAAGTGATAGAGAAAGGAGGACGATAACCGATGGTTATTAAGGAATTCAGGAGTACGAGTTGGTCAGGTGTGTGAAAACTGCAATTGAAAATCATGTGGTTTTAATCGGCGATAATTTGTGAATCGGCTGGATGGGAACAATATGGGGAACTAGAAATCCCAATACGAAACATGTGAGCCGGAAGACGATTGTGTCCAGAACGTAAACGGGTGATGGTTGTAATAAATTTTCGGAAGTTGAGGTGTATATTGGACAAATTAAAGTACCAGGGAGTAGGTGATGTGGCCAGATAATATCTAGGGGTGGAAGAACTAACTAGCCACGATGACCACTCGTAGGATATATTCATGTTGGCAAGAGATATCAGGTCTGTGGTGGAAATTGCCGGCACCAGAGAGCCGAAGAAAATGGCTTCCTTGACCAGAGTGTCGGCAACTTCATTGCCATGAATTCCGGAATGATCGGGAATCCAGACGTATGACATTAAGATGCCGCGGCTGAATAGTAAATAAGTCAATTGTCGCACTGCCAAGGGAAGATAATTGGAATTAGGTTGAAAGGAGGAATGCTTCAATGCGAGAAGAAAACTTAGGGAGTCGGATAAGATTAAGTATAGGGAGGAGGAATGGTGATCTAAACGTGATAAGAATTACAGAGTTTTAAGGATGCTTAGGCCCTCGGCAGTGAAAATTGAATTGAACTGAGGAAAAATGAATGATTTGGAGATATTATATTGCGGTATATAGAATGCTCCCGTAACGGACCGACCGGGAAATTTGGATCCATCTGAAAATACATGTACGTGATTAGGCCAGTAATTTTGTATGAAAGCATTAAGATCAGGATGGGAAGATATGATGGAGGAGAAGGAGGATGTATCAATGGAGATGTTAAAAAGATTGACATGATATGAATTAGTAAAGTAAATTGTGGGACGAGATGGAAGGATAAGATACATGTACGTCCGGTATTTATAAGCTGCAGTGGAGAGTAATGGAATACGGGGGAGATTGAAACGCCATTTTCTGAAAATTTTTAAAAATTCCAATCTTAGGTATATGTATTATTTTCGCTATTTTCCAGCAGTTGGGAAAGTGTGACAACAGGAATATTGAACTCATTATAATAGTTAGTTTAACAAAACCTTTAAGCGGTAAATTCTTAATCAATATTATGGAGTTATTATCTAAACCCATTGATTTTTTACTTTTAAGGTTTTTTATAACATGATGCACTTCCTTCACGGTAGTTAGATCTTCAGCTAATACTCTATAAGGTAACTTCAAGTACTTTTTGACGATAGATGTGATTTTATTTTGGTGGTAGTTCGATGCCATATGGCAATTTTGATTATGGATGTCATAATAAATGTTAGCTAGAAGATTACTTTTATCTTTGTCCGAATATGCAGTGTTACTATTATGCGTGAGTGGTGGTAAGTGTGTGTGAGAATTCTTGAAATGCGCCACCATCTTCCACAGACTTTTATCTTTTACAGCAAGATTTAAACGTATACAACTTGTCGTTAAATATTTGGAACTTAAACAAATTATAAAACATCTTAATAATAAAAAAGCTCCACCCTTGGATGGTATAACCGATAAGATTCTTAAAATTATATGCTTTTATTTCTCAAATTTGTTATTAACACTACATAACAAATTATTACAGCTTAATATGGTTCCTGATATTTGAAAATGTGCTAATATAACTATGTTAGACAAGTTGAAGAAGGCGTTGAGCAAAATGAATGGCTACAGAACAATATGTTTATTAAATTCATTAAGTAAAATCTATAAAAAATTCTATTATTCAAACATGTGTGCTTAATCCATATGAATACGGTTTTAGAAAACATTTTTCAACAGGATTTGTTATTGCAGATATGATGTATAATTTAGTACAAAATAAACAACGTAATTAATAATTTGTCACTCATTGTCTTCTTTGACATGGAAGGGGCATTTAATAATTATGACCGTCAAGTAATAATTGATACATTAGTTATTAATGGATTTAGCTTTAACGTAATTAATTTGATACATGATTACTTAACAAAGAGGACAGTAATGTAGTCATACCAAAAAGATATTATATTTGTTAAGAATGATTTTAATGTTCCGCAGGGGTCGGTTCTTGGACCGGTCTTGTGGAATCTTTTATATCCTAATATTCACTCAAAATTAAATAATCTTTACGCAGGCTTATACAGCTAAGCCGATGATTTACTCTTAGTTTATAAAATAATTATGTATTATCATCTCATATTAGTAATTATAATGAAATTATTAATAAGCTTAAAATAATAGTAAATGATTAGAACCTCCAATTTGAGATTAAGAAATCGTAAATAATGCTGATATCCGGTCGTGACAAAAACTTCGACCAAATTTTATAAAATAATATTAAGATTGATCATCGTATAGTCAGTTCTACTGACCACATTAAATACTTAGGTTTCATTATAGACAAGACGTTCTAATAAACAAATAGAATATATACAATAATAAGGTCGATAAATATTAATATATATTTAATGCTCTTAGCGGTAAACTATGCGGATTAAACTATAAGTCAAAGGTAATAGTCTACAAAGGCAGTGCAGTTATTATATACTCCTGCTGCGGTGATATCTATTATTGGCTAAATAGCAAATACCGTAACGTAAATTCTAATTGTGGAAAACTTCTAATTGATATAACCTTTTCATATGTAACTGCACCTAATATTGCGATCCGGATCATATCACGGATATCTTTTTCCGTAATGATGCTTTACGTAGAGATAAATTATACCTCTTTTGGAGTAAAGATTTTTGTATATCCTTGTGAAAAAGCTTCATTCAGCGTCGACATTATATGTTCAGTGTGTCTTTTACATATTTCGGGATGCGGAGTAAAAACTGCGTGCAGAAGTTTAGTGAAGGCATTTGTTTTTAACTGCAGTATCTGAAGGTAATAGTCGATAATATGAAAGAGATAGAAATATTTCTACATAAGCTGAAAAGCATCAGTATAATACAATATAGATTAAATATAAATAAAAATAAAACAAAAATACTAACACATTACTCACCGGCTATGAAACTATGGAATGTTCTATTAGGCTCACTGCTAGAGAATAAAAGTAGTTCCGAAAATGCAATAAGACGCACAATCGAAATTGTTCGAAGCGCCGTGATTAATTTTTTTTCTACTTATATTTTCAATCGCAAAAGAGACGTGCACGTAAAAAACATATCGACACGGAAAAAGGATCGAATAGTTTTGAAATGCGGTGTTGGAGACGTCTTGTTAGAATTTCAATGACAGCAAAATTTACAAATGGTTCGACGTTATAAGAAACGTGCGTACGTTGTCAACGATTGTCACAATGGAAGTGTAAAAATTCTTCGTATACATAATAAGAACACAGGAAAAAACCGAACCCAAAATTGTAACGGATAAAATTAATGGAAAACGGTACACCTACGAAATGGACAGATATTATACTGTGCGCGAAAAAGTTGATATTTTTGTGAGGCGTAAATCAGAGGATCGCGAAAAATTATAAAATCACCGTGGAATTAAATGTTAATTACGATACCCTACCACAGTGTGTGTGACGACTATAGATGATGATAAATATATTTAGAATTAAAATATTTCACAACGATCAATTGCTGCTTATTATTTGAATATATATATATATATATATATATATGAAATATGTTGTAACTAAAAAAGTCAGTAACATTTTGAAGAGTGAAAATTACGAAGTACCGAAAACTTGGGCTTTTAGTAAATTAGAAGAAAGCCGGACTACTTCGTAAAAAGATATTTTTATTTTCTTTTTTAATACAGCTCCTGAAAAGGATAGCCGCTTTATTTCTACCAAATAAGCAATATTTATAAGTAGCATAATATGCGCGGAGGAATAGCGACTAAAGTCCGCTAATTATATTAATCGGTAATGACCGATTGATGAAGTTTGGTACGATTCAGTCTTCCGACATCAAGATCAATAGACGAAAGTGCCGATGCGTCCGGATTCGAATGGTAAAAAATCGGTTTCTGATGCTGTCGAGCATAAACATATAATTGAAACATTTGATCTGTAGATCTGCGTGGAGTGTGTAATTTCGTTGAAACCAAAAAAAATTTAGATATTTAAAAAAAAAAAAAGCTATTTAGATTTTAAATTTGGTGAAAAGCTTCTAATTGTACCGATAGAGAATTTATTTCCTACATGTTGCAACGACGACAGTTACCGATGCACCGTATAAAAAGTCGAAAAACGACCGATTTGTTTTTTTATCGCACGTACTAAATTATCGACGATTTACCGTTCAAGATATTCGCGAGGACAATTTGAAAACGGGATCTGAACGAAGTGTAAAATTCCGTTTATGAAAATATCTCCGGGAGAAGTACGAAATATCGAATCGCAAATTGGCGTTACTCGAAATTCGAAACTGAAAAAGGTTACTAAGATAATATTAAGGAAAAACCCATTCATATACGTAATATTCGAGTAATATAAGAAAAAAAAATGGACAGCGTGTACAGAAGAGATATTCCAACTGGTCGCTACGTTAAAAAGGGTCATGTAATAGTCGTAATTCAATTTTATATTTTTAAATTTTATATTTTTAAATTTTATATTATTATTATGACTACTCTCCTTATTTTCCGAGAGAATATGATCCACCGGTTAGCGTAAATATAATATACATACATACATATATGTGTATATATATATACATATATATATAGACACGTCGTATAAGCACAGGTTACTTACTCCTATATCGAGATATATGTAAAACATTAATATGCATTCGTGTATCGTAATAACCGGGTACAGATGCGATCGTCTATTTCCGTCAGAAGTAACACTGGAAAATAGCCAAAAGGTTAAAAAGTAATATTCCACATTCAAATTCCCACATTTTAAGTCTTCACATGATATACATATATATATATATATAATATGTGTACATATTAGACATATATACATAACTTTAAATTGTTTCGAAGTATATTTCGGTAGGTTATTTATAGATAACACGAACTGGATAAAATCCGGATATTTCCCCTTCGTAGTTCTTAGCCTGGCGAACATCTTTTTATCAGTTTTCCCGCTGCTACACCGATTGGAAAAATAACGGTAAATACGGACTGAAAATTTAAAACGGTGAAAAACGGAATGATATACAGGCATAGAAAAATAAGCCTCCGTAATATAATTAAGAATGTGCTGAATAATATCGATCGCCTTTATACAGATAAACGAATATTAAGATATATTTGTACGCGTATCTGGGTTACTTTTATTAAATTTTAGCGGAACGCCGAAGTTAAAACCCTTTTAATTAATTTTGCAAAATAACCACGGTTAACCGCAATATACTAATGAAATTTTACGAGATGCTCTATTTCGAGGGAAATATCGCGCGTGAAAAAAATTATTTTATCGGTTTAAATGAAAGTTGTAACATCCGCTGTATAAATTTCCCTACATATTCTTGTCTCCTTACGACAGACAGATACGTCGGTAATTTAATTAAATGTAATATAATATGGAAATTATGGCAGCACACTTGATGATGAACGGAAAATCATGAAAACGCTTCTTAAAAACATGTAGATCTGAGTTCTAAAGTGACCCCTTTCTCAGTGGATGAGATCGAGAAAGCACCGAAAACTATTAAGATAGAGACAGCTGCAGCACTCGACAATATAAGGCCGGAGAAAATTAAACACTTTGGCGAATACACGTTCAGATAGTTTACAGAAATGTTTAACAATATAATCCACGCAAATAAATTACCGATAGCGTTGAGAAAAGTGCATGTTGTCGCGTTACTAAAACCAAACAAGAACCCTTTGCAGAAGCCGACAATTATCGACGTATTTCATCGTTATGCTCACCTTCAAGCTTCTAGAACGTGTTGTACTAAATCGTATTCAAACAACAATAGAGGAACAACTGATTCTTGATCAGGATGGCTTTAGAAATGACAAATTAAGCGTGGCTCATAGTACAAATCTCACATAGTACATAGAAAACTTATTTAAAAATGAAAAGGTCACGGAAGCAGTTTTTGTATATCTAACAGCAGCTTATGATACTATACTGTGAACCGTAGATTACTGCTTCAGAAAATTTATAAAACAACAACGCGAGACCTCTCCAGATTTTTTTTATTATGATAGCTCAAGAGCCGCGTTTACGAATTCACGATATCTGGAAGTCCTGAAAACTCGAATTCCTGAAGAAATTTCAAAAATTCATGCTAATTATGCTCAAAAAAGTATTCGAAATTTTTTAAAAAGGCTGAACGAATATTATATTGTAACAAATGGCGCTTTTCTGAACGATGTTGTGTTCCACAGATAATTGTATACTTTTCCTGTTTTTAAATAGAATTTTACTCAAACATTTTAGGCGACTAGTTTTTGAGTTATTCAATAAACAAAGCCGTCATTCTTCTTTGAGTCACCCCCTTTTCTTATTTAATAACTATTATTATTTTATTCACACGAAAACGATCTTCACAGATTATGCTAAGTCAGCTTTGGTACTAGCAGATTGTAAAGTTTCAATTAACCAACAATATGTTGTAGTTTTAAAATTATTTTTGAAATCAGAAATGCAGAAAAAAAATCAATAGATCCAAATAACGACCTCATGACTGAAGTGCAATAAGAAGAACGCATAATTATTCAAAATTACATTCTTGAATAAAAATAATGCGCACGATATAAAAATTCCATGTAATACGGTTTACTTTATTTTTGTGTTCGCATCTGCCTATTTGAGGCAATAAGCGGCGAGGATAAGGCTTAAGGATCAAATTAAATTTATTGAATGGAGCGTGTCCCAGTGGTCTCCTTATTTTATGGCGGAACTATTTTCCAAATGGTACGCAAGCCGTAGGTACATGTTATTTAATAATATTACGATTTTTTAAGGGTACGAATCTGGATCCGTTTACTATATCAGGTTCTGGGCCAGGTGGTTAATAAGATCCTATCTTGGGCTGACCATATGACATCGATATTCGAATTTCTAACTAACTCCAAAATTCTATCACGTAAGACCATATAGGTCTTAGGATCGCCTTACACAATAAGACTTTGCTTTCTATTGGAAAGCTGAATGTCTTTCACATGCTACTAAATTTTATATTGAGTTGTATTTTTTCGGCATTAATACGTCAATTTACGATCCAAGTGTACACCGAGTTATTCACACTACCTGTGGTTGAGCTTTCTAACTCCATTGAGCGTTAATGCTGGATGATTCGTATATTATGCGGACAGTTTCCTTGACTTTAATTTTCCAATACGTGAACTATGCTTCTAAATCCTTTAGATGTCTCTCTAATTGATTTGATGCTATCTCGATGTCATAGTCGGCAGATGATAATATAACAGTGTGATCAGCAAACATGTGCTGGCATTTAGCGGAAAATCCTGATAAAATACCGGCCCAAGTATACTACCTTCGGGTATTTCAGATCGAACTGCCTCGTTGACAGTAACCTGAATATATCTCTCTGAGAGGTAAAATTTTATTAATACATAATAAGGAACCGACAATTTGCATTTTTGTTTATAAAGTAGACTACCGTGCCACATTTTATCGAACGCTTTTTCCATGTCCAGAAACACAGCGGAACAAAACTTTTTTTCTTCAAAACTTCTGTGGATAGCATCAACAACACTGTGGGCTCATTGGAGGTATACTTGTACAACTCAGAATCGATTGGGGCTTGGATAAATTGATGTGTTTTGCTTCCCTAAGCGACATAAAAAATAAAAAAAAACGCGGAAAAAATTTTTAATTGTAAATTACAACCTTTTAAATTTTACTTATAAGTATGTTTATAAAAACATACCTAGGTTAGGTTAGATTCAGTTAGGTTAGAATCGGCGTTTATTTCGGCTGTATAGCAGTAGAATTAAAAGAAAAAACGAGAATGACACATTTAAACCAGAATAACAAAATACCTAGGTTAGGTTAGATTCAGTTAGGTTAGAATCGGCGTTTATTTCGGCTGTATAGCAGTAGAATTAAAAGAAAAAACGAGACTTTCAAAAATGGTTTCCGCGGATTTTTAACTTCGTAACTCGTTATAAATCATAATTTGTGATATTTAAAAAAAAAAAAACGAAAATCGGGAGTGTACAAGTATTCTTCAAATCTACCACACTGTGAATTTCTTCTATTATACTCTGCTGTTCTCTAAATCCAAATTGATGCTATAGTATTATCTTGTTTGTGACTAGAACAGGTTTCAGTCTTTTTAATAGTAATTTTTCAAAAAATTTTAAACAAATAGGAAGCGGACTTATCTGTCGGTGGCTTCTCCGGCTTATTCGCAAATTTCCACCACGTATAGGAATGTAGATTATGCGAAGCATTGCGTTGAATATGTATGCTAACAATGTAACAGGCTTTTTTGGTAATTTCATAACCATCATGGCAATAATTAAATCATGTACCGGAAATTTTTTAAAATTAAAACGTTTTTGTATAAAATTATTTACCTCCATTGGTGACATAGATCTTATTGGAAGAAACATGTGATACGGAGTTTGCCAGGTAATTTTCTACTTCTTCGTCTGTAGCCTTGCTGTGTTACCTTTGTATGCATTGAATATCTGTAATAAGTACTTAGTAAAGGTCTTTGCCTTTTCCACATCAATTCTCATTCATTTATTATCAATTTATAGAGGTATAAGTCGTGGTTGGTGAATATTTCGAATAATACTTAGCGCTTTCCACCATAATCAGGGGTTAATGAAAAGATGTAGCTATTACGTGTACTATCTTTCCATTCGAGTTCCTAATTGTTTAGATGCATCGTTAAACACAATTTTGTCATTAGAGTTTCTGGTATTCCGCCATATAAAAGTATTAATTTCTATTTGTTCTGTATCGTATCCTTTATTACTTCTGGATGACCTTTGATTTGTAAGACCTTATTTTCATTCGTACATGTTGCTAAATATGCAGAATGCTGAACACGTCTAATGAAATTTTCGACCGCTTACTTAATATCGCTTTTAGATCTTAATGAAATATTTAAATTAATTTTATTTTTAACTAAATGTTGATATATCTCCCATTTAGTTGAAATTGTCTGATATATAGTGATTGCCTTCACGATGTTTAACAAAATCGACTACCTCATAAAATATTTTAATGTTCGATGAATATCGATGTTATGATATATATAAATATATATATATATATAAATATATATATAAATATATATGTATAAATATATATATATATATTTAGCAAAACAAAATAAAATCGAAGTTAATCACTAAACAATTTATTACATAAACATAAACACGAACACGAAGCTTTTCGACTATAAAGTCATTTTCAAGCTATAGTTAAAAATGTTACAAATAAACCAATGATATTACTAAAAAACTTTTATAAATATCGATACATTGAATAGCCAGATATAAAAAAAAAAATTTTTACAATAACACGTAGTTATAAAACCGATTTTAAAATTAATTCTTCATCAAAATTAATCATATTATTTAATAAATTATTACTACTTCTATGTTTTATAATTTGTAGTTTTTCTAATAATTTTCTTTTTTTAAATTTATATTCTATGTGTAAAATTTTTATATTATCTGTAATGTTTTCTATAAAATGTTTTTCTTCTCTACAGTGCTTACCATAAAGTGACTTGTCATCATTTTTATTTTTGTATGAATTAAAGTGTTCTCATAGTCTATTATTTATTTGACGTCCTGTTTCACCTATATAAAACTTATTACATGTTGAGCAGTTTATTCTATATACTCCAGATTTTTGTAATACCCTATAATCTTCTATTTTATTGTTGCAAATTGATTTAAATAATGTTTTATTATTATTTATTGCTATCATAATATTGATATATAAATATACGTGTATATATTTGTGTATATATATATATATATAAACATTAGTATATATGTACATAAATAGGTACATATATATTTTCATAAAACTAAGTGAGCTATATGTTGGTTGGTGGCCGACATAGTTGTATTTTATTTTTTGGTATTTTGTGGACAAAATAATATATTAACTGAATGTTATTTTATTGGATTTCCCGGTAAGGAATCAGCTATGAACTTGCGCAGACTACACGCATCAGCGTGTGATCAATTTTAATTAAATTTTACACGTCCAACAGGTAACCGTATTGATGGAACAGAATCATCCGTTTAGACGCATCTTATTAATACTTCAATTTTAAAACGTAGTAGTTTGCGTAAAATCGTGAAATTGCTTTAGCTTAGAAGTTTATTGAGTTACACACACACACAGAGGCGTATATATACACACGCTACTGTTCAACGCAACAAAGTGTGTACCAGATAATGTATTCAGCGTCTGCGTATTCATCAGTCCCGTTACTGTTATGTCGCTGTTTTCGCGAAAAACTTTTCGCAGAAGAAAATTACTTTGTCCAACGTTATACAGATGTAATGTTAAACTTATTTTTCGAAATTGGAATCGATTAAAAATTAAAAACTCGCAAAAATTAAAACGAACGCAAAAGGGTAATTCGCGATTATTTCGTGTTCTGTTTTTTCATTTTATAAAAGTTAATCTCCGCTATAACAAAAACTTAATTTACTCGGAATTACACTGGCGTAACGTTTAAATCGGTCGAGATAATTTTATCAAATATTTATTTAGTGATAAATTTCCATTATTAATTTAATCTGAAAAAATGTATGTGTGTGTGTATATATATCATCAGTATTGAATAAAAGACTATACTTAAATGAGAAGAAACCACTTTCCGGTGTTAATGTAAAGTGTATACCATGTAATATACACGTTTATTTAAACTCCAAAAACACACATACAAACAGATATATCGCATATATACATGTATATACATGTATACATGTATATACATGTATACATGTGACGGTGCAATTACGCTTTATTGTCGCGTAAGCGTCAATTCGCATATAATATACTAGACCCGTTTACGAACAGCAGCCAGGCGTAAATAATTGAAAAAGACGAGAAAAGAAAAATTAATTAAAAAATTAATTGGAAAGACCGTAGCATGATGGCTAACAAATTTTAGGACGTGGCTGACGATGCCATCTACTAACGCTGAATGCGTACACGGTCCGATCCTTCCCATTACTCTGCCGTACCCTCTCTCATGGACCATCTTAGTGGGTAACTAATTTTTAGCAAATCACCATCATCGTCTCCTGATAATAAAGCCGGTAGCTCGGTATTAATAAATTCGGTTCGTCTAAATTAAAACCGTTTAAAAAAAAAATAATAATAATTACGATAATATTAATCATTATACAATATGAACGATATGATGACGGTAATCATAATGATTATAATAAAATTAAAATTGTTGAAGAAAAATTAAAAATTCGATTATAAATTGCAATGGTTATACGAAAATATGGAATAACGTAGAATAATAAGTATATATACCGTAGTAACGCATTAATAATAATAATCGAATATGTGTATATATATGTGTGTGTGTGTGTGTGATGAAGCGTTAACGAGTAGTAGTGATAATAATCGTTAATCGGAACCATAATAATAAACACGCGACCATAATAATATATTACAATCGTGATAAGTACAGTCACCAAGTAACGATAAGGCTAAGTATGTTATCAATGTATTCTAACCCATTCAGTCAGAATGTTCCCCCTATGCGCTAGATGAACTGTCAATGTTAAAATTCCAAAAATCATTGTATTTTCATAACGTGGGACATTTAGTTGACATACCACAATGTTTCGATAATAAAAATACTTATATAATGCATTAAAAGTTATCTACAATCATCTAAAGGTAGCACCGATCAAAAAGAAACCTTATAATAATTCGTTATGTATTATATATATATATATATATATATATATATATATATATATATATATATATATATATATATATATTATATATATACGTTTATAATTTCATAAATGAAATCGAAAATGGCAACTGAAAATATTTGTAATATCTGAAATCTAGTAACTTTTTATTTACCCATTGTATACATAAAGCGATAAATAATAATACACCCATTCAATAAATGCACACTTGAGCGCCAATACATATTTTCAATATTCCCACAGGCGACGGAATGCATACAGCCTTTGATCAATCACCCGTCTAACCACACGGACTTTCCCGACAAATGAGTAGACCCCAACGCGCATTCTAATCTCCTACGGCAGTTTATTATCCCATTACTGATATCCACTTTTTATGTATCCCGCTAACGATTAGCGACGTTTGTTGATGTTTAATTAATTTTTCAGTACTAGTGGTATTTTTTTTTTTTTTAACCCGAGTTCGTATGCATGATAGAGTGAGTAAGTCCGTTGAATAAGTCAAATACAAATATAGTAGAAATAGCATATTGTCCAGAACACGTGCAATTAAGTTTACGGAACTGTGAACGAAATGTGTTTACAATATTATGAATTTAATTTGTATACCGTATACTTAGGCTGGGTGCATATTTGTTCTACGATGATTTATTTATGCATGTGAATGTATTAAAAATGTTAAACAGTTTAGTTACTAATTGATCTGCTCTATTATCGCTAAAATCTTTATTTAGAATGATTACAGACGGAAAGAGTGCGCTTAACGGTATCGGTAAAGTTACATGTTGCACACAGTTGTCGGAATGTGCGATATTATACTTGTATAAGTAAAATCTTGAAATAAGTAATAAATTGCACGTTAAAAAATTAGGTATAGTAAATAATGAATTACCGAATCTATTTGGAAAACGATTTTATACGGCTGAAATTGATTTGTCTTATCTAATACATGTACAAACTGTTTAAAAAGGTTTTCGTTCACGTTGAAACCAAGTTTTTATTTATTTTTTTTTATTTATTTTATTTTATTTATAGACGCTCGATTTATCATTTGCGTCTTAGAGTTGATTATAAGCTGTTTATTAGGTTAGTGTCTGTAAGGTACTGTAAAAGATTTTTGATTTTGTCCATCTTCGAGTATTGTTTTTATTGTGTCATGATTTAGTATTTTATACGTTGGTTTCTGAAACATTCTAATAGTATGTGGTTTATATTTAATTGTGAATTGCATTCATGGCAGATGGGTGGAGGGGTCCTATTGAGTAGGTGTAAAGTAACGTGTGTACTGTACGTAGTCGAGCTAGCGTTTTTTCTGTTTTTCTTTCTTTCTGGTCTGTTGTTTTCCACTTTCCTAATTTCGGCTTAATCTGATATAGGTGTGTATGTGTATATTGGATCTCCCAGAATTTTTGAAATGACATTTTAATTTTTTGTATAAGGACTGTATGTAAATCAGTAATGCGAGTTGATTTTATTGTTTTTATATTCGTAGGAGTTGTTTTGACTATTCTATCAATGTTTTCTTCCCGAATGGGCTGGTGTCCATAAAAGAACAAGTTCATTGTTATTTGAGATGAGGTTGTTAATAATGTGTTTTAGGTTGAAAGTATTCTGTATTTTTAATATATTTTTGAATATGTTTAAGAGCGCTGTAAGAATCTGTGCGGATTACATATTTATTCGGTTGTGCTTGTTTAGATATGTATTTTAAAGCTTTATAAATTGTAAGAAGTTCTGCTGTAAAAACTGGATTCTGGTAGATAGTATACTTGGGATTGGTTGGGTGTTAGGCCGATGAGGTTTGGTTTGTGGACTTTGATGCGTCAGTGTATATTTGTGTACAATCGCCGTACTGTTTTTCCAAAATGTTGTAAAATTTTGATTTGAGTATATTTGTAGGTGTTAAATTTTTCTTATATTTTTCCAGTTCTGTGTTTATTGCTATTGTAAGCTTTGTCCAAGGTGGTATTTTTGGAGTTTGGTTTGTTTTAATTTGCGGTAATCGATATTGAAGTTTTGCTAATGTATTGTTAACGCGTTCTGATAGGGGTTTGGAAGCATTTGGCTTGTTTAAAAAAGTATGATGAAATTTATTCGTTTGTAAGGACTGCGATGTTGGATTGGATGGTGTGCAAATTGATTGTGTGTAATATTTTAGTGCTAATATTTGTCTTCTGTATCGGAGTGGTAATATGTTTGCTCCCACGTGTAAAGCTGTATTTGAGGTAGTGTAAAAGTCTCTCAAGGCAATTCTAATAGCTAGATTTTGAATAGAGTTGAGTTTTTTTTTAGTGTAGAATAGGCTGCGCTACCATATATTATACTAGCGTACTCCAATCTGCTTAGAATGTAGGATTTGTATAACTGTATTAATGTTTTTCGATCAGATCCCCACGATGAATTATTTAACATTCGGAGCATATTTATTTTTTGCAAGCATTTTATTTTTAGTTTGTTTATGTGTTCTTTCCAACTTAGTTTCGGGTCCAATATTAGTCCCAGTATCTGAAGTGAATCTGTATTTTCTATTTGTATTGTATCCATGTGTAAGTTTGGTGTAATTAAATTTCGTTTTTTGCTGAAAGTTATATGCTTAGTTTTTGATGAGGAGAAAGTAAATCCTTGAGATTTAGCCCAGTTATTTAAGTCGTTTATTGTATTCTGCAATGAAAGTTCCACAAATTTATAGTCCCGATTTGAGCAGTATATTGATAAGTCGTCAGCATATATACAGTACTTTACTGGAGTTGGTATATGTTGTTTAATATTAGTCATGGCTATACACATGGTGCGGCAGTCGGGAAACATGGGCTAGGACAAATTAATGAAAGGGGTCGAAGATTAATCGATTTTGCTGTACAACATCATTTTGTAATATGCAATACGTGTTTTAAAAATCATAAAAGACGATTGTACACGTGGAAAAGCCCAGGAGGAAAATATCGGAATCAAATTGACTACATAATGGTAAATGACAGATATAAGAACACAGTCAAAAACTGTCATACTTATCCAGGTGCCGATTGCGATTCAGACCACAACCTGCTTATGGCCAAATGTAAAATTGTGCTGAAGACGATAATGGGGCGCAGTAAATGCAACAAGAAGTGGAATGTCAAGATTTTGGATAATCCAGCAGTAGCGGAAGAATTTAGGGAAGAACTCGATAGAAAAATGGACACCAAATACACAAAAGATGGAAGTATTAAAGATAAATGGACGGAATGGAAAGCAAAAGTCCCGTTGGTTGCAGAAAACAACCTAAGAACAGAAAACGTGCGCAGGAATAAACCCTGGATAACGGATGAAATATTGAACATGATGAATCAGCGTAGGAAATTAAAAGATAGACATAGCATTACGTATCGAAAAACAAGCAAACAGATAATGAGGAAATGCTTTGAGGCAAAAAATAACTGGTATATAGAAAAATGTAAAGATATAGAAGATCTCGAAAAAAGAAACAGCAGCAGGGAAATGCATGCAAAAATAAAGGCAATGATGAAACAATATAAAAACAAAGCAACGAATGGGATAGTGAATATAAAAAACAAGAAAGGAAAACAGTGCATTGACGAAGATGAAATACTTGATACATGGACGGAATATATCGCGGAGCTGTATAAAGATAATACCAGACCAGACACAGATGAAAAAAGTAGAAGATGCTCCGGAGATCGAAAGGTCGGAATTGAATAACGCGATACGAAAAGCTAGAAAAAATAAAGCAAGCGGAGAAGGTGGAATAACCTCAGAAATGCTGAAATGCAGTGGGATCAAAGCAAAAAAGCAATTGCTAGATATCTTCAATCAGATTTATAAAGATGGTTTATTATCGGAAGATTTTAAAATGAACAACATCATACCAATTCCTAAAAAAGGCTGCTCACAATCATGTTCAATTTAATGAGCCATACACTGAAGATATAATTAAGCATAATAAATTCGAGAATAGAAAAGAAAATAGATGCACAGTTAAGTGAAACACAATATGGGTTTGTAGCAAACAGAGGGACAAGGGATGCCATAGCGCTGCTGAAGTTAATCGTCCAACGTGCTATAAATGCGAACAAAGGAATCATAGCTTGCTTTTTAGACTACGAAAAAGCGTTTGATAGGGTTGGACATGCAAAACTAATAAATATCCTAAAAAAAAATACGAGCTTGATCAAAATGATATCAAGATAATTAAAAATCTTTACTGGGAACAGTCAGCGAATATTAAAATCAAAAATAAATACTCTGAAAGAAGGATCAAAATACAGAAGGGTGTAAGACAAGGATGCCCGTTGTCGCCACGTTTGTTCAACGCATATGTTGAAGAAATAATGTAGAATGACGTGTTAGAGAAAAATGGCTATAAAATAAACGGAAAAGTAGTCAACAGCATAAGCTATGCGGATGACAAGGTTTTAATTGCAGAAACAGAGGGACAGATGCAGAAGATGCTGGATGCAATCAAAAATGGAGGAAATAAATTTGGTATGAAGATAAATACAGGAAAAACCAAAATAATGAAATTTACAAAGACTAGCAGTAGTGACCCCAAAATAAAAATAAAAATCGACAACAAATGGATAGAAAATGTAACCCAATTTAAATATTTGGGAACAATAATTACAAATGATGGAAGGGATATCAAAGAAATAAGAGCAAGAATTGCAATGGCAAAACAAGCTTTCATGAACCTGGAAACCGTTTTGAAGAACAGGAAGTTGTCAATGGAACTAAGGAAAAGAATTGTACAATGTTACGTGTGGCCTGTGCTAAAATATGCGGCCGAAACTTGGATTATTAACACAAAGTGCAGAATGATGTTGGACGCGTTCGAAATGTGGACTTATCGACGATTGTTAAGGATATCATGGAAGGACTTCATTTCCAACAAAAACGTGTTAAAGAAATGCAACATAGACAGGCTGATGATAGTACAAGATATCATGAAAAGAAAATTGAAATATATAGGTCATAAACTTCGAGAAGAGGGGCTGTTTATGTTGGTAGCACAAGGAAAAATACTTGGACAAAGATCAAGAGGAAGGAAAAGATTCGAATATATTGCAGCAAGATTCAGGAAAATATGAAAATACCAACATCCTTGATGCGCAACCTCCTTTGAAGGAGACGCGACATGATGATGATGATGATGATAATAAATAATGTAGGGCTAATTACCTTGAGGGGTACCATTTTCTTGAATTTTTGTATCGGATAAAATAGAATTTATCTTTACTTGACATTTTCGGCGGTGTAAAAAGTTGCAAATGAAAATCGGTAAATTTCCTCTAAATCCCCACTGATATAGAGTGAGAAGAATTCTTTGTTTCCAGAGTTTATCGAAAGCCTTTTCTAAATCAAAGCTGACAACAGTTGTAGTTTTATTTTCTATTAAATTATTTTGAATATCTGTTGTAAGTTTAGCTAATAGATCCTGAGCGCTTCTTTGTTTCCCAAAGCCGAACTATAAGGGATCCAAGAGTTCTGAGCTTTCTAACTGCCACAGCAATCTATTATTAACAATTCTTTCGAGTAACTTGCACAGGGTATTTGTGAGAGAGATCGGTCTGTAGCTAGCCGGGTCTAATACATTCTTGTTTTGTTTTAGTATCGGAATAAGATGAGCTTCTCTCCATGCCTCCGGAAACGACTGAGTTTGCCATATTATATTAAAAAAGTGCAAAACGGCTTCTTTAGAGGATGAATTAAGTTGTTTTATCATGGAAATGTGGATTCCGTCTGGATCGGCGGCTGAGGGCCGCATTGCATTTAGGGCGGTATTAAATTCGTCTTTAGTTATGGTAATGTTATAGCTGAAGTTAGTTATTGATGTGAAATCGGGAACATTAGTACTTTATTCTATTTCTTTGTACTTCCTGAAATCGTCAGGATAGTTTTGATTAGATGATACTTGATAGAAGTGGTCGGCTAGAACGTTTGTTATTTCAACTTTATCATATGTAATACGGGGACCTGCTTTTATTGCTGTTATTGGTTCGACTGTGCGTTTATTCGCGATTTGTCGGATTTGATTCCATGATTTTTTAGAAGGAGTAGACGCATTTATTGTTTTAACAAAGTCTTGCCAGTGGTTGTTTTTTGATTCACGTATTCTTATCCGGACTAGTGATCTGTTTTTTTAAAATGTTTTATTATTTTCTTTAATTAATGATCGGCAGTCTCCAGACCACCATGCAGCGTACTGTTTTCCTTTAGTGTGAATTTTGAATTTTGGAATAGATCTGGCGGCAGCTTCCCTTATTTGTTGTAAAATGTATTTACACGACTCATCAACGTTGTGAGAGATTTTGTTTTGTTCAATGTTAACTATATCGGTGTATAAAATCCAGTCAGCTTTTGATATATTCCAGTTTTCAGATATACAACTTTCACTGCCCGAATTGGACGGCAAGTTGAGCACTATATGTTGTGGAAAATGATCACTGGCAAACAGACTTAGGTCTGTTCTCAGTGCATATAGTGGAGAATGCTTGGACTACACAGATACTTAGATCAATTGCTGATTCACTGCCATTATTGTTGAAGTGGGTCGGGCTGCCTGTATTTAATAAGCATATATTTGTTCGGTTTATGACGTCTTCGATTAATTTGCCCCTGGAGTCGGTATATTTTGATCCCCACATACTATTATGCGCCTTAAAATCGTCAATCACTATAAAAGGTTTTGGCAGTTGAAGGAAAAATTTGAGTAAATTATGTAGGGTTATTTCATCGTTTTTGTGCATGTATATGGAACATAGAGTTATCATAAGGCCGGAGATGTGGACTGAAGCTGTAATATTTTCAATATTGGTATTTAGTTTTACTTGTTTGAAGAAGAACTGATTTGTTATTGCTAAAAGAACCCCTCGGCAAGCTACAGACCCTCCTGTGTAATCTGTTCTGTATATGTTATATTGTTTTAGGTTTACTGAGTCCATGGGTTTTAATTTTGTTTCCTGCAGACAAATTGATATTGGATTATTTTTTGTGATTATTATTTCGAGTTCTGGGAGTTTGTTTTTAAGACTGTTTTATTATTTTATTCTTCGTTAATTTTTTTTTTCTTTTACAGTGACTAATCGTTAATGGCTTCGTTTTTTTGGTTTATTTTTTTAATCAGCGTGTTTATTCTGGTTTTCAAAGGATTATCAGATAGAAGAGGTTTGATTTCGGTTAACATTCTTCCGATATTTTCAAGGTCGGGAGGGAACTGTTCCATTATTTCCAGTTGTTGATGAGAACCCTTTAACATATCAAGCATGACATGTAGGTTACTGAATAATATTGGGTAATTTTGCCTATTTTTATGAAAGAGTTCCTTACACGGTTCAAGGAGCTGTTCGCTGATGTATTAGATAATTTTAAAGCTTTGCGCATTCGATTTATTGTAGCTTAAAACGAAGCATTAAGCATGATTCTACAGCATTTATCTTGTGATACGTCAGAGAGACTTGACTAAGATCATACAGAACATATTATCGGTCTTGATATACTTTTATGAATAATTAATTTATCATCGGCATTTAGCGTTTCTTATTAAAGATAGGATATAATTTGATTTTTATTAACGAAATGTTCTATTACGACCTTTGTTTAGAATGACAACGAGATATTTTATCTGAGTCTTCCATCTTACGAGTGTGTTATTATTAGGAATCAGAGAGTGAGGTCTCCTCTTTTGTAAATAATATTGACTTCTGTTTGATCATAATTTATACGGATTTTTCATTTATTAAAATACGATCTTAATTTCCTACATTTAATAATTACGCTAGAATTTTATTAAGTAATACGTTTTAATTTTAATTCGAATTATATAGACTGCCCCGTTCTAGCAATATTTTCGACAAATCGTATTTATTTATTTATTTATTTATTTAAAAAATCAAATTCGCACTTTCATATTACGTTTTACTTTCCGGAATTTTCCACGCGCAGTTAACATTATCGTGTTACGATCAGACGATAATACCGGAATTATTAACTCGCAATAAACTTTCGCAATTAAAGTTTCGCGTAATGAATTCGCGATTTGCAAGGAAATATATAATCTGCTTTTAATAAATATGTCACACGTATTCGGGCGTACCGTTAGCGTCGGGACAATTTCAGATGGAAATTTCGACATTGAAATCCGTAATAATTAACATACGTATCGTACGGACATTGAAATCGGTACGTTTAACTGACGACCTCCGTTTGCTGCGATGAGGATAATGAAAAGTTCCCTAATTCGGAATATTCCAACTGGCCATATGGGCCTGTTTAACGATGTGTGTATACAATTGGGACTACTCTTCCATTGGTGGTTTGTTTCTTTCATAATTCCAAAGTATTCGATAATTTTAAGTAATGAAATTTGACACTAATTTGTTCATCATTCGCTTTTAAATTATATTTTCCAATAGATACGGATATGCACTATATTCCAGATTCTATTCGTGTGTCCCTTGATATATGCTTTTTCTCCATCTGAATAACATCATTACTAACTCCTATCCTATACATACGTCCTTCCTATATATATATATATATATATATATATATATATATATATATATATATATATATATATATATATATATATATATATATATTCGTATAAAAGGTAATTCACGATTGTACCTGGGCTGCGTGATCATAATTTACTTTTTATAAGTGATAGGTAACCATAAATTAAAATATATATTTACCGCTGAAACGTCGCTATTCATTTTTATTTATTTTATTTTTTGGTTCAGCATGTGCCATTTGGCCAGATTGAAACTTGATCTAGTTAATGTACTTCTCAATGCCACTACGCTAGATAAATTTTTGTATAAATTGATTGTAACAGAAAGCAATGGGTCATCAAAAACAATTAATTACTCACTGGGAATGTGCGTCACTTTTGTAAAATATTAGAGAAGAGCTCATATATCTACGTTTTAGAAATTTCGGACAATCCCAAATTTAATACTCGATACAGTCACCAACGTAGCATGTGTACACATATTCCATCAGAAATTATGCCTAATTTAGCGAGACGTGAGTAGGAGAAATTACGCCCAGTACGTAGTCTAAATAAAATCGATATATAATCCTTAGAAACGTTCTGGTATAATTGAAACCATATCGGAAACCGTATGTAGCGAAGCGAAGTATTTTTTCCCTTTATTCCGACCTTCGATGGTGTAATACTGTTGAAAATGTATTAGTATAAATTGATTATTGGGTAGTCCAATTTCATTTTGACGTTCTCATAAGGAACACTCGATATAAATTAAACGCGTCAATTCATCGGCCACATCGTTTCCAGTAATACTAATTAGAAGGGGGTCGGTCTAACTTATACTCTGGATCCACGATTATAAAATTGAATAACGTCCCGCAACAAATTCCAACTCGAATATTTTGAGTTCTGAAGCTTAAATAATGCTATTTAATTAATTTGAAGAACATAACGAAAATCATAAAAAATAATTTAAGTAAATTCTTTATACATCATTAACTAGATTATATTTATGTCAGATTACTTATATTACTGTTGTCGTTTCTTGCGTTCAAATTAGCGAACTTTACAAATAGATCAATTCGTCTTTAAAGATAAACTTAAAGTTAAAACAAATTTTCCCGGATAAAATTAAATAAATAGAAAACTTTATCCGCGGTTTATAACTTCCGCGTAGGTAATAAAGAACGAGGGATAGCATGAAGTGTATACGTATATATATATATATATAAGAACGGTCGATTGAGGAAACGGAAGATGGAAATGTTGTTAAATCAACTTGGCCGATGGTGTACGAGAAACGCCAAAAGCATTTTTATCCCTACAAGAGGGCAGAAAATGTTTAGTAACTTACAGCTAGTAAAAACGTAATGGGACACGCGTATAACAACTCTTTCCCTAAAACCCAAAAAACATTCTTCTGAATAAACGCACACATACCAGAATGAGCGTCTTAATATTAGTAATAATAATAATAATAATAATAATACAAATATCCCCGATAAATGTCGAAAATGTGGCAAAGCAAGTGAAACAACTAAACACATTTTAAGTGGGTGTGAACAATTAACATCAAGATTTTATGTTTTAACATTGATATGGCAGCTATCGTACATAAAGAAATAGGAATAAAATATGGATTAATTAAAGATAAACAGTCGTATTATAAATATAGGTCAAAAATATCTTAGGACACGAACGGTATAAATTATACTAGGACAGGATTATATTGACCGATAAAACAATAGAAAACCGACCTGATATCACATTTTAATAGATAAGATAAACAAATTAAATATGTTAATGATAGTCTAAATAAAGATAAAGTGTATGTGGGGGGGAAAAAATATGAAAAACTTACAGAGCATACGAAACGAATGATGAAACTCGATGTTGTAAACATTGTACCATTGTTAATCGGAAACAATGGAATAATATCGAGCAGTTTATGTAACAGCATAAAGAAGCTAGGACTATCACACCATATACGATCGAACAAATTCAAAAATCAGTATTATTGAACACTGTTTCCAATATGAGAACCTTCTTTTTAACCATCAAGATGAAGGAAGTTTGTAATGCTTGATAATTAAAAACCGCATTATAAACTCAAAATTGCGGATAATAAATAGTAATAATAATAATAATAATTTTAACATATTTTTATTATCGTTCATAATAATAGCGAGAATGATAAATAAGGGCGATAATAATAATAAATATTTCGGACGGGTACATTTCTCGGTTATTTTATTCATACATTCGACGATAGAGAACGTCTTCGATTGTACTATAAACTATATAATAGCCCGTTAAAAAAAATAATGAAAAAAAAAATTATACAGTAAACGAAGGCATTCGACATAGCATTTATCGTATTCCGATAGAGGTCGCTATTGGCAACGGCTAAAGCGTATTGAAAATGCTAACCGAGTCTAAGTTAGATCGTTATATTTAACTGTTAGAATTACGAAAGAATTGAACGCTGAAAATGACATCTTGGTCGGACGTTTCTTTCGTTCAAATGAGGCACCTATTTTAACGATTTTTGTTTGTTTATACAAAACTATTTTTCTTTTATATAACCGAGCAAATTTGAAGGCAACTAAAGACAATGCTGGAAATAGACGTGTAATTTATATCAATCGTTTGGATAATGGAAATCCCCTATTAACCGCAAGAACAACAACAAAATCAATCATAATAGTTTAAATAAATATCATCGCATTTAATATCGGCGTATTTCTATCAAATCCTGAAAAGTTTTCATGGCTCAGGATTGTCGTGTGCCAGATAAAGGCTCTTCTCGTGACTTTTCACGAATTCAGCTTACAAACCTCTTCGATCTACCCTAAGATTAGTGCGAATATCGCTATATATCCCGAACGAAGTTGGAATTAAAACGCAGAAACGATTTTTTTTACGATCTTCTTACGAATCAAAATATTCCGAATTTAAGTCATTACGGCATTCGTTTGATTTTCATCTCGACGCAAATCATTCAGCTGGAATCGAAGCGCAACCCTAAATATTTAGTCGATCCGTTTACGTAGGTGCAACATAATCAAAAGCGAATGACACAAAATTTACCTCGCAATCGTTAGAATAGTCTAATTGCAATGACGAAACGAGAGGAAAAAAGTTCATTAGCGGCGATGCCTCGCATTTCGAAAGTTATTTTAAAGTTACGAAATAAGGTCGTTGTTATAATCGCGTGAGCTATAGACTCAAACACACAAGCTTATTATTGCGTCACACACGAGATAAAGTTCGTTCGAAGAGCGAATAGGGAGAATGAAGAATTATTTAGAAAAGTCGACTGTCACTAACACCGTGACCCAGAATGAAACCGGGGTCGTATTCTTTCAGAGTTCGTCCCCTTAATTACTTTCAGTCTTTCGATCGCGCTAAAACTCTTATCATCGATACGCTGACACCACGTCTTACGCTTGGCCAGAAGAAGCGTCAATACAAAACGATTCGGTTAGCAGAGTACTGGCGTAGCTATCCTATTCGACTAGCGGCCGACCGTTCGGGATATTAATCTACTTCCTGTTGGTGGTGCGAAAACTTTGTCCTACTACTAGTTGGTCGTTGTTATCGCGAATAACGATGCCCAGGATAATGATGTTGATTTTGTACGTACAAAACTAAGACTCGTTTAACAAAGTCAACAAAGTTGCATCCTTCCGCGCTTCGGTTAATTACTCTTTTCTTCGAGCGGTCTTACTCGTTCTCCCTTCGTTATAATTCACTTCTCAACTTCGATCCTCGCTTCATTGTACCGCATCTCTAACGTGTGTATACATGTACGTAATTCAGCTTTCTTCGTCTTTATCGGGGTTTTTCCTTTTTTTTTTTTTTTTTTTTTTTTATATTTTACAGTTTCGTTTGTCCACAACTCGCGTTTTGTCTGTTGTCGCCGTTTTTTTTCCTCTCGTTTAGTTTACTTATTTACTTTATAACCGTCAAATACCAAACGCTAAATTTTCTTTTTAAATTTATTTTCGTCGCAAATTTTTTAACAACGTTCTTCGAATTCGGTGATTAATAAACCTTTGACGAGACTTATTTTTCATCTCGACTCCATCCTTAAAGGTTGTTTTACGAACACAAAAACACGTACACATAAATGTGTATACACATACACACACATATATATATATGTATTATAATACGTGGAAAGGAGAGGGGTTATTTTGCGCTATTAATGGTCACGCGAATTTGTACTCATCAGTTCGAGTTTCTCTTTTTACTTGATAAGTTTTTTCTTTTGACGACTAGAAATTAAGAAAGAAAAATTCGAATTGTCAGCGCCGCCCTCAAATATGAAAGAAGCGATATAAAAAACAATTCGATCATTTTAATTATTTTTAATTAATATTATTAAAAATTAGACGTTGTAGACGATTATGGAAAACACAAACAAAACGTGAAAATAATCCGAAAGAAGTTGGTTTTTCAACGGAATAAACGAAACGATATGATAAATCTAACCCCATCGTCGATAATTCGATCTTACGATGTACGATGAATTATAAATTTCTTGGTATTTAGATCCTATAATTATAAGACAAAAGTGCCAGTCACTAATAAATATAATTAAAACGGCGAATAGTAAGACTTTTGGACCAAGAAGTTCAATCGGATTTACAATGCCCTTATCCAAGACTCGACTATGGTTCATTTATATTCTCGTCTGCCAGCAAACGGCTATTTAGCGGATTACGAAATTCTGGACTTAGTATTTCGTTAAAGTCATTCCCAACCTCGTACTCTGCTTTCTTTCTGCCGAAGGAACATGAAATCTAGTCATCAGCAGCATCCAAATCGCGTTCGTCTACAAAATACTACAGCTTCAAATTCGAAATTACTGAATTTCTTCCAAACATCCAGTTAATATTACTCAGTTTCAATATGATCTGTGTCCGTTTGGAAGTTACGTGTTTACAAACTCCGGTCAAAATGCAGACCAAGGTATTTACTCGCCATTGAGATCGGGTTTTTGTCGAGGTCTATCATCGGACTGACCGTTCCTGTTTTCAATGTAAATAATACATGGAATTTTCGTCAACTTTTATTCTCAGCTGTTTAAACCAAATTGCCGGATGGTTTAAGCGGCTTGAAACTAACTATAGCTGCGGTACGAACGTCATTGTAATCTGATAAAATTGCAGTACTCGCGACGAAAAACGGTTAAAGTATTATCATTTACCGCGAAATCACCGGTGTAATTTCGATATAATGTACAAGCTAGGTTAGTATTTAGATCGCGGGACCGTAAATTCTTGACCTCTTGACTGGTGTTAATAGTTCGAAATTATTATTATTATATTAGCGGCTGATGAATTCGCTATCGTTAATATTTAATTTTATTATCGTTAAAATTTTATTTACGGCGATATTATCGACGCGATTTAAAAAAATTAATTAAAATAAAATAAAAATGAATAAATTTTGCACATATTCGAAAATAACACCCGGAAACACTCTCAGGTTCAAAAAAGATTATCGCGTGTTTTTGCATCGTATCTACGAAATGTCAAATGCAATATCGTCTTCTAAGACGTTTGGTTGTTTTTTTTCATTTCGTACACTCCGAATAGATGGATAAATAAACGAACGTGAAATATAAGATTTTTCTATAAACGGGGAATGGATATAAAATTAGGACCGAACGGTTGAAAAAGGAAAACAAGTTGTATTCTGTACTCGCTTTCGAAAGTTATTATTATTATCATTATCATCGGTTAACTGAGGAGAATTTAAACGAAGCGAAAGAGTCATCGATAGTATAAAAAGGTGTTGCCTTTAAAGAGCAACGCGGATGACCGCTATTAAAAGGACTCCAAGAGTCGTTCTTAAAAGAACGAAATGAAAGTACAAACGATAACGATGTAAAAGACTATAGTCGACTTCCTTTTGTTCGTTTAACACTCTCTATCTCTTTTCTTTTTTTATCTCATTTATTTCGAGTTTTTCTACGAAAACGAACTTTAAACAACAAAGACGGACGAGGCGGGAGAAATTGATACAAGTGCTAAAAGTTTTTAAGGAAGAAATTGAACCTACCGAAGTAGCTCGTAGAACGAGGGAATTAAAGTTGTAGAACATCGTTTTAGGTTAAGAGGTAAAAGTTGAGGAGAGAAGCCTCAGACCGTTTCGATGTACTGCGTAAGAAGAAATGAGCCGTTTAGAAGGTGACTCACGTCCGAACTCTTTTCTTACTTTGAAAAAGTTGGCCATAAAAACAACGATTTAACACTATCAACCAACGACCGTAAAAATAAACGAATTATCGAGCGTAATATCGTTAATAATAATAATAATAATATTATTATTATTATTATTATTATTATTACTATTATTATTATGATAAGATTAATAGTAACGGTAATTAAGAAAACGTAGACTGGAAAAATTAAAGATTGCGGAAAAAATGCTTCAGGTTAATAACTGGAGGCGAAGATCGATGAGTGAATTGAAGAATTAAATGTATTAGATGTAAATGGTGGATATCTGTTAGTTAAAATATTGAATTACACCATAAACGAAAAATATGGTATAAAATATTAGAAAAGTATACAGAAAAAATACTCACTGACGAAACAATTAAAATACAGAGTACCGATACCAAAGACCACATTTATGACGTACGAATATATATATACATATATATATATATATATATATATATATATATATATATATATATATATATATAATTGTATAATAATAAAATTAAAAATATGAAGTGTGAAAATGTGGAAATATATGTGAGAAAAGCATGCGTCAGTGAGAACAAATGTAAGTATAATTCGATATATCTTGAAAATTATTACGTAATTGTATTAAGGTGATGTAAATTATATATAAGTAAATCAGTCGACAAGCAAATGCTTGACGGAAAAATTGAAATGTGCCTGTACTATTTGTAAACAAATATAATTTAAAAAAAAAATGAAATTCTTAATAATCATAAAATAACCAGATCAAATCGAATTTATTTATTATTTTATTGAAAGGACAAAGCATATCTACATGAACAGACATAGCGTGCTATCATTAGAGCATATTAAACTTACTTATAATCGTATTGAAATAACGAAATAGTAGATTTTTTTTATAAAATGTTGAATATATTGGAGAAAAGTGATTTTATTAATTAATAATAAACCGAACAAAATATAACACAATCACTAAAAGTTTTTAATCGCGAAGCTTTTCGGCAGTTACGTCATTTTCAAGCACGCGCAATAATTATTACATCTTTTTTTTTTAACTTTCGAAAAGCTTCGCGATTAAAAACGTTCAGTGATTGTGTTATATTTTGTTTGGTTCATAATTATATATATATATATATATATATATATATATATATATATATATATATATATATATATATACACAAATTGCTGTAGCCAATAGGCAACTAGGATGTGAGTTATGAGAGAATGGGAAATATTATTCAATAATGACACTCCGAACTACTTCTCTAATCATTCAAACCGCTGGGGAAGATCTATGGGTGTGCAATAATTTAATCTGCGAGGTTCATTGACATGATGTAATAAATTTACCACCAGCTGGTTAGGGTGACCCTCTAACCTGTTCAAGTAACCTTTACTGTTATCTCGAACTACATCGTGTACATTTAGTAGGTCTTTATGCGAATTTTCGTTTGGTATACACCGGGGTACACCGGCTATTATCCTTAGTATTTAGTCGTAAAAGTGATTCGAACTTTAACATATTACGTGTAGAACTCTATATCCCATCTTCGCATTGGTCACACTGCATCAACTCGCTATAAATAAAAAAGATCAACCATTGCGCACTCGCTGCGTCCGCACTCTCTTAACATTCCGATATTTATTTCTCGAGTGTTCACTACTCCACATACCGACCTCAAAAGTTAAGTCGAAATTTTAACCGATAACCTAACTGCAGTGCAAACAGTTCTTCGATTTCTCCGAAATATAAGTATGATCAATCTTCATGTCGTATCCAATAATTACTTTTGGGTACTATAAGTTTAATAAAAAAATTTTTGACGCACTTTTCATTCCCTCCTGAACATTATCGAGCCGTCCGAATTTGATGTGTCGACAAATTATTTTTACGAGAACTGTCTTAAAATCTCGGACTGACTTTTTCTCCGTCTTCTCCTATGTGCCACATTTATAATAGAGCGTAAGCGATCACCAAAATTCCAATGAGATTGCATTATCTCGCATCTGCCATTAATTGTTGTAACGAAGACATGTTGGTCTAAATTTTCCGTCCAATCTATCCTCCTTCATCTACTTCGAAATTTCGTAATTTGACCCTCTTATGATATGACCAATGACCCATTTCTCTTTATAATGATATTCCGTAGCTTTCTGTATCAGCTTTCTTCAAGACACCTTTGTTATGCCGTCCAAGATTTTCATAGTCTCATATCGATTCGTATGTTTTTTTCTTTAGATAGCTTCAATGCCGAATAACAAAATTGGCTAGATGTAACATCGAACTATATCTTGTCTTAAGACTAAGCGATCGATCGCGTAATAATTGTTCGATATTATTGAAGGCTGCTCGCGCGTAACTACACCGTGCTTTGTATCTCAGTGTATCCATATCGAGATTGTTAGTAACGCAGCAACCGAGATATTTAAATGTATTCACTTTTTCAATATTTTCATTATTTACGCTTAGTGTAGCGTTATTAATTTGTTGTTTCAACGTCCACTTAGTTTTCCTTATAGTTATATACAGACCGTAGGTTTTGCCAACGTATTATTAAATCTTTGCAACAGTCGCTGTAGGCCTCGATAACTGTCTATGACCGTGTCATGTCGGATGTTATTAATGATTTTACCGTTAATCTTAATTCCATATGGCTGCTTTGTTACGGCTTGCCTGATAATCTGCGAAAATCGAACGATCGATATCGTATAGATTCGTACGAAGCAAAACATTAAAATCGCTTCCACAGTGGAATAAAATCAGTTTCGGGAATGGTTCTGTTACAGGCGATTACGAAATAATTATCAGCGAGGTATAGAACGAATATTGACGAGTTGTTTATAGTTTAAAATTAGTTAATCTCTCTAAAATTAGTTAAAACGTTTAAGTTCAGCTCGGTATAAACACTTCGAACGCTAGTATAGACGATCATCCTAACAGCGAAGTATTATTAGTATTATTATTATTATTATTGTTACGATAGCAGTATTAAGGCAATTACATTAGTATCGACGGTTAGGTAGTTTAGCGATTGAATCTAGAACAGCGGCAAACTGAAAGGACAAATTTGCGAACTTCAACTATACTAAAGTGCGACATCGAACTTCTGAAGAGCGGAGTTTTCGGGAGTAGAATCAGCCGCCACCGCACATAAATCAAACGGTATTAAGAAATTTCGTTTTAAGGCTTTTTCTCGGTAACATTTATCGATTAATGACGAACACTTCGCGTTACCCGTCACGAGATAAATACGAGACCGTCCCGACGCTTACGTACAGCAAGCAGACGAGTGGTAAAAGTTATACAACACCTTCAAACGTTCGTTATTTTTCTTAAAAGATCCCGCCGTATACACGGAGCTTCTATATCACTCGTCTCGATTAAGCTGACATTTTGTTGTCTCCTATACTATATCTGTAGGCTACACTATATATATATATATATATATATAAGAAGATCCACTAACGTATCGCGGTTTTCTTAATTAATTACCGTTATCAACGTGACAAGCATTAAAAACGATCGGGTAAACCTAATCTCACGTTCGACTCATTTATAATAATTGTCTCGGCTTAAGTCGCCTCCGCGACTCAAAATTTCGTGCAGCAGCCTGCCTACCACCACCCACTTCTCGTCAATCGCGACTATATTAATCGATTTATTCGCTAGTTGGAAGCAGGAAAAACGATCTTCTATTTCGAAATTAAAATGTTAGCTTCGGTTTTTATTTCGACGGACATTTTATTAACAATAAAAAAAAAAAAGAGTCCGGGTAATTTTTCAAAATATCGAAACTGTCTGCCGTTATTAGATTTCAGTAGGACGTCTAAGAAAGAAAAGTCTGTATTTTTCAAAAATTCAATACCGGCGAATCTCTTTACGTAACAGAAGAAGACGGGTGATTCTAAAATCAAGATCGATCGGAGATTATAAAATCTTCGCTAGTGTATTTTCGACAAAGAATTGTTGTAGACCTCCAAGAAACAGTCGTCGTTGAACATCGTGCCTAGCCCATTGTATATGTTTTTATTCGCGTAAAAAAAATGGGCTATCATTCGAGGCACTAAGGCAACGATGATGTTTTACGTAGCGTTGCCGCATCACCTTCTGCGTGATAACGCTGACATGATTAGATGACTACGGAAAACATTATAATGTTTATACGACGAGCAGACGTTCGATTTGACGTAGCAACTATGCCCGCCTCGGAATTGTAACAGTAATTAACAATAATTAAAACAATTCGAATTAAATCAAAATTCCGTAATAATAATCGATCAAATCGAATCTATTTACGACAATAAATACGGGATTATAAGGTAAAAAATATAAAATCAATTTTTCCCCTAATGTGCACCTGTACAAGTCAATAAGCACATGAGTTCAGTTAAACACATGTAAAAGAACGACGATATACAGACTTTGTTTCAATAAAAAGCCTGCCTGTTTTGAATTATGCCACAACAGCAGTGACTTGACCTGTACGACCTTAGGTCATTCTGCAGAATTCGTCGATTTAGTCTTCGGCCCGGATTATCTGGCAGTGTCGACGTGTAGATTCGACGAATTTGAGGTTTTGGATGGTTAGATGCTTAAAAATGTTTTTTGTATTTATTCTGATAAATCTGTGTGACTGTGGGCACTTGCGGATTACGGTGTAACGTATCTCAAATTTAAAGTAAGAAATATAAAATCAAATTTTTGTTTCACTAATGTCGTCCAACAATTACAAAAACAAAATGTATAACGCGTATACATCACGATACTATGTCGGTTAAATAATACGGATAAATAAAAGATAAATATAATTAAAATAACTTATTATTAATTATTATTATTATTATTAAATTAAATTAACGTGCCATGTACAGCAGCCAAGGCTAGAGGCACGATAGGAAAAGAGGATTAGATTGAGGAATAGAGACGGGATTGATGGAGGAAGATAATTAGGTTCGACAATGAAACATGATCATCTTTGAAGAGGAGATGGAGCGAAGGAGGAAGATTAAGAGACGCTCGAAGCGAGGAGTATGAGACAATCGACTAAAATATGGGAAACGGAGAGGACAACGTTACAACCGGAACACACAGGAGCCAAAGTTCTGTTAATGAGATATGAATGAGTAAGATGCGTATGCCCCAAGCGTAATCTGGTGATAACCACATCATCTCTACGGTTTGAAAGCGAAGTTATCCAAGGATCAACCGAATATTTGATTTGTCGCAACTTGTTGGTTTTGTGGCGTCAGCTGCCACTCCTTCTGCCATAATGAAAAAAGCCCATTTATGACGAACTTCTTAAGTTATCAGCTAACTATACAGTTGGGCTTATTATAAATCCTTAAAAAAAGTAACGAACACACAAAATTACTAATAACGACCGATCAAGTAGAAGCGAGTTTTAATATATAATTAAACATAAGTACGGATATAGTACAAATCTTCCGTATGTAATGAAAGACTCAAACGTAAAAACATAAAACATTATACGGCAGTACACATGTTAGAGAAAAGTTATAAATACCTAACACGTGAGAACTTTAAAAATACTTATTAAAACACACATATATATCAGGTTGGTGTAATAATTAAAAATAAGGGTTTGCTAAAAATTTAAATAATTTTATTTAAATTTAATTTATAAATAAAAAAATCCAATCTATTACTGTCCGACCGCTTGCTAATATCATTTATTATATATAATTATAATAATGTGATCGCATCTACATCAACTGTACTTGGATATCTAACGAGGTCTCATGCAACACAATGATATATATACATATATATATATATATATATATATATACTTACGTCGGCAGAGTAACAATTATTTCGATAATTACTTTAATGATCGGATATTTATAATTCATAGATATACAGCACACACGCATATATATATATATATATATATATATATATATATATATATATATATATAATGTACAAATTGGACACGGTATATATAATATTTGTAATTATTTGATTTATATACACACCATTTAGAGTGCAGAAAGAATTATATAGAAACACTTAAATATCTACCGACATTTGTACACGTATTATTATATAAATACGGTAATCATGCTTATAAAAATATGATCGTATATTTGAATAATTTTTTTTTTACAATTACACAGTCATATGCAAATAAATAACATGTATGTAACACTATTTCTACACACGCACACACACACACAACATATGTAAACTGACGCACACTATAAAATCATCTACATATATTCAGATTAAAAGTTACATGTGTATAAATATATTTAACCTCATCCCGTCAAGCTTTCGCTTGTCGACAGGTATGAAAGTAATTAATTAATATTTATTCACAAATGTACATGTACCTACACATATATATCTATACCTATACATAAGCATACAACTATATGCATAATTTTAACAGTTTACTTACTGAATATGGTATTCCACTCATTCTAAAAACCCATTTATACGCCTGACTCATTTCCAGATATTTACACCATCATTTTTACTTATTGCCTGATATCCAAGTTGACTATCTCTTTTTCTCGCCATTTTTCAATTTACACCTCTTTTTCTAATATTTTAATTATAATTCTATTGTCTTGTCTTTGAGTTTTTCTTTTAAAATCGCTGTATTTTTTTCGATTATTACGTCATCAGGTATTATATTCAGCATTTGTGTAATTATAAATTTATCAGTCTGATTACCATACTTTGATCTCGGTATTTGTATCTTATATAAAATACTTAATTACTAATTATGAAAAAATTACACATTCGATGCCGAATATTACATACTTATGCCTATACACATCCCCGGAAGAAGCAGAATCCAAATTTTAGTTGGTGAGGATTTTGTCTACTTATTTGGAACTCAGAAGGTTGAAACGTATCAAACCTCATCAATTTGTCGTTACCAATTAATATAATTAGCAGAGTTTAGTCATTAGGTTACTTCTCCGCACAATGCTAAGTTCAGATCTAAGATAGCAGAAATAAAGTGGCTATCATTTGCAGGAGTTGTATTAAAAAAAAAAAAAAAAAGTTGGACAGGATAAATGCACAGTGGACACATCGCAGTCTAACAGATTTAAATATTTAATAATAATAATTAACATTTTATTTATTAAGTTATAGTTTGATTCCGATTAATTTAGGTACATAATTTTTTTTGTAAATTCAATTTATATCGATATCACACATCGTTGTACAAACATTATATAAAATGAAATAGTTTTTAGTATAAAATAAAAAAAGGAAAAAACAGTTACAGAAAATAATAATAAAATAATACGTATAAATAAATAAATAATTTTGAGCAACAATCGACTATGTGCAAAAAGTTGCAGACCCGGTTTAAGTACACCAAAATTTCAAGAAAATGAATAAATATTCAAATAAATTGTTTTCTAAGGCCTTTATTTAATGTTTAACACCAAAAAAAATATTATGGACCTCTTACAACCTTGTTCATTTCCTGCGGTGTCGTATAGTACCACTAGGTGTTTTTATTATTATTACCTGTGCTACCTATAATAATATATAAAACTGTAGTGTCTGTCTGTGATTTGGGAATATTTTCATTATAATCACTGCATTAGGTTATTTTTATCGCGTATAAACAGAAAATCTATTTTTTAAAATGTTGTCTGTCTGGTATGTCTGTCTTGTACCTCTACCTGGCTGTTCCGATTTAACTCAATAATTATTAAACCAATAAAGATGAAGTTCGCACAGCTCACATCATATATTATCGAATTTGTTCTAAGCTTTGTTTCACATTGATATCATAAATGAGACAGAAATTACAACAAAAAAAAAAATTAAAAAGTATGTGACAACGATCTATCTGTCAAATATAGAAAATGCAAGTCCATTATATCACGACCATGGACAAAATTGGAGACCGTATATATTAAGAATAATGATATCTTTTTTTATATTGTTTTTGTCTATCGTTACAACTTTAAAAAAGGGACGGTACGCAAGTATAAGTCATGTTGTACGTACATATATATGCGTGTATAAAGGTTATGCGCGTGTATGTGTGCATGTGTTTTTTCTACAATACTCGTTTATTTTAATTCTCTCAAATCAGATGCGCAGTTTTTTAATTGGCAGACAAATCAAGGTACGCTTAGGCAACACCTATTCCAAATTGTTTCATATGGAGAATGGTGTACCACAAGGATGCGTCCTTAGTGTAACACTCTTCCTGCTAGTTATTAACGATATAATGCAGGCAATCCGACCACCGGTACAATTCAGCCTTTTTGCAGATGATTTAACGATAACGTTCCAATCGTCTTCGCCAACCAGAGCTGGTAAAATCATACAGCGTTGCATCAATGAAATAGTCGAATGGGCATCTGCACGTGGATTCAATTTTTCAGCAGAAAAAACAACCTGCGTTGACTTCCACCGAAATACCAAATGTAGTCAACGACCTAAAATCTTCCTGAATAGTTTAGAATTATGTTTCCAGGATACAGTGCGCTACCTCGGAGTAACTTTTGACAGCAAACTGGTATGGAACGCGCACATTAAAAACCTCAAGAAATCAGCTATAAAAGGTTTAAACATATTGAAGAAAATTAATAATAGACGTAACGGAGGCGATCGAAAAATGTTATTACTGTTATATAAAGCATTAATTCGTTCTAGATTAGAGTACGGTTGCCTAGCATTCGCCTCTGCGGCCCAGGGGTTACTGAGGTCCTTGGATATCATTCAACATTCAGCCATCCGAATAGCCACTGGAGCTTTTTATACTAGCCCTACAGCTAGTCTTAATAGTGAATCGGGATTACTTCCTTTATGTTACCGACGGCAAATCCTGACAGGTAACTTCCTCACCACCACACTTATCTCTCCAAACCTACCGTTTAATGATCTTTTGTACAATATTCCAAGATACAATGAAATATCCTTAAACATCCCTAAATATGCAATTAACATCAAAAATAAATTCTTATCATTATTTCCTCAATTTAACAAATTCATTCTTAATCCCCCTCTTCTTCCAATATATACTGACCCACCACCCTGGCTTTTGCAACCACTCCATATAAACTTGAAACTTACCCACCTTTCCAAGCTTTTATGCCCACCCCATATACTTCAAAACTACATTGCTCTTGAAATCTCCAAATATAAGGACGCTGTGTGCTGTTTTACTGATGGCTCTAAATCGGGTAGGCGTGTGGGGTCTGCCTTCTCGGTACCCCCTGTCATTCATCGCTTTCGACTTCCTAAGTCCTGCTCCATTTTTTCAGCTGAATCCTTTGCTATATTCAAGTGTCTAGAGTTCCTGTCCATGACGCAGTCTTCTTCTAAATTCCTTATTCTTTCTGATTCACTCAATGTTTTAAAGTCTCTCCACAACCTATATACAGATAATGCACTTCTACAACGCATTCTGCTTGTCCATGACTTCCTTACTAAATCTCAAGTTTCCATAGCGTTCATTTGGATTCCCAGCCACATCGGTATTCCTGGAAATGAGGCTATTGACGAGCTGCCAGAGAGGCGTCTTTGCTTCCACACATATCCGCTCGTCTCTCTCTCTATAGTGACGTTAAAGCTTTCCTGAAATCTCTCGTAACTAAATCTTGGTGTCGTGCATGGAAGTCTAATGAACAAAACCACCTCCTTTTAATCAAATCTAATCCACTATCCCAACTGCCATTTCCTTTCAAAACAAGAAAGAAAAATGTTATCCTTACAAGACTCCGTATATCCCACTCAAACCTTACCCATTCCTATCTTCTTCATGGCACAGACCCGCCACTCTGTCCCTTTTGCCAAATGTCTCAACTGCTCATACCCCACATACTAACATCCTGTCATGCTCTCACAACATTAAGAATCCAGCACAGCCTTCCTCCTTCTTTACCTCAACTTTTATCTGAATCTACTGACCATATTCATAATGTGTTCCTGTTCCTGTATTCACTGAGCCTCTTAAATCAGATCTAGGACCACAGTAAGCCTGTGGGCGCATATGGCCCGTTAGTGCAGCCGGCGCCCGTATAATAATAATAATAATAATAATAAAAGTGTTAGTTATTATTATAATTATTTTTTAAATTAATCGCATATTTTAATTAATTTTCTTTCTTTTTGTTATATACAAAAATTCGTATATTATTTATTTTTATTTTAACTCGAAAATTGCGTAACTGCCTGAATGAATTGCCGTTAATAATTAACGTTTAGAATAATTTTTATTGATAAATTTATATATATATATATATATACATATATATATATATATATTCATATATATATATACATATATATATATATATATATACATATATATATGTATATATATATATGAATCCCCGATTCGTATATATTTATTTGTTTATTTTAATTATGTTTCGTTTATTAATTTTTCTTAATATTCGTACTGCTCAGATGGCATATTTTAGCTGATATTGCTAGCAAATAAATGAACAAATCCACAAGCTAGTCTATAGATTATTTTCTCGCCCCCGTTTACTTATTTCCTTCATAGGAACAACAAAGCTAGCGAAAGAACGTGGCGAGCAGGTGATGGAATAAATCGACTAATATCCTGGGGAAGACCATTTTTGGAAAAGAAATTTCTGAAAGAAAAAATAATTTCACGATGTTTTTACTTATTTTCCTCCCGAATCGGATCTCATTAAAAAAAAGAAAAAAGAAAATAAAAATAAAGATTGAAAAAAGAGAGAAATCGTAACTTTTAAATTACGCCGCTTTTTCCCAGCCAAGAAGTAATTACGGTACTTTGAGGTCGATTTCAGTATACTATATATATATATATATATATATATATATATATATACATATATATTATGGGACTCTGACGAAGTATAAGTTTTAATTAAAAACTGTCTTCGGAAAAAATTCCTAATTCATTTTTTCTCTCATTTTTAACTGGAATATTGAAATTGTATCTATTTGCATTTCCGATCCGAGAGACAAAAACTGAATTCATAAATAAAGACGAGGCGATCGTAATGAAAGACGCGAAAACTCGATTTGGTTATTGTGAAAAGCATAAAAAGAAAAGTGTGAAAAAGACAACAGGAATTATTATATCGTTGGAAGTGCGTAATGAAAACAATAATGATAATATAATATTAATTCCGACCGTCGCTATCCACTAGATTTCCATTTTGGTCGTTTTAAAATTTGAAAATTTTTCCGGAAAAAAAGATACGTATGAAAAATGTATGTACAATATATATCAATAAATTAATTTGAACAATTTTTTTTGCTGACATTACTCGTAACAAACTATCTATGGAATTGTGAAAAGATTATAAATATAATATTATATAGATAAATAGGAAAAACCTTGCAGATTATCTGCGACAGAAAAATATGATTTCTATATAAATTTAATAACCCTTAACTATAGTCGTACGTTGTAAGATTAAACTAGTCGCGCGTTGCAGCATAAATGTGATTTGAATTATTTACTTATACAGACGCGATAAAGGTTTATATTATAAAAAAATTTATTATTTTGTGTAAAATACGTTAATTGGTTGTTATATAAAAAGATTAATAAAATATAAAATAGCGAAAACGATAAAATGACGTAATATCTAGTAATAATATCGAATATTTAATATTCTGCGAAAAACATTATTATCGTTCGCAATTACTACTAATAGAATTAATACAACGTTCACATTTATAAATTCTTTCCACGAAATAGTAAATATAAAAAAAATTTAAATTTTGTTAATAAAGCAATTTTTATCACTCGGAAAGATATTTATATTACTACTAAATCGATTAAAGCTAAACATTCTGTAGGGCATGATGAAATTTCATCTATAGTAATTAATAAATTAAAGGCTATCCTAGAATTTGCGAATATATTAAACTGCGTGTTTAAATTCAGTTATTTACGGTTGGAAAACTGCAAAAGTTATTCCAAAACCGAGGATGAACAGTTCTCAGATTTACACAATTCGGTCAATTAGTTTAATTAGCGAGTTAAGTACGCGGGAAAAAAATTATTTCAACCGAATTAATAATAATGTTATTCCAATTGTACATTTTGATTCTCGTCAAAATTTTTCTACGTCTCATCAAATATCCAGGGTAGCCGACGTATAACTTTAATTGTAACAAAAACTTCGGTATTGTGTGCTCTTTGACGCTGCTAAATCATTTGATACCACATGGTACGCAGACATTTAACGCAAAATGATTAAATGTAAATTTCCTCCTTATTAAATTAAATTAATTAGTAGTTATTTACGCGATAGAACATTTTATGTAACTGTTGGTGATTCAGTCTGTTCAATTAAACGTTTTTAGGGTGTTTTCTGTCAAAGAAGGGGATTGCGACCATTTCTTTTCACGTTATACTTATATGATTTTCCAAAAGTGCCGAATGCACAAGTGGCATTCTATGCCAAAGGTGCGGCTATTTCTTGTGGCGTACTTAGATCAGCTACTATCCAGAATAGACTTCAAATCGGCATAATTCTCAGATATTATAATAAGTGGAAAATCAGTATCAGTCCATCGGCAATTTTCTTTACACGCAGACTACCAGCTAAATAATCTGACGGTGTCTGGAAACAGCGTTAACTGGTCAGATTCGGTATTTAGACGTTGTTTTTGCAACAAACTTAACCTTACTAAACATATTAACTATATTAACAGGAAGGCTAATATAAATCCACTTGTTCTATATATCCCATGTTTAACACTAGAAGGACGGCATGAGTCAAAATGACTCATGGCGTATATATATATATATATATTTTTTTATTTTTTTTTTCTCCAGTTCGTAATACACGATGGGCTAAATGTATTGGTAAAATTTAATACGAGAACATTATAAATAATAAACTGAAAAAGAGACCATCCATTTAAGTTTATGGCGCTCTAATCAGTTTATTTTACAATAAAGTTAATTATGTTCTTAATTAATTAGTATAATTTTACATGTATTTTTCTATAGTTTATTTCGGCAACAGCAAAATCATTAAAATTTGTAAATTTCTTATTAACTAGTTGGGTAACACAAGTATCATTAAAATTTGTTGCGATTACATATTAAAAGTATGTGCTTAGTATTATCGGGTAGGTTGCATATTTGACATTTAATTGAGTATGAAATTTTGTACTTGTATAGATATTCTTTAAAGATACCATGTCCGGTAATAAATTGTACATTAAAATAGTTCGGTATAAATACAACGTTTTTTAACCGGTCGTCTCTATACTGGGAAAATATTGTTTTGTTAAACCAATCTATTCTTCCCAAATCATTTGGTATGGCGTATATATATATTTGTTTATAACTTTCGTTCCACGCCATATGATGAAGTAATTTTCGCTGACTTTTTATAAAATGATGGTTTCTGTAAAAACCATTCGTTTATTTTATGGAAAAATGTGTGGCATGTCAACAACGCGGCTATTAAAATTCAACTACCTAGACGGACGGAAACGAGTCAAAATGACTCATTCGTTTGTTTACTGTGTTATGTGCTGTATACACGTTGTTGGCGCGTTATAATGGCTAAACTTAGTGCTGAGGAAATATTACGTGAATTACAAAATATAAATTCCGAATCATCCGGAAGCGATAACGAATTTGGAAGTGATTACGAGGTACGTGTCACACTGTAAATAATATATCTGATAATGAAGGTGATGCCACAGCATCATCATCGGATTCAGAAGAAGATTCTCTTGAAAGTATTATTTATGAAGGCGACAATGAACATGAAATTTGGGAATCTGCGAAAGATGGAAATAAATGGAAAGTTATAAACCCATCGAATGTACCAGGTAGGATATAATATATTACGAACTGCTCCTGGTCCCACTCCATATGCCTTACATAACATTCATGACGGTTCTGTATTTAGTTCATTTCATTTTCTAATAACAAATGAATTTTTGATTATCGTTGTAACATGTGCAAACAAAAAACCTCAGTCAGAAAATCCAAGAAATTTATGTTTTTATTGCGCTAATGTATGCAAGAGGTGTTCTGGGTCTTCGTGATATGCCACTAAAAAGTTGCTGATCGAATAAATGGGTCGTGAAAATTTTTCAACCGTCTATGCCACGTGATCGTATGCTGCAAATAATGAAGTATTGCCGTTCTGACATTCGGTCAGAGAGGAGCACAAAAGTACGTGTAAATAAATTTATCCATGCATCTGAGATATGGAATATATTTATGGCTAACTCGCAAAAATGTTATCATTCGAATGAAAACGTGACGTTTGATGAACAGCTGTATGCTACTAAGTGCAGATGTAAATTTTTGCAATATATGGCAAATAAAGCTGATAAATTTGGCATAAAGTATTGGATGTTAGCTGATACGAAAAGTAAATATTGTTTGAATGGCTTCTCCTATCTTGGGAAAGATGAAATGAAAACAATAAACCAATCGGTATCAGAACATGTAGTCTTAAAACTTATGGAACCTTCTTACAACAAGGAACTGAATGTTACGTGCGATAAATTTTTTTTCTTCGAAAACGTGAAGATGAAGGGAACAAGTTTTGTGGGCACGATTAGAAAGAATAGGAGGGATGTACCTCTATTCTGCGGAATAAATAAAAAACGGCAATTGTATTCAACAAAGGTAATGATGAATGAACACAGACACCTCCTCACAGATTACCAGTGTAGGAAAAATAAAAATGTACTAATTTTGAGTACAATGCATAACAATGTTCTTATTGAGAATAGTGACAAGAAAAAGCCTAAAACAGTAACGTTTTATACTAAATCGAAATTTGGAGTTGATATCCTAGACAGAATGCTACGTAAACATTCCGTTCGTGTTTGAACACGTTGTTGGCCCGTGCATGTTTTTTATAATATATTAGATATAACAGCACTAAATGCATGGGTTCTCTACAAAGAAGTAACAGGAAAAAATATGAGTAGAAGAAATTTCATTTTACAATTAATAGAAGAAATAACTACCGATGATAATATAGCGGTGAACAGCAATAAAGGGATGGGAATCAAATAAAAACAGGAAACATTGCCAAGTCTGAACAGAATGCAAAAATACGTCATCAAATATTTGTTTTATCTGTAAAAAGTGTACTTGCGGAAAATGTGCCGAGAAAAAGTATATTTGTAGTAAATGTCGAAGTCAGGATTATGTAAATAGATGATGATTATAATGTATAACTATTATTGTGCGTACATGTGAAGTGTGTGTCGTATGATAACTACTGATCGAAAATGTTATAAAAACACATATATTGTAAACATATGTTTGGAATAGATATAAAAAATTATCTAATATTTTGTTATATGGATGTGTGTCATACATATATATATATATATATATATATATCATTTGTTAATATTAATTTAATAAATATTTATATAAAAAAATATACAATTTCAGTAACAATTTATCATTTTTTTGGTATTACTTCTTAATTTCTGATTTGAATTATAGTAGTAACTCAACATAAATATTCCGTCCTTATAGGTAGTAAAAAGTTCCCCTCCTTCTAGTGTTAATAAAAAATCATTACGTAATACACACGATAATCTTATTATTTATAAAAGAAACGTAAATACGAGACCGATATTTACTTATAGGCTTGTACTGTTTGGTGTGTTCGATATTGAACGTTAGTTATAATAAATTGCAGCTCATTCGGAGCAGTTAGGTGCACACTATAAATGTTCAACATTATATACTAGTATACGCGTAATATTCTGAAATTACTTCGTGTACACATATCGGGTAAATTTTTCGATTAATTGCCGTATATACGGTAATGAGTTTATCTAGTTAATAGGTAATTATGATTCCGGGCAACTAATGTTTACGTATACAAAAAAAATATGAGACTCATTAAACATAATTTGTATGAGCTATTCGCTAATAAATATTGTTCTAATTATATTCGTGTCATGTTAATTATTTTCATATTTAATGGTTAGTTTAAACGTAATCTAATATTACGCTGGCTTTGTTTGTTCGAGGCTGTTTTATCCTTTTTTTTATCTTGCGTTGTAATACAGTCTTTGTTTGTTACTTATCTTAATTAATTAATCTCGTAAGCTATCTTGGTAAATTCCGGTGCACGATATATCTAGATAAATTATGTTTACTGATTATATTTTAATTATTTCATAAACGATAAGTGATCGTCTTATATTTTTCCCAAGACCACAAATGACGTATTTCCATTTTCTTTTTTTCTGCGGTTATACTACAGAGTCCAGAGTTTTATTTTTTCACAATAAAATTAAATTCAAATCTTTCGATAAATTTTTCATTCCGGATAAATCAATATTCTCATTAGAATTCAAAAACATTTAAATACTTCGTCTTCATTTCTAAATTTTTTCCGTTTATCGCCTGACATCCTAAATAGCAATGACTCAAGATGAATTGCACAAAACTTACACATTTTTTTATTGTAAATATATATATATATATATATATATATATATATATATATTTGAACATAAATGCAATAAATGAAGTTCATTATTTAGTAATCGACATATGTTTACCGTAATTATAATACATAACTGGTCGCGCGTTGTGCATTTTGCGCAACGGGTTTCTATTATATAATTTCTTCGAAACAAATAATAAATCGCAATTTAAACAGATAACTTAATATACTAGTGTCCGACCGAAACAAGATTTTCAGCCGAAACCGAAACCGAAACTTATTTAGACATGTTAAACTTTCTATTGCATATTAAAATCTGGTGTATTTTATACACAAATACAGACAATTAACTCATGTAAAATACAATAAAAAGTAATAGTTGCAATATTTAACAAAGATAGTTATTATTTATGTTATATTCACAATTTGACATTAAATAATAAATTGAAATTAGATTTAATATTCGTAATTAAAAAGTTTTATATTGTACGCTAAGAAAAGTAATTTTTCTACGTTTTCGCCAAGCAAGTTACTCCGACGATCTGCGTATTTTTGTCCAGCGGCACTAAACAACTGCTCGCTGGGAACACTAGTAGGTGGAGCAGAAAGATACTTTAAAACGGCTTTTCTCAGGGTAGGATATGGACTACTGTTCCAATAAAAATATATGTCAGCATTGCGTTGCAATAATGGCTCCGACAGATAAGATTGAATTATTTTTTCCAAAACAGTTTTTTAATCTTCACATATGGTTGCCTGCATCTGTTTAGGAATATTATCGTGTATATCCCAAAGACTCTCTATTTCTTGCTGTAGGTTGGAGGCTGGTAATACCAATTCTGTAGAAACTGAGGGAACATTTTCTCCACCACCAGAAAGTATGGGATCCTCTACGTCGTCGTCATCCTCTGTCAAAAAAGATATTATTTCTCTCATTACAGCATCCACTTCATTGGAATAGAGATATTTCGATTTAAATCTTGGATCCAGCATTGTCGCAGCCATCAATGAAGGGTGCCTTTTTATAAAAGAAAATTTGGTATTCAATGACTCGTACAATGAGTTTTTCATATTTGTCAGCATCTCATCTTCCTTTTCGGATCGAACTTGTAGCTTGCGCTTTAATAATGATATCAAAGGTATTACTATTGATATGCATGCGCCATCAAATGATAAATCAAGTGTGGCCTCATAGAAAAATTTCAAACAGGCTGTGAGGTTCGTTAAAACATTCCATTCATTACATAAAAGAGTATCAATTTTACCATAAGTATATTGGTAATTAAACACAAGTTATAACCGGAAGTTAGCCGAACGACAATTAATGAGTCATAATAACACTAAGTTTCGGCGCGGCCGAAGTTTCGGCTAATATTTAGCCGAAACCGAAACTGTGTCCATGCATACTGATCGTGATGTAATTCGCCACAGTGTTTTGTGGAAAAGAGCGAGTAATTCAGAGTTAATATATATATATATATATATATATATATATATATATATATATATATATATATATATATATACACATTACGTCGCAAGTGATGTAATAGGAGATGAAAATCTTATAATTATTAACAGGAAACGTTTAAAAAAAAAATGATATTTAAGCTTACTCCCGATTTAAGTTACGGTAAACTCGCCCCAATTATAGTACAAAAAATCCATACGCGAAGCTTATTACCGTTTTCAGTTCAAACTCAGCACAAATATACGCGATTTTCTTATTAGATAAATTTACTATATACATTAACGGTCAAAATCTTAAATCTTTTAATTATTAAGGGAAAACGTTTAATGGACTCAGTACGTAAACTTATTACCAAGTTATAATAAAATCTGCAATAGGGGTAAGAAAAAACCCCCCCGGATGTATAATCTTATTACCCGAATTAAGTTATGATAACTGGGCAATAAGTATTACACGATTTCCTTATTTGATAAACTTAATACACGCGTTAACACGCTAGTAAAATAATTAAAATGAAAATCTGATGATTATTAAAGGGAAACGCTTTGGAAAAATTTGAGATTATTACCGACTTCGGTTACAATGAACTAAGTATCCACGATTTCCTTATTAGATAAATGTAATACACACATTAATACACGAGTAAAATAATGAGAAATATCTTATAATTGTTACCGGGAGATGTTTAAAAAGAAACCTATACATATGTTTATTACCGATTCTATTCGATTGAAATAAATGTGAAAAAAAATGATATTTTAAACTATCGATTGAATTGACCAATTCGGTGTGAAACAAGAAATTCGAAAATACGAAGTACTTTAAAATATAGGGTGACGCGGAAAGAGTTTTTTTTTTTTTGGAATAACTCAAAAACTACTGAATCAAAATTTGTTGAAAGAAATTTTATTTAAAAATATGAAAAAGAGATTATTAACTTACAATCATTTGCGGAACACAATATCTTTCAGATGACCGCCATTTACAACAATACTTTCATTCAGTCTCTTGAATTTGTGACATTTCTTCCAAAATTCGAGTTTCCAGCTCTTCCAGATTTCGTGTACGTGTTTGATTAAGGCGGGTCTTAATATATCGTCGTGAAAAAAATTAGCGCAACCTTGAATTTTTTCGAATCTGTTCACGCCGAAAATAACCAACGCAAAACGTGCGCTTCTTTACAGGATGTTACGATAACTGATACTAGAGCAAAACAAATCTTTCGTGTGTACACTATGCAGCACGCAGTTTGCGTTCTAGTGGTGGTTACCAACTAGGCTATTCAAAAAACAAAACCGTCCGTCTTCACCGGGTCACCCTCTATAGTATAATTCGCCTGCGGGTTTGTATTCCTTCTACGATGCAAATCGTACCTTACCCCCGTATATAATGCATTATATAATGAGGTATTCATTTACAAAAATAAAAATATAAATAACCCGTTATCGCGTGGATGGCAAACCATCACGCACAACACCATATGCGCGCTAGTAGTAATTATAGTACACTACTCTCTTGCCACATATTGTAAACTGTCTCAATAACAAATTTATTAAATATTTTAGATGGAGGTGTGTCACCCATAGCCGATGCCAGACCGATATCAAGATAAATAGAGTTTTTGAGAAGGGAGGTATTATGAACAATTCTGTATTCAGAAATAATTGACCTGCTTATTATGAACAAATCCATTGGTAAAATATTACTTATTACATTAGCGGCAGAGGTTGGAGCAGTTCTATAAAGACAGCATGTATTGAGTAAGAATTTTCGTTGTTGCTTATTGACTCTATTTAAAACCGCCTTGTTTAAATACACACTTGCACCGTAGCTGTACAATGATTGTACAAGACCTTTATATAGGATAATTCGCTCTTTAAATTTCAAACCTTTAACATTAGGTTGCAATTTTTTCAATAAATTATAAATTTTTAGACATTTATTGTGTACATGTTCAATATGCTGAATGAAAGTTAATTTATAATCGATTAATACACCAAGGTACTTCAGAATTCTCTTATGAGAGACTCGCTGACCAGCCACCAACCTCAAACAGCTAATTTCCTTAACAATAGTTTGCTTACCGAAAATAATAAAATTACACTTGGGCAAAGAGAACTCCAGACCCATTTCACTAACAATTTTTTCAAGATACTGACATATGATTTCTATTTGTTTATAATTATATTGTTTATTTATTGGAAACATGACGCAAAGATCATCCGCATATGATATCAACTCACATTTAGTGTTTATATCTGTACTAAATTCTTCTACCTCATAGTGAATCTTAGAATAAAGTAAGTTCCACAAGGTAGGTCCAAGTACAGACCCCTGTGGAACACCACATTTCAACATTCTTCTAGATGCAACATTGTTAATTTCTAATTTAACCCATCTATTTTGGAAATAATTTATTATAATATTTATTAGGAAGGAATTAACTTGTTTATTTTTCAGAATTCCTATAATGGAAGACCACTTACAGTTATCAAACGCTCCTTTTATATCGTATGATATAACAACTACAGAATTTCCAACATTAAGCGTCTCCTTGACATACGAAACTAAAGTAAAAATGGCTCCCTCAGAGGATAGACCTGTCCTAAAACCAAACTGATTTTTATGAAAAATTTGTTTATTTGCGATTTCGTCCAAAAGTAGGTTGTTAATTACCTTTTCATATACTTTACCGAAAGAGTTTAATAAAGAATAGGTCTATATGAGGAGACATCGTTGGGTTCTTTACCTAACTTAGGAATAAGTTTTATACTAGCAGTCTTCCAACACGTTGGAAATATCTGTAATTTTAGAGATTTGTTGATAATTATTAGTAAAAGTTCACTATATTTAAGATTCAGTTTTTTAATTACTTTGTTACTGATTTTATCACAGCCAGTAGCTTTGCGATTGTTTAAAGATTTAATGATGTCTGCAAGTTTTTCTGAATTAACAGTGGGAAGGATTGCAGAATCGGTAACCACCACAGATTTTAGCGGAGAATCAGTTTTATCTGGGAAAAAATGATCGAGAAATGCTTCACATTTTTCTTCATCAGAATTTAAGATACAACTGTTACAATTAATATCAGGAATTACAGTCTCAAGTCTATTTTTAAAGAGTATTTTATAAGGTTTGCCCCAAGCTGAGCTGTTGCAAACCATTTGATTCCATTGCTCTAGCTTAGATTTAATAATTAAGTTTTTATACATACCATTCAAAGTTCCTAAAATAGAATTAATGTAGAACAACTTAGTACTATTTTTGCATTTAGATTTTTTTCGCCTAACAATGTTAATTTTATCTTTGAGGTACTGTAATCTTTCATTCCACCAATCAGAATTGGTTGATTTTATTGGAATCTGACAACGCACAACGCTAGCTGTGAGATAACTGTTAAATTTGGAAATTTTAGAATCAGCGGACGATTTCTCATCACAGTCATTAATATCAGATTGCAGTTTATATAAATAATCAGAATCTAAACTATTCATAAATTTTTTAATATCGAGTTTAGAAAAAGTTCGAATACTCTGCTTATTAAAGTGTAAATGTATTTCTGATTTAATATTTTTGTGAGGTGTTAAACTGAAATCGAGTAAGCTGAAAGAAACAGAATTAGCTAGATTGTCAGAAACTATTAAATAGTCTATAATACTACTACCATTATGATTACAGAAAGTAGGCTTATTATTATTTTTGATCTTCAGATCGTTACTATAAATAAACTCATTAAAGATGATACTGTCCCTGCTAGTTTGAATGTGTTTTTCAAAATATGTGAGACGTATATTAAAATCTCCGATTAGTATACTGTTATATTCAGGGTTATTTTTAATGATTTTGTCTATTAAATTAATATATTTAGACCTGGGTTTATTTGGTGATAAATAAACAGCAATTAATATATTTTTATCAAAGCAAATTGAAATAATGTTTTCACTAGCAAAAATTAACTTGTGTACTAAGTTTTTTTTTAAAATTAAAGCAATTCTGCCAACAAGATAAGACATATACTCACATCCAACAGAAAACTTGTCATGATAACAATAAGGCTCAGATATTATGCAAAACTCATAGTTGTTTAGATAGAAATCACGAAGAAAAAGTGATTGACACGCATAATTATTATCGACATTTAGATAAGATAATTTAACTACCATAATCCGTACTAGATTTGATATTTTCAACTGCTTTTATATAAACAGGGCATTCTTTACTGTGTGTACCGTGATCTACCTGTTCCATACATTTAGATAATAAATCCTTATTAGTTAAATTAGATGAAATATTATTATTATTTGAACATGCCTTAATTTTATTGAAAACACAGTTTGAGCAGGTATCCGCATCACCAATCATTGTAAGGAAATCTTGATATGTCGCGTCAGTCCTGCAGAATTTCTCTGGATGTCCGTACTTTTGACACTTATAACATCGACGAGCATTAATCGCATCAACAAAGCTAAACAATTCCCACTTGATGCGTAGCTTACGATCAACTGGAAGTGAAGCATATTGGCGAGGGTGTAACCGTATATAAATTCGACTACCTTTGGAAGACTTAACTTTAGTAACTTTTATAGGCTCTTCACCTGTTGCATGTTTAAAGTGCTCTGCAACATCTTCCTCTGTTATATTATTTGTTCGAAATAAGAGTATCGTTGGATCTCTTAATTTTGGTTCAAAAATTTTACAGTCAGAAATTTTTTCTGAAATTTCCTTAGCCAGTTTGGAACTATCATCTTTAGACGATGTGTTAAAAATCGCAGTATTATTATTAAGTTTTTTGTAATAAGTAACGTTTATATTCGATTTAAGCGGAGATACTTTATTTTTAAGTTGTTTATCAAACTCATTAATATTGTCAGTCTTAATAATGATTTTGTTTTTAGACACGGTTTTCGGTTTAACAAGAGTATCGCGAAATGAAACAGAATTCAATTTTTCCCAGATGTTGGTTGTAGAAATAATCTTAAGCAAATTAACATTAATTTTTATACTGCTCAAGTGCTTTCTGGTCACGGTAAGTTTGGTGAATACCTATATAGGTTTCACCTTATAGATAACCCTGGATGTGTAGCTTGTAGTGACACCAGTCTTGATGATATAAGGCACTTTATGTTTTATTGTACAAAGTTCAATGATCTACGAATTAAATATGGAATTCAGGAATTTACTTCTCTTGAAATTAATAAGATAAACGCAAATCTTTTATTAGCTTACATGGATGCTGCAATGCGACGTAAGTACATAATTCCCGACAAGTAAACTAATCCAACCGTCATACCGTAGTCCGTATTATTTTATTACATGCGTAATGCTTTTTTTTTTTTTTTTTTCTCACTCTATTTACTTGTGTGTATCGTGACCATTTTTCCTTTAATTTCACATTATACTATATTATCGTGTTATCATTATGTTTTAATTCTGTCTATGATTAATTATAAGCGCATTGTAATTCTTTGTATAGTGACTGGGACTATGTTTTTTCATCCCGGTTACTTCTTAGTTTAAGACACATACCGCAGTATATTTACATGCACATTGTAACATAATTTATCAATTAAAAAAAAAAAAAAAAAAAAAAAAAAAAAAAAAAAAAAAATATAGTACACTACAAAAAACACGCGGGGCTGCATTGTGTCGTGACAATAAAGCGATTGCATTCAGTGGTCCCGGGTGTATGTACGTTTAACTGCTCTAGCGCCGTATTATAATTGCTTTGTACGCTACTTACACTATACAAAAAATATGTATAGGTAAGTAGTCGCCTACCTCCGATACGGAGATGGCACTTAATGATGACAATGAATGATGAATATATAATGTACCCCGTGTAGGGCTAGATCCTGACTGAACGGGTTAATTTTCTTCATTCCTTTAATTTCACAAAAAAAGGTTCTCAATTTATATCTATCCGTCAGAACCAGATACACGTATTAAAAAACTATTCTAGTTATAATGGGCATAATTAGCGTGCTGACTATCGGCAACAAATGTCTTATCTATACTGCGAACTCTATGGCTTATCTAAACATACGGAGTGCGGCTGTGCAGTTTTGCGGAATTATACCGACCGCCCAAAATAACATTTTCCGTCTCGGTAGGTAGCAAATCAGATCACTGTGATTCTAACATTCTCCCTATGTAAGTGAGGTGATTAAATAGTATAGAGCCATGCTATTTGGCTGGACACATAGCTCGAGATCGAATGATAACAGATGAACTGCCAGATCAACTAAATGACATCCATTGAATAAAAGAGAAAGGGGTCGACCACATACACGGTGGAAAGACGATATGACACTATAGAAATATATGGAAACAAAAGGAAGAGGCCCTGCAGTGGATTAAAAACGGCTCGTAAATAAGAAGATGTATAAGTACTTTTAGAATATATTGTACGCGAATAAAAATTGTTCTTATTATGAAAACGGCCAATTAAAATTTTACGTACCCTATAGAGGAACCCCTGTAACTCGGAAAGGATTACATTTTTGGGACGTTCATCGTCCTCGTCTATTTTCTGCGTCTTACAACATTTCCTTCCACTCTTTCATACCTTTACAGATTACCACTACTAATATTCTATACATCGTTGCCCGAGTACTTCGTAAAATAAGAGTTCTCTCTGAAGATTTATATTGAAGTTTAAGAGATTTTCCAACGCAATTTAAAGCTGTTTTAATTTCCGTTATTATTACTACTAATACTATTACCGTTCCATTATCATCATTACTCTTATCATGAAGCATTATCATTGCCATTATCGTTATGCTATACGCTTAAATAAACAACCAGTTCGTTTCCACGATTAAAACTTGTCTCTCCATTTGCGTTTCTTCCTACGGTGTAAATTTAACAATTATATAACGTTTATATCGAATTTTGATAATGTCATCTACCACCTATTCGCCACGCCTAGAACGGTATATTGCATACCATCGCTGTATTCTTATCCGAGCACATCTTATATACATATATATGTATATATATATTTATTTCTACGTTCGTACAATAAGGTCGATGATTGTGTAAACAAAACCAAACGTACGATTTTACGTTAAACTTAATAAAAGCGTCGCAACTTTCCACGTCGAGGGACAAATATCTTCCGTCTCATACGAAGTAGTTCGTCAGCTTTTACAAGACCGAAGATGATATGTACGTATACCCGTCGTTATGTCATTTCTGTCGTTTTCGAGCAGCAGCACGAGATGAGAAAGATCATCTATATCTTACCTTTCGATGAAGGATACACTCTCTCCACACGGTGTGTACGATACGACGGATTAATTGAACAACGCGACCATAATGATTTAGGCGATGATGATAAAATAAACAAGTCGAAATTTTTACATTTAAAAAAAAAAAAAAAATACAAAAAAATATCAACAAATACAAAAATCGTTTCGAGTTTAACAAACTCGGAAGCACGTTGGCCCCACTTAGAAAAGTTGATGAAGTTTCTAGTGGGAGCGCTTCTTTTTCTTAATTTCCGTTTAAGTCGTTATATTTTCCACTCTTCTCACTGTGGTTCGTATTCCAGTCGACTACCCTCACACCGGTACTCCGTAACTCTGTAACAGTACTGTAGACGGGTGGAGCTCTTAATTTTTTGTCGGAATTTTTATTCGCCCTCGTTAAGTAGTTTTAATATTTCTACTTACCACGAAGTTATTTCAAATTCCATCACCCGGTGGTAATACCAAGATTCGAATTTATTCAATCGAAAACGTACTTCGCGATGGTGACGATAGTCACTGAAGTGTTCTCGAAAATGTATAAACAAGAATTGTATTGCAGGAAAAACATCCTAAGAACCTTTCGTCATACCGAAAAGCGTGATTAATATAACCTTTCATCCTGGGATATTTCGTGCAAGAGCGTACATAATTTACATATATATACATGTTATACCGCGAAAGTATTCGGTAACATGGTGACGTCAACATGAAATTGTTTCAACCACTTTTCTCCACTCTTCATGTTATGCCAACTTTCTAGTAGCCGTAACCGATGTGAGTCTGTTTTTTCTTGTTTTATTCCATCTGTCCGTCGAAAAGGACACGTCTTTGGATGGTATGTACGAGTGAATTTTTCTTGTTACGTGTCCGAAAAATTCTACCGCATTAATTCCCGTTAATAAGTAAAATTAAAATTAAATTATAATCAATACATATAAATCCCAATTAATTAGTTTACAAATATATATATAACATGTGTGTGTGTGTTTATATGAGTAAGTACGGAATACAATGCAATTCGTTTCTAAAGCACTCGTTGAAATGTACATTATTTATAAGATGCATTTGATAGTACATTATTTATAAGATGCATTTGATAGTACATTATTTATAAGATGCATTTGATAGTTGCTCATAGACTAGTGGTGCACCATGACGATCGGTTTGCTGGATAATTCGCTAGATGTTCGTCGGCTTGACAGAATCAAGCCGATGGACCTAAGAGATAAATTTTAATGACTGTTTTTAGCACTTACTGATGGGTAGACTGCTAATCACGCCATCTGCATAAAATATTAAAATTGCTAAATAGCTACCATCAGCTAGGTGCAATTTAAGTAAAGGGGAAAAAAAATTAATTTTAAGGATGACAAGCGCTAATTTTATCGCAATGGAAACTGCCGATACTTTCTGTATGACCAGACCACTTATGAGTATAAGGTAAAAATAAATTGAACTATATATAAGTGTGTGTGTTGTAAGTATGCAGGTATATTCATAAATAACAGTGTTTAGTTATTGAGCTATCTCTGTAACATGTTAATAATCCTAGTTTTAATCATAATTATTACTTATTTAAAATATATTCTAAGATTGTAATATATATAGTTCTATAAACTATTAAAAAAAAAACCTAGATAGATGACGAATGTACTGGCCGACAATTTCAACTGTCTTTTCAAGTACCGGACTGAGAAATTTCAGTGAAGTTTTTTACTAGCAGTAAGATTAGTTGCAATATTTCGGAGAATTTTATTTCGCATTCGCTTTAAAATAGTGAAATATTGATTTTTCGCACAACCTTCATAATTGACAGCTTTATAGCCAAAATGACATCACGACTTGGTTGTATAATAAAAAATTGTTTTCGCGATTGATAATTCTTTAACAGCCAAAACATTCGTTTCTATTTCATATTGAGTTCATCGGGTTTTTCAATCACATGTTTACTCCGTGTTATTAGTCGTTGATCTAATCCGGATGTAGTTTACTTATTCTTTTTAACGAATTATAAAGAACTCGGACTTGACGGTCAATTTGTTATTTCTGTTCATCCTAAGAAGTATTATATTAGTTAACAGTTTTAGAGGATCAGATCTTTATCCCCCGTCATTTTTACTCGTTCAGTCTGGTAGGTAATGTTCAATGCGATTAATTTGTTTATTTTCTTCGCGGATAATAGAAACGAGAAAGAAGAAATAAAATTTATTTATAAATAAAGGCGTTAATGTAAACGGCGCGGTATCTATAACATAATCTTTAATAGAATGCTACAGTTTCTACTTTAAGATTTTTTTCTAACTAGAATACAATTTATTTTTGTTTACAGATAGAATTGTAAACGATTGGAACGAATATTAACGTACAGAAACGGGTAAGTTTTAAGATGCATACATATTATTTAGTATTTGATAGTATACGTTTATACTTAACGTTATCGTAGATGTCGATAAGTTTAATTTATTTTCTTGCGATTATTACAAAATTTTCTACAAACGTAGTACCGGATGTATAGTTGAGCATATAAATGAGAGATATTTTTTGGTATTTCTGCACCATCTGTAGTTTATAATGCTGTCAGATGTACCGTATACTATATACAGAGCGCGTTTATCTTCTACAGTTACCAGTACAATTATGATCGTCACTTAGCTGGGCGAAGTACTTGGTCAAACCATAACCTCCCTCTTCTTCCGAAAATGAAACAGATACGTATGTTGTGTCATTACAGCACGGTTACTAGCACCTAGCGTTAGATACCGCACTCACGTTACACACGCAACTATTAAACAATCGAATTATGACTAATAGAACGCCGAATCATGTACTTAATGAAGAGTATAATAATTGATTGGCGAAACCTAAGGGCTATTACGAGAGCTGAGATGGTGATTTAAATATTATTAAGTTATCCTGAAAACGAATTTTTCGTTAGTAACCAAAACTGGTTTCCTGTTCTATAATAAAAAAATTGTAACGTAATTTATTTTATTTTATTTTTTTTATAGTGCCGTGTATAACTACTGAGGCTAAGAAAGCAGATAGAGTGCGCTGATGGATATTGGGCCCGTAAGGGAGGAGTGTACGGCAATACAATAAAATATGACAGATAAGAGAGGAGTTTGGGAGTAAACCAAAGGGGCAAAATGCCGGGGGGTTGGTACGTTGGAGAAGATGATTATTACAAGAGTTATAAGAGCGTGTGTGTACACATTCGACGACTTGAAGTATAACTGAGTTGTGCGTCGGTGAAAATGTGAGTGTACGAGCGGTAGATGTTCTTATATATTATAAATTCTTTTAAAAATGGGAGTAAAGTGTTGAAAAGGGTAGTAGTGCGCTGAGTAATCTAAAACACTGGCGGTAAAGTGTATTGCCCCTCTATAGATGAAACCAATTTTAAAACGTTAATTCGGAGCGTGAATTTATATATTATTTAATTTGAGTAAAAACAATTGTAGAAAATCACGTTTAGTATAATAATGTGTTTATATTTTAACGATAATAAATATAATTTAAAACAAACGACTCGTAAACCATTGACGTGAATTTTTCGGCGGATTAAGTTTACTCCGGTACTTAAAGCGTTAATTCCTCGTATCAGTTTTTGATTCTATTCATCGTTATCATCAAGCATCGTGATACTATGAACCTTCATATGTGTTTTGCCGCCATTGGGATTACTTCCCGTATTGATTCAGCGCCTACAATTTTTTTTTTAACTCTGCCAAGATATCTCGTTGGATTTTACGACGACTTTTATCCGTACCGGTCGTTTTAGTCAAGTCCATTTTGTCGTATATGCCTCGCGAAGGGTTTTCTTCGTTTTGTGTACTACGACTTCTAGTCTCGGATCCATCTTTACTTATTGAAGTATGGACGAGTTAGTTCTTTTCGCAATCTACGGCACTCTTAACCTTCACGTCCAGCAGTACATTTCGAAGATATTAATCCGTTCTATAAACATTCTTCTTTAGAGTCTAACATTCTGATGCATATAAGAGGACGGAGAATACCCCGTTGAATGCATAAAAGGCTGCTGATAGTGTACATCCGACGATTAGATCCGGAGAAGATAACCGATAAAGTAATATAAAAAGTTTTGTCTATACTCCGGCTCTAGGAAATATTGTCCGCCACTAATCGAAATATACTTAATCGCGTTACAACTAGCGCAGCGTTCATCTTGCTCGCAGATTTTTACGAATAGCACCCTAAACATCCGACTGCGACGAACTAAAATAAATAACGGGTTAACTATTATTTACGTTAACGAAATGACTGAAGTTCCTGCGTGTATTAATTCAACAGTAACATTCGGGTAGTAACGTAACTGGAGTAACGATTTCACAGAAGTGGATCTTGAAATTCTTTACGAAAAAATTTTATATTACGTAATATTGCAATTTGTACTCGAGAGTAACATATATATAGTGTACAACATACGAGCATATATGTATGTAAGTGTTCGTGTAGTTGTGTGTATATATATGTGGGCTTTGAAACCGGGGGACTTAAAGTAAATATACATAAAAGTGGATTACAGTGCTTAGTGTCGTTACGTAGTCGATGCAGCTTTTTTGTTCTATTACATTCTCTTCTATTTAATAACTAACTTAAACTTAATTAATTTTTGGCCTTTTTAACATTTGTATGAGTGTAAATGTAATTTAAAACGTAGTGGGAGATATTACGCCATTTCTAGTAGAAATGTATACGAGACTTTTAACTCTGATTACATGTTTATAAGTATATGTAGATATAATATATATATATATGAATATGAAGAATTGCAATTTATAAGAGGAGAACAAGGAGTTTAGTTTTCTCATCGATGTATAAAACTTTGTTGATCTTTCGAATATCGCGCAAGTTTAATACGAAATGTAAAGAGTAATAAAGTACCAAGACTAATAATAACAACAGTGACTAGCGTATACTCGGCGCCGAAATATAATAAAGCACTTCAAATAGTGTTTCAAACACAAAACTGAAAAATAGTTAAATGCATCTGGATGCCAGATACACGCGCGAATAGAGAAATACCGCTTCATTTATTAATTATAATGAAAACATGTCCCACTTTCTAACTGGTAAAGAATTAACCGATTTAGCGAACTCGAATATAATAGGAATAATATCTAACACAAAAAAAAAAAACGAACAGCATGTTGGGGGTGATTAAATTCTTAGAGTCGAAATCCGCTTGAATCGCCTATACTAATACTTTCAAAATTAATCTCGTATATTTGGTAAATCGAATATTACTCTATTATCATGTTTTTCATATTAATCAACAGAGTGCAGAAGTATATTAATAATTGTTTCGACAGGAAACAGTATTGTTCTTCTGCTTTCCTGGATGTTAGTCAGGCCTTCGATCGGGTGTGGCACGAGGGGTTACTTCTAAAAATAAAACGCTCTTTGCCACATGCATATTACATGCTATTGGCCTCATATCTAACAGATAGATTCTTTCAGATTAAACTCGACGGCGATGTATCTGGATTTTATCCTGTTGAGGCTGGCGTTCCACAGGGCTCTGTTTTGGGTCCAATTCTATTTCTTTTGTATACACATGACCTCCCAGTTAAAACCAACATTGAGGTTGCAGCATTCGCTGATGACACAGCGTTGTTTGCAAGCGACAACGATCCGATAGCGGCGTCGGAAAAATTACAGGCCGGTTTAAATCACCTAAAAAAATGGGCACGACAGTGGAGAATTAAGGTCAACCCATTGAAGTCAGTACATGTCACGTTCACAAATAGACGCGATACATGCCCACCCGTTTATCTTGATGGTCTTATTCCACAGGAAAGTAAAGCTCGGTATTTGGGGATGTGGCTAGATCGACGAATGACGTGGAAAACACGCATTAAGATGAAGGTTAAAGAAATAAACATAAAACTGAGAAAGATGTACTGGCTCCTGGGCAGACATTCCGAGTTACCTCTCAAATCGAAATTATTGCTGTATAACGCAGTTATCAGACCGGTGTGGAGCTACGGTATATCCCTTTGGGGTACAGCATCGGTGTCTAATATTAACACGACGTTTTGTATTAGTAAATTCCCGGGGAAGTTTTGTGTTTATATATATATATATATATATATATATATATATATATATATATATATATATATATATATATATATAAAACAATACCGGATGAGATCACAAATGTGTAGTAGCTACATTTATTCGTTATTCGCTCGTTTTGAATCGCGATAGGTATTCCGCAGTATAGATGTTATATAATATTGAACTCAGCAATCTACCCTGCGACAATGAAACTAAAACTTTGTGTTTTCGGGAAAAGACATAATTTATTCTAACAACAATCGCGAATCAAATAATATTAGCAGAATTTGCTGGTGATATAACTATACTAACTGCTAATTCAATTTCACAATAAGCTAGTACAGCTTTTCAAAATCATGTATATCAAATCGTAAAATGGGCAGGCACATAAATGGCGTATATCATTTAATCCATCCAAATGACAACATACCACCTTTACTGAAAAGTAACATGTCCTCCGATATCTACCCATGACAATGAAATTCAGCAAACTGTGTACGATATCTCGGAATGCATATTGACCGACGGCTAACATGGCGGATTTTCATGTGGCTCAAGCAAACCAGATTACTGTATCCTCTTCTAGGAAGTAACAATAGAAAATACTTAGATCACATCTGCACCAAAATATATATCTAACCAAACCCTCCATAATCATCTAAATATAATGAAATTTATATAAACCAGTATAATATTTTTTTTTATAACCAACATGTGAGCAGAATGCATTTATTTACTGTTCCTGATAATCCTACAAAACGATAGAAAAAGAGGAGATGGTGCAAAGATGATCTTCTAATAACTTGAAAAAGAAATAGTTCAAATCGAAACGGTTCTAAAAACTTACGTACGGTTGTAGTAATCAAATAACTCAATAATTCAGTGTTCCAACTTAAAAGATACTGGAATCTAATCGTCTCACTGGAGACGTTAAATTAATCACATTTTTATTATTTTATTAGCATTGTTTATGTTGCTTTGGTGCCGGTACAATGAAAAATGAACAAATCGCTATTCGTTACTCGTACCGCCCTAGGAAAAGTCATTCTACTCTATATTCGCTCGATGTCGTTCTAATGGTCGAGCGGTGATTTAAGAACGATTAGACGGAACTAAATGTACGTGTAATAATGATATTATTAAAATAGGCAAATATTAAATAAAATAAAAATAATTATTGTAAAAAAATAAATTAAAAAAAAAAAACAAAAAAAAAAACACAATCGTCTATTTGTACAATTCACTATGTTAATAATAATAATAATAATAATAATAAATAACATTCTAGTCGAAATAATGTTGAATTGAAACTAGTTTTCTTCCTAATTCCTAATCTATGAATAGATTGATCGACCCTCATGATTAAAAGTTCCTGGATAGAGCCATAATCTTCATACATCCATAGTTCTCTGCTTTTACATCTCCATGTATTTGTTTTATGTATTTCCGCCTCGGTCCTTGGTCTTTTCCCTTCCTCGGTTCCTTCTATTATTCGTACTAGGTATTCATTATCTCCAATCATTTTAAGTATCCTTGTTTGAGTGTTCTATTAGACTTCTTTCTTCATCAAATAATGATGATAATAATAATAATAATAATAATAATAATAGATTTACTTTCTTAAAACTAACCAAAATGTATAGTGCGCTACAAAATTTGTTCGTGATAATTAGGAATGCATCTGGACACAAAATTAACTTGGAGAATCCATATTAATCATAAAGCTGTTTCAAATAAGAAAAAAAATACGTCAAATGGCTCGTTAGACGGCACTCTAAGACGAAGCTGGAAAATAAATTAACATATAACACCATCGTAAATCCTGTACGGAAATATAGGATACAAATATGGGGATCTACTAACGCATCGAATCGTAAAATAATCCAGAGAGCTCGGAATAAATTTCTTCGACTAATTACCAATGCTCGCTGGTTCCAACGAAATGTTGCACTTCATGCAGATTTACGGATCAAATGGATCAACGAAGTAATACAGGATTATGCTGATCAACGCCACAGAAGACTTCATCATCATCCAAATCCGGAGGACTTGGCATTTTTGCCCACAGATCGTGAATTAAGAAAGCTTAAACGTTTCAAACCTACTGACTTGGTTGTTACTAAGTAATATACGTAACAGAGCTTAACCATTGGGTTAAACTTCTGCAAATATTGAATAATCACGATTGCTGCTTATTTAAACTAAAGTTTAAAATTGCAGAAAGGAAGTAGCTGTCCTTTCTTGGAGCTACATTGAAAAAAAAAAATAATAATAATAATTTATATACTTTCTTAAAACTAATCAACATGTATAATGTGTTATAAAATTTGTATGTAGTCTATACCAAAGACGCAAATGCAGTCGAGTGTCTTCAAATAAATATAATTAAAAAGAAAATTAAAATTATTAAAATAAAATAAAAATATAAATTTTAGGCATACCACCACGTGGAAAGTTTTAATAATTATTACCCAACTATCCTATATCCTATTAATTTTATATATATATATATATGAAGACTACGAATGTAAAATATGAAAAGCGCCCTAAAAAGGTTATCTACTCACGAGGTAAACAAGTTTTAACGTATGTAGAAGCGTATCGTGACAGCAAACATTCACACAAGAATAAACGTATATTTTATATTTCTATAATCTTAAAAATGTCACCGAAATAACTTTATTTTTCTCCGGTAATATACACACATATAGAATGAGTACTCCTGCGAATTTTATTGCGAATTTTTTCCTTTAATATTTTTTACTTCACTTTACTTTACTTTACTGCTCTTTTTGCGAATAACTCTGAAATAACAAAGCTACAAAAGCCGTACTACAAACGAGATAGAAATTCCGTACATACTTTGATAACATAAATTATGCTCTTATTAGAACGTCTTTTCTCCGTGAAATGCACAGCCAGATTATGAAAACTTGCGTGAGTACATACACACACATACATATATATATATATTTATAATATCCGTGTATGTACAAAATGAATACTATCTATTCGCGCGTATAAATAAACTCACCTGCTCTACGCGCTATAGATCATTGTCAGTGCGTCACTAGGCTTAGCTATCTACATTATTTGTTCAACGTCTACGAATTACTTTCCTACTATCACAGTCTATATGTATGACCGGAATAAAACGCTACACAGATATTTATAGTAACGTTAATAACGCTATAGTGCTCGTAGTAGTGTATTTCGTAAAAATTGATTTCAATTTCCAAATCCCCGCTATCGTAAAGTATACAGAGAAATATTTACATATATACGCAAAAATTATGGCGCATCCAATTGTGAAACGTTTATCGATAATATATGTTTTTGCATATCACGTAACGCTTATAACCGATGGAATTTTTGGGCCACGAGAACACTACCCGACCGGGCGAATTAGATAAACGCCGACGAATATGGATTAAATATTAATAACCGGTAAAATAAATTTTGCGATAATTGACCGATAATAGTACAATCTTAAAAACGGTTCGAGGATTATGAAACAATGTATTTTTTTTTATATTACAGATGACGTGACAAACTAACTCGTATTTCTAGAAACGTATGGGAGGGGGGGAATTCTCCAGAAATATCGCTATATCTGGTAACACATGTAAATTCCTAAGATGTAGAAGGAACGATGTTTTCTTAAATAATTTTATAGACGTGTGCTTAATTTCAGTGTCGCATTTAACCACAAAATATTAATTTAAAATTAACTACTAATTAACCTACACATCTATCAAGTAGCGCTCGAGGTGTATAAAGTTAAATATATCCCGCACTATTAGCTTAATTCTTGTAGGGAAAAAATTTTCCGTTTTGCGAGTTTCTTCCATTTTTACAGCAGAGTCTGCGGTTATTTTTCAAGCTCTGCGTTTCATTCTGTTGAATCGGGTAACTCAAAAGGTAATAATTTTTTCAGATTCTAAAAGTTGTCTCTTGGCCTTAAAGTTCTCACTTTATAATCCTCATTCCTCTCCCGTAATACTTAAAATTCGTAACCACATTACCCTTTTACGGAGTGCCGGTATCTCTGTTAAGTTTGCATGGATTCCTGGTCATGCTGGTATTAAAGGGAATTTACTTGCTGATCATTATGCTAAGTGTACAGTGTACAACGTACCTTGATTTATTTATTGCTTATACGCCGTGCATTGATCTCCTGTCTATCATTAAGACAGCTCATAAAGAATACTGGAAAGCTACTTGGAATAATCCTTATAATGTTACAAAATATAAACTGCTTCAGCCTGATCTTCCTTGTCTACCATGGTTCTATAATATCGAAATACAAGTGAGTCTGCTCCGTGGTTTTATTGTCGCTTTATGTCGACTACGTTTTGGAAAGAATCGTCTACCGGCTACACTTTTTTAAATGCATCTTGTTGCTTCTCTGTTCTGTTCACATCCTTCAGATATCCACTGTATCGCAGACGCAAATCACATTTTCCTGGAGTGCTCATATTACCACTCCACTCGTGACTCCTTCTATAATCACCTCATATCTCTAAACGTTCCTTTTCCTGTCAATATTCCTTTCTTACTCTTCACACGTAACATGCACATATACATATGTTTATGTAGGTTTATTGTTAACTGTAACATACCCATATAGTTAAAATTAAGATAATTCTTTTTTATTTTTTTTTGTCTATGTAATATAGTTTAATGGGTAAACTGATGTGGAAGCCCAATAAAAAAAAAAAAAAAAAAGAGCACCTACAAGAGACCGACGTCAGTATAGACAGTATTGTCGGTCGTATATTGTCCACTTCCCACAAATTAACAATGTGGCTATATCCAATTACATAGATTTACAGAAACAGGAACACTGATCCTACGGCGTGCGACTCAAAACTTATAACTTCACGAGGACGAACTTTAAAAAACATTTTAGATAATTAAAATGTAACCTCATTTTATCGAGTCTTCCCATTTATTGGCTAACTAAACCTCATAAACTACCCGGCTTGAATTATGCGCATTGAAATAAAAGATTTTTGGTATTTATAAATTGATTAATGCCTGTGAGGTAATAACATCGTTTTTATGCGTATATGTGGAGCATATTAATGAGACCGCAAAGAAAGACAGATACGGCAATAACTTCGATACTTGTATTCAATGCATGCGGTTCCGAATAAAGTTGATTTCATATTACAACAAGAACACCTTTGCTAGCTACAGACACCCGCCTGTATAGTCAGCACTGTATATTTTATATTGTTTTAAGTTGATTACATCTCTGAATTTTAATTTAGTTTCTTGTAGGCATACTATTGAGTTATTTATTGCGACTTATATTTGTAATTCTGGATATTTATTTTTGAAACTATTTAGATTTCACGATATTATTTGGTTCATTAATACATTAATTTAAAGTTGACTGATTTGTAATTGGATTAGTTTTTTGATTATTATTTTTCTTATTTTAAAAGAGGTTTAATTTCCATTAGCATTGTCACTACACTAGCAAGATCAGGAGTAAATTGTTTTTTTTTTTTTGGTCCCCAGTTCGTAAATTACGATGGGGTAAATTTATTTATAAGTGATATATATGTAATTTATAAATAATGAACTGAAAAGAGCCCATCCAATTAAGTTTACGGTGCTCAGTTCAGCCCATTTTACATTAAGGTGATATTATACAATTAATTTGATTAAAATATATGTAGATATATTTTGCGGTATGTTATTTCTGATGCTGTGAAAACGTCAAATATTTTGAACTCCTTATCCACCAATTCTGTTGCATCTATATCTGCGAAATCAGCGTTGACGTAATTGCATCCTGTCAGTATATGCTCTACATGATCGGTTAAATTACATATTGCACATTTATTCGTATGCGATATTCCATACTTGTATAAATAGTCTTTAAATAATCCATGTCCGCTAATAAACTGTGTATTGAAATAATTTGGCACGAATACAACATTTTTTAGTCTTCTGTCTACACTGGGAAAATATTGTTTCGCTAGTCCATCGTATTCATCCCATAACCTTTGATATTTTTTAACATAATATTCATCCAATACTATTTTGAATTGTTTAATTGTTAGCTTTTTTTCTTGATGCAAATAGTATGGATGCTGATATTGCGTGTTGTTAAATTCATAAGTTGTATTTACATTATTTTTTATTAATAAAATATTAATATGTTTCTCAATCTCATACACCAACGGTTTAATACCAGCAATGACAATGCTAGCCATATAGCTAATTGTTCTGTAAGATTTGATTAATTTTATGGAAATCATTCTCTGGAAAGCTTTTAATTTGTTTTGAAATCGTTTGATATTTAACATATCATTATAGATTACGCTGCCATAAAGTATGTTTGGTAATATTATACTTTTATATAATATTATTCCCTTAAATTGTTGGTTTAACTTTTATTTGTTGGTGTGAACCTTTTAACAAATCTAACATAACGTGTAGGTTATTAAAAAAAAATTGGATATCTGTGCATATTTTCATGGAAATATTCGCTGTTTTGTGTTTTGGGGCTTGTCAGGGGTATTTCGCTTAATTTAAGCAATGTGTCTTTATGTTTTTGTTTCAAATTTTTATTATGGGCTTTCCTATGTAAGTTTGTTATGATTAAGTGGAGCTTGTTTTGGGGTGGATTTTATATTGTTCAAAAAATTTATGATATTATCAGGGTGATCGTAACATATTGTTAAGGTATTTTAATGTTTACGTGAATTATTTGAATTAATAGTATCCCTGATTTCTGGTAGGTTGTCAATTATTTGTTGACAGTAATCTGCTTTACACTGATGGTTTTCTTCGGAATTGGTAATCGTGTCATTTTTTCTGTCACCAAGTGTACATAGATATACTCAATGGTTCAATTGTATTTATTTTTTTTTTTAGTCCGCCTGTTAGCCGTGTCGCGTGTTATGTTTCGTGTTCATCTTATATACGTATTAATTATTCGTCGCTCGATAAAGTCATCCATCCACGGGGAATCTGCAGACTGACGAGATAAAACCTTTTTATTTATCATATCCACATAATAACTGTTTATACTTTTTTTCGTTATTATCAAATTTAATACACTTACATATATCTGTTCTGCTCAATACATATTACAATATTCATATAATCCCACTAACACGAATACACACATATACACACCATCGCGGTTAGTTGCCGACGACAGCGACTACGTCTGCTTACACATCATCATTGTCTAATATGTATACACATCCATTGAGGATACAACATAATACCATACCACATACGACACAATTACTACAAGCGCCACGGTTTATTCCTCCTCAGGCCACGACTTACGTGTCTCTGGGTAAAACATCTATACCGCAACAAATTTGTCTTTTACCTGCCCAATCTGATAATGTAAATCATATTAATCTCAACTCAATTCCCAATAATAATGATTTTACAATAACGTCTGCTTTACCGTACTGTAAGCTGGTTCTTCTGCTGACCATACAATGCATGAAATAGAAAGCGCTTATTATGAAAATAAGAGCGAAATGGACTCGAATGATTGGCAAATACCAAAAAAGAAGGCCAAAAAATGCATTGTTCCCCAACTACCTGAGTATTCAAAAAAGGGAAATCGATTTAGTCCTTTATATAGTGAAGAAAGTGTGGGTATCGACGATAGTAATCCTTCCCCTACTTCATTTCCAACTCCTCCATCGTTTTTTGGTCATGATGTTACAAATTTCCCTTCCATGATGAAGAAAATAGCTGCAATCTTAGGTACTCACGAGTTTACAGCGAAAACTCTCAAACTAAACACGGTCAAAGTGAATACTAAATAAAGCGACGACTATCGGATTTAAAAGTGAAGGCGTAAATTTTCACACGTACCAACGTAAACAAGAAAGGGCATATAAAATTGTTATAAGACATCTACACCATTCTTTCACGCAGGAAGAAATAAAAAATGCGCTTAAAGAAAAAGGTTTCATTGTTCGAAACGTGTTAAACGTTAGACACAAAATCACGAAAGAACCATTGCCTTTGCATTTTTTAGAATCTCGAACCTATTGAAAATATTAAAGATGTTTTCAATCTAAACTATCTATTATATTCAAAAATAAAAGTGAAGTTCCACACCCCATAAAAATCATACAACAATGTCTACGATGTCAATCTAGGGGACATACGCGGTCATTCTGTAATCGCTCATTTAGGTGCGTAAAATGCGGACAAAATCATAGTTCCGCTGAGTGTAGAAAGGACCCTAACACATTACCTAAATGTGCGTTGTGCGAAAAGGATCACCCTTCAAACTATAAATGTTGCGCTGTCTATCAGAAACTTTATGAAAAAAAAAGTACAAAACTGATATTAAAATTGTCAATGGTAACTTATAACAAAATAAATCCCAAACCACTGATATAACTATTTCAGGTAATAGAAGTCAACACGACAATTATGCAGCAGCTGTGGTAAATAGTGTCAATCGCGTAGAACATTTCGCTAATGCCGGAGTCGGTAATACCTCAGTCGAAAATAACACGGTTACAAATGATACTAGTGAAAATAGCAAATCTCGATATAATCACTCAGATTTAGCAAGTACATTAACAAACTTTTTAAATGAATTTAAATCTATATATTTTATTACTTGCTGAAACTCACTTTACAGATAAATCTTATTTTCACATATCAGGCTATAACATATATTCGACAAATAGTCCTAGCAAGGCTCATGGTGGTACTGCAGTCATTATTAAAGGTAATATTAGGCATTACGAATTAACCAAATTAACTAGCAATGCAAGCAACTAGCGTAATTGTATTCTCATTAAACGGCAAAATTGCGATTTATGCTATTTATTGCCCCCCCCCGATTCAAAAATTTTTAGAACAAAAATTAATTAAATACTTTGATAGTATAGGCCATAGATTCATAACTAGCGGTGACTGGAATGCGAAGAGAAAAGAGAAACATTAATAGTTGTAATACCTAAATCGAATAAGGCACCCGACATGGACACATCATATAGACCTATATCCTTATTACCTATCTTGTCAAAAGTGCTTGAAAAAATCATATTAAAGCGGTTAAATCCTATCCTAGAATCGGAGAATATTGGATTCCGCAAGAAGCACTCGATTATCGAACAGGTGCACCGAATTGTACATATGATACAAGAAGGCTTCGATGCCAAGCAAGTATGTCTCGGTGTGTTCCTAGATGTCGGGCAAGCCTTTCATAAGGTATGGCATCATGGGCTATATAAACTTAAAAAAATTCTTCCTCATCCGTACTTCTCCTTAAATCGTACCTTGAGGATCGTACATGCCAAGTAAAATTCGAAAACGAATACTCCACTAGTGTCTTGGGTCCGGTGCTTTATCTATTGTTCACGGCTGATTTTTACAAAAAAGTTATTCTACCAAAATTATTGTATGCGAGCCCGGTCTGGAGCTAATAGCAGTATAAATCAGATGCAAAGACTACAAAATCATTGTTTAAGAATTATCTTGAATAAACCAAGATTTACTAAAATGAAATCTATGCATGATATTTTAACGTTTCCTTACATACAGGAAATCATTAAAAATACAGCGAAAAAATTTTTCGCCAACTGCAGCTCATCTGATAATGTAGTAATACATTCGATAGGAGATTACGACTACCAGTCTCTGCGACACAGATATAAGAGGTACACAGGCACAGACGTATAAAACATATTTGTTTATAGTAAGCCGGCTATTAAATTCTAGTTCTAGTATCAGCAAATAGACTAAGATATTTTTACGATATTATATTGTGATAGAGTAAGTTATAATTTTATTCTAATATATTGGAACAGTTTTTTTATACAAATTTTTCCTGTAAATTATACATTTGATATTTATAAGCCGTCTATCATATAAGTTTTTCTATTTTTTGTTTGTCTGGGAAGAATTTTTGTTTTATATTTCGGTACGGGTAAATTGTTCATTTTTAAAATTTAATATGCTTATGTGCATGTAACTTATAATAAGAAATACAGTGCTTCTTCTTCTTCTTCAGTTAGTGACGATGTTATAACTGCCACGTTTGCGGACGATACAGCCATTTTAGTTGTAGCCAAAGAGCAAAACGTAGTCCACGAAACTCTGCAGCGGTCTTTAATAAAAATCGAAACCTGGCTGAGAGACGTTGACGTATTGCAGTTAACGAAAGTAAGTGCACTCAGGTCACATTTACTTTACGAAACTTAACCTGTCCACCCCCTACATTAAATGGGGAATTAATCTCTCAACAGAATTACGTTAAGTATCTGGGAATGCATCTTGACAGTAAATTAACGTGGAGCAGACATGTCGACTAGAAAAGAAAACATTTTGGCATAAAATTGAAGCAGCTGAACTGGTTTCTTGGCAGACACTCCAGTTTTTCTCTTGAAAATAAGTTTTTAATTTGTAAAATAATGTTAAAGCCTGTGTCGACATACGGTCTGATGATGTGGGCCTGCGCAAAAATTAGCCGTATAAATAAGGTACAGCGGTTCCAAAATAAGATCATTAGGTTACTCACTGCTCCTTCTTGGTATGTTTCGAATTATACTTTACATCGTGACCTCATTCCTTATGTTAAAGTCGAAGTCAAACACGCGGTTGAGAAGTATAAAAGGGGCTTGGAGTCTCGTATACACTGGCCATCAATTTATTAGATAACAGTATTCAGATAGGCCGATTGAAACGAACCAGGACATTTGATTTATCCAATTTCTACTGGAATTCTTTGGAGGTGCACTAATAGGTGTTGACGACCCCTCTCAAAAAAATAAAAGATATTTTCAGATTTGTGAGTTTCGCGTTTGGTTTTTTTATATAGTTTTTTGTTTTCAATTACCTGAGTATTGGTCACAGATTTATTTTTGTTTATAGTCGATGAGTTTTCTGAAATAACTCGTTTTATATTTTTGTTAACCTTCGGGTTGTCGTTATTTTACATTACTGAATTCGTGATCTAAATTTATATTATTTTTCATGAAAAATATGTTAATATGTCTAATATCTAATGGCAACGCTTGCAAAATAGTTGGTAGTTCTGCACGATTTAATCAATTTTATTTCTATAGTTCTTTGAAAGCTTTTTAAAATGTTCCGTTTATTTTAAGCATATCTTCATATAGAAAAATGTCATAAAGAATGTTGAGTCTACACACTTTTGTATAATGTTATTCCTTTCGTTTTTTTTTTGTAATTTAAACGGTTATTACACAATTTGTGAAGTATAATTAAAAATTTATTCATTTTATCAGCAAAGTATCGAAAGTGGGAATAAAATTTAAGGTGCCTAAGTATTTAAATTGGCTAATCGTGCTAATATTTAATCCGTATTGCGCTAAGTCCCTTATCCACTAATTTTCTGTTAAACAACGTATAATTTGACTTGGAATAATTTATATTTAAATTATATTGTTTTAACTAATTTGGAGAGTTCCGTATAAACTTGGAAAACGTTGTGTCTTAAGGCATTTTCACATTTGTCAGTAATTACTATTGCGATACCGTCTACCAATGTAAATATATTCACATTGTTTGGAAATTTGATATTACGCGTTTGTAGGAAATAAGACGGCGAGTCAAGCTGCGTCCTATCGCCGATACTATTCAATTATTTTCACAATCCCTAGAAGGGTGTAGTGAAGGAATTAAAATAGGAAGCGAACGTATTTCAGTAATTCGCTTTGCTGATAATACGGCACTCCAAGCAGAAAGCATGAACTATAAAGACTCCTTAATATAGTGGCATTAGAAAGCAAGAGGAAAGGATATAAACACCAAGAAAACTAGATTCATGGTAGTCTGAAGGAAACCTAATCTAAACGAATAACTATTTTTACATGCCAAAGAAGTTAAAAAGACGGAAAAATATAAATATCTGCGCAGCTGGGTGACGTAAAGTAATTATCTGACATGGAAATACGAACTCGTATTGAACTAGCTAGAAATACATTTATGAAATTAAGAAGCACCCTTTGCGATAGGAAATTAAGCTTACAGATTAAAAATAAGTTACTGAAATGCTACGTATGTGCTCTTATACGGAAGCGAGACCTGGACTATATGAGAAAATATGAAGAAGCGGATATCATCATTTGAAATGTGACGCTACCGCAGAATGTGGAAAATCCCTTGGACTAAAAAGATCAGAAATGAGGAGGTTCTAAAATTAATGGGAACCGACATAATATTAATGACAGTAATGAAAAAACGGAAGATAAGTTTTTTTATGAGAGGAGAAAAATACAAACGATAGCAATGGAACTGAAGGAAAAAAGAAACTGGAAAGAAAATGTATATGGTGGCTCGATAACATAAAAAAATGGACCGGAATCAATGAGACAGAAGAATTGGTCAAAATAGCAAGAAATAAGAATACAACAGATTGTGATGCATGCTGATGGTTAAACAATACCCGAATCGGGTTGTACGAGAAGCAGAAGAAGATTTGTGAGAAAGTTCCACAAGTATAGTCTTAAAACGGATCCTTTTCGCTCCAAAGTGGTTTCTAGTTTTAATTATCACCTATAAGAGCGTTATATTTTTTTTTTTATTTCTTAATTTAAATTCGTCGACCATCTCACTTCATTTTCTGCGATATAAATTCCTTTTAGGACGCCACATTATCGCAGGTTGTAATTATTTGTCGCCACGTCCGAGGAAAGTAAAGCGACGAAAACTGAGATATAATCGTGTTCTATCCGTAATTAATTGCGTGCGAGCTACGCGTGTATATATATATCAGATAATTATGCAATTCATTATATACGTCTGTATGTATACGTAAAAACATATATTTACATATAAAGGTGTATATAAAGAAGCTTCCTGTACTTATAACGATATTTTCCATTTAAACGGTTCACCATTACCAGCCGGTCGATATCACGAGTTCCAACCGATACGATGAAAAACATGAAAATGACCGACAAAGGGGAGATTAAATTCGTGATTTATTAATTACAACCGAAGCGGAGTTCTAATTATTTTTTAGCTGGTCATTTCTGTTGCATAAATCTAAATTATCATTTATTCCAGGGATAAATCGTTTTCGGTGACTCCGGCTGCAAGGCGGATACAATTATTGTGAAAATTTAAATTACATCCGAATTCGTTCGTTTTTGTGCCCCTAACCTACCCAGCTATTATCGCGCACTCTTCAGTCTGATTTTTCTTTAGTTTAGATGGACTGTTTTCATATAACATACTGTATGCGGTATTAAAAGTTACGTATATACACGTAAAAATTGATAAAAGTAAATACATTTGGAGTGCGCTTTTGTACAGTTTGGAAATTGAGACATTTAATGATGATGATCCATTTACGTGCCATATAATGCTACGAGGCCAGAGGCACGGACACGGACATTTACTAAAGGCGAATAGTAGAAAAAAAAAAAACATGAGACGAAAAAAGATGGTCACTTTAAAAACTCCCTTATTTTTAACAATACGCATGAAAATTGTAAATAAACTAACGCCCATTTCAACTAAGACTGGAAATTAGAAATAATTCATAATTAGCGGATATAAATGTTGAATTGGAAAATATTTAAAATTAATAAAAAAAAGGTCGCAAAGGAAGCGTACTTCAGAAGTAATTAAAGATACATAGTAAAGGTTTGAGGAAAATGATAAAATGTAAGGCAGTAGTTTGATCTACTATTATGAGGAGAGTATTGTTAAGTACGAAATTAATAATTACATCATACCTCTGCTACAATTTCACCTAGTGATTCACATAGCAAAATACTAATCTCTAATGTCAGACAGAAAAACTACCTTAATAATGATTAAAAATCTACCAACGAAATCAATAGTAGTCGGTCTATTCAATTGAATACATCTTGTGCCGTAGAGAGTTCTATGGCAAAACCGGGAAAGGATCATTCTTCGGTAAATAATGTAATACCAGCGAGTTCACTCAGTAGTTTAAGTACTTTGAAAAAGTACTATTGGTCAGATTAATTACACTAGGGATGATTTCAGCTCTTATTCGTAATTCGAGTTTCGATAAAAAATGAGTACTCAGCTGATAAGATAGCTGATGATATTAATCAAACAAGAAACGAAAAATTCTGCGTGAAACTAAAAAAACGATAACTCTGTTTCGATATATATGAAATCCGGGGTAGGCACATCCCAGGTCCACTCGCATTTATACTTTATACAAATGATATGACTGTTATTATGGTAGTTATTAACAAGTGCAATCGAGAAAATATAATTTGTTTTCAGGTTTTTTTTTTCATAATATTTACCACAAGCTGGCCAACAAGATTATTTAGCTTTCTTTCCTGCGCGATCTTCGATAGTTCTCTGCTAATTGCTGCTCTTTTCAAGACTTGCGCATTTGTTACTTTATGCGGCCGAGGTATGTTCAACAACAGACGTCTCGAGAACGATCGCATTTCCATCGCCGTTAGCTATTTTTCAGTTATATTCTATGCGGAATATTATATACGTAAATATCGTAAAAAAATTTAAGTAAAGAAATTTAATTTCGATTTTTTTTTGTTCTAATTCCTTACGTACGTTACACGTGTGTGTTTTGTATTATTTAAAAAATCTAGAAGAATCATTCCGGGACATTATCCGACCAGCTATCTGAAAATTTCAACCGTTATATATAGCGAACGTATATAACGTATTAACGTATGTATAGGCGACCGATTTCGGATGAACAATCGAAAATCCAGGAATTAGTTCGACGGTCGCTGTTTGTTGATTAAAATTATTTGCAAACTTCGTTGATTATAACCGCCCAGTCTAATCCGTTCACAATCTAGACGGAAGTTAATGAATAGATGGCGCGGTTCCGTTGCTGGAATTGACGATGATAATGGTCGTAACGGACTAATAGCGATAATAGTCATAAATAACGACTAGATGGTCACGCGGAAGATGAGGAGTGTACGGCAAAAGGCAGTGCTCAGCGAAAAGGCTCTCTGAATAAGGGAACAATTAATCACCGGGAAATACAACGTCCGAATTCGATGTTGCCGTTTGATTGTTTCAACATTATCACCACCGATGTATATGTATATATATATGTATGTGTGTGTGTTGTAAGTGTGTACCATATAAATATGTTTAAATTTCAATATTGAAGTAATGGTACACATTTATATTTTATGGGGGTCTTACAATTATAGGACGTAATTCTGAAGTGCCGGATTAAACGTAAAGGAGGAGATTAAATCCATCAATAGTAAATGACAAAAAAAAATTTAAAAAAAGAAACAGGAATCTTGCAACCGTCTAAACAATTCGACATTCATTCGTGTACAGTATCGACACGTAAAAAAAATTGTCGTCATGGTTATGGTCATAATCTCTGTTAGATTCGGCGCATCCTTTTTAAAATAAAACCAGTGAGGCATCATTTAACGTACTCTTCGCCAGACTGACGAGAATTTATCAGACATTAACGTAATATAAGCGAAGTAAATTACAAACAACAAAAATGTAATTAAAATCCACGGAAATTTTTTCTTCGTGAAAAAACAAAAAGCTTTTCGGCTGTTAAGCGATTATCGAGTGAATATAAAAAATTAAAAATATATAAAAATTTTAATATTTTTATATATATATTTTTTTTAACATTCGCTAGATAACGATTTAACAGTCGAAAAGCTTTGTTATTTTTCATGAAAAAAAATATACGATTTCAAATCCTTTTCGTTGTTTGTTTTTTTATATAAAGTCGCTACATTCCAGGCTTTTCAAATTACAATAAATTTTATTGTTCGAAAAATGAAAAAGATACAGCTATAAAAGTGTTTTTCTACCGTAGACTAGGGATGACGTAGCCAATAATAATGGACAAAATCAATCGGCATATTCAAACGACAATTTGAGAAATACTTCAAGATACAAGGAACTACGAAATTCAAAAAAAATAAAAAAAGAATTTAAATAAAATATTTCGCTATCTCAGTCTCGACAATTTCTCCTTTGAAGATGGTTGTGGGTCCGCATGCTATTTTTCCTCTGCTCTTATTGAGCAAATACGGAGACGGTTTGAGTAGATGAAAGGTTTATTCGGTTCAGGATGTCAAAAATAATGCTCGTATTCTGCCTACGATCAACAAATACTAACGTATATATATGTTATTATTATTAATATACTGCATTATTCTATTTCAAAAATAAAGAACAATACGGTGTTTATAAAGAAATAGTTTATTTTATATTAATTAAATGAAATAATAAAAACTATTATATATTTATTAATTATTAACAAATCGGTTATATAAAAATTATATTTTACTCGAATATAAAAACTAACCAGATTTTTAGTATAACTCGCCAACCATGTTTTCTTCTTTTAATTTATCCTGATAACCGATTTGACCGAAAGCTAATTCACAACTGAACTACTGAACTGAAAAATCTAAACTAAACTGAATTAAGAATGAACAACCAACCATTTTTTAACATTTTTCTTGAGCCTTGTTAAACAAAAATTCCTCAACTGGCTCTTTATTATTAACTAATATTTACGGGTTCTTCTCGATAACTATTATTATAGTTTGTCCACCACAAATCCAGTTTGGTTTTACTATAATAATAATATATTTTACTTTAATTAAACAAATAATTGTATATATATTTTTTTATTATATTGATTAAACTAAATATTATTTTTCATTTCCCAATTTAATCAATTTAAATTTACATGACGTGAACATTCGACGATCGTCGATATATATATATATATATATATATATATATATATATATATATATATATATATATATATATATATATATATATATATATATATATATATATATATATATATGTATCAGTGGCGCCTCGTGCATAAGATTACCAGTATAATTTTTTTTTCATATTCAAAAATCAATTAAAATTATCCAAAATTTTGAAATTTCGTTTAAAAAAGTAATTTTTTCTCTTTGGATGCTCATTCTAGAACGTTGGTGAGGGCTACGTATGATGCAGCTCTTGTTGGCACGTTTAGGAAACATAAAAAGCGTGGTTCCGCGAGAAAACGATGTTAAAGGCGCATGCGCAGTGGTTTCTTTTTAACCGCGTTCGGGCTGCACAAAAACCAGCCCAATACAGCTCTCGTTCACGTGTTTAGGAAACATAAAGTGCGTGGAAACGGAACCGGACGATGGTAAAGGCGCATGCGCAATAGTTCTTTTTTTGCCCGCGTTCGGGCTGCACGAAAACCAGCCCAGCCAGTAGACTTGTATTTCAATCAAGATTAATATTCCAACTGCAGAATAAAATGTTGACGCGCCCGTTCTTCTATCATTGTTGCTCATTTGCTTATGTTTTATTGATTGAATTAAGGATTTTATTACTTCGATTGTTTTGGTAGAAAGGTTAACTTTAATTATGGCTGGAAATAGCGATTTTCGTGAAAGTGAATTGAATTCGGTTTCATGTTTGCTGAATAACAAATTTTCACGGTTATCGTTTGCAGAAAAGTATAACGTTAAGGCTCGTGGGAGGCCGACTCCGCAATTGAATATTATACAAACGTCATCAAGCCGAAATAATGCTTTTGAAAGAAAATTTAAAGCGGAATGTGACTGGCTTTGTGGTTGTGAAATTAAAAATGCTTTCTTTTGTTTTCCTTGTCTACTTTTTGGCGGTGAAATTTCTTGGACTCAAACTGGTGTGGTAGACTTGAAACATTTGAATGAAAAAATCAAGAAACACGAAAATTCAGCACAATATATAAAAATTCCGATACATTTTGGTATGCTGGGAAAAATTAATATCGCGACACAGGTAAGCGAAGCGTATAAATTAAATATCAGAAAGTTCAATAAAAACGTCAAAAAGAATAGGGATATCTTATCAAAAATCAACGACTGCCTGATATTTTGCGGTAAATTTGAACTTCCGCTACGAGGACATAATGAAAAAGCGGATTCCGATAATCCTGGTATTTTTCGAGGACTTTTAAATTTCGCAGGGAAATTGGATGAAAATTTGAAAGTGCATTTTGAAAATTCTACAGTGTTTAAAGCTAACTCAAAAACAATTCAAAATGAATTGTTGGATTGTATGTTAGACATTTGTCGAACTGAAATTTCTAATGAAATTGAACAAGCTCAATTTTTGGCTGTTATATCCGATGATACGACTGATATCTCTGAGAAAACACAGGAGGTAATTGTTTTTCGTTACGAATTCAATGGAATCATATACAAAAGATTCTGGGGATTTTATAACCCTGAGTCACAAGATGCAGAAGGATTATCGAAACAGATTTTGGAGCAGTTGAAAATTGTTTTAAAAGATAATACTGGGAAACTAATTGCTCAAACTTATGATAGCGCCGCAGTTATGAGCGGAGCGCGTGGCGGTGTTCAAAAAATAGTAAAAGAAACTTACGCAAATGCCCATTTCATTCATTGCTATGCTCATCAATTAAATTTAGTAATGAGTAAATCAGTTTCAACTAATAGAGAAGTACGCATCTTTTTTTAGTAGCTTGTCAGAAATTCCAGCATTTTTTTCGCGTTCTTCTCAGAGATTAGCTGAGCTTGAAAATTGTATGTCAAGAAGAATTCCACGTGGTTCCGATACAAGATGGAATTTCAATTCAAGAGTCGTAAATACAGTTTTTGAAAACATTGAACAGCTGAAAGAATGTTTTGAAAAATTGCAGAATTCAAGTAATACCCAAACGGTTAATGAAGCATACGGTCTTCTTCGTCTTCTCAATGACAACAACTTTATATTTTGGCTTGGCGTCTTCCATCCTATTATGCCACACGTTGATTTATTATACGATGCATTTCAAAATCGCAATTCTTCGAACGCTTTTTCATCACTGGAAAATTTTTATCGCGCAATTTCTTTAATCAGAGAAACGAATTTCGAAAACTTGGTGTCCACAAATACTGATTCTATGCCCGTATCTCGTAAGAGGAAATGTGATGGAAATCGAAACGCCGCTGTCAAAGAAGTTTGTGACACAATATGTATGCAAGCTAGGGTTACATTCGAATTTACTGGTCATCTATCTGCAGGAAAGTTGCTGTTACAAGATAAATTTGAAACGTACTGCAGGCAATTTTCTTCTCAAGAATTTAACGAATCTTGCCAGGCATATCCCATGCTAAATAAAAATCGTTTGCAAACTGAACTTTCTGTTCTATACGAAAGAAATTCAGAATTTTCCCTTGCATCGGGAGTTGCGCAACTCCGCCAATTGTTTCGAAACACCGGTATTTACAAAACACTCGGCACAGAGAATATAACAGATAATATAAAAATTTTACACGCAGAATATAAATTTTAAAAAGAAAATTATTCGGAAAATTACAAATTTTAAAACAAGGAAATAGTAATAATTTAATAATTAATACGATCAACATTGATGAAGAATTAATTTTAAAATCGGTTTTTTAAATAAAGACTATTGTAAACATAAATTTAAGAGTAAATTACCTTTGATTAGTTAAATGTGTATGAAATACATAAGTTATTGTTACATAAATATTACCGTTAAATTATACGTAACATTTATTGTGCACGATTGTACGGTAATATTGGTGTTGTAACGCCAGCAAACAACTCTTAGAATCAGCGAGAATTGAAATATTCATAGTTACGGCGATGAATATATATTTAGCGAGCGCGAGAGTGCGGAATAGCAGTAGTATTTGCAGTGAAGATATCTGTATTGCGCACGTTTTTCAGAAACACTAAGGGCGGAGATGACGACTCCAGCTCGGACTGAACAAGCGCATTTGTAAGCATCCGTAAAAATTAGAAAAGAGTTGTGGGATAGTTTGTAAAGCCAGGAGACAAATTTGTAATTTTAGTAGAAGAACATGATTATTAAATGAGGAAAACAGTCGTACGTTGACTCGAAAAAGAATGGACAATGAGATAAAGATAACGCTGTATCTGGAAAGATGAAAAGAGGAATGACATAACAAAAATCGCTGTAAATAAAACGAAATACAGTAAATTTGAGAATAATAAATACAGTGATAGAACACGCACGAAAATGAATATGCTGTAAAATTCGCAGGACAATTAATTAAAGTAAGAACGATCCAGAAGACGAAATATTCAGAAGAATGCAATTAACGCGGGCGGCTTTCTGAAAACTGAGAAATAAATTTGAAGAGATACCTTTGAAGCATGAAAAAACGATCATTCAAATAGTTGTGTGCTGGTCAAACAGGGGTATTAAAAAAAAAAACAAAAAAAAACGAATTAATCGAAGAAAAGTGGAATATGCTCTACGAAGGACAAATGGACGAAATAACGTAGTATAAGAGAAGCAAGAAAAGTGACAGATGCGATAAATGTCATTAAAAATAATCAATGGAGACGATGCGTGGTATACGACTGGAAGCGAAGACAGATTAGAAACTTGATGACCAATGCACAGATGAAATTCAAAACTTTTTTTGGGACAATTTGGCGAGAAAAATGGAAGATGATGTCGTTTGCAATAAGCTGGGTGAGACTTTGGTCCAGCGGTATAACTACGATAGCTGATTAATAAAAATAAGTATGAGAAGATGAAAAATTATGTGAAATACGAATAGTAAAACAAAATGAACGATTAAAATCGTGGCACGTACGATTTGAAAGGTGTTACATTTGAAACTGGAAATTAGCGACTGACCTAAAGTTAATATCACGCGTAAAAAAGAAATATCGGAATTACGTCCGGAAATTGAGGGATGTGGAAATAGAAAACGATGTATACGTATCGGTTTTCTACGTTTATTTATAAAATTAAAATTTCGAACGAGAATAATAGACATCATTCCGGCGTAAAACTTAAACATCGTTTTGAAGATGTAGCAGACACGTCATTAAAACTCTACGAATGACGAGGAAATTTATTACGAATATTAAGAACAAAGTATTGTCTGTTAAGCGGATATTGTTGTTTCATCGACGCTACAAAAATAGCCGAAACGAAGCGACAGGATTTAGACGGCGCAACAAACGAAATATAATTGAAAACATAAACGTTACGTTGTAATTGCGTAGACGAATGATTTTTGCAAGAATGTGTTCTACGAGAGATTTTAAACTGCAACTATTGTTCGCGAATATAAAAACAAACAACGCGAAACGGATTAGAAATGGAAGTATCGCGAATCGAATTCCTGAAGAACAATACGATTCCTTGCGCGTCAACTGGTCGAACGAAAAGATTAGAAAACAAAATATAGAACTAGTTAGCCAGTGCTCTAACAGCTGAAATTAGAGTATCGTTTCGATGGATGATTATATAATTCGCAAGACAGACAACCGCGTGTAATTCTCCCTGATTGCGTAATTATAAGCGCGAGGATTCGTAATATACGATAACGCAGGCAACGTATTGACTGCATAATGTAATAGAACTGGTGTTATGATGCGACGCCTTCATATTATATAAAAACTCCAAAATTAATACAGAACGTCAACTCGACGATTCTGAAATCTGAAAGTGGATTGGTCAAACAACGTAAAATAGAGAGCAGCCTCCTAGCAAGCAGTTTCTTACTGTGTTCGTAAGTGGGTTTCCCCCCCCCTAATATGCGGTAACTCGTTCACTGGTCAATTGGATGGATAGCTGAGTAAGACTGAGGGTTTCTTTAAGACAAATAATTCTCGAGCGATCGGAATTCGCTTCACTACTACACTACGATATGCTGAATCGCGACGTTGATCATAGTTGTTAGGCCGTATCCTGTTGTATTTTTTTTTTTTTTTTTTTTTTTTTTTTTTTTTTTTTTTAAATCCTCTTCTTATCAGGTACTGACAATTTTATGTCATCAACCGGATGTTGTCTCTTGAGAACGCACTTGATTTCTTGAGAATATGCCCATTAGCAAGGTCTCAATTTATTTTGAAATGGCTATAGGCTATATCCAATCCATCATCGTTCTTCTTTTCAATCTTTTGGCCTTTGTTGGTTTCTTCAACAAACTATCTGCTAGTGGGTTTGTGTGGTACTGTAGTCTCCATATATGTTTTTCAATTGCTTCTTGAATTACCTCGTTTATGTACTTTATATTTAGATCTACATGTAGCGTACGGTTTGAGACGTACCACGGTGCTCCTACAATTGCACGTAATACCCTGTTTTGATACGTCTGAATTTTGTTTACTTTGCTTTTGGACGCACAGCCCCACAGCTCAATTGCGTATAGCCATACAGGTTTTAATACTACGTTGTACAGTAGTAATTTGTTTAAAGTATGAAGTTGTGAATGTGGACCAAGCAACCAGTTCAGCTGTTTAGTTTTTATGTTCAACTCCGTTTTCTTCGCTCTAATATGCTGAGCCCATGTTAAAGTTTGGTCTAGGTGAACTCCTAGATATTTTACCGCTCGACTTTGTTCAATTTTCCTACCTTTGATAAAGATTTTATATCTGTTGCGAACAATTCTCCTTTTAGTAAATATAATGTGGGTACTCTTGGACTCGTTTATTGTCAATTTCCATTTGCTCGACCAATTTTCAATTTCATTGACTGCACTTTGCAATATTTTATTTGATGTTTGCGGAAGCTTATGTGAAGCCATTATTGCCGTGTCATCAGCAAATGTTGCTACACTCGCATTCCTTGGTACCGGTATGTCATAAGTGAATATCGAGTACAACAAGGGACCAAGCGCGCTTCCTTGGGGTACGCCCGATTTAATTTTTTGAATTTGAGATTGTTCATTATTTACTATGACTCGAAAGTATCTTTCGTCTAGATAGGATTTTATAATATTATAATATTGTACTGGCAGGACCCTTTTACATTTGTATAGTAGACCAGTGTGCCAGACTTTATCGAACGCTTGTTGAATATCTAGGAAGGCCGCTGAGCAGACCTCCTTCTCCTCAAAAGCTGTTTCGATTTGATTAACGAGCCTGTGGACTTGCTGGACTGTTGAGTGGCCAGTTCTAAATCCAAATTGGTGGTTGGGGATTATTTTGTTTTCATCAATGAATTTTTGAATTCTTTTCGAAGAACAATTTATTCTATCCCTAGGTGAATTTACGAAGGTTAGATTGCCGCAGTTTTGCTCGTAAATAAATTAAGTAATCTATATAGAGAATACTATTAATTTATGAACAAGTTCAGTAATATCTAACGATCTCGTCAATATCTATCTTTCTTAATACGGATTATTAATTTCACCGAGTCTTTTATCGATTCGATATAGGCTTATTCATTCGTTCATTCGATATTTTAACACTCGTTATTCATAAAACTTATCTATTTATTATATAATTTAAATTATTAACTAAATAATATCATTTTAAATTATTAACTAAATATCGTATTAAAGCTAATTGTAATAACGCGTAAAAGTAATTTTAATAGATCGAGAAACAAAAACGCATAATAGACGTTAATACATAAAATAATAATGACGAATGTTTCAGAGAAATATTTTGAATACTTTAAAGAAATAGTTTACATTTATATATTAACGATCCGGGAACTGGTGAGTATGGCCGAAATATGAATACGAGCGACGTCCTATATCTGCTCGACAAACGGTAATCCTACAATCAATAATAAATCCTCATTCATGACATTGCGTTTTTAAATGATTATTACAATCACCGCGTCTCCATTTTTTCAAGGAATCTTTCATATTGATTATTATAATTATTTTAGATTATTAATACGAAGAAAAATAATTTAGTACCGCATCGCAATTTTTCAGAGTAAGGAGTTATCGACAAAATGTCCAGACTAGATTATTAATTTTATGGATCAACTTGCAATTATTCGCCGAAATTTTCCGACATAACTTAACTAACAAATTAAATAATTATTCTTTATTGTCTTCCTAATAACTCTCTCTCTTTTTCTTCTTTCAGAAAACTTGTGGTATGATGCCGTATTCGAATAATGTAATTTACGATAATTCTTTGTCCATTCACTCCTGGATGAAGGCTTTCCCAACGTCTTGGACACTTCTGTCCTGCGATTTCCTCAACCAATTTTTTCCAGCTATCTTTGCGACATGCCACCACGTCACTGGCCATCCCTGTTCCATTTTTCTTTTCATCAGCCACCACTGTAAGATCCGATTTGACAATATATTATATTCACTCCGAGCTACGTGGCCATCCCAACTCCATTTTGTTATAGGCATACGCTCCACTACATCATCCAACCGTGTTTGTTTACATATACATGCATTCGGTTTTTTTTTTATGATCTGATAATCTTATATCCAGCATCATTCTCTCACGTGCAGTTTGAACTTTTCTTATACTTTTTAAATTTGTTTTTATATATATGGCCACGTTTCCGAACCGGATATAATAATCGGAGGTAAACATTGATTATATAGTTTAGAGCAACCCGCGATAGTGATATTCTCTTTGCCACTTCTGCTATCATTGTCTTTGTTTTTTGCGATTTTTTTAACATAGGCATATATAACTATCTACTTACCTCTATCTGTTACGATTTTACTGCGATTTGTACACTTTTCCCGTGTTCGTCGTGATTTTTATTTTACGTAATTTTATTTTATATTTTGTTCGAGTGTACATTTAAATCAGTTATCATCGCGTGTAGCTCTTGTGCAATTTCGCCCACTAGAACTATATCGTCCGCGAATCTTACGTGATTCAAATATTCACCGTCTATTCGAATACCGCTTGTAGTACAATTCAAGTTTTTAAACACGATGTCTAAAGCGCAGATAAATAATTTCGGTGGATGGTATCACCTTGTCTAACACCTATTTTTATTGGAATTTTTTTCGTTTTATTCCATAAATTTATCCGCATTTTAGCAGACACTTGAATTTTCTACATAATTTGTATGTACTTCTCACTGATATCAGTTAAGTTTAATGAATTAAGTTCTGCCCAGACCGCCACTGTGTCGAATGCCATTCCATCGTCTATAAATGTAAATCTATGTTGTACATTTCTGTATTAGCATTGTAATTGTCAGCATCGTTCGTATTGAATCTCGATCTAAAGCCAGCTTCTTTTTTTGACTGATCGAGATCAATTTGTTGTGTTATTCTGTTCGTCGTTATGCGAAAAAATAAATACTTTTGTGAAAGTAAACTAATTAGCCTGATATATTATATACACATATAATGTACGCATGTGTAAAATTAACACAAGTTAATTATCCCCTAAACCTGCATATTAATCTCGTGTAAATTTATCGCCGCTAAAATTTATTGTAAAATATGATTAAATCATTATCTAAATTTAAAAATTCCACTAGAATACATACATACATATATATATATATATATATATATATATATATATATATATATATATATATATATATATATTGTCACTTACCTTGTACTTTTCCCTGAATGACAGACTTTTCAATGCCGTCAGCTCGAATGTCCGAAAAATTTCAACAGTTTTTTTTTATAAATTATTGGTATTATTCTTCGGTGTGATTGGTTGTTTATCTGTTGCAGAATTGATGGATTTATTCATCGGCAGATCCATGGAATTAACAACATTCTTCTCTACTCTGTCATTTCCATTGACTCAAAATTTTTTTTTTAGAATGATTTATTTAATGTCCGTGATTCGCAATCATACAGTACAATGGGAAATACAATTGTGTTTTTATCTGGTATAACTTCGTTCGATTTCGTATACACCCGTCTTTCCATATTTTTATTAATTCGCTTAACGCGGCTTTTGCTATATTTATAGAATGACGCCTATATAATATTGATTTAAGCGAAAATGTGCAAATTATTTCGATAAGGTCTCATTAAATAAGTATCTTATCTCTCATTCCTTTGGCATATTTCTCTTACCTTTCACCCGCCTAATATAAAATAATTTATTTACCAAGTTCAACGGAGGAAAATTGTCGAAGGAAAATCCTAATGACATTTCGGTAGAGCAGCACCGTAACAACCGGGTAAAGAGATTCTCTAGATAATCGCTATTCTGCGTTCGACAGCCACCGATATTTGTTTGAACAACGCATTCGACGCAATACGTACATCTGATGTCTCTCTTATTATATTCGGTACGTAGCTAGATAGGTCGGTAGGTGGTAAGCCGGTTAACAAATGTCACCCGTGGGATTTGGTCACAGTAAACAGATACGTTTTGCACACTACTATCGAAAGGCGGGGTTGCGTTGACACGCTACGTAATGGGTTGGGAATTACCAACAGCCGCTCTTGAGGTAAGCTTCCTAGATTTTTTTTTTTTTCCCCGAAAGAAAACTTAGATTTATGTTAATAGTTTGCGATTTACCTGAAATCAACGATGTCGGAATTCATTCGTCGAAATATTTATTTGCTTTGATAATTTCATTAAATGTATATATATATATATATATATATATATATATATATATATATATATATATATATATATATATATATATATATATATATGAGTAATACCTTCGGGGGTTCAAATAAACGTTCAAAAAACAAAAATTACGATTATTAATAAGGAGTCAGAAATTTATTCAGATATAAATGGATTCCAAGTAGAGAAAGATTTCATATATTTAGGCTCTTATCCAGCGAGTCTATTGTATAAATGAAATTAAAAGAAGAATTAATACGAGTGGCGCTACAGTTCATAAACTAAAGTATGGAAACATTCGCATTTATCGACGACCACTAAAATTCGAATAACGAAGTCGTTAATTTTTTCTATTTTCATATATGGTTGCGAATCTATCAATATAAAAGAAAAAAGAAAATACAAAAGCTTTCGATCTATATTGTTGGCGGAGGCTTTTAAGAATATCGTGGACCGAAAAGATCACGAATAAGATAGTCTTGCAGAGAATAGGCGAAAAATGCAGTTTATTGTCTGCAATGCGGATACGAATTTTGCGCTATTTTGTCACATTACTAGACGAAATGCTCTGCAATTAGAAAAACTAATATTGGAAGACAGACCACCCGGTAAAAGATAAAAAGGAAGACCGCATCGAAGATTATTGGATTTAATGTGCCCACTAATAACAATATTACCAGCATGAAGCAGGTTGGCAATGAACTTTTAGAATCTAATGTTTATGTACTATATAGGGTACCGTGAATTTTCAGCTATCTACCTGAGCCGACGTTCCTCAACTTGTGACTAATTGTCCCTTTATGTTTATACTTCCAAAGACTTAGACAGCTTTCCAGTAATCTGGTGAAGAAAGTGAGGAGATGCGTCGCTGTCAACTGTCCAAACCAATCACCTACCATTCTCTCGAGTCCGAAAGCCGAACTCGTAAAATAGTGACAATTGTTATTCAATGAAACTCTCGGCTAAAACCCACGTTTCCCTAGCAAGAAACATAAATGCGACTTTTAGGCTACTTAAATGGCGAAAATCGTACTCCTTAAAGCAGATATATCTAAACTTATTAAAGTTTTGGATAATGATGTTATCAGTAAGATGCTAGTGAATGTTAATTCATGTGAAACTGCTCACAATTTTGATATTATTATTCTTCTCTGAACTCCTATCTTATTAATAACATTAGTAATACATCGAAATGTGTTACACCGAATATAAATAACTGGTGGTCACAGGATCTTCAAAAACTTAAAGTTCAAATAAATAAAATTAGGAAAATTAAAAATAAAACAAAAAAACCCTTGAAGCTGATGATTACTAATGCTATCTTAAAAATCTTAAACAGAAATTACAAAAAATCAATTATGCAAGCCAAATTGAATTCATATAAACGTTTTATCACAGAATCCAGTGCTTGGGGTAAACCTTATAAATTTTTATCTGGGAAAAATAAACAGTTTACCATAAATCACACTGCAACATAATAAAATTACAGGCGATTTGGAAAAGTGTGTTGCTTTCTTGGATAATTTTTTCCCATTAAAGATAGACTGTAAAATTAACTCAGCTTATTCCACTGATCTTGATAGACTTCATGTGTGCCGAGATACCTTAAATCAAGTTTTTAAATCTCTTTGTAACAAGAAAACTACTGGGAGCGACAGGATCACAAACAAAATACTTAAACAAATTAATATTCATTTTCCTAATTTATTTTTTACCATTATCAATAAATGTCTCGATAGAATTTTTCCCCACTATCTGGAGGATTGCTGATCTTGTTTTAATACAAAAACCTGGCAGAACACCAACAGATATTACAGCCTATCGCTCAATATTTTTACTTAACTCATGTGGGAAAGTCTATGAAAAAGTTATAAACCTATTTCTAACCACAGAAATTATGAAAAATCAAATTTTACATCGAAATCAATTCGGATTTAGACATTCTCATTCTGCAGAAGGTGCAGTCTATAAGCTTGTTTCCTCTATTAGAGACTGTTTAACTGCTGGATGTACACCTTTTGTTATTTCTTTTGATATAAAAGGTGCTTTTGATAATTGTAAATGGTCATCTATTGTTCATATTCTACAAGATAATGAAGTTAATCCATCCATAATAAACATAATAATGTTATTTTCAAGATCGCTTGGCTTGCCTTAAAATTAACTCAGCTTCATCTACTACAACGGTGTCCTGTGGTGTTCCACAAGGCTCTGTCCTTGGACCAACACTTTGGAACATTCTATATTCTAAAGTACATAAAGATATTGAACTTTTTTGTAATATACTTAACATTGACTGCACTTTAATATCTTATGCAGATGATCTATGCATTTTGTTTAGCATCAAGTATTACACAAATGTTAAAAAGGTATCTACAGTATGTAAAAAAACTCGAAGACATTATAGCTGAATTAGGTCTTACTTTTTCTGTGGATAAGTGTGAAACTATCATATTTGGTAGCCAAAGGAAGGTAAGCGATTTTAAAGAAATTACACCAATTTCTGGCCAACCTATTCAAATTGCCAGTAAAATAAAATACCTTGTATAAATTTAGATCATAAATTAAAATTTCTTTCACATTTGGATTATTTAAATCGTAAATGCATAAAAATTTATGATAAACTCCGTAGTTTAATTCCCAATAACTATGGACTTCGACACAAAGAGCGTATTGTTTTATATAAAGGACTGATCCAGTCTATATTTGGATATGGTGCACATATTTATATTAATCATAGGATTCATACGACTGTCGTCAAAAATCAAAGGAAATATTTATCGAATATATCATCATTGTACAAAACTGCCCCCTCTTCAGCGGCATGTGTTATTGCAAATATCTTACCTCTGGATTTATTTAATATTGGACGAGCCATTCTAAGTGAATACAGAATTACGCTTAATCTTAATCTAGTTAGATCCTTAAAATTTTTTCAAAACAATACCTTAATCTCTGATGTTGGCCCAACACCACCAGTTAATACATTGAAAACCTATCTTAAACATAAATTAATCGACATTTGGCAACTGCGTTGGGAACTGGAAACTACTGGTAGGAAAACATTTTCATTCATTCCAAACATTAATTATAGGTCTAAATTACGCAACCTTGAAATTACTTTTTTTAATGCGCAGATTTTGTCTGGGCATGGTAATTTCGGAGTGTATTTACATCGGTTTAAATTGACCTCTTCACCTTATTGCCAGTACTGTGATCTCAAAGAAATTGATAATATACATCATACTATCTTCAAATGCTGTGCCTTTAACGAAATAAGGAATAAATACCAAATTAATGAAAACTTACCTTTAGTTCTAAATGTAAAAAATGCTGATCATTTGTTAGAATATTTTCATATTATTATGAAAAGGAAATTAAATTTGAGCCTGCCAGCGCCTGATCAATCCTCTTAATACATGCGTGCTTATTTGTGTATATGTGTATGTATGTGCATGTATGTATATATGGTAAATCTTATTAACTGGTCCTTACACTAATGTTTAATAATATTATAATAATAGTAATAATATACAATGACGATAATACCTTTTTATACAGTGTTCTTAATATTTAAATCTTGTATCTTAATTTATACTTACGTTATATGTAAGCAGCTACTTTTGCGATATAATTTAACTAAAGTGAACCTAATAGATAATGTGGCAATTAAGTTTAATTTTGATATTTTTTCTTATTGTACATATGACATATTGCACGGTAATAGCTGGGACTATGTTTTGTCACCCTGGCTGTTGCCTTTAAATATAAGTACACTCGCAAAGGACTTGAAATATGAATTTAGAACCATTATATGTTGATTAAGTATATAATTTATCTTAAGTATTAATTTTTCTGTTCTTTTTTTTTCTCCTTTTTTAATAGTCCTTTGCCCCTTTATATACACAAATTCTTGTAAATAAATAAATAAATATATAAAAAAAAAGACGATAAATCTATAATCGCAAGAGAAAGAATAGAAGTTTTATTATCAATCATTATTACTGTCCGCATACCGAAAATTTATATAATTATACGTTTTCCTTCGCTTCAAATTTCAAATATATAGAACTAATAAAATATTTATCATTAACTGCACGACGTGCGAAATTGAAAATAATCGAAGATCTGGCCAGTAGCAGGCACACGAGATAGCGAATTTGTGAAGAGTTTCGATAAAATTTATGATCCTTTCGCGTCTTCTGCTGCTATCAGTTTCTCGAATGATTCTGATTTCCATCGGATTATAAAGATTTTTTTAGCTTAGATAAATTTATCGCTGGATGAATTTCTTGTTTTGTGAATTTGCTGTTACTTATAGAGAGTATCGTTGGAAATATAACAAGGGGATCCGGTTATAATTCGCGGTACTTTATTTTGACGTCTATCGATTCAGTTTACGTTGTTGTTCGACACGCATAATTCAGTAGTATGAAAACACTTTTAATTTTTCTTCTCTGATTATATCATCGACATGTCTAGCCTAAATCCATCGATGTCTTAATGAATGTTTTACAGTTAAAGGTGGAGTAGGAATGCTCCTGAAAGAAGCATTTACAATATTGTTTGTTCGTAGATATTATAATAAATGTCAGATTCTCTTTTCGGATAAATTTTAAAATCAGTTGGTCGCCTTATAGTTTTAAAGTTCCAGTTTGTATATTTCCTACACTGCACATGCCAAGAGTAAGATATTTGTGATCGCTGATAGTCGGTCAGACGAAAGGGAATAAAATGCTTTCTTGGTGTATAATCGCTGTTCACATAACTTTGGTAATAAATATGTCCGACAGATCGGGAATTCCGTTAATATCGACAGATCGGGAATTCCGTTAATATCAGCAGGCCAGCATAGAAGGAAGCCTCCTGGTGGTAATTTTTTCTAAAATTCGTCGCTTCTTTAGATTAGTTAAACAAAAGATCGAATCGGTATTCTTAAAAATTACCTCTGGTAATGAATATATCGGCCATAGATTTGATAAAATTTCATAATCACCGTCGTTCTATCTTATGTATCGGACAATAGTAAACTGCTCTCTAATTCTGCATGTAAGTAAACTTTACTATAATTGTTAACCTTCGAGTAGTCGCGCTGGTGCACAAAGTGCACCACTGTGATTTTTTTCGTTATAAATTTTCTTAACATTGACCGTTTTTCTTATAGCTAGTATCTATTCCTTCGTTGAAGTCTTCTGCTTAATATAAACCAGTTACAGACGTTTTATAAAAAATATTTGCTTATCTGTAAAGATTAATTCACACGGCGGCATGGTTGGCGTACTTTGTGCACCGCGCGATTAGTCGTGTAATAATTTTTATGCAGTCAGTCTTTCACGTGTTTTGTTCAATTTACGTTTTTATTTTTGAAACCAGCACTGAAATATTTTCAGGAACCTTATTCTGAATGCTATGTAAGTTCATAAATTTTATTTTTTTACACTTGGATGACTAAATGTCTTTGTTTTGAAGAAAATTTCTGTTTTTAGCATGTTTGTTCTATATTTTACGTTTACATTACTTTATTAAAATAAAATAAATTGTCTTTTGTATTCTCGTACGTAGTGATGAGAATCTTTGTCGTAGTACCCTTCATATACTGCAGAATTGGTTTTGATAATTTGGTCTAAAAAAATGTAATGTTTGTTTAGGTTGGACATAATTAGACTTGAAGATATACCAAATTTACTTCTAGAGTTAGATCAGGAAGAAGATCAGCGCTCAGTTCATGACCAAATAGAGAGCGATCACGATCTGAGTGAAGAAGAAGTGGACCACTGTAATCACGAAACTGAATCAGAGCAAGAGTGTGAAGAAGAGGAACAAACATCCGATGATAATAGAAAGGAATCATACATCGGAAAGGATAAAATTTCAGTTTGGAAAAAAAGTGCAGTTTCTAAACAATCCAAAACAAAAAAGAAAAATATTATAAAAATAATACCGGGTCCCAAGGGACACGCTAAAAATGTAAACAGTACAATAGAGGCATTCTCAGAAATTATTGATGTAAGAATTTTAGATCTGATAGTTTTGTATACAAATAAATATATTCAGAGTAAAAAAGCAGATTTTAGCCGAAATAGGGATTGTAAGTTTACCTCAAGAATTGAACTACTGGCACTATTTGGCATTTTATATCTGATTGGTTTGAAAAAGGGACACTTTACCAGTGTTTTAGAATTATGGGCAACTGACGGTACAGGCATGCATTTGCTAAGAGCTGCTATGAGTTATCAACGATTTTTATTTCTCTTGAGATGTCTAAGATTTGATGATTTTTCCACAAGAATCGATAGGAGAGAAACAGATAAATTAGCAGCAATACGTGAAATTTTGGATACATTTGTAGAGAACATAAAAAATTCATATTCTATGGGTGAATATGTAACAGTGGATGAGATGTTGCATCCGTTCAGAGGACGATGCTCTTGGATCCAGTATATCCCTTCAAAACCTGCGAAATACGGGATAAAAATGTTTGCATTGTGCGATGCACAGACATTTTACTGTGGAAATTTGGAGATTTATGTTGGAAAACAGCCATCAGGTGCATATGAGGTTTCTAATTCACCTGCAGATATTGTAAAAAGACTAGTGATACCAATTGAGAAATCAAATAGAAACTTGACTACAGATAACTGGTACACAAGCGTACCTCTAGCTGATTATTTACTATCCAAAAAAATAACACTTCTAGGAACTCTTAGAAAAAATAAAATAGAAATTCCATCCGAATTTCAGCCAAACAAAAGCAGAGAAATTGGTTCATCGATAGCTGGATTCCAAAAGGATAAGACATTAATTTCTTATACAACGAAAAAAAATAAGTGTGTAATTTTATTGTCCACTATGCATGACGGTAATGACATAGATGAGGAAACTAAAAAGCCACAAATAATAGTCGATTATAACAGAACAAAAGGTGGCGTTGATACCGTTGACAAGTTGTGCGCAGGTTATAATGTATCCAGAATAACTAAGCGGTGGCCCTTAGCAATATTTTTCAACCTACTGAATTTATCAGGAATAAATGCTGTAATAATTTATATGTTAGCCAAACCTCATCAAAAACCATTATGTAGAAGAGTGTTCTTGAAAACATTATCGTTTGAACTAATGAAAGATCATCTCATAGAAAGATCTAAAATTACATCTCTTCCTTCTGATATTAAGCATTTTTTATCCAACAATTATTCATCAGTACAAGAAGAAAGCATAGAAGAACCGCCTAAAAAAATTCGAGGGCGATGCTTTCTTTGTGGCCGAAAAAAGAATTCGAGCGCTACGAGAAAATGTGATTCATGTGAAAAACATATTTGTAAAAGTCATTCAGAAATTGTATTAAAGTGTACAAATTGTTTTACCTCGAGTTAAGAATAATGGGTTAATTTTTTCTCATTTATATTATATTTGTTTTAATGGTTTACTTTTTTCTGGAACATTAACATAAAATTGTGGTGTTTTCATGTCAAATTTTATAAAAATGATTTAGTCTTTTGTTTAGAGATATTTCTATACTTGTTAAATAATATATTTTTATACTAAACACATCTGTTTATTAACCATTTATCTGAATCGTATAGTTAAAGTTACAAATAACTAAAAACCAGTATAAATCTGAAGTAGTGCACAAAGTGCACCGCGCGACCAGTTGTGTTACAAAAATAGGCGCGACTAGAGGAAGGTTAAGTGTGCTATGGAGGATGCTCTTCTTAACAATAATCGTTATTCCCCACGAATTTTTTTATCTGGGTGGATCGTATCATAAATCATATATCTTGGTATGAGAAAGCGTGATTTAAAATGCGTTTTTAAAACTAGCGTTATATCTAGATCTTTTTCCTTAAGATATCTAACTCCAGTCGCAGTTGTAATAAAAACATTCTCTAAAGTCCTATTTTATAACACCATATATTCAATTTTTTATTAGCCCGGGAATTTTCTGTTAATAAAGACTGGCACTACGGTAGATATTGCAAAGTTTTTTTTTACATATCATTTCTTCTAATAGCTCACTAATTTGAGGAATGTGATAAAAATGTGCTTCATCTTGTCGTTGTTTTTATACCACTTAGTTGAATCAATTAGCATATATATGATGGTTCTGCATTGTATACATTCATAGATGTTGTCTGATTCAATGCCGGCGGAGAGGCGTAAATAGATGGAAATTGTTCGCGAGGGGTTGGGGTTTGCTCGTTTCTCAGGTTTTCTTTCACAATTTTGGAACTTTCGCACTAGTTCTTATATTTATAGGTAGATTATTCGCGTGAAATCGCTAGTATACTTTTGGTCTTTAGTACGAGCATGCATAATGTGAACGCCTGTACACTTTACACAAGCTGGTCATTGTTTACAGTATTATCGTGCGTGTAACTACACGATTGACAGCGCAATACCCTTGTATTATTCAAGACACGGTATAAATATATTTTCATTATTCGCTTTAAGCTCCAGGTCAACATAGTTAAAAATCGATATTCTGTAATTCACCGCAAAAACTAGCACAAGACTATTTCAAAATATTGCAAACGAATCGTAACATCGTGAATGCGTTTACGAACGTCTATATATTATACGTCGCGCTAATGAAAATTTCGTTCGTTGATAAAGTTCCAAATGAAAAAGTTTTTAATCGGGCGTATCGAAAAATATTATACAAAGATAAATGCTCATGCGCAAGTCGAAAAGAATACCAATACAGACTGCGATGGACACAATCAGGAAAGAAGACAACATCAAGACCTACGTTGATGTGAAAAAGCTATATGTTAGCGAAGTTGTTTGAAAGAATTTGAATTAACGTCCGTAATTGTCTTTTAATCAGTTTCCGTTAAATTAAGCGTTAGCGTCACTCTATTTAACAGTGTTTGAATTGATATAAATGGCCGTGGACCTGCACCGAAACTAAAGAGTCGGTTTTGTAACACGTAATAACGAAATCGTCAATGTTAGCTCCCGATGGTATTGAACCAATGCTGATAGAAGTCGGTCGTGACTTTAAAATCTATAGGCGACATCGTATAAACCTATGATGAAGTTATTGTTCTATACGTATAATACATCTCTTAAAAAAGACCTAATGCATTCTCGTCATGCTCGATTTCATGCTCTATATCTATATCTATATCTATATCTATATATATATAGATATATCTATATCTATATATATATAGATATATCTATATCTATATATATCTATATCTATATCTATATATATCTATATCTATATCTGTATCTATATATATATATATAATTTTTTTTTCTGTCATGCGAATAATAATAGGAACATCTCATTATACGGATACCAAAACAAACAACTATTCGATTTCGATCGTGATTTTCCGCATCGAATAAAGAGACTAGGTGCCACGTCATATTATTTTACTTAATAGAAATCTATTACTCGCTTCCTTTGTATTACATTTTTCAAGTTCCCAATATATTTGTTTGAATCGTCTTTTTCCCTAATTCAAAGTAAATTGATCAAACTTCTGGAAATACCTACCTACCAGACACAATCAATTTTAGGAAAGTATTAAAATTATTTAGCTCAGCTAAACACGTCTTAATCCTAGAACCTGCTTCTCTAGGGGGTGGTGCTTTACATTTAGAAACTAAACGAAATTCAGATAAAATTAATAAAATTGAATTTCGTATAATACTATGGCTTTCTTTTTTTTGTCCTTAAAACTGCCAATAATTTGCCCGGACCACGATTTAAATGATTTCGATCGTACGTATATATTTTAATGTGAATTACGAAATACTAAATATCCGATTTATTTATTTTTTGCATTAATTTTTCTTAATTATACGAAATTATGCGATTATGAGTGTCCTTTAAATAATTACATTGATACCTACCTTTTACAAATTTGGACGGAACTAATTCAATTTTGACATCGTTATGCGCTTATAATCTGAAAGAGAAAAATATATTATATACATATATATATATATATATATATATATATATATATATATATATTTAATTTGAATTCACAAAACAAATTACATATATAAAATAATCAAAATTAAATAATAATGAAACCCCAACTTGAGCAAAAGCTTCTTCCGTTTGTGCTTTCTTCTTTAAAGATATATATCCAGCACTCATTCGCTTCCAAATCGTTCTATCTCTTGCTTTCTGCATTCAACTGGACCCCCACATGTTTAATATCATCTTTCCACCGTCTTTTTAGTCTTTTAAGTTTCCTTTTCCAATATCCTATGGAATCCACTTTTCTAGTCCACCTATTATCTACTTGTTTCCGCATGATATGACCACATCGTGCTCATTTCAGTTTTCTCGCTTTCTCCATTCGATCATCTGTCCTTGACTATGCTCTTAGTGCCTTGTTGTTTATTCTATCAAATTTTTTCTTTCCATCGTCCGCTGTGCAATTTGTATATTTTTTATTCGCTTTAGATTACACGACCGTGTTTGTGAACCAATCGCCGGTATGATACGTGTATCAAATTGTTGTGCTCTGATGGGCTCATTAAAAATTTCGTTATTATTTTTATTATTCTAATTTAATTGTTTAAAATTTAGTTGATTTATTTTAAATTTTTATCTAAAAACAAAGTCATATATACATACAGTTACGTAAGTACACAATAAACAGTTTTTAACAGAGACGCTCGTGTATACCGATGTACAACTGGACAGGAATTTTCTATTATAGCTTCGTTTAAGTGTGAAAACTAGTCTAACCCTCGAAAACACATTCGCCGTAGTCGCTTAAAAGAAAAAAAAAAAAGATAAATCTCGTAAAACCGCCTATGAATAATTAGTCGAGTCCTACACGAGTGTAATAACAGCCATTTGATAGTAACGAGAATGCCAGCGTGCGAATGAAGTTAGAGACCTATAGAACGCTACATAGGTGAAAGCTCATTTCCTAACTGTTAATAGAAATACGTTGCCTAACTGGGTTGACTTTGAAATTAATGAGTTTTCTAAAATTATCCCGCCGTAGGGCGATGAAACTACCTAGAAGCACGAACAATTTCTACGTACGCTTGTGTATTTTACGTAATATAAATGTACACATGTTATAAAATGTTATAGTATAGTTGTTGAACAAATAATATCCAGTCGAAGCGCGAGCACCCTGTAAAATTCTTCTTAAAGCGTTAAATTCGACTCGAAAGACGCAACAAAGCGTTGCCCTTGTTAATAGAGGCCGCCAACTTTACGTAATCTCGACAATTGAATTTTACAATTCGTTCCTTCGTATTCGAGTACGAAAAAAAAGGTTCAACCTTTCTTCGCCGAAGACCGACCATCATCGGGTTTTTCTCGCCTGAATTCTACTTTATCGTTGATATTTATCTGTGGTACTACTTTTATCGCGTGTCCAAATTCTTCGCCCAACCGCCTCCGTAGTACCGACTCTATTAATTTCCTTCGTCGACGCCTGACATCTTCGGCCGATTCTAAAGGCTTTTATTTCCGTTTTTAGTTTTCGACGCAATTGTTCGACGCCGTTATCTAGTCTATAATGAAACGCTTCTCCGAAAGGTCTTCCTTTCTGGATAAAATCGAATATCCGTTGAGGTAAACATCGTTTTCTTAACATTCGGAAGTGTGACGTATAGTCTTAGAAAAAGTCCGGAAAAGAAAATGAAACGTCTAATGTTTCGTCTAAATTCAGCGGAAAATCTGATCAATTTTCCATTCGGTGAATAAAGTTTACACTTTGCGCATTTTCGAGATACCGTCTATCTCTCATATTCCGCGGTACGCTGGTGCTGTAAAGTATAATGTAGCATTAAAAACGGATGCTATTAGTGATAAGAGAAGCCTCGTTTGCGAATTATTATAATTTTTTAATTCAAAAATTTGTTTATTATTATAGTAACTCATTATAATTTTAGTTACAAAAAGTGGTTAAGTCATCACATCATATTAGATATCAAACTCCATATCAGTTTACTACCATCACGACTTAGCAGGAAATGATCACATGCAACAGGTTTAATTAACAAAAACACATAAATAGTATCGCACATAAAATTGATTACCGAAAAAGAAACTAAGATGCATACTCTCATTTCTGTAAAAACACATATTTCCCTGCTACTGATTATACAAATTCACAATTAGCAATTCAAACCTTTCAAGTCATCTGATAAATCTTGCCTACCGCTGTACAAATCACCGTTCCCACAAAGGATTTCCAGAACGCAAAAGAGTTCCCTGGTGGAACGAAAATTGTGCTGAGGCAATAACAACTAGAAGAAAGAAGCAGCTCAAAGTCCATTCTACAATGGAAAATCATATTATCTTCCAGAAAGAACGCTCGAAGGCTGGATTTGACTTGAAGTAATCAAAACGACAATCATGGAAAGAGTTCGCTTGAACTATTATATATAAAACTCATCCTTCGTTAATATGGAATAAAATTAACTCACTCGAAGGAAAACACAACCCTCGTAAACCATTATTAATTATTGTGAACAACGTTAAAATCGCCAACACTAACCAAATTTAAAGTAAAACCTGCTGTCCTTAAAGTAACAAAGTATATATCCATTTTTCTTATCAAAATGAACTTCTAACTATTGCAGTTTATTTGCCGACATTAGAACTAGGATATATAGCTGGCTTACTAGAAAAGGACATGTTTTATACACCTGCGCTTGTATCTTTTATACCTGAGTCGTAGAGATTGGTTAATCAAATCGAGGTTATTATTCGAAGGAAATGGTTTTACAGTCTTTGCACCTGCTTTATATTACTTCTGCTAGAAATCAAACACGAATGTTGAACAACTGAACTGTTCATTACACTACCTGCAACTAATCTCTCAGCTCGTGTACGTATAGAATACAATTTACATTCGGTAATTCAACTGTGAAACCGGTACCTGGAGTAACTAATAAATTTTCTGCTATTGTATTAATTACGTGTTTAGAAAATTCGTATTTTAAATAAGTTATTTTTTCAACCTTGGAGCTATTGTATAAGAAAACCACACCGATCGTTCTCGAGACTATGTTACTAACATTCCGACTACCGCTCTTTTAAATTAAGTGTACACTTGCAAATGGCTTAATGCACACGCAAATCGGTGTTATACTATATATGTACCCTTTCTATTTTGTTACGCTTTACTTCGAACGCGCATGCAACAAGCTTCTGCACTTTTATGTACAATTATTTAATAAAATATATTCGCCAGACCCGTTTGCCAGTATTGGGGAACCCCTAAAAAAAACCCCACTCTATTAATTGCGCCGTATAACGATGAAGAATTTGCGAACTGGAAGAGTTCTAAATTGTGAAGTACACAGGGACCTTTGTATGTGTAAGTTTTTAATGGCTATGGTTACACACAAGGGGTGAGGAAGGGCGGATCGAACTTGACCGCGGCGGTCAATATTGATGTTGTAATTTTAACGCAGCATTCTCAGTCATTCCGTTGATACTTTTCGCGTGACAGATAATATTTAACTGTCGTCTTATGCCCTCTAGTTTATTGACAACACGTTGCCAATTTTTAATGATCTAGATGGAAAATATAAAATAAATAAAAAGTAATATTATGAATAAACTTTTTCTTGGATATATTGCGAGAAACTTCTATTTATAAAACAAATAGACGTTACAAAAAAAAAAAAACGAAATTAATGTAACGTATTCCACCTATACTAAATTCGAAATACACCCAGTCGCTCATTTAGCTAAAATATATTTAT